>CM064562.1:4513830-4546330 GCA_032716605.1 Paralithodes platypus | reverse complement strand
TATACAAACACATGTTCCTCCACTTACCCACCGTATCCAACATCTGACAGACATGAATACAGCACAGAGCAAGCCAAACGTATAATGACAGCTGGGACATGACTTATTAGCGCGACCGTACACGGGGCAACAGACTCTCTCAACAATTGATTATGGGGTTGTTGATATATATGTGTGTGTGTGTGTAGAAGAACAAGGTTATTAGTTTACAAGACATGGGTTCTTTAAGGGGAGGTATTTAGTTTGGTCCCTAGATATCCTTCAAGCTTAAGATTACACCCCCTTGAGCCCCTTTCAAGATAAATTTGTAAATTTTTCGGTAGAAAAATTTCCCGGCTGAAAGCCGGTTCCCCTTAAATTACAGGCTCGCTATCGCTCGCCAGGATAAAATCGACACCTAAATGGCACGAAAGGTCTTAAATTGACATAAATTGGGTTGAAAGTTCTTAAAATCGTCAAAATAATGGGGCAAACGTCTTAAAATTAGAAAAACAATGGGGCTAAGCATGAGGGAGAAAGAAGTCAAGACAAAAATCCCTCAAGTGGAAATCTCCCCTTAATGGTTCACTTTTTGGTCCATTTTTTAATTTATATAATTATTTTTCTAGTTCCTCCCTAGACCTTCATCAAACTTAATAAAAGAAACCCAGGATCCCCTTTCATGATATATTTTTACATTTTTCGTTAACAAAAAAATCCCGGCCGAATACAGGCTCGTTATCGCTCGCCAGGAACAAATCGACACTTAAATGACACGAACAGTCTTAATATTGACAGAGGAAAGGGGGCGAAAGGTCTTAAAATCGCCAAACTAATGGGGTTAAGCATGAGGGACAAGGGTGGCCAGAAAACGACCCATCCCTCCTTAACAGTGTCTTGAAGAATCTGATCAATACTTTTAACATTATTATTTTTTCTATTTTCTATTATTTTTGTTGCCGTATCATGCTTGGCTTATCACTGGTATTAGCCTCACATCAAACCAGCGTCTACTCTCTGAATCCTGGTTCGAGATATAATAGGTGTACTGTATTAGGGGCTAATGGGTGTTGTTTTTCTTCTATTAAAATCCCCGGACTGCCACATGTGTTTGTTAATTTCATTAATCGAGTTTAGGAGTAAAGTTGGTTAGCGGAGAGAACATAATATATTTTTTTTTTTTTTTTTTTTTTTAGTTTCCTCGCTAGACCTCCCTCAAACTTAGAAAAACACCCCCTAGACCCCCTTAAGATAAATTTGTACATTTTTCGGTAGAAAAATGTGCCGGCCGAAGGCCGATTCCTATATTAATTACAGGCTCGCTATCGCTCGCCAAGAACAAATCGACACCTAAATGGCACGATAGATCTTAAAATTGACAACTAAATGGAGCTAAAGGTGTTATAATCGCCAAACTAATGGGCCGTACGTCTTAACATTCCTAAACTATTAGGGCTAAACATATACAGTATATATATATATATATATATATATATATATATATATATATATATATATATATATATATATATATATATATATATATATATATAATATATATATATATATATATATATATATATATATATATATATATATATATATATATATATATATATATATATATATATATATATATATATATATATATAAAATTATACAGTATATATATATATATATATATATATATATATACTGTATATATACAGTACATATACTGTGTATATATAATAAATACTACTTTCCTGGGAGCAGATGCCAAGTCTAATTGAAGACAGGCTTGTGAAATATACGAGACATGTGGAATGTGTGTACGTGTGTATATCTTGATAACGTATTTCTAATGTGTGATTGTATAGGCCTATGTGTTAACTAGAGTTACAGTATATATGTGTCTATATAATATGTGATTATGTCTCTGTGGTGTATATGTAAGCATGCGTGTACGTATATTATGCGTATCTCCATGAATGTGTGTTGCCTTGAAGTGACCCTGACGCCCGGCCGAAGAGCGACGAACTGCCCCCTCCCCCCTCACACCTGCCACTGAGCCTCAACTTTCACTGCCGGTATATAAGCGACCCCTAGCTAGAACCGAGCGTTTGTTTGTGTCGGCGCTCGATCCCAGCCACACACCACCGAGAGCGAGCGAGAGACAATTAAGAGAAAGAGAGATAGGGAGAGACATTGAGAGAGATAGTGAGCGATTGTCCTGTCTCTCTCTGAAAGTGCCAAGTGATACAGACTAGTTAAGGTGGTTGAGCTGGGAGTCGACCTACAGTATAAACAACGCTTCCCTTTCTTGGCCCCATAACGCCACCATGATTAAGGTAAGCTTGCATATTAATATTACACTTTAAACAAAATCCATATACAATACTGTATAATTATTTATGTTTTATTATTTACTAGTAAAGGTTTTTTGAGTGATAATCGTGTACTGATGAGCAAGTTATCTTGTTGTGTATTATCATATATTTAACCCTTTCTGTACCGGCGAAGTCTTTTGTATTCTAGTTTAGGTATATTTAGACGAGTTTTGCAGCTTAAGAAGGATCTGTGGTAGTAAAACGGGTTAATTAAGATAGTTTGAAGACTTAATTGCTGGAGGCCATTCTTAAACTGACTAAAATAGTCTATATACAGCTAGAATAAAACTTAAAAGTCGTCTCCGGTACAGAAGGGGTTAAGGGGAGATCTCCACTTGAGGGATTTTTTTCTTGACTCCTTTCTCCCTCATGTTTAGCCCCATTGCTTTTGAGATTTTAAGACGTTTGCCCCATTAGTTTAGCGATTTTAAGAACTTTCACCCCATATTAAGACCTTTCGTGCCATTCAGGTGTCGATTTTATCCTGGCGAGCGATAGCGAGCCTGTAATTTAAGAGGAACCGGCCTTCGGCCGGGAAATTTTTCTACCGAAAAATGTACAAATTTATCTTGAAAGGGACTCAAGGGGGTGTAATTTTAAGCTTGATGGAGGTCTAGGGAACAAACTAAATACCTCCCCTTAAGTACAACATTGTGTACTACCTTCACTTAAAATGTTACGTTCTGCGGGATATCTGACCTTGTAGCTTCCAAGTTATGGGGACTGCTTATTTTTTGGGGGGGTCTATTTATATATATTTTCAATTGGTTTTTTTAGTTTCCTCGCTAGACCTTCATTAAGCTTCAAAAATACTCCCTAGACCCCTCTTCAAGATAAATTTGTATATTTTTCGATACAGAAGAAAGAGGAAGAGTAGAGGAAGGAAAGAGGAGGGAGGTAGAGAGAAGGAGAACACGTAGAAGCAAAGGGGTATAGAAGAAAGAGGGAGAGTAGAGGAAGAGTAGAGGAAGGGGAAGAGGAAGATAAAGAAGGAAGAAGGAAGCGAGCCTGAGACTACTATGAATGGCAATAGAAAGGCCCGGAAGACGCCGTTAAGGGGGGAGCGTTTATTGTTTGGTCCATTTTAAAATTTATTTATTATGTTTTTAGTTTCTTTCCTAGACCTCCATTAAACTTTAAAAACACACCCTAGAGCCTCCTTCAAGCTAAATTTGTACATCTTCGGTAGAAAAATGTCCAGGCCGAAGGCCGGTTCCTATTAAAATTACAGGCTCGCTATCGCTCGCCAGAAATAAATCGACACCTAAATGGCACGAAAGGTCTTAAAATTGACAACCAAATGGGCGAAAGGTGTTAAAATCGCCAGACTAATGGACCGAACGTCTTAAAATCTCAAAACTCACGAAGCTAAACATGAGGGAGAAGAGAGGCCAGAAAAAGGACCCATCTCCCCTTAAGTAGTGGAGGGAAAGATGTAGGCTGAGTCCGGAAGATGGCTGGCTGCTGAGGAGACACAGAAAGAGTTGTCAGGAAGTGCAAGCGAAAGTTATACCCTATGCTACGTAAGTTATACCCTATGCTACGTAAGTTATACCCTATGCTACGTAAGTTATACCCTATGCTACGTAAGTTATACCCTATGCTACGTAAGTTATACCCTATGCTACGTAAGTTATACCCTATGCTACGTAAGTTATACCCTATGCTACGTAAACCCTATGCTACGTAACCCCTATGCTACGTAAGTTATACCCTATGCTACGTAAGTTATACCCTATGCTACGTAAGTTATACCCTATGCTACGTAAGTTTATACCCTATGCTACGTAAGTTATACCCTATGCTACGTAAGTTATACCCTATGCTACGTAAGTTATACCCTATGCTACGTAAGTTAACTGTAGAACATTAAGGGGAGATATCGACTTGAGGGATTTTTTTGTGGACCCCTTTCTCCCTCATGTTTAGCCCCATTGCTTTTGAGATTTTAAGACAGTCGCCCCATTAGTTTAACGATTTTAAGAACTTTCGCCCCATTTCCGTCAATTTTAAGACCTTTCGTGCAATTTAGGTATCGATTTTATCCTGGCGAGATATAGTGACCCTGTAATTTAAGAGGAACCGGCTTTCAGCCGGGATATTTTTCTACCGAAAAATGTACAAATTTATCTTGAAAGGGGATCAAGGGGGTGTAATCTGAAGCTTGATGGATATCTAGAGACCAAACTAAAAACCTCCCCTTAACCTCTATAACTCACAAATGACTAGAGCTTGGAAAGGGTCAGCTAGGGAATAGGTGTGGAAATATGAGTTACATAGATTAGGAGTTCATTATTTCTGGACTACCTATTGGACCAGGGTATAGTATTTCTACTGTAAGTCTTTGCGATTCATTCCAGAGTATATTTTATGCGAAAAGTGATAATTTGTGTAGTACAGTACACTGGCTGCAGAGTGTGCAAAATACTATTATCCTCGTAGACTGCTCCACTGAACTATTTGCAACTTCTTGGGGAAGCCTGTTCCAGGCAGAACAGAACTCACATGTGAGCCTATTATTGCATAAACAAGTGATGACACTTCTTCAACTCTAATTTCTGGTCATGGTTTTGTGTTGTATTCATATTGAGGTCAACCATTTTTGTTTCTATAATCAACATTGTCAAGCACATTTGGGAGTTGTAAATCTATCAATGAGTTGGACTCGTATTCAAATGAATGCCAACGAAGTCGTTTGTAACCCTAGCTTGTACGCTTTGTAATCACTGTTTATTTCCCGAGTGCTTCTGATCAGAATTGCACAACTACTTTAGAAGGGTCAGCACTAGTCCATTAAATAGTGTAAGAAACCATCTCCTTATTCCTGGATTTAAACCATTTCTTAACCCTTTCAAGATACAAAAACGTTGCCGGTACAGAAGAGGTTAATGAGATTTGTCTCTACTTCAATGCACTGCTTAGAAAACATTGTCACTGCTGTTCGTAACACCTTTATCACTTCCCATGGCTGTCAATTACAGAATGTTGCCCAATAGTGAATAGTCTGATTTATGATGATGATTAACAGGGATCTGCCTTGCTTAGGCCAATCGGCTTTCTGCAGACTCCCATTTTCTTATGTTCTTATGATGATGAGAGAGAGAGAGAGAGAGAGAGAGAGAGAGAGAGAGAGAGAGAGAGAGAGAGAGAGAGAGAAAAGAGATAAAAAGAAAAAGAGAAGAGATAGAGAGAGAGAAAAAAATATAGATAAAGAGAGAGAGAGAGAGAGAGAGAGAGAGAGAGAAAAAGAGAAGAAAGAGAGAGAGAGAGAAGGATGAATGCTAGAAAAAGTAGAGGGAAAGAGAGAGTGATGAGAAATACGTGAGGAAGTAATGCGTTGGGGGGTGGGGGGGGGGGGGGGGGACTTAGGAAGGGGGAACATTAATGCATGGACAGAAAGTAACGCGAAAGGTAACACGGAAAAAAGTAAGGAAGGAAGAAATAACAGGAACAAAGTAACGTCTAATAACAGCTTAAAGTAACAAAGGTAAAAGTATAACAAAAGTAACACAAATATAACAAAGAAAATAGTTAACAGTAAGATGAAAAGAGTGGCACAAATGACAAAGATTAATTAAAGGGTATTTATACATAATTTAATTAATTAACACCTTGAGGACCTTATGACGCGTTTTGATTGTTTATTCTGGCTATCATTAGACGATTCCATACAGTTTAAGAAGGATCTGTGGGAATTATAAGGATAAAGACTATCTCAATTAACCCTCTGACTTCCATATACCCTTCTTAATTTGAATATAATCGTCTAATAATAGTTGGAAAACAGAAAAGCAATGCGTCTTGGATCTTGAAAGGGTCAATGACTGAAACTTGGCAATGCTATGATACAGAGACATAGTAGTTTCATATGTTTCCATTAGTTATCGATAAATCAGCTGCAAAATAAGTCAAATTTCCGCCAAGTAATAATACTAAAAAAGACAAAAGAGTAAAGTTATTTTTTCTGTAACTTTCTCCTACAACTACAACACAACCAATACAACCAACAGCAACGATAATGTAACCAACTATAATGGCCACACAATAGCCAATGGAATACAACCTACAACAGCAATGATACAACACACACACACAATTACCGACAACCCATAACTACAACACCAGTTTAACCAGCAACACAAGAATAATTTTATTTCACCTTCCAACATCATCACAACAATAGTTATAACAACTCAACAACCAAGACCACCACCACCAATAACACCAATAACAACTCCAGCACTATAACAACCGCCACCACCAATATCAACCCCAACACTACCACCACCACCACCAACAACAACAACCAACACTACCACCACCAACAACACCAACACCACCACCACCCACAATAACAACACCCCCACCACCAACAACAACAACACCATCACCATCATCACCACCACCCACAACACCACCACCACCACCACCAACAATAACAACACCCCCACCACCACCAATATTACCAACATCAACCCCAACACCACAACCACCAACACCACAAATTTCAACCACAACACCACCACCATCACCTTTTTACCGACCTCTGTGAACTTGGTACAATTTTAGCTTCTTCTGCCCCTCAGGACTTTCACTCTTTCCTCAAAATTGCCTGGCGTAGGTTTGCGTATTTTGCGTATTTTGGAATGTTGTGTATTTTTAGCAGTTTAGCGTTATTTGCACCATTGTTTTTTGCGTATCGGGAGTGTAATTCGGTAGCTCTGTAATGTCGTTTTTCTTAGTTTTGCGTATTTTAGTATAGTTTTGGGTACGTTTGCATTCTTTATAGTATGTGTATTTTTGCATATTTTTGTACAAATGTATATTTTTGGAGTATTTTTGCGTATTTTTGTGTAATGTTGCGTTTTTGTTATTTTGCCTTCTTGCTCGCCGACAGTGATCACACACACACACACACACACACACACACACACACACACACACACACACAAACAGACTGAAGAACCTTTAGTAGAGAGTGAAGGTGTAAATTGTGAAGGTGTAAATATATATATATATATATATATATATATATATATATATATATATATATATATATATATATAGATAGATAGATAGATAGATAGATGGAAAAATAATAGATGATGTGTATCGACTATCACCACTACAAATGTCATCATCAATCATTCCCCCAGTCACCCTCACAGCTGTCATTAAGGCGGTATCACACGGACACTCTTTCCGCCAATATTTTGGAGCAATTCTCGTAGTAATTTCAGAACTAATCTTTTTGTTGTGCCTTAAGGGGACAGTGGTTATTTTGGGGGGTCTGTTTATTTATATATTAATTTATGTTTCAGTTTCCTCCCTAGACCTTCATCAAGTTTAAAAAAACACACACACTCGCTAGACTCCTTCAAGATAAATTGCTATCGAAAAATGTCCAGCCGAAGGCTGGTTTCTCTTAAGATTGCAGGCTCGCTATCGCTCGTCAGGAAAAATTGACATTTAAATGGCACGAAAGGTCTTACTTTGATATATAAATGGGACGAAAGGTTTTGAAATCGACAGAGAGAGAGAGAGAGAGAGGGTGGTAATATAGAGATACAAGAGGATGATTGCATGGAGTCACTATTTGGATCACTCTCCCATGTCCCGTACAAATCACCACCACCACCACCACCACCACTACCTCGCGTCTTATCTAGTAACCTTATCTCACACGGGGTTTTTTGTGTGTACTTTTATTTTAGACTGTTGCGGAAGCCTGTGTGTGTGTGTGTGTGTGTGTGTGTGTGTGTGTGTGTGTGTGTGTGTGTGTGTGTGTGTGTGTGTGTGAGAACAAGAGAGAGAACGAGTTTACATAAATTCACAGACCACAATAACCCAGTTGGTACATTAATAATTATGAGGAAAGGAACAGGATAATATATTTGTATATAGTATATATATATATATATATATATAGAGAGAGAGAGAGAGAGAGGAGAGATAATTCTTCCTCTTATATCCCGAAAATCCCCGGTTTTCCATGTTCCAGTATTAGGGTGGGCTACGAAGAGGTAGACGAGGGGAAGGGGATGGAGCCTACAATAGGGGGGGAGGGGGGGAGTTAGGGGCAGGACATCAGGGCTAAAAACTTGTGGTCAGGATAAAGAAGAAGAAGAGCAGGAAGAAGCCACATAATATTATCATAAATAATAATGATAATACAAATAATAGCGTTATTATTATTACGACCGGTAATAATAGTAACAATAAATAACAATTACTATAATAATAAAATATGTTTATATTATGGACGCAAATATTAATTGTAGTACTAATGCTCACAATAATGACAAACACAAATTGATAACTAATGTAAACACTAAAGGTAAGAATACGGTGCATTGGAAGGGAAATAATGATATAAATAATACAACAAATGGCTAAATAAACCGACGAACAAGTATGAAGGAATTAAATGAGGAAGGAAGATGTACCAGAGACAATAAAATAAAGGCATAGCACAAAGGAAGAAAGCAAAGATGTTGATATATGAAAAGAAAGCCGAACCTATTAAAAAGGAAGATAGAGAGAGACAGAGATAGAGATAGAGAGAGACAGAGAGAGAGAGAGAGACAGAGATAGATAGATAGAGAGAGAGGGAGAGATACAGAGATAGATAGATAGAGAGAGAGATAGAGAAGAAGGGAGGGGGGGGGGGTTTAGTTACTAAGCAGCGGAAACCTTGGGAGAGAAAGTTTACGTTTTGAAGGCCTTAAGGACAAGGACACATGGATACCAAGGGGGAGGGAGGGATGGAGGAGGTGGTGGAGGTGGAAGATGAGATGGGGGAGAAGGAGGAGGAGCGAAAGATGAGGAGGGGGAGGAGGAAGTGGAGGTAGGGAGATGAGGAAGAGGAGGAGGGATGGGTGAAAGAGAAAGAAGAAGATAAATAGAGAGGAAAGAGAAGAAAATATAGAAGCAGAAGCAGAGAGAGAGCGAGAGTCCGAGTCAAAGCCGCAAAAGGCGATGGCTTGAGAGAGAAAGCCTATTAAAAAGCAACAGCCAACCAGACAGATAAACAAACGAGCAACGCGGAGAAAGCTCACTAGACCTATCTCATTTATATTCCGGAAAGTACCTCACCGACTTTCACTCTCTCTACTACCAGGATTGTTGAGGGACTTTCTTGGCTTACGTCAGGCCTTAATAGGGGGGGCTACAATTTTCACCTAGACTCTCCGTTTGCCTTAACCCCTTCTGTACCAGCGACGGACTTTTCTATTTCAATCTAGCTATATTTAGACGATTTTGTGCTGTTTACGAAGGAGCTGGGGTGGTAGAAAGAGTAAGGCGAGATAGTTCGAATCCTGTTATTTGCTGGAAACCCTTTTTAATCTCGGTACCATCGTCTAACAGTAACTAGAATAAAGTTAAGGGGAGATTTCCACTTGACGGATTTTTTTCTTTACCTCTTTCTCCCTCATGTTTAGCCCCATTGCTTTTGAGTTTTTAAGATGCTCACCCCATTAGTTTGGCGATTTTAAGAACATTCGCCCGATTTCTGTCAATTTTAAGACCTTTCGTACCATTTAGGTGGCGATTTTTTCCTGGCGAGCGATAGAGAGCCTGTAATTTAAGAAGAACCGGCCTTCGGCCGGGAAATTTTTCTACCGAAATATGTACAAATTTATCTTGAAAGGGGGTCAAGGGGGTTTAATTTTAAGCTTGATGGAGGTCTAGGGAATAAACTAGATACCTCCCCTTAAACAGATATCAGCGGTACGGAAGGGGTTAAGAAGGGTTGTTTGCTGGACACCCTTCTCTCTCATGTTTAGCCCCATTTGTTTTGAGATTTGCAGACACTCACGCCATTAGTTTGGCAGTTTTAAAAGCTTCGTGCCATTTTGGTGTCGATTTATTCCTGGCGAGCGAGAGCGAGCTTGCAATTTAGGAAGAACCTAGATCTATATACACATTTATCTCGAAGAGTGGTCGTAGGGGTATTTTTAAAAGTTTGATGGAGGTCTATGTTGGAAAATTAACAAGTTAATAAATAAATAAACAAATAAAAACAAATCTCCTCTTGAAACAATGTCGTACGGGATATTTCAATAACAATAGATTTTTTTTTTTTTTTTTTTTGTGTTATCCAATATGTTGCGTGTATTCCATTATAGCTTACCTAACTGCATAAATCACTGTTATAGCACACCTTAACACCGCTAATGACGATAAGGCCAGGTGTTATTCATTGACAACCTGGTACCGTGACTGGGTTGTGGAGTCCATCGTTCCGCGCAGTGTGGTACGGGATTATACGTTACGGAACACTTTACCTGATGATTATTGATTACGTACATGGCGTTAAGGGAAGCTGCAGTATAGTTATTGATTTATTATTACCTTGTGTATTTATTAATTTATTTATTTATTCTTTGTATTTTTTTATATATATATATATATTTGTTTTTGTTTTTGCTCCGTAGGCCTCCATCAAGCTTAAACAAATAAACACACTCCCAAGACCCCCTTTCAAGATAAATATGCACATTTTTCGGTAGAAACATTTCCTGGCCGAAGGCCATGGAATTCCTTCTAAAATTACAGGCTCGCTCTCGCTCGCCAGGAGAAAATCGACACCTAAATGGCACGAACGGTTTTAATATTGACAAATAAATGGGGTGAAAGATCTCAAAATCGCCAAACTAATGGAACATACGTCTTAAAATGTCCAGATAATGTAGAACAGGAAGGTTGGTAAGGAGGAAGGAAGGTAGGTAGGTAAGGTAAGGAGGAAGGAAGGTAGGTAGGTAGGTAGGAAGGTAGGTAGGTAGTAAGATAAAGTAGGTATGTAGGTAGGTAGTAAGGAAAAGGAAGGAAGGTAGATAGATTGGTAGGTAGGTAGGTGTGTAGGTAGTAAGATAAGGTAGGTAGGTGTGTATGTAGGTAGGTTGGTAGGTAGTAAGATCAGGTAGGTGGGTAGGTATGTATGTAGGTAGGTAGGTAGGTAGTAAGATAAAGTAGGTAGGTAGGTAAGGTAGGTAGGTAGCTAGGTATTAAGATAGGTAAGGTAGGTAGGTAGGTAGGTAAGGAAAGGAAAGAAGTTAGGAAGGAAGGTAGGTAGGTAGATAGGAAGGATAGGTAGGGTGAAAGGAAGGAAGGTAGATGGATAGGAAGGTAGATAGGTAAGATAGGAAGGTAGCTAGGTAGATAAGATAGGTAATGCAGGAAGGTTGGTAAGGAGGAAGGATGGTAGGTAGGTAAGGAAAGGAAGGAGAGTAAGAAGGTAGATAGGTAGGTAGGTAGGTAGGAAGGTTGATAGGTAGATAATGTAGGGCAGGAAAGACCAGAGGGTATAGACTGTATAATATAATAGCCATGTACCGCCAGGATAATATGACCTCAGGGGGGGATACTACACGGAACCATCACTTTCTCTGGAGGAGGCTGCTGCTGCTGGGTTATGTGGAGAAAGTTGGGAGGGGGGGTGGTGGGTCTGGAGGGGAGGGGGGTGATGTTGGGATAGGCTTACCGACCCCCTTACCCCCCCCCCCCCCCCTACCCTCTCTCCCAGACACATCGCCCCCTTCCTCTTTAGCTTACGCATTTCTTCACACCCATTTCAGATTTTTTTTTTTTTGCTCCTCTTTATCTTTCCATTTTACAGGATTTTCCATATCCTATTTATCACAATTTTCCTTTTTATACCCACCCTTGCACCCTAGTTCGTTTCTCTCTCTCCCCCACCCTCTCTCTCTCTCTCTCTCTCTCTCTCTCTCTCATATCTTGTCACCTTCCCATTTATTTTGAAAGGGGGTCTTATGGGTATACAGTATACTTAAGCTTGTTGGAGGTTTAAAGTACAACCTATAACTTCTCTCCCTTTTCTTTTCATACGTTCGCTTTGCCACATTTACCAGTTTAGCTGTATTTTCTTTTATGTGTTCGCTTTTCCAAATTTATCAGCTTTTCTTTTACATGGTCACTTTTCCACATTTACCAGTTTAGCAGTATTTTATTTTAGGTGTTCGCTTTTCCAAATTTACCAGCTTTTCTTTTACATGGTCACTTTTCCACATTTACCAGTTTAGAAGTATTTTATTTTATGTGTTCGCTTTTCCAAATTTACCAGCTTTTCTTTTACATGGTCACTTTTCCACATTTACCAGTTTCGCAGTATTTTATTTTATGTGCGCTTTTCCAAATTTACCAGCTTTTCTTTTACATGTTCACTTTTCCACATTTACCAGTTTAGCAGTATTTTTCTTGTCATGTTCGTTTTTCAATATCTACCAATTTTGCAGTATTTTGTATTATATGTTCGCTTTTCCATATTTACCAGTTTAGCTGTATTTTCTTATATATTTTCGTTTTTTTCACATATACCAGTTTAGTAGTATTTTCTTTTAGATGTTCGCTTTTCCACATTTATTAGCAGAGTTTTCTATTACATGTTCGCTTTTCCATATTTACCAGATTATCAAAATGTTCCTTTCCATGTTCACTTCTCCACATTTACCAGTTTTATCATCATTTTCCTTTCCACTGTCAGTCTCACACTCTCTCTCTCTTTCCTCTTTCCTTTGTACTCTTGGTTTCCTCACACCCATTCCAGCTTTCCCCTCCTTTCCACTGTCAGTCTCACACTCTCTCTCTCTTTCCTCTTTCCTTTGTACTCTTGGTTTCCTCACACCCATTCCAGCTTTCCCCTCCTTTCCCGTCTTCGGTCTGTACAACCCTTTTCACGTTCGTCCGAAATCTCCTTATTCGTATAGGCTAGTCCATTAGTATTAAGTAGGCGGCCAGCAATCGTGACTCCTAACCGCGGTAACTCACACAAAGGGCTAGAGCAAATGGGCTGTACATTGCCACACCCATGCCCTGGCTGACTCTTCCCAAATGGTAGAAATATTAGCTCGTTTACACTATTGACTCTTCCCAAATGGTAGAAATATTAGCTCGATTACTCTAGTCGTTTGTTTTATTAATTAATTCATGGCTGACTCTTCCCAAATGTTAGAAATATTAGCTCGATTACCGTACTCTAGTGCTTTTTTAGTTGCAAAGGTTAGGAGTCGCTATTTTTGGCCTACCTATATTGGACTGGGTATAGTTTCTTATCAATTCTATACCCACCTTCAGTGCCCTCTTTCCTTCTCTTCTCTTTACTTTGCTGACGTTTATTTCAGTCTCCCCTTTTCTTTCTGTATTACATTTTCTGCAGACCTGCTTTTCCATCTCCCTTTCCTGTCTCTGTTATTATCTTTTCCATAGTCAGGATTTTCTACTTCCTTCTTTAATGTATCTATCATGTATTTGACATCTCTCTCTCTCTCTCTCTCTCTCTCTCTCTCTCTCTCTCTCTCTCTCTCTCTCTCTCTCTCTCTCTCTCTCTCTCTTTATCTCTATCTCTGTGTATATATATATATATATATATATATATATATATATAGATTTATAGAGAGAGAGAGATAGAGAATGGGGGGGGGGTCAGCATCACCATCACACTAGGTACGCAAGCTTCACTGTTGGGTAAAAGTGAACACTGAGATACCTGACCCATTTGTGTGTGTACGTACAGGTGTGCATCGGTGTGTGTGTCTGTGTGTGTGTACAGGTGTGAATCCACGTGTGTGTGTTTGTGTGTGCGTATATATTTGCATCCATATTTGTGTACGTATGTGTATGTGCGTATAGGTGTGCATCCGTATGTGAGGGCGTGGATTTTTGTGCACGCATTTTCTATTATCCATCTGTGTGTCTGTATATTTGTTCTATGTGCGTATCCGTATGTGCGTTTTTAAGTTTGAATGAAGAAGCGGTGTGAGCGAGTGTGTTTGTTATGTGTACACCATTCTCTGTGTATGTGTGTCAGTACCGTACATGTGAGCGTCGTGCCCACTGTTTGAAAAGAGCCTTGGAAGAGAAAGTCAGTGTCAGTACCCCCTCCCCCCCTCTCTCACACACACACACACACTCTCTCTCTCTCACACTCACTCACTCACTCACACACACACACTCTCTCTCTCTCCCATTACAGCCATTACCTCTCCTATTATCCTATTCCCCGAGTTTATGTGTATTCTTTGCATTACACTTCAATGAGGAGGCAAGGTCGCTCGAGTAGTTTTTTCAGCATTTTATCTAGCCTGTTACCGATTCTGACTTCTATTTTCACCTCAATTACGCTGATTTCGTCTTTATTTATCTGGCTATCTGTGTTGGTGGTGTAATGGTTTAGCTGCTTATGTTCTGGGTGTGGTGTCCCGAGTTCGAATCCCGGGAGGACCATACGCTTTCATTAGTTTATTCAAGTGCATTGGGGTTTGTAATTGATGATTCATGTTAAGAACGGGGTGTTACTTATTAGTTAATACGTCGGAAAATGCCCGTGTGACACTACCTTAAGGGGAGATTTCCACTTGAGGGATTTTTTTTTCTGGATCCCTTTCTCCCTCATGTTTAGCCCCATTGCTTTTGAGATTTTAAGACGTTCGCCCTATTAGTTTGGACATTTTAAGACATTTTGCCCCATTTCTGTCAATTATAAGACCTTTCGTGCAATTAAGGTGTCAATTTTTTCCTGGCGAGCGATAGCGAGCCTGTAATTTAAGAGCAACCGGCCTCCGGCCGGGACATTTTTCTATCGAAAAATGTACAAATTTATCTTAAAAGGGGGTCTAGGGGGTGTAATTTTAAGCTTGATGAAAACGTAGGGAACAAACTAAATACCTCCCCTTAAGGAGAACTTTGTATGTTATCTTAGTTTGCTCCCTAGGAAAAAAATAAAAAAATAAAATAAAAAATATATATAATAATAATAATAATAATAATAATAATAATAATAATCCATAAATAATATAATCCCCTTCGAGATTAACATGTATTTATTTGTATTCCTCTATAATTCCCGTGTAACCCCTTCTGTACCGGTGATGTACTTTCCATTCTATTCTGGCAACTAGTAGACGATTGTGTACAGCTTAGGAAGGACGTCTGCTCATTCAAAGGCTACAGACTATCTCACAATGAATCCTTTTAGCTACCATATATCCTGCCTAAACTTCATAACATCGTCTAAATGTAGCTATAATAAAATTTAAAAAAGGGTTTAAAATAAATGGGCATAACCTTAGTATACTGTATATGCTCAAAAATGTAAAAAACAAAACAAAAAAACAAAAACAATTATGTCAAAGGTCCTGTACAGATACTTTTAGAAACTGGAGATCCGGCATGTTTCCGCCATGACATCATTGGTTGGGTTTAAGGGGGTGTTTTCTCTGGACTCCCTTCTCCCTCATGCTTAGCCCCTTTTAGTTTTCAGATTTAAGACTTTCGCCCAATTAATATGGCGATTTTAAGAGGCTTTATTGAGATCGTATTTACCCATTTGAGTCGTAGACGTAGATTATATACTAAAGAAAATCGTAGAATGGTAACCAGGATATGATGAAAATTACGTCATGGTGGTGAAGGGGTTAATATTTACATTTCGAAGGTTCGTGTGCGGTGACCTGGGAACTCAATCATGTACAAGGAGTTACAAGGAATAGTTCGTATATCAAAGAAATTGCAGTATATTCCGAGGACATACTCGAAATGAAAAGAGAGAGTGCTTAGTGCACTACACTCTTTACAGAGTGTATAAAACACTATCTACTCGCTTCTTGAACTGCTCTACTGAAACATATATTTACAACTTCTGAGGATGTTTGTTCCAGGTAGAATAGATCTTATATATGAAGGCTTTCACAAATACTAGCGCTGGACCTTTTTAATTTCATATTCCAACCGTGGTTGCATGTTGTATTCATATGGAGGCTAAACATTTTGCTATAATCCACATTATCAAATCCATTAAATATTTTAAAAGATTCAATGAGCTGACCTTGTAGTCTGCATGTCTTATAATCTATTAAATTAGCTTTGTATCTCTAGCTTGTACTCTTCCCAGTTGCTCTGTATCTTTCCTGAGAGCTGGAGATGCCGTATCAGAGCGTTGTAGTGTGAGAGGACTATTTCCAGTTCAATCAGTAAACTTCAACCAATTAATGCCAACTTGGCCAACACTGTCAGGTTTGGGGAGGAACTTAAGGGGAGATTTCCACTTGAGTTTTTTTTTCTGGACCCCTTTCTCCCTCATGTTTAGCCCCATTGCTTTTGAGATTTTAAGACGTTCGCCCTAGTAGTTTAGACACTTTAAGACATTTTGCCCCATTTCTGTAAATTTTAAGACCTTTCGTGCCATTAAGGTGTCGATTTTTTCCTGGCGAGCGATAGCGAGCCTGTAATTTAAGAGCAACCGGCCTCCGGCCGGGACATTTTTCTACCGAAAAATGTACAAATTTATCTTGAAAGGGGGTCTAGGGGGTGTAATTTTAAGCTTTATGAAAACGTAGGGAACAAACTAAATACCTGCCCTTAACCCTTTCAGTCAATGATGCTCTGGTTAGCATAGGACGGTACTTTATGGACCTGTGCTTAAGCCGAGAGAGGTTAACTATTGTGATATATATATATATATATATATATATATATATATATATATATATATATATATATATATATATATATTGGTAAGCCATTGATTCCCAGAGGTTCTTCTTCGGAAGCTTAATTAAGGGGAGATATCCACCTGGAGGATTTTTTTCTGGACCTCTTTCTCCCTCATGTTTAGCACCGTTGCTTTTGAGATTTTAAGACGTTCGCCCCATTAGTTTGACGATTTTAAGAACCCTCGCCCCATTTAAGTCAATTTTAAGACCATTCGTGCCATTTAGATGTCGAATTTTTCTTGGCGAGCGATAGCGAGCCTGTAATTTAAGGGGAACCGGCCTACGGCCGGGAAATTTTTCTACCGAAAAATGTACACATTTATCTTGAAAGGGGGTCTAGGGGGGAGTAATTTTAAGCTTGATGGAAGTCTAGGGAATCAACTAAAAACCTCCCCTTAATAAAATAGTCTAATGATACCCAATATAGGTTAATATGAAGAAAAGCGAGTTACAACAGAACCCGTTTTTTTCCGAGGGCTTACAATGGACCCAGGCTACTGTCTTGGAGTGTGGACGATGGACTACACAGCCTGACTACCTCCTTTTAATGGCAAGGTGTGTGTGGATCTGTGTAATGCGGACTTTCTCCCCTTGTCCCCTTAAGGTGGAATAGTAGGTCAACCCTGCAGCAGTCTTGAGTCCACATTACTAATACCCTCCACCACTACCCTCCACCTCTTTCACTACCCTCCACCTCCACCACCACTACCCTCCACCACTGCCCACCACCACCCTCCACTCTACCCACCACTCACCACTACCCTCCACCACCTCCACACTACCATCCACCACTACCACCCCCCTCCTCCACCTCCACCTCACCTTTATTGTCACTTTCTCCAACCTTTTCTCCGTCTACTGTTATTTGTTCTTCTCAGGGTAGTCGGCTAACGTTGGGTAGTACAGGGTAAACGTTCTCAAGACTGGGATATATATTTACGGAGGCCAGGCAACTCAGTCAATACACCATTTCATCCAATCCCACCTAAAAGCAATGTTATAAAGTTAGATTGGGACTGGTAAAGATCTAGCGCTGAAATACTCTTAATTCTTTTGGTTTGTCAGGTTAGTTGGCAAACCTGGATGAATGTTTACTTACAATAGGTGAACGTAAGTCAACTTATATTCTGTGTTGGTGGTGTAATGGTTTATATGCTTATGTTCTGAGTGTGGTGTCCCGAGTTCGAATCCCGGGAGCACCATATGCTTTCATTAGTGTATTCAAGTACATTGGGGTTTGTAATGGATGATTAATGTTAAGAACGGGGTGTTACTTATTTGTTATGTTATCACGTGAGCTTGGCGTGTGTCTGTTTCCTTCCTTTTGGCACACTGTCATGATATTCTTAGACTGGAGGAAGGGTGTTGCCTGTCCCATATTGAGAGAAGACAGGTGTTACCGAGTGTTTTGTGATATAGTACCTGGTATCAGTCTTTGTAGATAGCAATATTCATAGACATTAATTTCGTTCTTTGAGGTGCCATGGGTTGTATTGTAGTATGACCGTTATTATGATATGTACAGTCGCGCTAATAAGTGATGTCTCGGCACCAAGTATGTTTTAATCAATAATTGGTGTCAGCAATATCAAAGCTTCATTTCTTCATATCGAGTGAAATATACAAACATGTTCCTACACTTACCCACCATATTCAACATCTGACTGACATTAATACAGCACAGAGCAAGCCAAACGTAATGACAGCTGGGACATGACTTATTAGCGCGACCGTACAAAAATAAGGACAATATGATGCTAAGAAAAACGAACAATAACAGTTATTTGATTGTGTGACATCGCATATTTAGTGTTCGGTAGATTATTTATTGTTATTGGTGTGTTCGATCTGCAATTACATGCGCATTGTATTCCCTCGAAGTAACAATTACATGCACATTGTATTCCCTCGAAGTAACAATTACATGCACATTGTATTCCCTCGAAGTAACAATTACATGCACATTGTATTCCCTCGAAGTAACAATTACATGCACATTGTATTCCCTCGAAGTAACAATTACATGCACATTGTATTCCCTCGAAGTAACAAATTGGAGCGTGCAAAAGAGGAAAAAAATTTGTTTTCTTCCATATTATAGTGTGTGTTACTATTCACAAGGAGGAAAGAAAGGGCCAAGTGAAAGGGCTTGCATATAAAGTTTACTGCATGACTATCAATTACGAGACTGAGTGGTTGGAGAATTAAGGGGACAGTGGCTGTTTGTTTGGTCTATTAATTAATTTATTCATAAGACCTCAATCAAGCTTAGAAAACACCCCCTAGACCCCCATTCAAGATAGATTTGTAAATTTTTCAGTAGAAAAATTTCTCGGCCAAAGGCCGATTCCTCCTAAAATTACTGGCTCGGTATCGCTCGCCAGGGAAAAATCGACACCTAAATGGCACGAAGAGTCCTAATATTGACAAAGAAATGGGGTGAACGTTCATAAAATCCCCAAACTAATGGAATCAACGTTTTAAAATCTCAAAACTAGTGGGGCTAAACATTAGGGAGAAGGGGTTCCACAAAAAAACGGTCTGTCTCCCCTTAAAGGTGGGGGCTCATGGGTTGAGGTAAACATGGACAAATAATCGCCAACCTGCATATAATTATCTTGTAAAATGCAATGTCACTGAAATATTTATTAACAATGGTATAAGGATTTTGCGGATCGTCTATACCGGGCCTGTGACGTCATAGTGACGTCACACCAGTATCCTTAGCCTAGACTGGATGGTGGACTTATACTGGTGTGACGTCACAGGCCCGGTATAGACGATCCACAAAATCCTGTATACCATTGTTAATAATTATTTCAGTGCCATTGCATTTTGCAAGATAATTATGTACAGCTTGGCGATTATCATTCCATGTTTACCTCAAACCATGAGCCCCCACCTTTAAGACCGAACTATAAAATATTAACTTCCTGTTGTTAACCTGGTTGACAAGTTAATTACAGGGTTTCTCCGGTGTCATGTGTCTGTTCTCGGAAACCTGATATAAATGTATAGTTGTGAGCATTAATAGCTGTGCAACCATTGAAGGTGATCACACACTCACTCTCACACACACTCTCTCTCACACACACTCTCTCTCTCTCTCTCTCTCTCTCTCTCTCTCTCTCTCTCTCTCTCTCTCTTTCTCCATCGCCTGACTCCCCTTCATTACCCAACCCAATCTACTGTCACGGTATCAGGACTTACACCCAAATTATCCACACTTACAGCTAAACAGACGCGTAATAGATAATGGGAAATTGGTACTCTGTGAAGCTCTTAGATGATGTAGTGATTGAATGACTAATATCACGAGTATACGTAATTCCTATAAAACTGATATTTGGAGACTGTAGTATGTTATATTTAGTATATGATCCAATGTGATGTGTGTAGAGAGAGAGAGAGAGAGAGAGAGAGAGAGAGAGAGAGAGAGAGAGAGAGAGAGAGAGAGAGAGAGAGAGAGAGAGAGAGAGAGAGAGAGAGAGAGAGAGAGAGCCATAAAGTGTGAGAGTGCTTGACAGAAATAAAGAGGGTGCAAGAGAGACAGAAAGAAAGCGAGGTCATCCAACAATGTAACCCGACCCGTAATCCACCGGTAAGAGTAAGTGTGTTGACTCGAGCGGTTACCGTGGAGCACCTTGTGTATTGCATCATCGGCCGCTGCAATTGAGAGAGACGGCCCACGGTGCAACTGATCAAATAGCCCCCTCCTCCTCCTCTCCCACTCTCACATGGGGTGCACTCAAGCAAGACGGGAGGCAGGGGGAGGAGGAGGGGGGGGGGGGATTGATTGATCGCAAGTGTATATAGTAGGAATTGAACAAAGGCTGAGATCAGACAGTGGGGTTTGAACGAAAGCGTTGTTTGTTCGTTAATTATTTTTTGTTCCCCATCAAGCTTGCAAACGTATCCCTAGACCCTCCCCCCACCCCCCTTCGAGATCAATTTGTACATTTTTTGGTAAAGTAATGTTCTGAAATGGGGCAAAAGGTCTTAGAATAGCCAGACTAATGGGGCGAATTTCTTCAAATATCAAAAGTAATGTTGCTATACATGAGGGAGAAGGGGTTTCAGGAAAACACACCTGAGAGAGAGAGTGAGAGTGAGTGAGAAAGTGAATGAGAGTGAAAGAATGAGAAAGTAAGAGTGAGAGAGAGAGAGAGAGAGAGAGTAGGAGTAAGAGTAGGAAGTAGAGCAAGAGTAAGAGAGCAATAAAGAGTAAGGGAGGTGAGGCCTCTTAACAGTGACATTAAGTGGCTGAAGTTCATATGGTGAAAGCTAAAGAGGTTGGTGCTCCTCCCTCCTTAGACACTTACATCACACACTTTACACATACATACATACTTACATACATACAGTCATACATACATACATACACATATACATACATAAATATATACATACACAATTACACATACACATACATACATACATACATACACACACAGTTGTCCATTATTTAAATTATTTGGTCCGTTTGTTTGGAGATTTTAAGACGTTTCACCCTATTTTACATACATACATTCATATATTTATTGACCTAGTCCTCCACACGAAGTGCGGTTCCAGTCTGATATCCTAATGTTCTCTCTCTCTCTCTCTCTCTCTCTCTCTCTCTCTCTCTCTCTCTCTCTCTCTCTCTCTCTCTCTCTCTCTCTCTCTCTCTCTCTCTCTCTCTCTCTCTCTCTCTCTCTCTCTCTCTCTCTCTCTCTCTCTCTTACAGCAAAATGTTTATGCAGTACAATTCCCTCTCTCACTTAAGGGGAGGTTTTTAGTTTGGTCTCTAGATATCCATCAAGCTTAAGATTACACCCCCTTGAGCCCCTTTCAAGATAAATTTGTACATTTTTCGGTAGAAAATGTCCCGGCTGAAGGCCGGTTCCTCTTAAATTACAGGCTCGCTATCGCTCGCCAGGATAAAATCGACACCTAAATGGCACGAAAGGTCTTAAAATTGACAGAAATGGGTCGAAAGTTCTTAAAATCGTCAAAATAATGGGGCGAACGTCTAAAACATAGAAAAGCAATGGGGCTATACATGAGGGAGAAAGGAGTCAAGAAAAAAATCCCTCAAGTGGAAACCTCCCCTTAAGCAACTTAGTACTGTATATGCATTACATTAAGGTCCATTAATTAAGCCTAACTATTATATAATATATATCTTTCTCTCACCCTTTCTCTTTTTTTCTTTGCTATCCTTTCCTTCCATTTTCTCTTACTATCGGGTTGCTACATCTACTAGAATCAAGTCCTGGCCACTTCGCTGGGATCATGAGGACTGTGTTACTGTGGCCACTGTATCGATGTAAATATCTCTGTTTAACACACACACACACACACACACACACACACACACACACACACACACACACACACACACACACACACACACACACACACACACACACACACACACACACACACACACACACACACACACTATATATATATATATACTGTTTATATATACAGTATATAATAGCATCATTCCCTATAGACCACATTATTGAGATATATACTGCTCACTTGTGAAAGTTTGCAAATTTGTTTAACTTATATAGAAACACAGTAGGTGGTTGAGGGGGCGGGGTAATGGCTGGGAACATCTCTCTAGCTCTATCACACTATATCTAATTTTGTTTTGTCTTTTTCAGGTAAGGAATGTTGTGACGCTGGCAGGAAGGAAGGACGGAAGGAAGGTAGGTGAGTATTTGGGAAGAAGGAAGGGAGGAAGTAGGAAGGTTATATATATATATATATATTATACAGAGAGAGAGAGAGAGAGAGATCGTGAATATATAAAAGGAAGGATGTGGATAGATGGGTAGGATGAAGAAAAACTAGTGTCAATTGGGGAGAAAGGAAGAAGGAATAAAGGATGGAAGGATAGAAAGATGGGTGGAAAGATGGAAGGGTGGAAGGATGAATAAATGGGTTGAAAGAAAAGAAGCTGGAGTCTGTTGGCGAAAAAAAAGGAAGGAAGGAAGGAAGGAAGGATGAAAGGAAGGAAATATGTAAAGAAAAAAAGAAGGAAGGAAGGAAGGAAAAACAGACGGAAGGATGAATGGAAGGAAAAAAGAATGAAAGATCGAAAGACAAAATGAAAGATAGAAAGAAGGAAGGAAGAATAGAAGGAAGTGGATATTAGAAAGCACTCGCGGATGGAAGGACAAAAAGTTGGTTTGCATCGATCGCTAATAACAGGATGAATAGAAAGATTGGTTTGCATCGAACGCTAATAACAGGATGAACATAAAGATCGGTAACTGATACAAACACAATAGAATAGAGCAACAGTTATGCATATTTACATTGTTGAAGGGAGAGTTATTTTTTCTGGACCCCCTTCTCCCTTATGTTTAGCCAAATTAATTTGATATATTGTTTGACTATTTTAAGACCATTTGCCTCATTTCTTTGTCAATTTTAAGACGTTTCGTGTTATTTAGGTGTCGATTGTTTTTCCTAGCGAGCGATAGGGACCCTGCAATTTAGGAGGAACCGCATTTTTCTACCGAAAACTGCACAAATATAGCTCGGGGGATGGTCTTTGGGATCTTTTATTCTAAGCTTGAGGAGGAAACCAAAAGATACAAATTTATTAAACTATATACATAAAAACAAAAATTCACCTTAAGTCTCAATATTTGAGGACGCATTTTTTACACTTTATTCTGGTCATCATTAGTCGATTTTATGCAAGTTTAGGAAGGATCTGTAGAAATCAAAGAGGTAAAAACTATTTCAATTATCTTTCTAGCTCCCATTCTCAAATTCCTATCATACTATCACTATCATCCTATATATATAAACTAAAGAAACATAAGGAGAGAGAGAGAGAGAGAGAGAGCGAGAGCGAGGGGGGGGGGGGGAGATGTGAGAAAGTAGAAGGGTTGAGTCAATCAGGGAAGGTACGAGTCAATATTTAGGAAGGAAAGCGTAGGGAAAACGTCTAGTGCAAATATTACCGTAGAGAACAGAATACACGCACACACACACACACCGCACACACACACACACACACACACACACACGCACACACCGCACACATACACGCGCCGCACACTTACATACATCACACACATACACACGCACACATACCTAAGTACGTATAGAGAAAGCCATCCATGAATAATATATAAGATATGGACTTTACCTCTTATATATATATATATATATATATATATATATATTATATATGGAGTATATAGATAGATAGATAAATAAACATATAATAGATAAATAGATGGATATATTAGTTTGTAAATTATAATAATGTTAGTTACAATATATGCAGCAGTACACCTATGACAACTGGTGAACCTGGTCATATTTACTGTGGAAGAGGAGAGTGAGTGAGTTAGAGAGAGTAGGAAACAATAGGATAGTCAAACAATGGATAGGTCCTGCCTCCACCGATCACCACTCAACCACAGATACATTCATAACCATACGGTGGTGGCGGTGGTGGTGTGGGTGGTGATATATATATATATATATATATATATAGAGAGAGAGAGAGAGATAACGGTAAATATCACTAGCCTAGTTGATTCAGCCAAGAAGGAATCGCTAGGAATGAACTACTAACTATTTCAATTAACCATTATGACAAGTCGCTCCTAAGTTAAGTAAAAACCTCTTCAGACATCCAAAATATAGGTATTTAATATCTGTGTTACAATGACTAGCCAGGGCTCGAACTCAGGCCAATAGTGCAGCACTCAAACACCTTAACCACTTGACCACCGAGGAGCTTGAATGTAATAGCTTCATTTGAAAGAAATTCCATCCACCACCATTATCAAGGAATTATGACTACGGCCGTGAACACTGAATGAAGAACAAGGTTAAAGGTTGAACAAATTCGAACTTAACAATAACTCAAATAACATATATTAATTCGGCTCAGGATTTCCCCCACGCTCAGAATAACACGTATATATTTTCCATTTCGTGTCTGGAGTGAGCGGGATATGTTTGAATAGTGTGATTATGTACGCTAAAGATAAAGTTTGGAGTGAATCATGAACAATGCCCTGAAAGCTGTATAATGGTAAGAAGAAAGTCAATGTGGATTGAAGCACTTAAGCCCGCTGATGATCATTGTTTCCAACTCTTTCTTTATTCTGCAGGGCTTCTTCTTCTTCTCCCTCCTCCCCTTCTGCTTCTTCTCCTTTTATACAATTTAAAAAGGGCCTCCAACAATTAACAGGCTTCGAACTATCTCACATACCTTTTTACTACCACAGCTCATTCTTAAACTGCACACAATCGTCTAAATACAGCTATAATACAATTAAAAGGACGTCGCTGGTACATAAGGGGTTAGATTTAAAGTTGAGAGGGGATAGACAAGTTGGAAATGTGTGGCACAATGGTTTGAAAGCTATATAATGCGGCACTGAACACCCCAAGAAGAAAGTGAAGGTGAATGGAAGCACTTAGCCCAGATATCATTGTTTCAAACTCTTTATTTTGCCTTCCCTTCCTTTAGCTTTACCTCCTATTGTATGCTTCTTCTTCTTCTTCTTCTTCTTCTATCCCTACCTACCTTCCTTCCTCCTCTCCTCCTCGTCCTCTAACCCCCTTCCTTCCTCCCTCCTTCCCTCCTTCACCATCTCTACCCTCCCCCTCCCTTCCTTCCTTCTTCCCTTTCTGCTCTCCTTCTTTACTTTCTCCCTTTCTTTTGTGCTTGTTCTCTTCCTCCATATCCCTCCCCCCCACACACACTTTTCTCTCTCTCTCTCTCTCTCTCCGCCTTCTTCCTCCACTCTACTGTTCGTGATAACATCCTTAACTTTCGCTAGGGTTTACGGTGTCACGATTTCAGCGAACCCTTCCACCCCCGTCTCTCTCTCTCTCTGTCTCTCTCTCTCTCTCTCTCTCTCTCTCTCTCTCTCTCTCTCTCTCTTTCTCTCTCTCTCTCACACATACAGATCTAGCCACTCTGATAATATGCAGTTCAACATCGACCTGCTGTAATACCAGTATACAACTGTCATTAACAGGTTAATATTACCCAGCTGTTGTAAGCTGCGTAATCCTTCTGTAACAGTCGAATATTATCAACAAACCACTTTCATTATTAGATAGTGGTGGATAATCGAGGTAATGATTGCATGAATGGGCCTAGATTACTGTGGCAGCCGTATTATATTGTCAACAAACCACATTTGTTATAAGATAGTGGTGGATAATCGAGGCAATGATTGCATATATAGGCATAAATGACTGCGATGGGGATATAATATTGGCAACAAAGCACATATATTATCAACATAAACCAAATCCTGAGATATGTGATTAGGCTACATATACAGTTAAGAGATTGTGTCAACTGAAGAATTAATGGTACACTTATTTTTTTAAAATTGTGAGTTTGCGATGATATTGACGTCATCTTATCATCAGGTATAGATAGATATATATAGAGAGAGAGTGAGGGGGAGACTGCCGTATGCATGTCTCCCCAATAATTACCGTGTACAAGAAACCCGTATAATAGTTAGAACAGTCGTCACCTACTGTATACTATAGGGGGATCTCGGAAACTCACCAAAGAGTCAGACTCATTGTTTTCTATCAGGATTGTCGTTGTTGTTGTTATTTACTTGTTATCATTGTTGTGGTTCCGGACACTTATAATTGGAACTTTAAATGTTGTTTCTGTTAGGGCTCTGTCTTTAGTCGGCCACCCCCAGCCTGAGTTTATACTTACATACATACAATATTGGTGTGGTTGTTATTGCTGTTGTTATTAGCATTTTGTTATTGCTGTGTTGTTGTTTTTTTTCACTTGTTGTCATTGTTGGTGTTGTTGTTGGTGCTAGCTGATGTGAATGAACCCTCTGTCCCATACAACTTGTTATCTCGTCACGTGTGTAGTGTTGTGATTTTGTGACGATGGTGTAGTGATGATGGTGTGTGGTGACGGTGTAGTAACGATGGTGTAGTGATGATGGTGTGTGGTGACGGTGTAGTAACGATGGTGTAGTGATGATGGTGTGTGGTGACGGTGTAGTAATAACGATGGTGTAGTGATGATGGTGTGTGGTGACGGTGTAGTAACGATGGTGTGTGGTGACGGTGTAGTAATAACGATGGTGTGTGGTGACGGTGTAGTAACGATGGTGTAGTGATGATGGTGTATGGTGACGGTGTAGTTACGATGGTGTTGTGGTGATGTAACGCCGCGGGAGCCTGTCACTACCTTCCCACTCCATTTACTTGTTACGCACACAATCTTATATAAGGAACGCACCATATATTTACAGTAATCCACGGACTTATCCACATTACCTAATTGGATCTGAAATAGTTACACGTTGACAAGAAGCACTTTTTATCGTCCTGTTAGTATGCATATTATTGATCTATTAATAATGTGTGTAGTTTCCTCCCTAGACCTCCTTCAAGCTTAAGGGGAGGTTTCTAGTTTGTTCCCTACTCCTCCAGCAATCTTAACATTTCACCTCCTTGACCCCCTTTCAAGATAAATTTGTACATTTTTCGGTAGAAAAATGTCCCGGCCGAAGGCCGATTACTCTTAAATTACAGGCTCGCTATCGCTCGCCAGGATAAAATCGACACCTAAATGGCACGAAAGGTCTTAAAATTGACAGAATGGGGTGGAAATTCTTAAAAATCACCAAACTAATGGGGCAAACGTCTTAAAATCTCAAAAGCAATGGGGCTAGACATGAGGGAGAAAGGGGTCAAGTAAAAAGTCCCTCAAGTGGAAATCTCCCCTTAACAAATTCCCAAGACCCTCCTTCGAGATATATTTGTACATGTTTCGGAAGACAAATGCCACGACCAAAGGCTGATGCCTCCTAAATTGTAGGCTCAGTATCGCTCGCCTGGGACTAACACCTAACTGACACGAAATATCTTAAAATCACCAAAATAATGGGGCGAATGTCGTAAAATCTCAGAACTAATGGGGCTAAAGATGAGGAAGGAGGAGGGCCAGAAAATCCCTCCTCATGTACTTAAAATGATCACTGGTTATAGGTCACTTAGGCGAGGGTTTTAGGTGCATTTCTATCCTTACAGTTTATATCAGTCCCAGACGAACATTTCTACCCCTCTGGTTGTTCTCTATGGCATTAATGTATTCCCAACCCTATCCTTACCCCTCAACATGAAGTTTAGTTAGGAGCAGTAGATATGTTGTTGTTTACTTTCCTTTATTAATCCTTGGTTTTATTAGTGCTAAGCGAGTGAAACATAATCAATATCGTGACAAACTTATTGGGCCAACTGCATAATGCTAGATAGCAGACAGAACATATAATAAAATGGCAATATGGAACAGAACACATCACAAGAATAAAAACGGCACTTTTCTATTTATCTTTTACTTTATCTCTCACTTCTTAACTTGTTCTTCATCTATCCAAATGATTGTACTCTCTTACTTTACTCCAGCCATCATCATCATCATCATCTCCCTATAAAAGCCTATGACCAGTAGTGTGAAGGAGAGGCGGCATCTGGGGGTGGTGTTGGTGTAAGGGGTCTGGGGAGGCTGGACCAGCTTCCCGTGGTGGTTCTATTTACTAGAAGGGTTTATAAGGTCTTCTTGCTTCATAGCCCTTTGAATCAAGAAATAAACGAAGCATATATGGCTAGTGGCTAGTGTGTGTGTGTGTGTGTGCGCGCGCGCGCTTCCTTTGAAGCATACATGTCTAGACTTTCATGAAAATATTTCTATCTTCGATTTTCTAAACTTGATTATAGTAATGTGGTGATATCACACACACACACACACACACACACACACACACACACACTTCTATTCCCATATAGAGTTTCCCCCACTGACAACATAAGGAACCAGTGGGAAAGTTGGGCTCTAGGAGGGACTTTGTTTACCCTTTTTTCATGCACAGTCGTGTTCCCCCCCTTTCCACATTTCTCCTTTTTTTTTTTTTTAATCCGGAGCTAATTTCTATATGGTCGCTTTCCTCGCCCCCCACCACCGTCACCCCTCTTAGCTAAGGTATGGGGTTTCCCTTTCTTATACAGCAATTAGGTAATTTATGGCTACCGTGTGGTCTATGTATGGAGAAAACTGTGTAGTGGGGAAATCTTATGGTTACCCTATGTTAAGGTCTAGGGAGTTACAGAATACACCATACTTACATGGCGGTGAATCTTTATGGTTCCATAACAATATATATATATATATAAATGACTGCTAGGGCTCAGATTAGAACCATACAGGCAGGCTACCGGATTTCGATTAAAAGACTGTCTACCCCCCACCATAGTTGAGGTTGGGGAGGAATACTGGTAGAAGTATCAGATTTCTCATTTTAACCTTCTTAATATACTACTACTACTACTACTACTAATAATAATAATAATAATGATAATAATAATAATAATAATACTATTAATGATTATAATAATAATAATATTAAACGGAAGTTAAGAGAAAGCTGGTTTGGATATAATTTAGATACTAAAAAAACTCCTGGAAACCAATTATATTAGAAGAATAACGTCACGTCAAAGAAAATTACCCTGAGTAGAAATTGGGCAGGTAATTTGGTTCCTTCAATTGTTCCCGTGGGGGTATATATATATATATATATAACATAATTTGGTACAGCATAGCAAATATGGATATAAAGATTTGTGTTAAGTCATGGGGAGGGGGGGGGGGGGAGGAAAATAGGAGGGTGAGAAAGATAACTAAATAAAAGAAGAAGCGGAATGGGAAGTCATAAATAATGTTAACCCCTTCACCACCATCGCGTAATATTCATCCTATTCTGGTTACCATTAGACGAATTTCTTTAGCATGTAATATACCTCTAGGACTCAAATGGGTACACGCAATCTCAATAAACCCTCATTTTAAGGGGAGATTTCCACTTGAGGGATTTTTTCTTTACCCCTTTCTCCCTTATGTTTAGCCCCATTGTTTTTGAGGTTTTAAGATGTTCGCCCCATTAGTTTGGCGATTTTAAGAAGTTTCACCCCATTTATGTCACTTTTAAGACCTTTCGTGCCATTTAGGTGTCGATTTTTTTCCTGGCGAGCGAAAGCGAGCCTGTAATTTAAGAGGAACCGGCCTTCGGCCGGGACATTTTTCTACCGAAAAATTTACAAATTTATCTTAAAAGGGGGTCAAGGGGGTGTAATTTCAAGCTTGATGGAAGTCTAGGAAACACACTAAACACCTCCCCTTAACACAGGTCTTTCTTAAACTGCATAACATCATCTAATCGTAGCCAGAAACAAAGGTGCAAAGGCGTCATGGTGCTGAAGGGGTTAATTAAGGGGAGATTGTGTGGATTTGTGGACCCGTTATGTATTCCTTTAATTAAACCTTTAAGGATTATGACCCCTTAAGATTTCTACATGCACAAGATCAACAGGAGGAACATCTGTCGGGTAGAAGGAGATCATAGAGAAAAACACACATTATATAGATGAGAAAGCTAAATGAAGATCAACAAGGAGAAAAAGAAACAATTAAAAACACATAAGAAGGGAGAAAGGAAGAAGTGACGGAATGTAGAAAAAGCCTGAGAAAGAGAGAACAGGATGAACGTAGAAATTAAAAGTGGGTTCGGAAGTAGATATGGAGATTGGGTAATTTCCTCGTAAGGGGGGTCACCGGTTTTTTGTATCTTTCTCTCCTTTTCTCTCTTTCCCTGGCTTGTATCTATTCGGCCCCATTCAGCCAACTGTTTTAAGACGTTTATCCCCATCCAGGTGTCGATTTCTTCCTGGCGAGCGATAGCAAGCCAGCATTGTATGGAGAAATCCGGCTTCGCCGGAGACATTTTTCTATCGAAAAATGTACAAATTTAGCTTGCTGTCAAAACAAAAATATATAAATGCTGGCTCGCTACCGCTCGCCAGAAAAATATTGACACTTGGATGGGGGTAAACGTCATAAAATAGTATGCTGAATGGGGCCGAATGGATACAAGCCAAAGAGAGAGAGAGAAAGCGAGGTGGGCCCCTTAATCTTCCGTGGCATTATAACGGTACTCATCATTTCCGGCCCAAACTTTCAGAGTACTGTTTAAGGGGATATATATATATATATATATATATATATATATATATATTATATATATATTATATATATATATATATTAATATATATTTATATATATTATATATATATATATATATATATTTGAGAGTAGAGTGTGTGTGTGAGAGAGAGAGAGAGAGAGAGAGAGAGAGAGAGAGAGAGAGAGAGAGAGAGAGCGAGAATGATGGAGAAAGTAAGTTGAAAGTGAGAAGGGTTGACAGGAAGTAGAGAGAGGGGGGAGGGGGAGGGAGTGAAGACGAACCTACCTTAACTTACCTATACTGTTGTTGTTGTTGTTGTTGTTGTTGTTGTTGTTGTTATTGTGTTTGTACAAAGGAGTGCATAGGAAATCAAGCAACAACAGATCCAGCGACCCCTCAAGGCTGCTTGCCCTCCAAAATACTGGGTCTAGGTTTTTTTTTTTTCTTTTTTACTTGATGGAGATCTAGTGAAGAAACTGAAAAATGAATAGATATATAATTATATAGACTAAACAATACCCAGTACCCCCTGATCACCCACTTGTACTTGATATTGCCTCTCAGACGGCGCTCTTAAGTTAAAACATAAGATCGCGGGAAACTGCACAAGGCCATGCGACCCATACGAGGCAGCTCCCATTCACACCCAGCCCATATCATCCATATGGGAAGCCAACCTACGCTTAAAGCTCTCAACTGTTCCTGAGCTAATCACTGCTCTGGGCAGTCCATTCCACATGTTACCAACTCTATTCCCAAACCAGTGTTTCATGTCCCCTTTATTAATCCCATTTATCCACTTACCCACTTGAACACATCTACCATATACCCTCTAACTGTACGCCTCTCTATCGTATACAAGCCTAACATTTTTCAACCTTTCTTCACATGGAAGATGGCTAATATTGTGGATAACTGTAGTCATTCGTTGTAATGCTAGTAATCAATAAACTCTCAATTTGCCTATACAGTAATCATACAAGTGTAATAACTTACCTATACAGTAACTCCTACATAAGTGCTCAATACACTTAATTTGCCTATACAGTAACTCCTACATAAGTGCTCAATACACTTAATTTGCCTATACAGTAACTCCTACATAAGTGTTCAATACACTTAATTTGCCTATACAGTAACTCCTACATAAGTGCTCAATACACTTAATTTGCCTATACAGTAACTCCTACATAAGTGTTCAATACACTTAATTTGCCTATACAGTAACTCCTACATAAGTGTTCAATACACTTAATTTGCCTATACAGTAACTCCTACATAAGTGTTCAATACACTTAATTTTGCCTATACAGTAACTCCTACATAAGTGCTCAATACACTTAATTTGCCTATACAGTAACTCCTACATAAGTGCTCAATACACTTAATTTGCCTATACAGTAACTCCTACATAAGTGCTCAATACACTTAATTTGCCTATACAGGAAGTCCTACATAAGTGCTCAATACACTTAATTTGCCTATACAGTAACTCCTACATAAGTGCTCAATACACTTAATTTGCCTATACAGTAACTCCTACATAAGTGCTCAATACACTTAATTTGCCTATACAGTAACTCCTACATA
>CM064562.1:4324304-4513730 GCA_032716605.1 Paralithodes platypus | reverse complement strand
ATACAAACAGCCAAACATACAGCAATAAGACAATGCAAGAGGAATATCAAGTCATTGTTTCCTGTACTGCCTTTATCCACTCTCACTCTCTTTCTCTTTGTGTGGGTGTGGGTGTCTGTCTGTGTGTGTGTGTGTGTGTGTGTGTGTGTGTGTGTGTGCGTGTGTGTTTGAGATAATGAAGCAGTTGATTTATTAGTATTATTATGTTAATATTAACATTTAATTTATTAGCATTATTGTTGTTATTATTATTAATATTATTATTATTATTATTACTATTATTACTATTGATAATATTTTAATGTTATTGATAATATTGTATATAATAAAAATAATTAAATATATAGATAAATACTGGAGATTAAATGGTAATGAATGAAGATTAAAACACTTTATTACAGCTAGACCACACACACACACACACACACACACACACACACACACACACACACACACACACACACACACACACACACACACACATATCAAGTAACGAACAGGACAGTAGGAGAATTAAGGGGAGGCAGACAGTTTTTCTGGACCCCCTTCTCCCTAATGTATAGCCCCACTAGTTTTAAGATTCTAAGACGTTCGGCCCATTAGTTTGGCAATTTTAACACCTTTCGCCCCATTTCGGTGTCGATTATTTCCTGGCGAGCGATAGGGAGCCTGCAATTTTAAAAGGAACCGGCCTTCGGCCGGGAAATTTTTCTCCCGAAAATGTACAAATTTATCTTGAAGGGGGTCTAGGGTGTGTTTTTCTTAGCTTGATGGAGTTTTAGGGAGGAAACTAAAAAAATATATGAATTTATGAATTAATAGACCAAACAAACGGTCAGTCTCCCCTTAAATTGATGAGTAATGGTTCTGGCAGGTGGATGAATGTGTGTCTGTGAGTACAATGAATGAATGAATGAATGAATGGGTATGACGGTGACTGGTGGGAAAGGTCCATTGATGTATAATAATGGGATGGGAGGATTGATGATTGGCATTGACTGACGGGAGAGAGAGCCATAGAAGCCATCACCACCATCTTCATTACCGTCTTGCCCATAGTAATGAATGCCACCTTAACCCCTACTGTGCCGGTGACGTCTTTTTAATGTTATTCTAGCGATATCTAGACGATTTTGTGCGGTTTATGAAGGATCTGTGGTAGTACAAATGGTTAAGTGGGGCAAACGTCTTAGAATGTCAAAACTAATGGGGCTAAGCATTACAGAGAGATAGTCTGTAGTCCTTCCTAACCTGAATAAAATCGTCTAATAGTTGCCAGAATATATTGAAAAGGACGTCACCGGTACTGAATGGGTTAATGGGTGAATGGATATATAATATAGGTGGGTGAACTAATACATAGGTGGGTAGGTAGGTGGGTGGGTAGGTGGGTGACTGGGTGGATGTATAGGTGGGTGGGTGAACTAATGCATGGGTAGGTAGGTGGAGGGGTGGATGTATAGGTGGGTGAGTGGACTAATACATGGGTAGGTGGATAGGTGGGTGTGGACTAATACATAGGTGGGTAGGTGGCTGGTATAGGTGGGTGAGTGGGTAGGTGGGTGGTGGTGTAGTAGTTATGGTTGGTAATTAACTATCTACTAATATGGACATGACACTTTGGCATGTAAGTAAATGATAAAAGTATGTTTAAAGTATTCAAAAGACGAAATTGGATTGACAATGTGGATTATAACAATATCAATGTAATCTCTCTCTCTCTCTCTCTCTCTCTCTCTCTCTCTCTCTCTCTCTCTCTTTCTCTCTCTTTTCTTCAGTCACTTTCCCATGGGCAGGAGAGGGAAAGTCCTAAACTTTCTCCGTGCCCTAAGTAACCTCTCTCCCCCCCCCCCCCCCCCCCCAGGAGACCAGAACTCGCTCTTCGTGTCCTGGTTAGCAAGAGAGAGAGGCTGGCTGGAGGCTGGACAACTTATAGCTACCAGGCTACTTCGACCCGATACTTTCACTGCACAATCTAATCCAACTTCATTTTAGCTCCATTTGGTTTGGGAAGGTCGTCTTGGTTTCTAAGGGTAAGGTGGCGAGATGGTAAGGTGGCGATAGGGTGAAGTGGTGAAGTGGTAAGGTGGCGAAGTGGTGAGGTGGCGAGATGGTAAGGTGGCGAGAGGGTGAAGTGGTGAAGTGGTAAGGTGGCGAAGTGGTGAGGTGGCGAGATGGTAAGGTGGCGAGAGGGTGAAGTGGTGAAGTGGTAAGATGGCGAAGTGGTAAGGTGGCGAGATGGTAAAGTGGTGAAGTGGTAAGGTGGCGAGATGGTAAGGTGTCGAGATGTGTTGTTGATGCCCCGCGTAGATGTGGTGGAGGAGGTTATGCCCGACCACCGGCATCCCCCTTTAGGCACCCGGCACTAACTTTCCTCGGACTTTCTCTTCGTCTCGCATGCCTTCCCTCCTTTCCCTTTCTTTATTCGTTCGTTCCTTCCATCACTTTCTTCTTCCTCCCTTCGTTCGTCCTCTATCTCTCTTTCTACCTTCTTTTCTTATTTATCTTCCTTCCTTCCTCGTTCGTTCCTTCCATTTCGTTTCTCCCTTCGTTCGTCTTCTACCTCTCTTCCTTCCTTACTTATGTTAATTTTGTTCTTATTTATCTTCTTTGCTTTTATTATATATCTTCCTTCCCTTTTCGTTCGTTCTTTCCATCATTTCCTTCCTTCGTCCGTCCTCTACCTGTTTTCCTACGTTCCCTATCTCTATTATTTACTTCCTTATCTTCCTTCCTTTCTTCGTTCCCTAGCTCTTTAATTTCTTCTTTATTGCCTTCTCTCCTGTCCCTCTTTCTATCCCTATCCTGTAATAGTAAGACCGGACCACCTAGTAAGAACCACAAGGTCTGTGTGGTCTGAGTATTTGTGTAACTCTGTGTAACTCTCTCTTTCCCTCTCCGGTACATGATAACCTTGCCCCCCAGTTTCTTTAATCCCCCCCCCCCCCCTGACTATAGCTAAGCTGGAGTCATGGCCTTTTTTCTGCGCCTCATCTTCAGTGACCAAAAAAATAGCTTCTCCCTCCTCTGAGTGGACTGTATCCCTGCGGGTTATGAGATGATTATGAGATGGGATTATTAGTTATTGATTTGATTATTAATTGGAGGGCGTTATGTTTTTCCCTCCGTTTATATGTCTGTTTGACTTTAAACAAGATATCTCAAAAATGTAAAACAGATGTTCACGAAATTTGGTGGGCAGATAGGATATGCACCAAGGAATAAGTTATACCATGTAGGAGATCGGTAGAGTGCATAGCTCCGCCAGCATTGGCGGAGCTATGCACTCTCCCGAGTGACCATCTAGTTATATACGTTGGATTTTATATTATATTTCATTTGCATACGCTATTTTTCAATAGGTTTTCAAACAAAAACAGGAACAACTGACTATATTTATTGGTGCATGTAAAACCCTCGTAAGCCTTGCCCACACAATATAACTTGGCAAAGACTAAGTAGTACCACGATTAAGCATATTAACACATGAATGATAAATCACTTCTGTGTAGATAAACGTTACCCTTGTGGACGCAAATATAAGTATACGCTATGGTCGCGTCTCCCACTGGCAAAATATCATATAGAAAGCTTGTATGAAAGATATATATAGAAAAAATGGACAAAGGATTCTAATATACAGTACATGAGAGTGAGTGAGTGAGTGAGTGTGTACCCAAGACAGGAGTATTTGAACAGAGAGTGTACTATTTCCACTGGGAGGAGAAATTTAAGTAATCGAAAAGCTAGAGTTACTGTGCAAACAATTGGCAAATGTCCTAAACATATATGGTATCTTTACACTTATGGTTTGCTCTTCTTCACTTAAAGAAGAAACAAATAAACACACACACACACACACACACACACACACACACACACACACACACACACACACACACACACACACACACACACACACACACATCCCTGTTACTATTATTCACAAGTAAGATTTTCCAGTTTCTAAATATCCCAAAATGTCACTTTTTCATCTAACATACAGAATATTTTTCTCGAGATTGTCTACCACTTATTCACAAATACATCCCTATATATGTACAGCTCATCCCCAAATATCTACCACTTATTTCAAAGCCACCTTCTCTGATATACTCGCACCCAATCCTTCCCTGCTTTACCACTTCCATATACTACTTATTCCAAAATATTTCCACTTATTCCAAAATATATCCACTTATTAAAAAAAAACCTACGTATTCCAAAAACATTTCCACTTATTCCAAAACATTTCCACTTATTCCAAAATATTTCCACGTATTCCAAAATATTCCCACTTATTCCAAAATATTTCCACTTATTCCAAAATATTTACACTTATTCCAAAACATTTCCACTTATTCCTAAACAGCACTTCAGGAAGCATAAAGTGCCGGGCTGGTGGTGGTGGTGGAGAAAGTGTGGGCACAGCTGAATCCCCCCCCCCCCTGTGTTAGGTCATGAACCCTCTTTTGAACCCCTCCATACACCCCCCAGCCTTACTCCTGCCTCCCTCCCCAAGCTTACCCCCCCCCCCCTACATCCCTAACGTACTCCCAAACTCCACTCCTTCAAGCCCCTACGTCCTCCCCTGAACCCTTCTACCCATCCATCCCCTAGGCACCCACCCCCTCCCAAACTCCACTCCTACCCCCAAACCTCTACGCCCCCCCCCCCCCAACCCTTCTATCCATCCATCCACTAGGTACCCCCCTAACGTTCCTCCAACCGCTCTCCACTACTCCCTAGACTGACTTTCCTTTTCTGCCCCCCCCCCCCCCCCCCCCACCACCTATGTAATAGTTTCTTTGAGTGGGTAGTTGGCACTACCTGTTCGGCCAAAGCAATAAACAACAACAAATATTGATTCTTATAGCATTAATAATAGAAATATTTAAACACTAGTCATTATAATTTGTATAGTCTTCTGTTGTTCTATACTTCCCTTACTCTCTCAAACCTGCCTTTCTATAAACTAAGCCAGCCCTAACTTCCTCACATCCAAGTCTCTGATCGTAATATGTTTTCTGACTATTAAGAGACGAGTTTATTTAGAAAAGGAAACTACATTTGCAACTGCTTTCATTAACCCCTAGAATAAAATTAATGTTTAAGACTATTTTCATTAACTCTTACAATGTACAAATATGGCTACCTTGTTGTCTTGTAACATGGCTAACCTTAGACAACTTTAGTGAGTTCAGGAAGGCGTCTCGTAGTCAAAAGGTTAAATGAAACTAGAAAAATGGAAAGTCAATGAAAAGAAAGTTACCTTCCATCACCCACCACCTGTCTGTGCCCTTTGAAGATGTTTACCAGCATCTGTGTTTCCACCTCACCTTTCTGGTCCTACTATATCCTCCTCATTCCACCTTACCGGCTTTTTTATCTTTCTCTCCTTTTCTCTCTTTCCCTGGCTTGTATCCACTCGGCCCCATTCAGCCAACTGTTTTAAGACGTTTATCCCCATCCAGGTGTCGATTTCTTCCTGGCGAGCGATAGCGAGCCAGCATTGTATGGAGAAACCGGCTTCGCCGGAGACATTTTTCTATCTAAAAATGTACAAATTTAGCTTGCTGTCAAAATAAAGAATATATATATGCTGACTCGCTACCGCTCGCCAGGAAAATATTGACACCTGGATGGGGGTAAACGTCTTAAAATAGTAGGCTGAATGGGGCAAAATGGATACAAGCCAAAGGGAGAGGGAGAGAAAGAGAAAAAAAAAAGCGGGGTGGGCTCCCTTAACCATTTTAATTACATGACTCCTGATTTAGGGTGGGTTATTTCTGGACCCCTTTCTCCCTCGCGTTTAGCCCCATTAGCTCAGAAAGGCGTCTCGTAGTCAAAAGGTTAAACGAAAATGAAAAGAAAGCCAATGAAAAGAAAGTTGTTTGCAAGCACCTGTTTTTCTTCACCTAACGTCTTAACCTTTCTGACCCGACTATATCCTTCTCATTCCACCTTAACCCTTTTGATCACGTGACGCTAATGTATGCTATATTTAAGGGGGGGGTCACTGTTTTTTTTTTTCTTTCTTTCTCTCCCTTTCTCTCTTTCTCTGGCTTGTATCCATTCGGTCCCATTCGGTCCCATTCAGCCAACTCTTTTAAGACGTTTATCCCCATTTAGGTGTCGATTTCTTCCTGGCGATCGATAGCGAGCCAGAATTGTATGGGGAAATCCGGCTTTGCCGGAGAAATTTTTCTATCGAAAAATGTACAAATTTAGCTTGCTGTCAAAACAAAAAATATATATATGCTGGCTCGCTCCCGCTCGCCAGGAAATTATTGACACCTGGATGGGGGTGAACGTCTTAAAATAGTAGGCTGAATGGGGCCGAATGGATACCAGCCAAAGAGAGAGGGAGAGAAAGATAAACAAAGCGAGGTGGGTTCCCTTAAGCCACCTAAGGATGACTGACTACACACGACGAGGGCAGATCATGTTGGATGTCGACGTTTAATTGAGAGTGTGATAACATTTATTTATATATATATTTATTACTATTATTATTATTATTATTAATATTATGACGATGATTTATTATTATTATTATTAGTAGTAGTATTGTTTTATTAATTATCTGCTTACTACGTCATCCATTCCTGTCTATCTTTCTCTTTCTTATCTGTCAATTATTTACTTTCTACTTCATCCATTCCTGTTTGAAGGGAAATGCAAAGAAATGAAAAGACGAGAAAGTTGGCTTGCTTTGTGTTATTCGCGGTTCAGTCAAAATAAATAAGTAGGTTTGTTGTGAGTTAATCGCGGTTCAGTCAAAATATATAAGTTGGCTTGCTATGAGTTATTCGCGGTTCAGTCAAAATATATAAGTTGGCTTGCTATGAGTTAATCGCGGTTCAGTCAAAAGCGGTTCAGTCAAAATATATAAGTTGGCTTGCTATGAGTTATTCGCGGTTCAGTCAAAAGCGGTTCAGTCAAAATATATAAGTTGGCTTGCTATGAGTTAATCGCGGTTCAGTCAAAAGCGGTTCAGTCAAAATATATAAGTTGGCTTGCTATGAGTTAATCGCGGTTCAGTCAAAAGCGGTTCAGTCAAAATATATAAGTTGGCTTGCTATGAGTTATTCGCGGTTCAGTCAAAAGCGGTTCAGTCAAAATATATAAGTTGGCTTGCTATGAGTTAATCGCGGTTCAGTCAAAAGCGGTTCAGTCAAAATATATAAGTTGGCTTGCTATGAGTTAATCGCGGTTCAGTCAAAAGCGGTTCAGTCAAAATATATAAGTTGGCTTGCTATGAGTTATTCGCGGTTCAGTCAAAAGCGGTTCAGTCAAAATATATAAGTTGGCTTGCTATGAGTTAATCGCGGTTCAGTCAAAAGCGGTTCAGTCAAATATATAAGTTGGCTTGCTATGAGTTAATCGCGGTTCAGTCAAAAGCGGTTCAGTCAAAATATATAAGTTGGCTTGCTATGAGTTATTCGCGGTTCAGTCAAAAGCGGTTCAGTCAAAATATATAAGTTGGCTTGCTATGAGTTATTCACGGTTCAGTCAAAATATATAAGTTGGCTTGCTATGAGTTATTCGCGGTTCAGTCAAAATATATAAGTTGGCTTGCTATGAGTTATTCGCGGTTCAGTCAAAATATATAAGTTGGCTTGCTATGAGTTATTCGCGGTTCAGTCAAAAGCGGTTCAGTCAAAATATATAAGTTGGCTTGCTATGAGTTATTCGCGGTTCAGTCAAAAGCGGTTCAGTCAAAATATATAAGTTGGCTTGCTATGAGTTATTCGCGGTTCAGTCAAAATATATAAGTTGGCTTGCTATGAGTTATTCGCGGTTCAGTCAAAATAATAAAGTTGGCTTGCTATGTGTGTGTGTGTGTGTGTGTGTGTGTGTATATGTGTGTGTGTGTTTGGCTGCAGATGTGAGGTATGTATGTATATGTGTGGGTATGCGTATACAGTATGTGTACGTGTGAAAGCCACCTAGAGGAGAAACTTAACGCTAGAGGCTACCGCTAGACGCTATACACAGAGACCACTTGGGTATGGAGATGAAGGCACCGAATATACCCTGTTCCAAATAGGTAGGCCAGGAATCGTTAACCCTAACCTCTGTAACTCAAAAATGGGCTGTAATTGACCACACCTACTCCCTGGGTGACTCTTCCCAAATGGTAGAAATAAAAGCTCAATTACTGAAGTCTTTTTGAGTTGTAAGAGGCTTAGTTTCGTGAACCCTAAACTCTGTAGTTCAATTGGGCTAGAGCAAATAGGCTATAACTTTCCACACCTATTCCTTGGCTGACTCTTCCCAAATGGTAGACATATTAGCTCGTGATTTATAGAGGTTAATGATCAAGAGTTTTTGCCTACTTATTTGGAACAGGGTATAGCCATACTGACGGACCAGCTGGTCTGTTATACCCTTTTCATTATATATAAAAAAAAAAAAAAAAAAAAAAAGGACAAATATCTTGACCACTAACCTCTTTAACTCAGAAACAACTATAGTAATCAAGCTAATATTTCTACCATTTGGGAAGAGTAAGCCTGGGAATACAGCCCATTTGCTCTTGCCCTCTTTGAGTTATAGAGGATAAGGGTCACGATTTCTGGGCTACTGATAATTAATGTACTATATATATATTTCTTTTGTTCTCAATCAAATGACGCCTATGTTTTTTATGTTCTACTTGTACTTTATTGAATTTATGTATTTATTTATATATTTATCTACCTCCAGACTAGATTATATAATATAAGATGTTGACGGACTATATTTATTAAAAGTCTTTTGTTAATGGTTTGTACTGTACCAGTACGTCTGTGAGTAAGTGGATTGAAGGGGGTGTATTTTTTCTGGACCCGCTTCTCCCTCATGTTTAGCCCCATTAGTTTTGAGATATATATAAGTTCGCCCCATTAGATTGGCGATTTTATACCTTTCGCCCTAGTACTTTGTAAATTTTAGACTTTTCATGCCATGTAGGTGTAAATTTTTTCCTGGCGAGTGATAGCACACCTGCAATATAGAAGGGGCATTTTGATACCGAAAAATGCACAAATTGATCTCGAGAGGGGGTCTTGGAGGTATTTTTGAAAGTTTGATGGAGGTCTAGGGAACAAGCCAAAAAAAACAAAAAACAAAAAACAAAATTAAGGAAAATATATACCGGTATATAAAATAAATCAAATAGTAATATACATGATAATAATAATAATACTAATAATACTAATACTAATAATGGTAGTAAGAAATTTAAAAAAAAAATATATATATATATCCCCTCTATACAATTTAGCGTACTACGAATACCATGACGACTATTGCCTCGTCATTATTACGGACCATCTGGTGGATTTCTTCCGCTCTTTCCTATTCTATTATATACGCCAGGGATTAGTCAGAGTCAAAGGGGTGCTTACTCAATCAAGGGTAGAATATTATTGTTTGTATTTTTTTTTTTTTTTCTGTACTTCTTTCTAATTTTACCCACAAGAGCTCCATCAAGCATTAAGGGGAGATCTCCACTTGAGGGATTTTTTTCTTGACCCCTTTCTCCCTCATGTTTAGCCCCATTGCTTTTGATATTATAAAACGTTTGCCCCATTAGTTTAGCGATTTTAAGAACTTTCACCCCATATTAAGACCTTTCGTGCAATTCAGGTATCGATTTTATCCTGGCGAGCGATAGCGAGCCTGTAATTTAAGAGGAACCGGCCTTTGGCCGGGACATATTTCTACCGAAAAATTTACAAATTTATCTTGAAAGGGACTCAAGGGGGTGTAATTTTAAGCTTGATGGAGGTCTAGGGAACAAACTAAATACCTCCCCTTAACGAATACCTTGAAGATCCCTCCTGGATATAATTGTGTGCCTTTTTTCGGAAGAACAATGTCCCAGCTGAAGGGTGGTTCCTCTTAAGTCACAGGCTCTCTATCGCTCGCCACGAAAAATGTCGACATCTAAATGGCACGAATGGTCTTAACAATGGCAAAGAAATGGAGCGAAAGGTGTTAAAGGCGCCAAACTAATGGGGGCGAACGTCTTAAAATATCAAAACTAATGGGGCTTAACATGAAAAAGAGGAAGGTCCAGAAACCCCCCCCCCCAAAAAAAAAAAAAAAAAAATCCACTTAAGGACTTGATTGTTTTCTATAATTAGTATATATTCATGTATTACACTAGAGGGATAGCCAAATGTTGTAATGGGGGAAGTAGGGAAGGACTATTGTGGCTGCATGTACTGGCTTTCTATTGGCACGGGTACTGGCCCATCACGTCACCAGTACCTACCCTATATGGGGAGAGAGAGAGAGTGTGAGTGTGAGTCATTGAGAATGAATGTGTGTGTGTGAAAGGGCATGTGTGTGTAGTGTGTGTGTGTGTGTTTGTCAGTGTGAGTGTGTGTGTGTGTTTGTATGTGTGGTGAGTGTGTGTGTGTGTGTGTGTGTGTGTCTGGTGTGTGTATGTGTCAGTATGTGTGTGTGTAAGGAGTCCGTGAGTTGAGCCACTATAGACATGTTGACAACAGCCGGAGATGAGGGCAGATCTAAGGCTTCCTGTCTGTGTGTGCTAGAGTGAGAGAGTGTGTGTGTGGGTGAGAAAGTGTATGTGTGTGTGTGTGAGAGTGAGAAAGTGTGTGTGTGTGTGTATGTGAGAGAGAGAGAATGTGTGTGTATGTGTGTTTGAGTGAATGAGAGAATAAAACAAATTGGCGTGCGTATGAGTGACAAAGAAAGTGTTTTTATATATATATATATATATATATATATATATATATATATATATATATATATATATATATAATATATATATATATATATAGTATATATATAAATTTCTGGTAATTTTTGGTACTGGTATCGAAAACTATAATGAGAATGGATGAAGTTAGAGAAAATACTTATTTAAAATGTTTTCCTCGTAAGTTGGTAGACCAATGTTGAGGCTTAACCCTTTGAAGATTATGATGCATTTATGATAGTTTATTCAGCCTATCATTTGTCAATTCTATGCAATTCAGGAAGGTATTGTGGAAATTATAAAGGTAAAAACTATCTCGATGAACCCTCTGACGTTCATATACCCTTCCTAATCTGAATAAAATCGTCCAGTAATAGCCAGAAAACAGAAATGTGTAATTGGATCTTGAAAGGGTTAAAAATGAGGGAAAAAATGGTTGTGTGATAATGGGTCACCAGACAGACCGTAACGTAACCCAGCCAGCTCTACACTTGGTCAGTGATATGTATTACGATCGTAGCGATACTGTGACTAATGAGATAATAATATTGTAACCACAGAGGAAGAGGAAGGCGCAGGATGATGACGATGATCTACAAGTTTTTATTATACTGATTTTTTTTGTATAACGCTGATTGGATAGTTTGAGAGAGAGAAAGAGTGAGTGTGTGTGTGTGTGTGTGTGTGTGTGTTACTCAGTTACTTGTTCGTCAAGGGGAATCCACGCAATGCGAGCTAAGCTCATTATTATCGCGCCTCCTTAACTGGGAATGTATTGCGTGAAATGCATGTTAAGTGTTTTATGTACTGTTGGAATGGCTGTGGATGTGTGTGTAGTCTGTATTTTAGCCAATTGGCGACATCGGAAACGAAGGCTTAGGGTGGATCTGTATGGTACCATTCTCACTATAGACGGTACCGTCTCGCCCGAAGGCTTAGGTAGCCATCAGCTTAGGTGAACCATATGATACCCATCTCGCCTTGTACCATTTTTGCCAACCCCAGATGGGACGTCACAACGTCGTCCACTTATTCCAGGTACCTATTTACAGCTAGGTGACTGAGGCTAACACATGAAAGGAGACAAGCCCAATTTGTCTCCGCCCGGCCGGGGATTGAACCCCCGACCCCTCGTGTGTGAGACGAGAGCTCTACCTACTAGGCTACGGGCTGTGTGTGTGTGTGTGTGTGTTTGTGCGTGTGTGTTTGTTAGTGTGTGTTTGTGTGTTTGTGTTTGTGTGTTTGTATGTGTGATTGGATATTTTAAGCTAAGGTTCATTATGTGTGTGTAAGTGAGTTGTTGTGAATTTATTATATTATTAATTTTAGAAAGCAAGCTCAACTACCCTCTTCTCATCATCTTCCTCACCATTAGCATAATTAATTTAAGCACCATGTGAGGAGGAGCACTTTATTGACAACGTTTCGCATATAGCTGCATCTGACCTGATTAAGCTATATGCAGAATTTTGTCAATAAAGTGCTCCTTCTCATATGGTTTTATATTAATTCTGTCAACTTTCCTGTGTTTAATTTTATCATTATCGTCGTCATCACTATCTTTCCTCACAGAAATACCACACACACACACACACACACACACACACACACACACACACACACACACACACACACACACACACACACACACACACACACACACACACACCACCCCTATATTATCCGTCTTAACACTAGCTTCACCATCACAACAATCCCTATCACCATCACCACTACGCACATGTTCATCACCACAGACACCACCACCACAACGACCGATAAACTGTAACAATGACGCAACACCCCTTCTTTCACCCCCCCTCCGCTACCTTACTTACGCCCCCGCATCCCCCCCCCCCCTTCCTCCATAACCGCTAACTCTTCTTCACTTTCCCTCCAACCGCACCTTCCCCATGCTTATTTAGCCCCCCCCCCCTCTTCTCCCCTCCCCACCCTCCCCCGCCCCCCTCCTCTTCTCATTCATCTACCCTCTTCTGGCCTACCTGCTCATTTCTGCCCCCCTCTCCCCCCCACTACTTCCCCACTTTCCTATATACCTTGTTATTTCAGCCCCCCTCTCTTCCTTCCCTTTCCCATCGCTCATTGCTATTGGTTATTTCCGGGCCCCCCCCCCCCCCTTTCCCTCATTCTTTCCCTAACAATGTATTAATGTAGTTATTTATTGGAGCAGCGGTCTTCCTGTAGGGTTAAATCTTGTTGTGGCATTGTTTTGTCGTAGCACTTGTTATGGCACTGTTTTGTCGTAGCACTAGTTATGGCACTGTTTTGTCGTAGCACTAGTTATGGCACTGTTTTGTCGTAGCACTTGTTATGGCACTGTTTTGTCGTAGCACTTGTTGTGGCACTGTTTTGTCGTAGCACTTGTTATGGCACTGTTTTGTCGTAGCGCTTGTTATGGCACTGTTTTGTCGTAGCACTTGTTATGGCACTGTTTTGTCGTAGCACTTGTTATGGCACTGTTTTGTCGTAGCACTTGTTATGACACTGTTTTGTCGCAGCACTAGTTATGGCACTGTCAGTCTGTCATGGCACTTGTTATGGTACTGTCTTGGAACTTGTTATGGCACTGTCAGTCTGTCATGGCACTTGTTATGGCACTGTCATGTCAATTGTTATGGCACTGTCATGGAACTTGTTATGGCACTGATATGGCACTGTCATGGCACTGTTAGAGCACTGTTAAGGCACTGGCATGGCACTTTTTATGGTACTATTTTGGCAGGAATTTATTGTACTATAGTCCATCTGCTGAAAGGCATCCTTGTCTGAGCCATTACTCTGTGCTGGAAAAGGACGTTAAGGGGAGATGGGCGTATTAATTTGATCATTTAATTACCTTGTTATTATTTTATTAGTTTCCTCCCTAGACTTCCATCAAGTTTAAAAAAAACACCCATTAGATCCCCGTTCTAGATTAATTTGTACATTTTTCGGTAAAATAATGTCTTTGGAAGGCCGGTTCTTCCCAAATTACAGGCTTACTATCGTTCGCCAGGAAAGAAATCGACACCTAAATAGCACGAAAGGTCCAGAAAACCGGCCCATCTCCCCTGTCTGTGTGTCTGTCCAATAACTCATCCGAAACAGCCTTATTAAGTTTTCACAATACTTGGCAGACATATCCATCTATACCTGTTTGTCTAGTGTTTGTCTGTCTGTCAAATTTGTCAATAATATAAACAGCCCAGTCGCCCACCCACCTTACTCATAAATTCCTCCTAACCATATAACTATCCTCTATCCATCTCAGTTAGGTGATCCATTTCCGCCTAGCACCCCCTAGTATTACGGTCTCCCAGCACCCCCTAGTATTACGGTCTCCCAGCACCCCCTAGTATTACGGTCTCCCAGCACCCCCTAGTATTACGGTCTCCCAGCACCCCCTAGTATGACGGTCTCCCAGCACCCCCTAGTATTACGGTCTCCCAGCACCCCTTAGTATTATATGGTCTTCAGCAGCCATCACCACCTTTCTCTTTCTACCTTCCCCCGATACGAGACCTCTAATTGGGTTACCCCTATTTGGTCCGAGGGAGATCTTGTTGGACCTTCTTCCCTGTTTCGCTCCATTAGTGACATGGTGAGGTAGTAGTGTGGAGAGTATGCGGTATATTATTATGTCAGTGGACCAGTCGGACCCCTACAGATAAGTAAACATAATCGAAACCCCACACAATATCTAATTATTTATTTATGCACTATATTACGACAAAGTGGGAATCAGCGGGTTTGTGAAGTCTATTTGACCAAGTTTGATTCCTTGATGTCTTTCCTAAACCGAATAAAATCGCATAATGTAATCCCGAACAAAAGTCTCCATCATATTGACTAAGTTAAGGGGAGGTATTTAGTTTGTTCCCTACGTTTTCATCAAACTTAAAATTACACCCCCTAGACCCCCTTTCAAGATAAATTTGTACATTTTTCGGTAGAAAAATTTCCCGGCCGGAGGCCGGTTGCTCTTAAATTACAGGCTCGCTATCGCTCGCCAGGAAAAAATCGACACCTTAATGGCACGAAAGGTCTTAAAATTGACAGAAATGGGGCAAAATGTCTTAAAATGTCAAAACTACTAGGGCGAAGGTCTTAAAATCTCAAAAGCAATGCGGCTAAACATGAGGGAGAAACGGGTCCAGAAAAAAATATCTCAAGTGGAAATCTCCCCTTAAGACTACGGCCGCCCATCTGTCTGGAGGCGCCCCCAGCACTTTTCCCGCAGACACCCAATATAAATTAGCGTTGAAAGTGAATGGTGGGGGGGGGGGACCGCAGTGAGTGCCATCTGGTGGGGGGGGGGGGGGGGGGGCGGGAGACGAGATGAGATCACTGCGGTATTAATGAAAGCAAAAGTTAGTCCAGTTACTAAGAAAAGGAAAGAAAACAAAATTAGTTGGAAAGAATGAGATCACTGCGGTATTAATGAAAGCAAAAGTTAGTCCAGTTACTAAGACAAAGGAAGAAAAATAACAGTTGGAAATAATTATATCACTAAGGTATCAATAAAAGCAAAGGTTAGTCCAGTTACTAAGAAAAGGGAAGACACAACATGAGTTGGAAATAATGAGATTACTACGGTTGCAATGAAGACAAAAGTTAATGCAGGTTTGATATTGTATGTACTTGTTATCGAGGATTTTGCTTGTCTTTGCCATTTCGAGCATGTTATTTTAGTTTGGCATTAAGTGGAAAGAATAGTCCGATCCTATGTCTAAGCCACAATAAGTCAAGAGTTAGTGAAATTAGTCCAGTGATCTAGTTAATTAAGCTATTATGAACTTGGTCAAGCTCTAGTGAGAATAGTCAAGTAATTAAAGCTTTGTCAGTTGACTAACATAGCAATTAAAGACTATACATTATCTCATTTAACCCTTTTGACTACCACAGATTACTCCCAGACTGCATAAAATTGTCTAAATTTAGCTAACACAAATAGAAAACCCATCACTCGTACTGAAAGGATATATATTGTAAATCCGGCCCCATCAGGCTCTCCAACGCTCCCACGGCCCGCGAAAGCACCGCCTCCCGTTTTCTTTCCATCAATATTCTCGGGAGGTCAGCAAGGGGAGACCGATGTGAATATAAACAACCCGAGAGAGAGTGAGTGAGTGAGCCGGGAGAAATCTTATATACCCCCCCCCCCCCCCTCTCCTACCCTCCCTGCGAGTGTGTCAAATTGCTTGCTAGTGCTTTCTTCCCCCTTGACTGTAACAAAGCACTTCTCTAACGAGGTGGTGGGAATGAGAGGGGCCGCTGAGGTTTTCTGTTGGCTACCCTACTGGTCGTTTGCTGGATATCAACGTTATTGTAGCAATAATGTGGTTTTATAATATATATATGTATATATACAGTATATGTATATATTATATATATATATATAGTATATATATATATATGTATATATATACAATGTATATATATATATATATATATATATATATATATATATATATATATATATATATATATATATATATATATACTGTATATAGTATACTGTATCTATAATATATGTCGGCAATCTACTTATCCTTTAGGAAGCGGAATCTCATGATGATGAATAACCCCACTTGATAAAACTCTTGCTATTTTTTTGCGACAGTTGCGGAGTACACAACTACACATTATCCATCGACAGTCAACCTAAAGGATAACTATTATGTTCGGTACAATACGCCAGGAATATATACGTCATTATATATATATATATATATATATAAATATATATATATATACAGTGCACCTGCGAAAGAGAGAGCCACACAGTGTATTGAGTCTGAGCTGCAGAGAATGGTGGGTGAAGACGAGTGGGCGTATTAATGGTATATTTCATTGTCACACACATACAATACTCTTACTGGCAACATATGGCCAAGGATGATCAGTGTGTGGGTTCTGTTTCTGTGACCCACAAGGAAAAAATTGGTATGTGTGGTGAAAAGAGCCCTATTCAACAGAAAGTATTCATTATATGTGACCTCTTGCCCCATCTCCAGTACTATTTGGGTGTAAATGCTCTGTTTTAGATCTGCATCATGCTTTCTCTCGGTAAGCTATACTGTGGATATCTTAATTGGGTGAACATTTCAATCCCTAACAGCAGCATTCATGACACCATTGTAAAATAACATCGATGTTTAATATTCATAGTTCTCTTTAATAACTTACTATATATTCCATTATCAAAATACAGTTACAGCTCATTAATCGATGTACTTTAGGTTCATAACAATTTATCGCTACGTTAAGATGGAACAGAGTAAAATTTAATATTATAAAGTCAACTAATTGATGCTGCTGTAGTATTAGCATTATTGTTATCAATAATAACAAGTATTATATTTATTGTTGCATGAATTTTTGTTGTATCAAATTGTGTGGTGTTGTGTGTGTGTGAGTGGGATGGGGTGTACTGAAATGTGCAACACACTTCATTCAACTAATTCCTCTTTTTCTTTTCTTTTTGACAGGTGGCCGTCCTGGCCGCGGCCATAGTGGTGTGTACGAGTGGCCTCCCCCAGACCGATGTAGCTCAAGACCGATCCTACCCTGCTGCCCAATACCCCCCGCCCAGACCACACTATGGAGGGGGCGGGGGAGGGGGCGGCGGCAAGGGCAAGGGTAAAGGCGGTGGAGGAATGTTCGATATGTTCAAGGGATTCTCGGATTTATTCAGTTTTGGAGGTGGGAAGAGTAAGGGGGCTCGGGAGCTTCCGTCCACAGGCTATGGTCCCCCGGCCATCCTCATGTATGGCCCCCCTCCTCCCCCGCCTAAGGGCAACTATGGCCCCCCACCCAAGGGAAAGGGGTCAGGCGGCTATGGTCCTCCTCCCCCACCTCCCAAGGGCTATGGTCCGCCACCAAAGGCAACCTATGGACCACCCCCTAAGGCAACCTATGGACCACCCCCTAAGGCAACCTATGGACCACCCCCTAAGGCAACCTATGGACCACCCCCTAAGGCAACCTATGGACCACCCCCTAAGGCAACCTATGGACCACCCCCTAAGGCAACCTATGGACCACCCCCTAAGGCACCCAAGGCCACTTATGGACCCCCACCTAAGGCCCCCAAGGGTAACTATGGTCCACCACCTAAGGCCCCCAAGGGTAACTATGGTCCACCACCTAAGGCCCCCAAGGGTAACTATGGTCCACCACCTAAGGCCCCCAAGGGTAACTATGGTCCACCACCTAAGGCCCCCAAGGGTCACTATGGTCCTCCTCCCCAGCCTTCTTACGGTGCTCCACAAACCGGCTATGGTGCACCCAAACCCACTGACATAATCATCCAGCTACCCTCCGACAACTATGGTGCACCACCCCCTCCTCCTCCTCACGGTAACTATGGTCCACCCCCACCCCCACCAAAGGGTAACTATGGCCCACCCCCACCCCCACCAAAGGGCACATATGGTCCTCCCCCACCTCCACCTAATAGTAACTATGGTCCCCCTAAGGGTAACTATGGCCCCCCACCTCCACCCCCGGTTCATCACCCCGTTATCAACTACAATGCCCCTCCACCTGTCTTCCCTCCTACTGACAACTACAATGCTCCACCACCACCACCTCCATCAAACAACTACAACGCTCCACCCCATCTTCCATCAAACAACTACAATGCTCCACCAGTTGTCCCTCCTACTGACAATTACAATGCTCCACCCCCTCCAGTAGACACTTACAATGCTCCACCCCCTCCAGTAGACACTTACAATGCTCCACCCCCTCCAGTAGACACTTACAATGCTCCACCCCCTCCAGTAGACACTTACAATGCTCCACCCCCAAACAACTACGATGCTCCTCCACCTCCTCCGGTAGATAACTATAATGCTCCTCCACCTCCTCCAGTAGACAACTACAATGCTCCTCCACCTCCGTCAGTCAACTACAATGCCCCACCTCCACCCCCCAACAACTACGCCCCACCACCACCCCTGTTCCCTGCCCCGACCCACAACGATGGCCGTGCTCCTCCCCCGCCCCTCTTCCCCCTCCCGTCAGACAGCTACACCCCTCTCTTCGGTGACACTAGCCCCCAGGAGAGCTACGTCCCTTTCCCGGCCCCATCAGGTCCTCCTTCTACAGGCAGCTTTGTACCCCCAGCTCCCTCGCAGAACTATAACCGACCTATACCCTCCAATCCCGACTGTGATGCGTGTGACAAGGTCCCCTGGGTGCCTGTAAATCTGCCCCAGGCCCCCGTAGCACCAGCCCCTGTGGTACCATCCCCCGTGGCACCTACACAGGGTCCAATCCCGATCCAGACTGAGGGCCCGCGGGAAGTCGGCTCACCATCCCCTATTCCGGTCTACCCCCCTTCGTAAGTATCTAGAGGCTGTCCTGTAAAGTTAAAGAACAATGACTCTGAATATGTCTAACTATAGGGATTCTGATACTTGTCATTCAGTAGGAGGATCAGCTACGTTCTCTATAGTATAAAGTAATTACACACTAAGTGGTAGGTGGGGGATATCATCATTCACTCATTTCAATACAGCACTGCCCTGTACACCAATCCTAGTCTGCATTAAGAGACACAGTTTCATTATTATACCCAAGTAACTCTTTTACAATGCTGGGTGGTAACCATATAGATATAAATAAGGGCATATTATCTAACAGTGGCCCAGCACAGGTTCACTGTTAACCCATTCAGTACCGGTGATATCCTTTCCATTATATTCTAGCAACTATTAGACGATTTAATTCACTTTAAAAAGGGCCTCCAGCAATTTACAAGCTGCGAAGAATTTCACTTAACCCTTTTTACTACCACACAATCTTCTTAAACTGCACAAAATCGTCTATATGTAGCTAGAATAAAACTGAATGGGTCAAATTATATACAACTTACATATTGGTGCAGGAGCTGGGGCTTCCTCATAACTACTGTACTGTAAAGGGTGTCTAACTAGATAACCATTCCCATATTTTAGTAATCATTTCTTAATATTCACAGTTATATGCATGCTTCACAGTTCTCAGTATGTCTTTGGAAGTGATATAATGGCCAAAACAATGCTAGTTCACGTTAATTGTCTTGTATTCCTTCTCATATTCATTCAAGTTTTCAAACAAAATGGCTTCGAGTTGACACACTGCTGTACTGTAAGGGGGGATTTACCTCTCTAACTGGTATTGGTATATAGGCAACAAGACCGATGGTGTAGACTACTTTAGGTGGATGCATTATTGGTATTAACCCGTTCTGTACCGGTGACGTCCTTCTCATTATATTCTGGCTACTGTTAGACGATTTTATTCAGCGTAGAAAGAACGTCAACCAATTACAAGGCTAAAAACTATCTCTATCAATTTTTTCAACTACCATATATCCTTCCTAAGCTTCATAATATCGCCTTAATGTAGCTGAAATATTTAATAATCACGTCACTGGTACTGGAAGGGTTAACAATAATAATTATTCAAAAGAAGCAAGATTAAATGTAACGAAAACAGATGACCATTCTTATTTATTTTTTCTCTCGACAGCCCCAACATCGACATCCGTGGTTCTTTTGTTGCATCGACCGAGGAGTTGGCTACGGACCCCAGTATCCTCCAGACTGACGGACCTCTGTTCATCGTTGGCGACACTGAGTGAGATAATATTATATACCCTCATATTCGGCACCATGACGCCTTTTTACCTTTGATTCTGGCTAAGATTAGATGGTGTTATGCAGTTTAAGAGGTATTGGCAGCTGGATAAAATAGACTATAGGAGAATGAACGCTACTAATGGAGTACACGATTGGAAAATTCAATTTAATAAAAATAACCATTGTTTTATGATATAAAGTCTGTATTGACATTTCTGGTCATTGGAGCTTTCTGCACTTAGCCAGATAAATATAATATAGATACAGATAAACACCATGTGAGGAGGAGCACTTCATTGATATTTGTTTTTCTATGTGTATGAAGGAGACAAAAGGCAGGTTTCCTGTAACGAGTGTCTCCCCCAGCGTCAAAAGAGTGACAGAGAGCCAATTTCAAGGGACGTTGTGGTCAAAATGCCTGGACACACAAAGTTTAAATCATGTTGGGTCATAGGATGAAGGAAAGATTGATTGAGGGAGAGAGTTCCAGAGCTCACTAGTTGAGTAGAAGAAAGACTGAGGAAATGTGCCAATTGTTGGGTTGGAGAGTTGGACAGAATATGGATGGGTCTGTAATACTTCTTTCATGACTCCATCCATCCATATATATATTGAACAACCATGGGGACATCTCCCGTTAAGGGGAGATGGGCTGGGTTTTCTGGCCCCCCTTCTCGCTCATGTTTAGCACCATTAGTTTTCAGATTTTAAGACGCTTGCCCTATTAATTTGTCGATATTAAGACCTTTCACCCCATTTTTTTGTCAATATTAAGACCTTTCGTGTTATTTAGATGTAAAAAAAAGTACAAATTAATCTAGAAGGGGGATTTAATTGATGTTTTTTTAAGTTCTAGGGAAGACACTAAAAGTAAAAAGTCAGCCTTGTATATTCTTCTCCTGCCTTTGTTAGCTATACTTCAAACAAATAATAAATATATGAAATAATCAACAAAAAAATAAACCCGTCTCCCTTAATTAATATATTTATGTGTTGTTCCTCCCAGCACCTTCTCCGAGCGTGACCCCCGAGTGATAGTGGAGGAGGAGGAGGAGGTACTGACCACCTTCCAGTCCATCACCGAGGCCGAGGATCCCACCACTATCTATATTGTCGAGGACGAGAGTAAGTACCGAATATTGTCGAGGACGAGAGTAAGTACCGAATATTGTCGAGGACGAGAGTAAGTACCGAATATGTTATTATATGACCATGATTTTGTAGCAAAATATGTTGCTAATTATGAAAGCTTGGCATTAGTATGATGGGCAGACATAGCAGCATCATATTTTCCCAGTAAGAATCAAGAAATCAGATGTTAAAAGGTTCAATTGACCACTTGGTGTATAAGGAAGTTGGAGCTGTGGACTTCAATATTTAGCAGAATTAACAATTAAATACGGTAATAATACATTCATAAATACATACAACGAAATATATCATAAATTGTATCCGTCAGCAACCCATATTATTATTACATTTATATTTAGTATCGATGTTTTCGGCTCCAACTTCCTTATAGCCTGAAACTCGCAAGTGGTCAATTTACCATCAGCTGGAAACCAATAAACTATAACACACCTCCTAATAGTAAAAACATGACGGTGACCAGTAAAAGGAGATGTTTATTTATTTATTAAATATATATACAGTATATATTTAAGTTTCACTTATTTAGTCATAGTTATATCTATTGTATTTTATGTATTCAATTATTTTATAATTATGATTATAATTATGATTTATATACAGTATATATATATAGATATTTATATATTTATTTATAAATATTATTTGTATTTTTTTTAGCTTGGTTTAATTGATGGATACATTATGACCAAAGCTTATATACTTACTGTACTTAGAGTGTATATACTTTACATATGGCATCCTTCACAATCTCTCTCATCCTCTCCCCCCAGCCCTGACCCCAGCCTCTGTGGACATCCCTACCTACGAAGACTATGGAGACTACGAAGAAGACGGTGACTACGAAGAAAACGTGAGTATGCCTATTATTATCGCCCAAGCATAGCATCCTAACCCATAGAGTATTAAGGGGAGAGGGGGCCTTTTTATGGTCCCCCCCTCCCCCTTCTTCAGGTTTAGCCCCATTAGTTTTCAGAGTTTAAGACGTTCGGCCCATTAGTTTGGCGATTTTAATACCTTTCGTCCCATTTCTATATCAATATCAAGAGCTTTCGTGTCCTTTAAGTGTCGATTTTTTCCTGGCAAGCGATAGCGAGCCTATAATTTACTTCGGCCGGACAATTTCCTATCAATGCAAAAGTTATCAATACAAAATACTGTGATAAATCTACTATTCATTCATGCAATATTTCTTCAGTTAATACGGTTTGGTAGTGATTGGAGATGTGCAAGTTTATGTTTGCGAATATATTAATGCGTGAAATTTATTATTATTATTATTATTATTATTATTATTATTATTATTATTATTATTAAATATACATATAAATTCAGTAAATGTATAACTAATATCAAACATATATTATTATTATTATTTCATCTATTTATATATTTATTTATATATTTGTATTTATATTGTCATTTATTATGCTTTGTTTTGTTTTGGGGGGTTAGTGTTTTGGGGGGTTAGTATTTGGGGGGTTAGTGTTTTGGGGGGTTAGTGTTTGGGGGGTTAGTGTTGGGGGGTTAGTATTTGGGGGGTTAGTGTTTTGGGGGTTAGTATTTGGGGGGTTAGTGTTTTGGGGGGTTAGTGTTTGGGGGGTTAGTGTTTTGGGGGGTTAGTATTTGGGGGGTTAGTGTTTTGGGGGGTTAGTGTTTGGGGGGTTAGTGTTTGGCAAAACGATATTTTTATAATAATAATATCTTCTTTTTCAGTACCCTACCAAATTTGAGACTTTTGCTCCTGTAACTTTGGTGGAGAGGTAAGTACCACTACCACAGTACCACTACCAACCTACTTTACTACCATCACATCCCACATTACTACTACCACACTACCATACCACCTACCTCACTACCATATATCACATCCTATAATTATCACTACTACCACACCACACTTCCATACCACATCATCACTACCATCACCACCACCACCACACTACACACCACTCTACCATACCATAACCACACTACCACTACCATATTATCCTCGCCACCACCACCACACTAATATACACCACCACATCCCAACGTCCATAACACAACCACACTACCACTACCCTACCATCTCACCACCACCACCACACCACTAACCATCACACTACCACACCTCACTACCACCACACCACTCGGGGCTGTTCGACCAGGCAACCTAGGGAACAACAACAACAACAACAACAACAACAACAACAACAACAACACCACCACCACTAACCATCACCACCACACAAGATATGTATACACTATATAAAGCAGTATCAATAAGTTTGCTTAATAAACTGCCTCATTGATTTCTTTCCCTTTCTCTCCCTCTCTCTTTGGCTTGTATCCATTCGGCCGCATTCAGCCTACTCTTTTAAGCCGTTTACCCCCCATCCAAGGTGTCAATATTTTCCTGGCGAGCGGTAGCGAGCCAGCATATATATATTTTTGTTATGACAGCAAGCTAAATTTGTACATTTTTCGATAGAAAAATTTCTCCGGCGAAGCCGGATTTCTCCATACAATGCTGGCTCGCTATCGCTTGCCAGGAAGAAATCAACATCTAGATGGGGATAAACGTCTTAAAACAGTTGGCTGAATGGGGCCGAATGGATACAAGCCAAAGAGAGAGGGAGAGTAAGAGAAAAGAAGCGAGGTGGGCTCCCTTAATAAACTGCCTCATTGATTTATTTACTGATCGGTAGTGCCACGCTTCATGACTCTGATAATTCACTTTCACGTTCGCCACATTTAACCCTTTCAAGATAAGACGCATTTCTGTTTTCTGTTCTGGCTATTATTATTAGATGATTTTATTCAGCTTAGGGAGGGTGTATGGCAGTCAGAGGTTAATTGAGATCGTCTGTAGCCGTGTAATGTCCACATAACCGTCTTAAGGGGAGATTTCCACTTGAGGGATTTTTTTCTTGACACCTTTCTCCCTCATGTTTAGCCCCATTGCTTTTGAGATTTTAAAACGTTCGCCCCTTTAGTTTGTCAATTTTAAGAATGTTCACCCCATTTCTGTCAATTTTAAGACCTTTCGTGCTATGTTGGTGTCGATTTTTTTCCTGGCGAGCGATAGCGAGCCTATAATTTAAGAGGAATCAGCCTTCGGCTGGGACATTTTTCTACCGAAAAATGTACAAATTTATCTTGAAAGGGGGTCAAGGGAGTATAATATTTAGATTGATGGAAGTCTAGGGATCAAACTAAAAGCCTCCTCTTAAGCTGTATGAAATCGTCTAATGATAGCCAGAATAAATTGTCTAAAACGTGGCATAATCCTCAAAGGGTTAATTAAGAGCAAGCTATCCCTCAAATAATGTACACCTTAATATATATAAGTTAATATATGTAATGCATCATGTACACCTTAACATATATAAGTTAATATATGTAATGCATCATGTACAGTACGGCAGGCATGGCTATATATATAACATGACTATTAAGGGGAGGTATCCACTTGAGGGACTTTTTTCTGGACCCCTTTCTCTCTCATGTCTGGCCCCATTGTTTTTGAGATTTTAAGATGTTTGCCCCGTTAGTTTGGCGATTTTAAGAACTTTCACCCCATTTTAAGACCTTTCGTGCCATTCAGGTGTCGATTTTATCCTGGCGAGCGATAGCGAGCCTGTAACTTAAAAGGAAACGGCCTTCGGCCGGGACATTTTTCTACCGAAAAATGTACAAATTAATCTTGAAAGGGACTCAAAGGGGTGTAATTTTAAGCTTGCTGGAAGTCTAGGGAACAAACTAAATACCTCCCCTTAATACAGCTAATCTTTCATGCTTTATTGGATAGCCTACTAATACTATTGTCCTTGCAATAATTAATTCCTATTAGTCTAATATTGTATATGTTACTAATTCAACACTAATATGTACTAATACACCTCTAACCAGCACTATGTATGCTAATTGCCATTAACAAATGAATGTAGCAGAATCTCTATATTATAATACTTATTCTAATATTACTAATAACGAACAACCTAAAGACATTTTCATTAATATTACTTATAGGGTCTGTGAAGAACCATAATGTATAATTATGCTGCAAATAATACTGCTTGTATATGAAGAAAAGTACAGTTTTTGTTTATATAGGCCTGTTTGTATTTTCTCACTTCATACAGAGAACTGAAGCTAAAATTTATGATTCCATTCTATGACCTCAGTATTCTACATGTTGCGCATTTAAAGGGTAAGACCGACGCTTATTGCTTAATTTCAGTTGGAATATTTGACCAGTGGATAATATTGTGTGTATATATTTAAAACATTATTCACAGACCACATACTCACTTATATCAAGCTGCCTTCATAAATATCTAAGTACCGGTAATTTAACTTGGCATATTCAATTTTGTTCATAATGCTAAAAGGAATATGTCTTTAGGTACTACTCAAGCTTGTATATTGTCACCCTAACCATCTAACAACCCCCGACTCACCAACAGGCCCTCCCAGCCAACCAATGTAGAATTAGGCGCCCTTGGTCGTATGTTGATCACCCCAGCCTTCACCAGTACCCAGGACCCCACTCCCTTCCCTATGGCCCCTTCCATCACCACCCAACAGATCACCCACTTCACCTCCAATAGTCTACGGTCGTCAAACACACTGTCCCAAACACCTGTCTTTATAGTAGATGGGAGTGATGGCGAGGGAAATGATCTGGATGGCATTTATATAGATGGGAATGATGTTGATGGGAAAGGTATGCTAGAAATTGGAATGGAAAGAAACTCAGTGAACTGGAAAATTATGGATGGGGATATTACGACTGGCAATAATATAAACGGGAATTATGTTAATGCAAAAAAAGTGAACGAAATTTATGTGGATGGAAATTATTTAGAAGGCAGTAATGTGGCTGGGGATAATATAAATATGAATATAATGGGCCAAGATGAATTATTTATCTCGAATTCTGGCGAAGAAATACAAGAAGATAAGCTATTTATTGCGAATTCAGGCGAGGAAAATAGTAATGCTCCTACAACCATAACTTCTGGTCTCACTGATACAGATTCCGCTGGCATCGATTCCACCAACACACAGTCTCTTATATTCGTAAGCTCACCACAAGATTACACCCCTGAAGCACAAAATACCAGGGTTACTATCACTGAATCACTTCTGTTTGATTCCGCAGAAGGTGAAACAACTGGTGCACAAGATGCCAACAATATGAACGATGGTGTTTTGTTAGTTACGGGTGACAAGAGCCAAAATATTAAATCTACGTCTGGATCGAGGGACCAAGAATCTCCTTTACTGGTAAATGATGTTGACCTTGATGATGATAGAATGGTGCCAGGGCCAAGTCTGAGGCTGACCACACAGTTTCCCTTGGAGAACTCTGTGCCTGTGACTGATGTGCTGTTAACGAATTCCAAAAATGATGATCGTGAAATTACTGCGGTGAATTTACAAGAAGATGAGGAAGAAACTGTTCTCTTGACTTCTGCTCCCACTCCTGCAATACCTCCCTCGCCTTCAACAGTCCTCAGAGCACCTTCCTTACCTAGGCCTCGGGATCCACACAATATTTTCATCAATAACTTCATAACAACTCACAAGATACCCCAGCTGTCGTCAGTCTTGGTGCTGGGACCGGGGAGCGCTGGGGATACGTTCCTTCTCTCGGAGCCAGATCTTCATGGCATCAATATTGCTACCCCATCTTCCAATCAAAATCTCCCAAGTTCTCTCCCTGTAACAGAAATCTCAACCATCATTAATGTAGCATTTGACATAAGTTCATCAGATAATGATGAATTGAATACTTCATTCCGTCCGTCAACTCCTGTTAATTCCTTATCTATCGATGACTTCGTACCTTCTGCTCCGATTAACAACTTGATTACCGAGAATGTCACTCAAACTAATAATCTTTTCCTAAATATCATTCCCATCGAGAATGTCACTCAACCTGATAATTTTTTCCTAAATATCATTCCCGCGACTGAGAGTACTACTGAATCTCCCGAGGTAGAAGTGAGCACCCCTACATCTGCTGCAGACCATCTCTTGATACTCTCTCAGTTTGTTACCCAATTGTCAAACGAAGAAGACCTAATAAACAACTTGACTAATTTTATCGCCACCACCTTGTCTCCCTCTTCTTTGCAATCTATTGAGCAGGACATATTTATCAACTCAGACTTTGGGTTAAAACTACCTGATGAACTTCGAAGTCCAATACTTTCTAAGCAAGTTCCGTTTCTCCCAACTACTTTGCCACCTCAAACTGAAATTCCGAAGCTAAAGGAAGACATTCATAAGTTTCCTCCAAGTACTCAGTCTGTTGATGGTGATCAGCTCAGACCACCACAACAGTCCATTGGCAATATTCAGCAATCACTGTTTTCTTCTGTCTCGTCTAAAAATGAAGCCCAACAAAAAAAAATGTCAGAAGAGAACGTTTTGCTGATTGATAAAGTTCCTCTGCCTAAACTGCAAGTTCCATTCTTAGAAATTAACAACAATTTTGATGCCACTTCAAAATTAGAAGATGACCCGGTTCTCTTATATAAGGAAGCAGAACAAATGAACTTTAATAAAGAACAATTATTGGAACAAAATGTTAATCGTAACCCATCAACACAACAGTTAAGAGAAAACTTACAATCAGCTCTAAGCAGCCTTAATTTGCATCTGCCACAAAATACCAATCAGATAAGTGGAATAGCGAGTGGTCCTGCATCAGCCTTCGTGGACGCTTCACTCCTGAATGGACTTTTCACCACCCTCTCCCCTGCGATAGTGAAGGATGCGGTGCAACAAGGATCCTACCCCACGCTTAATGTGCCATACTTCCTTTCTCAAAACCGTAGCTACCCAGGCCTCACCAATGTCTATGTGCCACTTCTTCTCTTCCCAATGCCAACTCACTCAGAGGCTCATCAGGTGGGAGGCCCGAACCCTCTTCCCTCAGCCATTTCTGCTCCTGGGGCGGCAGGCCAGCAACTCCCAGGCAGAAGGTTGGCGGTGTTGTATGGAATATTTATATAAAGTCATAACATTCTCATTTTTGCATGGAGTAGTATCAATAGCTTGTAGCATGGTCATAATAATATTATCTAACATTTTGCATGATAGTATTTAAGTGAGTAGTCTAGCCTAACATCCAATAACATTTTAATTTATCCTTCACATATTTATGTAACAACTAATGAGAGATTTTGTCTTTCAGCAATGATATTCCCACCGTGGAAACGATATATGTGGACGAGCCTGAACTAGTGACCTCCGTGAGTATTAGTGCTCAGCAGCCGGTCCAAGAGGTGATCACGAACTTTATCCCCGAATACACTGACATTGATGGTGGTGTGATCAGTGTTGGGGACCCTCAGTTTATTAGCGAGTCCACTGGCCAAGCGTTCCCGGGAGAGGTCATTGATGTCAGCCAGCCTCAGGTGTTTTCCGTATCGCAGCCGGAATTCCTGTCTATTTCCGAGCCTGAGATCATCACCGTTTCTCAGCCTGACTTCCCAGCAACTGAAACAGGAATTAGGTAAGTTGCTAATGTCCCCCTAGTGAAATAGTCTCACACGTTCACCCCATACTGGCACCCAACACACGAAGCACTTCATAATGTTTCACCGGCAGACTCAATATAAGTACACAGTTCCAGCAGAGCATTCTACAGTATACTGTAAATTTCGTGTGAGTAAAATAAAGCAATATATACTGTACCAAAACTGTAATTGTAATCAGAGTGCAATAGTCGATTGTCATTATAACTTAAGCACTATGTTCCAGCTTCTCGAACACAATTATAATGCGTATGATTGTGTTCAATAATATAGTGATATGTTTTAAAATATGTTCCTATTAATACTTTTACAATATATACCAGTTTTGTTGCAGTCTATGTGTTTTATTACATACACATTACACACTAATTTATGGTGTACTTTCATGCAATACATTCAACTTCAAAACGACTGATCAACATCACTTCCACATATAATATAACCACATCCATAATCACATGTAATGGACGTAATTAATTTCACGTAACAGTATTAACACGTAAACACAATAAGTTATGTTTATGTTAACAGTTCAGAAATGACCAATTGCCTGTTAGTTCCCTTGGGCTATTTTAACTCGGCGTGTACTAATGAGTGATGGAGATTTTAAACTAAATTACTTTGTATATAATGGATTCCATACGGGGGTGATCTGCATGTTACTTTGTTAAAACTGACTCGGCAGAAGATGGGAAGGAAGAGAATGTAACTATTTTATACTTGCACATCGTAACAAAAATCAAAACAGGAATGAGTTTATGAATTGTCCAAGGGAATCATGTTTACGTATTCCTTATATGACATGCACGTTAAGCCGGTATCACACGAGCGCTTTTATAGTCAACATTCGATAGTCAACAAATTTCTGGCAACATTTCTGGAACATTTTGCACTCTTATCGGAAACTAGACTAATGATAGATGAATTTAGGTAACCGAAAACGTTAAAATGTTTACCTCATAAGCAGCCAGACCAGTGTTGAGGGAAAACCCGCTCGTGTGATACCAGCTTTATATGACATGCACGTTAGACTCAGAATGACGTTAGTGTGATCGCGTAGAGTAAAATACTGAGAACTTCAAGACTAGTATTCTAACTTCAAGACTAGTATTCTTTAACAATTCTCTCCCTTCGTAGCGCTGTTAAAGAACGAAATAACCTGAAAATGACGTTATCTTTAGGAATGGAAATGCTAATCCAGCTAATCTTTGTAGACAACACTCATTCCCATAATGTGTATTTGGTATCAGGCGATGGCAGGGAAAGAATTGTTTAAGGGGAGATGGGTCGTTTTGGGGGTCTATTTATTTATATATTAATTTATTTCTTAGTTTCCTTATTCGACCTCCATCAAGCTTTAAAAAAACACTCCCTAGACCCCCTTTCATATAAATTTTACATTTTTCGGTAGAAAAATGTCGCGGCCGAAGGCCGACTGCTTCTAAAATTACAGGCTCGCGATAATCAACACCTAAATGGTACGAAAGGTTTAAATATAGACAAACTAATGGGGCTAATGTCTTATAATTTCAAAAGTATTGTGGCTAAAAATGCAGAAGGGGGACCAGAAAAACGACAAATCTCCCCTTAAGAGAATACCAATCTCTCTCAAAGTGTATTATGTTTGGAGACGAGCATGCCCCTTCATTAGATCGGAGGCTGCACGTTCTTAGGCATGACCACAATTATGTTTATTATTTTTAGGGGGCGACAAACCACCATCACCTTTTCCGGCAACTTAATTAACCCCTTTGAGGATTAGGATGCGTTTGGACAGTTTATTCTGGCTTTCATTAGACGATTGTATACAGCTTAGGATGGATGAAGGGGAGTTAAATGGGTAAAGATTGGCCCAATCAACCCTCTGACTTCCAAATACCCTTCCTAATCTGCGTAAACTCGTCTAAAGATAGCCAGAATAAATTGCCAAAACGCGTCATAATCCTCAAGGGGTTCATTCTGGCTATATTTCTGGTCTTATATACAGTATATATTGGTATTACTAGCTAAGCTGAAGGTAGATTTCTTATAAGAATTAATTTACTTATAATGTGGCTGACTTTATATAATAGAAGGTGATAGGCCAGAGTTGTCAACAGATGCTGGAAAAAGTGATCGTGGGCGTCCCCTTTAGCAGTGAACCCGCCACAAGCAACTCTTGTTAAAAATGTGAGTCTTGTGGCAATATTTCAGAGAGATTTCTGTGATTCTTGTCACATAATTTATGAAAATGTCCACAAAGGCACCAACTATAGTTGCAAGTGTTCTCAAAGATTAAATAAATAATATTAATGAAAAGTAAATTTCACATTCGAAGCAACCAATCTTCATATATTGATGATACAAATTATGTCTTTAATTCTGCACAAAATGAAGATGAAACATAATGCATTATTGTAAATGCTTTAGAGTGTTAAAGAATATTTGACCATTCTATGATAATTATTAATTAGTTTTAAACATATGGCAGGATTTGTTGTTTAAAACAAGTTTTGTATTTAAAAAAAAATATCTGTGATGAAGCTAAATTGTGAAAGACTTGCTTGTGGCACTGAGAGGACTATGTGACAATGGATGAGACAGCGCCAGCATGTTAATGGGAGTGTTGCATGTGTCCCCCAGCCTTGGCGCAGGGTCAGAGTCGTACATCCCAGAAGCCGCCACCCCCATCGGACCCGCCATCACCCAGCTCTTCCCCGACCCTTTCCAAGTAGACATTAGAGCACAAACTGGGGGAGGAGCTCTTCAGGAGGTAGCAGCCCCTGTATTCCCACCTCAGATCACCGAGGGAGAATTGTCACTTGTTAATACTGGCGTTCCTCTGTTTATCAACCAGAACGAGGGTAGTGCAGGTCAAAGTTCAGTTGTGTCTGTAAGTGATCCTGAGGTATTATCAGTCTCCCAACCACAGAGCTTATCGGTTTCACAGCCAGTCTTTTTATCTGTTGATTCTGCTGAATCACTGGAAGATCAATTTGATTCTGTGGATTCCAGCATCCAACAAGCTGAACTTACCCGGTTTGTTCCTAATATCCAAGATTTGAATTTCCTTGATGGTGGTTCCTCACTTTCGGATGTTGGGGTTCCATTGTTCCAGTCTTCTTCACAGGGTCAGATTGGTCAGTCTCAGGTGGTGTCAGTCAGTGACCCTCAACTGATTAATGTTGAACAGCCACAGATTCTCACAGTATCTCAGCCGCAGATTCTCTCAGTATCTCAGCCACAGATTATCTCAGTATCTCAGCCACAGATTATTGGTGTAGATCTTTCTCAGACAGCACCACAAGGTAACTTTCAGAACACACAAGAAGTGAGCTTTGTAGATGGGGGTTCCTCAATATCTCATGGCACTCCACTGTTCCAAACAAGCTCACAAGGTCAGGCAGGCCAGTCACAGTTTGTGTCAGTTAGTAATGCTCAAGTATATAATGTAGGACAGCCAGATAGCTGGTCAGTATCACAACCACAGCTTACATCCACACTGGGTATTCCTGAAAGTACACAGGGAGGGAACCTTATTGATAATGATTACTCAGTGGTTCCTGGTGTCCCCTTCTTTCAGTCAACATCACAGGGGCAGGCCGGTCAATCTCAGGGATCATTTCAAAGCCAAGTATCCCAACAGTTAGGAGACGTATCTGTCAGCCAGGTTAGTGGGCCAGTTTATATAGACTCGTCTCAGGGAACTGGGGATTCACAGTTTGTATCAGTTTCATCCCCGGAAGTTCAGAGTGTCAGTCAAGGTGAGACATTGTTTGTGTCCGAACCACAGATAGTTGCTGCTGAATTCCAAGGTGGAATTCAAGGTGATTCCTCCCAGAGCCAAGGAAGCATTGGGTTAGGTGATGCTAACCAAGGTGGATTCCAACAATTTGATAGTTTTATACTGAAAGGAAATCTTGTTGGAAATGTCAGGCAAGCCGATCATAGCAATCAATTTAACAATCAATTTAACAATCAATTTAACAGTAATGTTCAGTCTCTTCATTCAACATCTTCGTTCCAAAGTGGCGCTTCCGTCTTGCCAGGTAATTTAGTTGGGTCAGTTGAAAATGTCCAAGGATCACTTTCTGGAGGAATATCCGGTGGTGGATCAATAGTGAGTGCAGGAGGTCCCACGTTTGTTAATGAGGATGTTGGGAATTTTGGAAGCAGCCAGGTGTCTTTCTCCCAGCCACAATTTAGCTCAGTTTCCCAGTCACAATTCAGCTCAGGCTCTCGGCCGCAATTGTTCGAGTCTACATTCTCCTCGGCTGCCAATCAGGACACCATTGGCATCCCTCTGGCAGCATCCTCTCCTCAGCTCAAGGCTCCAGACATGGGCTCGTTACCCCTGGAAGACTCCTCCCAAATATCCTCCTCTTCCTCCCTATCCTTCCCCCCCTTCTCCGGTGGCCTGCAGTTCATCAACGCGCCAACTAAGTAAGTATGACCTCTTTGATATGCTTAATTGTGATTCGGGAGGATACTTTAGGTAGGGCAATTTAAATAGGTAGCTATAAGTTCCTCTCTCAAACGCTAACTAGCTATACAACTTGGAATACAATAATTGTATTAATATTGTGGGTTGGAAGGACAAAGCCTTTTCAGCGGCACTAAATAAATGAATGAACAAGAATATCTAGATACATGATTTGAAGGGCTGTGTAGAGGTTGTCAAAGTAACCTGTCACAGAGAACAATATCATTATCACTGCAATCGAGAGATTATAATATATATTCCAATTGCAGATTATATATTTATATTATTATTTGTATTATAATTATTATTAGTAGTAGTAGCATAGTTAATAATATAATCATTATTAGTAGTATTTATACATAACATTCCTGTGATTTTTGAGACAGCCTCTTTAGTTGCAATAAATACAGTTGATTACTAACACAGAATGATATATTAGTAAGTTGTGGACGATAATAGCTAAATTTGAATGCATTAATATAGTACTTGAAAGCATCTCTTTTACTTATAAAGATTAAAGTATATGATATGGGTATGGTGTGGGTGGAATATACACGACTGTATCATGTGGACGAAAAATAGTGTATAAGTATATTTTATATATCTATCTATTTATCTGTCTGTCTGTGTCTGTCTGTCTGTCTGTCTATTGTTTGTTTTGTATTAATGCTTTCTATTTGTGTTACCGTTTCAGTGATCTCCAGTTTACTTCCGGTGTGTTCCCTGTCCAGGTCCAGAATAATGATGCACCGTGAGTATTGCTGTTTCTCTCTCTCCTCTATATATAATATACTATATATCATGGGTAATATTGAAGCTCTCTTTCATAAATTAACGTTCAGTTTCTTTGTATTTAGTTCTGTTTGGGATTTGCAACACCCTTTCCACTTGGGAAAATATATATATATATATATATATATATATTCATTATAAGGGAGCCAGAAATCGTGACTCCTAGCCCTGTAACTCAAAAAATGGGCTAGAGCAAATAGGCTGTAAATATCCACACCTATTCCTTGGCCGACTCTTCCCAAATGGTAGAGAAATCACAGCTTTCAATAAATCCTTTCCGAGTAAAGAGAAAATGGGTTCGGGTTTTCCGGGTATACTCATATAAACAACGACTGACTCTCATCTTTGACCCTCCGCAGAGTGTTTGGGGTGGATCTGAGAAACCAAGCTCAAACCAACTATATTACTCCTAATGCTGGGTAAGTGCTTTAATAGGGAGGTCACCTGCTTGGTTATCTCTCCTTTTCTCTCTTTCTCTGGCTTGTATCCATTCGGCCCCATTCAGCCTACTATTTTAAGATGTTTATCCCTATCTAGGTGTCGATTTCCTCGTGGCGAACGATAACGATCCAGCATTGTATGAAAAAATCCGGCTTCGCCAGTGACATTTTTCTATCGAAAAATTTAGCTTGCTCTAAAAACAAAAAATAATAAATAAAAAAACAAAAAAAAAAAAAACAAAAAAAAAAAAAATATATATATATATATATATATATATATATATATATATATATATATATATATATATATATATATATATATATATATATATATATATATATATATATAGCCTATATATATATTGTATATATATACAGGGTGTCCCAGGAGGAAAGGGCATAACTTAAGGAAATGATAAAACAAGATATTCTAAGCCTAAAATGTTCTATAACAAAAAGTACAAATCTCAACCGTTACAAACATATTGAAGGTTTTATGTAGTGTTCTCCCCCACCTCATTGTAATGGGCTCTTCCATGTCAGATAGTTTCCAACTGGTCCAAAGTGAGCTAATATATCTATAATAATTTTGCAACTTACAGAATTATAATATCTTTACAATAACATGGTAGAATAATTGCAGTTGGATGGAGGTGTGGTAGGTACTGGGACAGTTAGGCCACCCTTATGGGGAATTACTTAAGAAAATGCCATTTTCAACATGCAATACCTCTTTACTAATTGAGATTCGGAATATTTCTTATAGAACATTTTAGGCTTAGAATATTTTATTTTATCATTTCCCAAAGTTATGCCCTTTCCTCCTGGGACACCCTGTATATATATATATATATATATATATATATATATATATATATATATATATATATATTATATACTAGGTCGCTACCGCTCGCCAGGAAAAATCGATAACTTAGTGGGAATAAGCGTCTTTAAAAAAAAGTAGGCTGAATGGGGCCGAATGGGTACAACCCAGAGAGAGAGAAAAAAATACGAGGTGGGCCCCCTTAACATGGAGACAAAATAGTGTTATGGGTAAATAGATCACTAAATAACTAAACAGACAATTCAAACATAGATAGATAGATAGATGATTAAATATTATACTGTATACAATCATTAATATATATGTATAGATAAATAGATATATACAATAGATACCGTAAACGATTAACTAGACGGATAAATAACAACAGTATATAATATAGTAAATCCTCAATGCTGAGCAGATATATATTGATTGCAGATTGATAGTTGTTATAGCTAGATTACTATATTTTACAGTGCCTAAAAAACGCTTCAAACTGCATTACAAATTCCTATTTTATTTTAACAGATCAATTTGCACTAATATATATATATCCAGTACATTACCTACCAATTGTAATATAGAATGTTGCCTTTATTATAACATAGAACATAGATATTTGATAATTGATCTTGAATATATAACTAATGATGATGAAGCTAATGAGACCTAAGGCATGCTCCTGAACCTAAACTATACCATCATCATCATCATCATCATCCTACATTTGTCTCCCGTAGCGTATCTTGTTGACCGCAGTATTGACCCTTAAGGGGGAAGGTTTCCACTTGAGGGAATGTTTTCTTGACCCCTTTCTCCCTCATGGTTAGCCCCATTGCTTTGGATATTTTAAGACATTTGCCCCGTTAGTTTGGCGATTTTAAGAACTTTCGCCCCATTTGTGTCAATTTTAAGACTTTTCGTGCCATTTAGGTGTCGATTTTTTCCTGGCGAGCGATAGCGAGCCTGTAATTTAAGAGGGATCGGCCTTCGGCCGGGACATTTTTCTACCGAAAAATGTACAAATTTATCTTGAAAGGTGGTCTAGGGGCTGTAATGTTAAGCTTGATGGAGGTCTAGCGAACTAACTAAAAACCTCCCCTTTATTTATTGATCGACTTATTCTGTTTTATATTATTTGGTGTTCTTAATTTCCTCCTAGACCTCCATCAAACTTAAAAACACATCCCCATTATACCCCTTCTAGATAAATGTGTACATTTTTCGGTAATTTAGGAGGAATCGGTTTTCGGCCGGAACAGTTTTAAACCGAAAAATTTACAAATTTTATCTTGAAAGAGGATCCTGGGGTTGTTTCTTTAAATTTGATGGATGTCTAGGGAGGAAACTAGAAAACAAAATAAATAATGCAAAAAACGACCAAAAAGTGAACCATCCCTCCTTAACCGTCTTCATTGCAGAATTAACCCAGTATTTGTAAGGTCATTATATCACCATTGTAGAGTTGCTATACAGAAAACATTAATTATTCTAGATGACGTCCATAATTAGCTTTGTTGACTAAATGACATTACTTAAATTCATTGAGCTCTAATTCATGTTTTCTGTGTAATGTTGTTGTTGTTGTTGTTGTTGTTGTTGTTGTTGTTGTTGTATAACCCAGGGTGTTGTAGTGGTTTCAGGCGTAAAGGGAAAATTATACGATAATTTTTACACTCATTATTTTTAGGCAATATATATATTCGAATTTCAGTGTTTCTATAATGTAACCACCTTACCCCCAAGACCCCCTTTCGAGATAAATTTGTACATCTTGAGGCGATTGTGTAAACTTTAAGATCATATTTCCTTAACAAGTCGTCTCATGGTCCTTCCAGGTGAACAGAGAGATAGATATTGAGCATCTTGACTCCACATTAACTAACGACCCAACCAGACACGACATTTCTAACAGACTACTTTATTTGTTGTTATTAATATTTGTTTTGTTTTATTTGACTTTTTTGTCTTTTTTCCAGACGGCTTCTCGGTTAACTACTAATTTTATGGCAGTACTAATGATGTTAAGTCTAGGGAGTTTTCTCGTATTGTTTCATTTTACTGTCCCGACTAAAATGTGGTGGTGCATGGGTTGAGATAAACATGGGTTAATAATCGCCAACCTGCACATAATTATCTTGCAAAATGCAATGGCACTGAAATAAGTATTAACAATGGTATAAAGGATTTTGTGGATCGTCTACAACGGACCTGTGACGTCATAGTGACGTGGACTGGATGGTGGCCTTACACTCCTATGATGTCACAGGCCCGGTGCAGGCAATCCACAAAAACCTTTATACTATTGTAAATAATTATTTCAGTGCCATTGCATTTTGCAAGATAATTATGTGCAGGTTGGCGATTATTAATCCATGTTTATCTCAACCCATGCATCACCACATTTAGTGATCCGGTCGTTACACAGAAAGCTGGAATGATTTATTTTGCCACGCTAACAGTTGGTAAGATATATTCAGTATATACATAGTATTTACCATAAGACTGCACAGATATATACAGTGTATATATTGTATTTATCCTAAGACTGCACAGAAAGACTCGTCACTGATGTACAATACCCAACCAGCTTATCTATACTGCAAACACTGTATAACTATTACTATCTGATTTAACCCACTCAGTAGCCTACCGGTGACATCCTTTTGTATTATATTCATCTTAGGAAGGATGTTCACCCGTTAAAAGATTACAGATCATCTCAATTAATCCTTTTAGCTACCATATATCCTTCCTAAGCTTCATAAAATCGTTTAACTGCAGCTGAAATAAAAACAAAAATACGTCACCGGTACTGTAAGGGTTAAGCTACGTGTGTTGTATCCAGTGCCAATGTCCCTCCCACGCCTTTGCTTCAGTCCGCCCGCCCGCCCACCAACATCGCCGCCCACAACCTAACCCATCTATCCAACGCAGCCATACCCACAGTCGCAGCCCACTTATGTACAGTTACCCACATAGGTTCTGTTTACCTCCGTAATCTTTTACATGGAAATATAATTGAAATAGGATTGAATTGCAATCGTAGTTTCTTGTGATGTGGTTAACTCATCTGACTAATCAACTGATAATCAAAAGAAACCACACTCGTAATTAATTCATACTAATTTTGACATTCACACTAAGATCACGACGAGGGACAGAAATTACGTGGGCAACTGTACACTCCCCCCCCCCCCCCCCCCCCGTGTCTATGTGTCCCTGTACAGTCGGCCAAATAAGTGATGTCGTGGCACCAAGTATATTTCGATCAATTATTGGTATCGGCACTATCTAAGTATTCATTCATCGTTTCGAGTGAGATATAGAAACATGTTCCTAGCTTTACACACCCTTTTCAACATCTGACAGACATTAACACAGCACACAGCGAGCAGAACGTAATGACAGTGGAGACACGACTTATTTGGCCAACCGTACATCACCTATTAATAATCCTACCAAGCCACTAATTCAGCTTACTCCGCCTACTATATATCTGCCTTCCCATCCATCAACACCGTATCCGCCACCATCCACCACAGTCCTCCACGCTTCCACCAACGAGGCTACCTTACACCACTTACTCCACCCATCCGCAATACTAACCATCCACCAAAGCGACTGCCTTCCACCAACGAGGCTACCTTACACCACCCATCCGCAATACTAACCATCCACCAAAGCGACTGCCTTCCACCAACGAGGCTACCTTAACATCTTACTCCACCCATCCATAATATCAATCCTCCACCAAAGCGACCGCCTTCCACCGCAGCCCATCCACCCAACCCCATCCACCCCACCCACCAGGACCCAAGCCCGCCTCCCATATATACCCCCGCACCCCTAAGGATACCCAGGTGCCCAATGCTTTCTCTCACTCCGGGAGGATCATGCTGTTGCCCAAATACCCCGGACCTAAGGCCCACAGAGTTATAGGCTAGAGCGAGCGTCCCTTCAACATAGTTGAAGGTGACAGCACCAAGACTCACTTCGCGTCACCTTTCCGCGCCCATAGTCTCAGCTCCACCCATTATAAATTCCTTGATAAAAAGGTACCAAAATACATAAAAAGGTATATAAATTTTAGTAGACATACATAAACTCTCAATGTTTACTGTAGTGATCTAAACAAAAAAATAAGAGCAACTCAAATAGGCCTATATGATCCTATTTTTCACTTGTAATGTGGCGTAAATTTCAGTAACAGAATAGGTGAGATGAGCCAAGCATTATCATGGCCATTATGTGTATCCCATAATATGTCCTTTAGTCCATAACTCTGTGGTGGTGGGGCCTGTGCTTAGGTGTTGTGTCCCTGCGTCCTATGGGCCCTGTTCCCGCTCTCTGGATCCCGTTGTGTTGTGGAGAGGGAGATAAAGCCGTTCTGGTTGCTTAGCTATGATTCGATCTTTCTGCTTAGCGCTCCGTGCTCTTCCAATAATATCAATCTCTCTCGCTCTCGCTCTCTCTCTCTCTCTCTCTCTCTCTCTCTCTCTCTCTCTCTCTCTCTCTCTCTCTCTCTCTCTCTCTCTCTCTCTGATACATCAAAAATAGTTATATGTCAGTTCATAATTTTCTTCATTATCTTTAGTTTTTATATCAGCTCATAAATACAACATAGATGACTTTTTCTATGCATGGTGCATGGATTTAAAGGGTGTATAATATCATTCAATAGCATTATTTATGATGTTATTAGATTTTCTTTAACCCCTATCTAAGAAATATATTCTCATTACTCCATAGTTCATAGCAAATTTAAAAATAGCATTATATTTATTTGATGTTAGTATTGGTGGTTTAGCTTTCTATATTTGCATGTTCGGTTGCTTGACACTGTATCTGCAGCTCAACAGCATGGGTGCCGGTTGCTTTAATAACTAACCTTAATTGCAGCTTAATGGCTGACATCTTCTCGTCGTCTTTCCAGTCACTCTGCGCTTGACTTAGATGTGCGTGGGGAAACCCAACAGCTTGAAGCAGCTACTAATACTGCTAAAAGCCTGGACAACTCTCAAGCCTCTAACTCGCTAGTCGGTGACGCGTCCTCAGACCAGTCAAAACACGGTAATAAGAATAGTTTTGGGTTGACCCGTCATAACCCTCCGTCAGGGAGACCTACTCAATCCAGCTTTCGACCATTGACCGGAGGCGAGTCAAGCTTCCAGTATTCAGCCCCGGGACAAAGGGTTCAAGTTTCATTTGGACCTCGTTCACGAAGAAACAGAATTCAACCCTCTACCTTTGCCAGGTTTGGTGGCAGCTTCACCGACAGTATCCGGGCAACACGAGGAGCGGGGAGGTCCCTGCCAGCTGGTGTACCGATCAACTCATTCACTACCAAAGATCAAGAGAAGGACAAACTTCTGCTCACCAATGCTACTTCAGATGAAAACAATTCCAAACTTAGCGCAAATGACACCAGTTCCAACACCACAACAACAGAAGCACCACTCACAACCACAACCACGAGTTTTGAGACAACCACCACCACCACAGAGTCCCCAACAACAACAACAACAACAACAGAGACCGTACCTACCACACCCGAGAGCACCAACAGTTCCTTCCGTCTCCGAACCCGCAAGCGTTACCGCCCCATCCCCCGCCGTCAGCCCGGGTCCTTGGCCAGACAGAGAGGGAGCGCCAGACACAGACCCAGTGTATCGGTATTTCTTGCCAACTCGAACAAAGAGCGAAGTAAAATTGGTAAACTGAGTACTGATGCTAAAGTTGAAGGTGCGGGTCATGATAAAGAAGAGACTGCTCTGGGTCAACAGGGGGAAACTAAGGAGGAAGTAGACGAGAAGGCCTCACGTGATGGTCCTCTAGATAGGCAACCAGAAGCAGCTGAGAAGTAAGTATGACACGACCCTTGACGGATAGCTACTACAGGTAGGCATCTCTGTGGCCAAATGACAGTTCTTAGACTATACTCTTTGACGTCATGCTTTCAATGATGACTTACCAAACACTGCACTAATTCTAGGATTGACTCATTATGAATAAAAACAACTGTAACAAGTAGAGCCATACATGAAAAATTAGTATATGTGTTAATTATTTTCCTTTTCCTTTGCAGTTCTACAGTAGAGGAAGGCCAGTCTTTGGGCAAGTCTCTGTCAGGCGGGTCATCCCAGAACCGGAATAGTGGCATCGTGTTCCCTAGACGCGAATCTCTTCTGCCATTCGGTACTCGCCTTTCTCTCAGGAGACAAAAAGACTCCCTTACTAACCCCTCCTCCAGTGGCAATTAACCTGCTTGTATAACCTGAGTGCCTGTATGGCCAACCTGCTTGATTTTAACCACTTTAGTACGATCACGTCAATCTGTGTTTATTCTGGCCAACATTAGACGTAGACGATTTTACTCTCTTAAGCTTTAAAAGAATCTTCAGTAATTAAAGGGCTAGGTGATATCTCGGTTCATCTGTTCACTCAAATAGATAATTCCTGATGATGCGGTTTTTACCACCATGCACACCCTGCTCAAGAGCTGGGCTAGGGTGGGTGCCCTGATGATCAGGGACTTCAGTGAACAGTTGCCACAGATTGCTAGACCGCACCGTTCACCAACAATACTGGCTGGCCCGAGACTCGAACCATCAACTTCACAGTTTGCAAGCGAGTGCTCTACCAACCGCGCTACGGCCTGTCCTAAGCTTAATAAAATCGTCTAAAGATATGTAGAACAAAATAACAATAAGACACTATCGCACTGATGTGGGTAATTTTCCTTACACAACAAACTTCACCAGTATTATTGATTCTGATAATTTAAGAAATACCCTCCCACACCCTTCCTAACTTACTAACATCTACGACCCTTTTTGCAGGATCCCTCCCTCTAACACCTAGCCCACCACCACCCCTCCTCCCAACGGTGCCCACTAACCCCCTGGACCAGACCAACCCCACAACTCCCCCCACAGCTGAGACGACCACACCCCCATCACTAATCTCCACCACCCCATCACTGCTTGTCACCCCTTCACCCCACCGACCTATCACTGACACTCAGAAACAGCCTCACTCACCACTAACTCTTACTTTCATTAATAATCCGTCTGGGTCAGGTGTTTCTACCAAGACTACCAAAGACTTGACCTCTGGCTCCCTGATAAACATGATACCAGTGTTGGCGCCAGGGAACGACAAATTCTTACCTCTTGGTCTGCCCCTGGTGGTGGCGCCAGTCCCAACCCTGTCCCCCCAGACCCCGCTCCGCCCCATCACCAACCCCAGCCCCAACCTCTTGCCCCCCAACACAGCCACCGGTACCCTGCCGACAGACCCACCTCGCCTTCAGCAGGTCATACCGATGCAGTTTTTAGTAAATGGCCTGGGTGAACAGCATAACACCCTGGCAGAGATGTTCCAGACATTTCAGACCCAGCTCAACAATACCATAAGCAGCAGCAGCAGCAGCAGCAGTAGTAGTAGTAACAGCAGCAGCAGCAGCTTTAGTTTGCTCCCTAAACCTGGAATTCAGAAGCAACTAAAGGAGTCAAGTAGCACTCAGCGTAAACAAGCTAACTCATCTTCTTCGTCTTCAAGCAGTTTTTCTGCCACAAAAGTGGATCGCGGTTCCACGTCTCGTCCATCACTAGTTCCGTTCAAGCCTCCCTCAATCAGAAAGTTACCATTCCGAGGGTCCTCCGGGCAAGCCTCGTTCAGCAATCCTCGGGGTGGCGGGCAGGGGCGGCAGTTGACACCCTCCCGCCGCACAGCCATACCCTCCCCTGCCCTCTCCCGCCTCACACCCACACTCACACCCTCCCGCCGCCCACCCACACTCCCCCTCCCCCTTACACCACTCACACGACCCATCTCCAGAGTAGTCCAATCACCAGTTAGTGATGATTACATTAAAAATTTCCCTGAGGCAGCTGCCCCCGAAGGCTTCCCTGGTGAGGACCCCGAGGAAGATACCATTAAGGAGGCCCTATTTGAGCTACAGCGAGTCAACTAATCCCCCTCCCCTGCTGTATATAGCCAACCTTTGTAATTATCCCCTCACCGACTCCTGTGTGTTACTGATCCCCCTCGCTCACAGTAATCAGGGAGTCAAAGCGTGCGACCATTTTGTTTTAAGATTTGAATATGAGAAAGAACACCAGAAAATTAGCATGATATTGCATTATTGTGGTTGATTTATCACTTCCAAACACATAATAAGAACTATGAAGCATAAATTTGCGTATACTTAGTAATACGACTACAAAATCACAAAAAAGGACTATTTCTCTCGTTTGACACCCTGCATTGACTTCTGTGTGCTAATGTATTCATCCTCTCCCTGATTTCTGTGTGTGTGTGTGTGTGTTTTCCTGTGGCTGCACTTCTGACGAGGCGGCCGCGATCCCAGTCACTCATTTCTTTCGTGGAAACCTTCGCTCAACCAAAATAATGTACCGGTACTTAGAATGTGTATTAATATAGGTAATTTATAGACTTTGGTTTCGTCAGATATGTCAATGAAATCAAAATATGTTTACCACATCGCGTTGTGTTTGATATACTCGACACAAGGCTGAGGTAGGAGAGTCACAAGCCATTAAACACGAAGGTCACCTATTTAAATATGCTTAGCCTTAGCCTTTATTTTGATGAGGTAATTGAGTTTCATTGTTTTCATTGCTACAGTTAGAGCATTAAGGAGGGTAATTGTTCAACCTTTGCTCTTTCATCAACCTCTTGCCACTTATTCGTGCAATGTTGAGCCTTAAATTGGCTCTCTCAAATTAATATACCCTGCAAATGAACACACTCAATCCCAAGAACATATGTTCCTCTTGAGGAATATAAGTATATAGTCAATCAATTTATATACACTCAATCCAAAGGCCATATAATCAATCAAATAATTAATGGTAATCTGTGTGTAAGCTTGGTTGTGCCTCTCCCTGCCTTCAGTTCAGCATGCCATAGTGGACGTAGCTGACACCCCTCACCTCACACTAGTAAAGGACCGATTTGTTTTAGTGGCTCATTTATATAATTTTTAGTTTCCTCGCTAGACCTCCATTAAGCTTTAAAAAAACACATCCCCTTGATCCTCCTTCAAGATAAATTTGTACATTTTTCGGTAGAAAAATTTCCCGGCCAAAGGCCGGTTCCTCTTAAAATTGCAGGCTCGCTTTAGCTCGCCAGGAAATAATCGACACCTAATTGGCACGAAATGTCTTAATATTGACAAAGAAATGGGGCGTAAAGTCTTTAAATCGCCAAACTAATGGGCGAACGTCTTAAAATCTCAAAACTAATGGGGCTAAACATGAAGGAGAAGGGGGTCCAGGAAACATAAACCTCCCCTTAAACCACCAAAGTAATTAGGTAAACAATGTATTCACCAATATGACAATAACACACTTGATACGATAACTTGAGTACAATAAATATTCTGCTCATTATTATATGGAAAATTATTGTATTTCTACAATAACCTTTCATATTCAAAGTCTTGCCATAATATGGAATTTGGATAACCCACGTTACTCAAAATTATTAACATGGGCTTAATCTTGAAAACATTTGTGCATTGATGATAAAATATGTAATCCTCTAATTTAACTAACATGTAATATTGAATTACTGCTACCAGTTTAGTTTCATTGATGTTTTACTTATTGCTATTATTCATACTAAGTATTATTTATTATTTGTATTATTATAATTATTTGTATTATTATTATTATTATTAGTATCATTATTATTATTATTATTATACATATTGCTATCATTGTACTAGTGTGAGCGTGTTAGGTGCGGACTACTCCAACCACTTGTAACTGATTGTGTTTAAGTGTTTAAGTGTTAAGTGTTAAGTGTTAAGTGTCCTGGCTGCCGGTCAGACCAGGGTGTGTAGTGTGTAAGGAAATACTCTGTTTTGTAAATAAAGTACAAACTATTAGTGGTCTGCTCTTTCCTGCCCTTACCTACTGTATACTGTATACTGTATACTCTACTGTATACTGTATACTGTATACTATACTGTATACTCTACTGTATACTGTATACTGTATACTCTACTGTATACTGTATACTGTATACTCTACTGTATACTGTATACTCTACTGTATACTGTATACTGTATACTCTACTGTATACTGTATACTCTACTGTATACTGTATACTCTACTGTATACTGTATACTCTACTGTATACTCTACTGTATACTGTATACTCTACTGTATACTGTATACTCTACTGTATACTGTGAGTGTTTAACATAGACACTACAAAATATGGTCCATGTGTCTAAAGCATCCTCCATTCATAAAATGTGATTATTTAAGCATATTACTATTATATATATATATATATATATATATATATATATATATATATATATACCTTATATATATATATATATACCGGTATATATATATATATATATATATATATATATATATATATATATATATATATATATATATATATATATATACAGTATACTGTATATATACAGTATATATAATATGCTCAAAAATTAAAACAAAAATAGAAGGAAACATGCTTACATTACTGAAATGTTTGTGGACATGCAGTAATGCAAGTAAAGGCCGCTCTTCTGTAAATCTAAAATGGCTTACTTAAGAATGGGAAGGGGTGGGACCTTCTACTTTTTGTTTTCGTTTTTCTTTTGTTAAAGTTATCCCACATGTGGTCGATATTGAGCACTGTACATATACTAGAAGGGTTGCCCAGTGTTACCCTACTCGTGCTTAATAATACAAAATATGTCTTAACCCATTCAGTACCGGTGACATCCTTTTCATTATATTGTGGTAACTATTAGACGATATTGGTCAGATTAGGTAGGACGTCTTTGCAATTGAAAGGCTACAAACTATCTCAGTTCATCCATTTAGCTACCACATATCCTTCCTAAGCTTCTCGAAATCGTCTAAATATAGCCAGAATACAATTAAAAAGACGTCGCTGATACAGAACGGGTTAACCCCTTCACCACCATTACGTAATTTTCATCATATTTTGGTTACCATTAAACGATTTTCTTGAGTTTTAACCTACCTCTATGACTCCAATGGGTAAATACGATCTCAATAAACCGTCTGAATAAAATTGGTTCTTCTGAAACTGCAAAAAATCGTCTAACTTTTGCCAGAATGAAGGGTAAAAAGAGGTCGCTGATACAGAAGGGGTTAAGCTTTCCCCTTCACCCTTTCAGTCCACCACCACCACGCCATGAAGCCTCTAGGAAGCTAAGGTGTGCACTCATGTCACTCACTCACTCATGTCAGTGAAGGGAGCCCACCTCGCTTTTTGTTTTCTCTTTCTCCCCCTCTCTCTTTGGCTTATATCCATTCGGCCCCGTTCAGCCTACTGTTTTAAGATGTTTATCCCCCATCCAGGTGTCAATATTTTCCTGGCGAGCGGTAGCGAGCCAGCATATATATATATTTGTTTTGGCTGCAAGCTAAATTTGTACATTGTTCGATAGAAAAATATCTCCGGCGAAGCCGGATTCCTCCATACAATGCTGGCTTGCTATCGCTCGCCAGTAAGATATCGACACCTGGATGGGGATAAACGTCTTAAAACAGTTGGCTGAATGGGGCCGAATGGATACAAGCCAGGGAGAGAGAAAAGGAGAGAAAGATAAAAAAAAAAAAAAACGGTGACCCCCCTTAACCCTTTGACTCCCATAACACCTTGCCAAGTTCAATAAAACCATTCATTTTACTGAAAGGTTTAACCCTTTCTGTTCCGGCGACGGCTTTAATACTGTATTATGGCTGCTATAAAACGAATATATTCAGTTTAGAAAGGGCCTCCAGCTATTAACAGGCATCGAACTATATCACTTAACCTTTTATACTATCACAGATCCTTCTAAATTTTCACAAGCTCGTCTAAATATGACTAGAATAATAATAAAAAAAAAACGTCGCCGGTACAGAAGGGGTTAAGGGGAGATTTCCACTTGAGGGATTATTTTTCTGGACCCCTCTCTCCCTCATGCTTAGCCCCATTGTGGTTTTTTTATAGATTTTAAGATGTTCGCCCCATTAGTTTGGCGATTTTAACCCCTTCACCACCATTACGTAATGTTCATTAAATTTTGGTTACCATTAAACGATTTTCTCTAGTTTATAATCTACCTACGTTACTCAAATGGGTAAATACGATCACAATAAACCCTCTTAGTAACATAGGTCCTTTTTAAACTGCGTAAAATCATCTAATTTTAGCTAGAATCCTCGGTAAACAAGGCGTCATGGTGCTGAAAGGCTTAACCCGTGGCAATTATTAGACGATTAAATTTAGCTTAGGAAGGACCTCTAGCAACAATAAGCCTTCAAACTATCTTCCCCAACCATTTTAACGACCACAGATCCTTCCAAAGCTGCATAATATCGTCTAAATATAGCTAGATTAATATGTAACACTCGTCGCTGGTACTCAAAGGGTTAAAGTGATTTCTATAAAAGTCCGTTCATTCTAGGTTGGGCAGAAATCGTAACCCCTAACCTCTCCTAACTCAAAGAGGACTAGAGTAATCGAGCTAATATTTCTACCAAATAGGAAGACTTGGTGAGGGAGTGTGTATATAAATTGACAGCTCATTTGCTCCAGCCCTTTTTGAGTTACAGAGGTTAGAGGTTACGATTTGTGATATCATGTGATCCTTTGGTTTTCTATGTATCTTTATGTTTCAGCTCCTTGTCCACGAAACTCCAACTATGTGTAGATAAAGGGTATATAAATGCTTGTCAATGTTGGTGCCCACTATAATTGGCAATATATTTATTATGCTGGTTAGATTAAGGGGATTTTGTTTTTGTTTTTCTGGACCACCTTCTCCCTCATGATTAGCCCCATTAACATTGAGATCTTAGGATGTTTGCCCCAATAGTTTGGTGATTTTAAGACCTTTTGCCCCATTTATTTGTAAATTGTAAGGCATTTTGTGGCAAGCGATAGTGAGCCTGCAATTTAGGAGCAAGGCCTTCGGCCGGCACATTTATCTCGAAAGGGGTCTTGGGGATAATTCTTAAACTTTATGGAGGTCTAGGGGGGCAAACTTTGGTAAAAAAAAAAAGGAATCCCTGGAAGGAAAAAAAAAAAAGAGAGAACAAACAAATCCCCTTAAGTGTGAAGCCCAAGGCTAGATGATTATATCCCTGTCTGTAGTACTAGTGCTTGGCGAGTCCTTCCATCCTGCTGTAGAAGATCCTTGGTGTTATCTGTAAAGCATTAAAGGGTTGGATTAACCCTTTCAGTCATGTGGTGAGCATGTACAGTCGCGCTCATTAATTCCAATACATGTTTCATGTCAACACGAGACAACTTCGAAATGTATGTATCAGATGTTTTGCCTAATACTGTAAATTGCACTCTAGTTAGTAACTATCTATCTATTGCCGGACGCCGTGATCCCCGAAGGGGTGGCCACGAACGAATCGCCCCCATGCACCTCTGTCCCCAGTTAGTCGACCTGGCAAGTATTGGACAATATTATTCACGTTAGGAAAGACGTCTACCCATTAACTCTATTAGGTGCAGGGCGGGCCAATTTAGATCCTCCCAGTTTTACCCCATTAGCTTGGAGATTTTAAGACGTTTCATCTCATTAGTTTGGCGATTAAATGATGCTTCAACCCAATAAGGTGTCGATTTTTCCTGGGCGAGCGATAGCGAGCCTGCAATTTTGGAGAAACCGGCCTTTGACCGGGAGATGTACACATTACGCTTGAAGGGGGTCTGGGGGACGTTTTTTTAGTTTGAAGGGGATTTGGAGAGGCGTTTTTCCAAGTCTCGGGGTAAACTAAAAACACATTGTTCGATAATGGCCAAAACAATTAAAACCCTCAATAATAATTAAACAAAATACCATAATAACCCAAAAGACGTTGCACCAGATAGTGTTAAAAGACTAATAACAGAGAAGCTTACCATTAATCATCCGTGGTGGTAGGAGTCTGTGTGGTGGTGGTGGTGGGAGTATGGTGGGGCACGATAGGTCGGTCACCACAGTCTACGAGGTGGGGCCAGTTACAGATGTGATGGTCGTTGTCATACAGGGTACCCACACTGCACTGGAAACTCCAGGCCAAACGGTCCGAACACTCGCAGTACTTGGCGCAATTGGTGGGGTCGGCGATATATAGGGGATCTGATGGGGATTACAGAAAGGGGTATATATACAGTAAATGAGAGTGAAGTGTCTATATAATTTAGGCGTTTATCATAGGTTGCTTGACTGGGAGTAGGAATACAAGCAATGTACACAGAATATAGTTTATTTATACAACATTGGAACTGACTCAATAATACCATAACACAAAATATACTAGAGAATGAAACACTGTAGAGTACAAATCTACAAATACAATATCCAGGTAGTGGGGTCTGGCGTCTCTATGATCTTCCATTAGGAGTTAATCATCTGTATGATTCAGTACTTGATTCAGAACAGTTAAATGGGTCGGACAGGTGTAGAGGCTCTGGTGGGAATTTGTATAAAAGGGGATATAAAAGTAAGCCAGAAAACGTGACCCCTAACCTCTGTAGCTCAAAATGGGCGAGAACGAGAGCTGTAAATTTCCACGCCTATTCCCTGGCTTACTCTTCTCAAATGGTAGACATAATTAACACCCCGTTCTTAACATTAATCATCAATTACAAACCCCAATGTACACTAATACACTAAATAATACTAGCTCGATTACTGAAGTCCATTTTGAGTTATGAGCTTGTGTAGTCAAGACTTGTGGCCTACCTATAATGAAGAGGGTATAGCTTCCTTGAACAACTGTACAAAATAACCAACCAGGCACTTGTTATAATAGGTTGATATATGGTGTGTCGCAACTTACAATCTCCGTCTACGGTATGGCATTGGTCGGTTAGGTTGTTATACGGTGTGTCGCAACTTACAATTGGTCGGTTAGGTTGAAATAAGGTGTGTTGCAACTTACAATCTCCGTCTATGGTAGGGCATTGGTCGGTTATTTCCTGAGCACACAGCCCTTCCCTCAGCTGTTGCCCTCTCGCCCCCACCACTAGCACCAGGCCCACCACAGCCACTGCCACTACCACGGATCTCTTTTGATACGGGGGAAAAGCAAGTTAGAATAAATATAATATAATAATAAATAATAAATATATATATAACACACACATACACAAACACAAATTTTTCTATCGAAAATTTTACATATTTATCTCGAAGGGGGATGTTGGGGGTATTATTTATCTCGAAGGGGGATGTTGAGGGTATAATTTATCTCGAAGGGGGATGTTGGGGGTATTATTTATCTCGAAGGGGGATGTTGGGGGTATTATTTATCTCGAAGGGGATGTTGGGGGTATTATTTATCTCGAAGTGTTCGTGTAGAGGGGGTATTATTTATCTCGAAGTGTTCGTGTAGAGGGGGTATTATTTATCTCGAAGGGGGATGTTGGGGGTATTATTTATCTCTAAGGGGGATGTTGGGGTTATTATTTATCTCGAAGTGTTCGTGTAGAGGGGGTATTATTTATCTCGAAGTGTTCGTGTAGAGGGGGTATTATTTATCTCGAAGGAGGATGTTGGGGGTATTATTTATCTCGTAGGGGGATGTTGGGGGTATTATTTATCTCGTAAGGAGTTTTTGGGGTATTATTTATCTTGAAGGGGGATGTTGGGGGCATTATTTATCTCGAAGGGGGATGTTGGGGGTATTATTTATCTCGAAGGGGGATGTTGGGGGTATTATTTATCTCGAAGTGTTCGTGTAGAGGGGGTATTATTTATCTCGAAGGGGGATGTTGGGGGCATTATTTATCTCTAAGGGGGATGTTGGGGGTATTATTTATCTCGAAGGGGGATGTTGGGGGTATTATTTAAGCTTGATGGAGGTCTAGGGAGGAAACTACAAAAATAATAAATAAAGGAAAAAACAAAAATCGACCAAATAATATACCTTAATTATATATAATATAATAATATACCCCTTAATTAAACCCAACCCCCGCTGACTTACCATAGTTGTTATAGAGAGGCTAAAGGAAGATGTAATACTGACTCTAATACCCACCCTAGCTGCCTCTTATATACAGTATACCCTTACCGTATATACCCTTATCATTACCTTACCCTTGACGGTATAAAGGGGGGGGGGGGGGGGGTGTGCAAGGCCACCTGTTACGTAATTCATTAAGGACAGGTGGGGTTTTTATAGACCCCTTTCTCCATCATGTTTAGCCCGATTAGTTTTAAGATTTTAAGACGTTCGGTCCATTAGTTTGGTCATTTGAGACCTTTTGTGCCATGTAGGTGTCAATATTTCCCTGGAGAGCGATAGCGAGCCTGTAGTGTAGGAGGGACCAGGAACTAAAGAAAATCACAAATATTAATTTTATATAAATGAACAATTAGATACAAACCTTCTTCTCAGAATAGGCTATAACGTAACACTGCATAGTTACAGCCACTTACAGGTGACATAACGCTCCCACCAAGTGTATAAGCCTTGGGAGCAGTGGTTCAGGCAATTAGGAACCACTTTATGCGTGTGGTTCTTTGGTATGTCGACAAAAAGACCTGGTGAAAGTACTGACCAAGTTTTGTATAAATCTTTATGTACGTTTTTAGCCCATTCAGTACCGGGGACGTCCTTTTAACTATATTATGGCTACTATTAGACGATTTTATTCAGTTTAAAAACGGCCTCAAGCAATTAACAGGATTCGAACTATCTCAGTTAACCCCTTTTACTACCACAGATCCTTGTTAACCTATTAACCACCATGGCGTATTGTTACCTTTGATTCTGGCTACAATTTGACGATTTTATGCAGTTTAAGAAGGACCTATGTTACTCAGAGGGTTTATTGGGATAGTATTTACACCTTTGAGTCGTAGAGGTTGATTATATGGTAAAGAAAATCGTCTAATGGTAACCAGAATATGATGACAATTACGTCATGGTGCTGACGGGGTTAAAAAATACACCGAATCGTCTAAATATAGCTAGAATAAAAATAAAAAAGACGTCACCGGTACAGAAGGGGTTAAGAAAGCCTTCGACAGACAGACAAACAACAAGCAAACAAACAAACAAACAGACAGACAGACACTGCACAGCAACGGAGTTCAGGGGGGATGGTTCACTTTTTGGTTGATTATTTAATTTATTAATTATTTTTCTAGTTTCCTCTCTAGACCTCCATCAAACTTTAAAAAAAAAAAAACATTAGATCCCCCTTCTAGATTAATGTGTACATTTTTAGGTAGAAAATCGTCCCAAATCGTTCCAAAATTACAGGCTCACTTTCGTTCGCTAGGAAAAAAAATCGATATCTAAATAGCACAAAAGGTCTTAATTTTGACAAGGATTAAAATCGACAAACTATGGGGCAAGCATCTTAAAATCTCAAAGTAATGGGGCTAAACACGAGGGAGAAGGGGGACCAGAAAAAACAGCCCATCTCCCCTTAAGGCGAAGATAACCCTGTCGTTTGGTGGACTTGACGTATATCAGGGGAGGATTGGGTAAACACACATGGTTCTTCCCAGGCCTATGACGTAACACGGGAATCACACGGGCACAGTATTCTGGCAACTTCAACATTTAAGGGGAATTATTATTTATTTTTCTGACCCACCTTCTCCTTCATCTTTAACCCCATTAGTTTTCACATTTTAAGAGTTTCGCCCATTTCTTTGTAAATATAAAACATCAATTATCAAAGATTTTTTTTTTTTTTTATGTTCATTGTACCTACGATGGGGTTTGAGGCCAGTGGGTTATTGTTGTTTTGTATGTATTTGGGAGCTGTTTCACAAGGTATGTTTAGCTAAGTGTTAAGGGGAGGTCTCCACTTGAGGGATTTTTATCTTGACCCCTTGCTCTCTCATGTTTAGCCCCATTGCTTTTGAGATTTTAAGACGTTTGCCCCATTAGTTTAGCGATTTTAAGAACTTTCACCCCATATTAAGACCTTTCGTGCCATTCAGGTGTCGATTTTATCCTGGCGAGCGATAGCGAGCCTGTAATTTAAGAGGAACTGGCCTTCGGCCGGGACATTTTTCTACCGAAAAATGTACAAATTTATCTTGAAAGGGACTCAAGGGGGTGTAATTTTAAGTTTGATGGAGGTCTAGGGAACAAACTAAATACCTCCCCTTAAGTGATAGATTTTATTCAGTTAGATCCGTTGTCTTACTTGTAGTATAATAATTATTTTGTATATTCTTAGGATCAGTCTGGATAACCTGAAGATGGCACCTTGTTGATGCCGAAAATTCGTTCAATAAGCATGGCATATGACGCATCTCTATCCCTATTATACATCTTACTATATATATATATATATATATATATATATATAAAAATTAATCCCATGTAACAGTGTAAATACTGCATAAATTTTGTTATGGTGGATACAATTTAGTATATTCAGTCAGTATTAAGAAAGTAATTCCTATTGCAATACAGAGTAATTATTGACAGCATGGCACTCAAGGTCTCTGAGACCTTTAACCCCTTCTTTACCGGCGATGTCTTTTATAATTTTTCCAGGCTACTATTGGATGATTTGTTCAGTTTAATCGGGGCTTCTAGCAATTAACAGGCTTCGAACTATCCCTCTTAACCCTTTGACTACCACATATCTTTCTTAAACTATACAAAATTGTCTAAAAATAGCTAGAATAAACTTGAAAAGACTTCGCCGGTACAGAAGGGGTTAATGATGTATCTGTTAATGTTGTCGGAATGAAACTCCTGTGAAATTTGAAGGAACTCTGTTTAGAAACGTAGCCAATATTGATATTAACCACATGCCCGGTACATGAAATATTGTAGCGCTTTGTTGTAAATTTTAGGCAGGAAATAAAATAAAACACTTGTTAGAAAATATATGACTATATTTTCACAGCTTCAAGAGACACATCCACGGAAACCTTTACAGTAGTCGTCTTGATGAACCGTTCACTCTTAATATCAAGTCATTACCGTCATTACATCACAGTGACAATCAAAGACCTGGATACTGGATGAGTTTATGGCGTATATCTTATAATAACCGGGGGATCTTGACAATGTTGTGATTAACTTGTAGAGGGAAGGCATAACGTATCAGGATGACAAGGGTTATGAGATGTTAATGCCAGAATCTATCTGGGTGGCAGTGTCAGAATGTGTCAGGATGGAAGTCTCAGAATGTACCAGGATGGCAAGGGTTATGTGTCAGTGTCAGAATATATTTGGGTGTCAGTGTCAGAATGTACCAGGTTGGTAGTGTTATGAGGTGTCAGTGTCAGAACCTATCAGGGTGGCAGTATCAAGATGGCAGTGTCAAAATGTATCAGGATGGCAGGGTTAGGATGTGTCAGTGTCAGAATCTATAAAGGTGACAGGGTTAGGAGGTATCATTGCCATTAAGTATTAGGGTGGCAGTGTTAAACTATATATCAAGATGGCAAGGTTAGGAGGTCTCAGTGTCAGGGTGTATAAGGGTGGCATGTATAGGAGGCATCGGTGTCATTCAAGGTCAGGGTGGCAGGGTTAGAAGGTATCAGTGTCATTAAGTATCAGGGTGGCAGTGCCAGAATTTATCAACAAGGCAGTGTTAGAGGTGAGTGTTAGTTAAGTGATAATTGTTATATATGGATATCAGGGTGAGAATGGCATTATGTTTCAGAATGTATCAATATGCTAAGGTTGAGTGTTAGGGTGGCAGTGTTAAAATGTCTTTGAATAGCAGGATTGAGGGGTATATAGTGGATAGTGTTAGGATTTAGCAATACGTACGTGTTAAGAATTGAGTATAGATGATTGCAAGATTGGTCTGTATGGCAAGGTCGGGAATGAGCAAGGGGACAGTGTTAGGTGTTAGCAAATGTGGCTGTGTTATGATTGAGTCTAGGGTGGCACTGTTAAGGAGGGGGTGAGAGTACAATGATAGATACTAACAATGTGTAAATATTTGGGTTGAGTGTAGGGTGACACTGTTAAGGAAGGGGCGAGGTTACAGTGATAGATACTAACAATGTGTAAATGTTTGGGTTGAGTGTAGGGTGGCACTGTTAAGGAATGGAGGGGTCTGGAAGTAACAGTGTTAGTAGTTAATGTAAAAGTGTTAGGGTTGAGCATAGGGTGGCACTGTTAAGGAAGGGGGGAAGGGCACTTCTGGTCGAGACTTAGAGTGAGTTAGAGGTCGACGTGGCCAGGTAGAGCGAGCTAGGAGACTTGCAGCAGCGCGGGTGAGGGAGGTGAGAGTCAGGTTGAGGGGTTCCAGGTGCTGTTCTTGCCACTCTGATACGGTGGGGGGAAACAGGTATTGAGGGAGTACCGCCGCCGCCTCCTCCTCCAGATCTCTCAGTGCCCCTCGGTAACTCTGCAGGTTTAAGGTGCCCTCGCGGACTCTTGACGGGGAGGAGAAGTTGTGGCGGATGTTGTAAGGGGTCAACCACCCGTCCACTTCTTCAGTTTTTCGCCGTAGTTCCCTTACGTCCCGTCGTAGTCGAACGTAGCGGTGCAGCAGAGCAGCCACATTAGCACCTGGGTAATCGCAATCACGTGTACTCCATAATAGAGGGTCACGTGACGGCTGCACCACTACATGGGGTGGACATTCTAGCAGAGCATGGGCATCTCCTATTACGGCAGGGGTGAGGAATCCTCGCGATGCTGTCAACAATGTCAGCACCAGTGAGGGTGTTGATGATGGTAGAAGCTCAGTAAGAACAGAGAAGTGGTCGTAGCGTGCCCAGCCAGTGATAACTATCCCTGCCACACCCAGCCCTGCATATTGTCTCATCCGCTGACCCACGTCCACCCAGGCCAGGGTGTTGGCTGCATGACGGGCGGCGTCTGGCATGATAGCTTGGGGACCAGTGGCGCCCCTGAAGGCCGGCGCCATCCACACCTTCGGGAAAATTGCAGAGTAGGTCCTCAAGATGTAAGGTGGCACCATTTTCGTTACGTCTGGACCGTACGCCCAAACCACGGGCTCTACCAAATCAGCTAAACTACGTAATGTTCGTGCAGGGGCGTGGCGCAGCATGTCGTCCCACACAAGTACCCGCGCCCCCCACTCTCTCTTGACGTGCTGAGCCACCTTGATAACGTGGTCCACATACAGCTGTAGAGGGGGAACTTTCTGAGCACGACACACCGGACATTTACCCAACGTGAATACCTCATCAGCACCTATATGGACGAGTGAGGTAGGTGCTGTGGTCAGCAACTGATCTATTGCAGACGTTACCAGAGCAGATGTGCCGAGGTTGGAAGGGCAGCCCTCGCCGGGACTCTCACCTTCACGTAGACCCGCCCACTGAGGCAGCTTGAGGGCGTACTCCAAGTGACCGAGACTTTGCATTAGATGTATCAGATGTAACCCTGCCGATTCTACTGCATTTACTATACGTCGCACTTCTGTCATAGAATAAGCATTGTAGGCTGAGAGGTTGGCTAGAGGGCCCGAGTAGGGGAACATGTCCTCCCATTCTATCAGAACACCCGTAGCCCCTGCACGAGCTGCAAGTACCATCAAACTTTCCACTAATTCCATTCGAGGTGCACCCCCCTTCAGATCAAGATGCCACAATCGTTCAGGAGGAGCCTCAGTTCCCGGCTGTGTAGTTAACCTTTCTTGCCCTCGTGAATGTGGTTGATGGTGTAGTTTATGCCGTGGTGTCACTATAAAGACCGGTGCGGCAGGTGGCGTCAGTGCCCCCGTCAGTAGGGCCAACAGAGCCACCGCCGCCAACAGCCCCACCAGGCTCACCATACAGGCCCGCCGCCGCCGACACAGGAACATGGTGGTGGTGGTGGTGGTGCTGGCGGTGGCGGGGCGGGGGAGTGACACAGGGGCGGCCTCAACACACACTGACACCCAATAAGCTTTACGCTTCCGTTTGACAATTCATCCTGTAATGAGATGTCCTATACAACCCACAATTTACAACTGTCGGGTGTCGGGGCGTGGCTAGTTATTATATCCGCACCGAGCACTGTGTGAGAGAGAACATGCAGACTCTCCTGCTACGTAAGGCTACAGGAACACTGGCGTAAAGTAACTTGCAAGAACAGCAGAACCACTAGTATTAGACAACTCACTCTCACTCTCACTCACTCTCTCTCTCTCTTACCTTTCCACGTTATATCAATATTGCATAGGCCTACTATATCCAGTGTATTGCTATTATATGATCATGTATATTTCAGTTCAATAAACTTTACATTTCTCTTTCTATTGTATTTGGACTCCAGTACTCGGTCGCTATAAGCACTATTGCCACTTGAAGAAACCCATTTGTACGGCCTCTTCGGTTTGAACTACTGGGGCCTCTCTTACTGCCAGCTTAAGGGCAGATTTGCACTCGAGGGATTTTTTTCTGGACCCCTTTCTCCCTCATGTTTAGTGCATTGCTTTTGAGATTATGAGACGTTCGCTCCATTAGTTTGGCAATTTTAAGAACTTTCGCCCCATTTCGTTGTCAAATTTAAGACCTTTCGTGCCATTTAGGTATCGATTTTATCCTGGCGAGCGATAGCGATCCTGTAATTTTAAGACGAACCGGCTTTTGGCCGGGACATTTTTCTACCGAAAAATTAATGTACACACTTATCTTGAAGTGGGGTCTAGGGTGTGTGTGTGTGTGTGGGTTTTTTTTTTTTTTTTTTAATTATTATTGTCTTAGCGACACCAGTATTAACCCTTTCTGTACCGGCGACGTAATTTTATTTGATTTCAGCTACATTTAGACGATTTTAAGAAGCTCAGGAAGGATATACGGTAGCTAACAGGATTAATTGAGATAGTCTGCACTAGTCTTTTGATGGTTAGAGGTCCTTCCTAAGCTGAATATAATCGTCTAATAGTTGCCAGAATATATTGAAAAGGACGTCACCGGTACTGAATAGGTTAACCCCTTCTGTACCGGCGACGTCTTTTTTATTTTATTTATTCTTGCTATATTTAGACGATTGTGTGCAGTTGAAGAAGGATCTGTGGTAGTCAAAATGGTTAAGTGAGATAGTTATAGAAGCCTGTAAATTGCTGGAGGCCCTTTTTAAACTGAATAAACCCGTCTAATAGTTGCCAGAATATAATGAAAAAACACGACACCAGTACTGAATAGGTTAAGGGAACCCACCTCGCTTTTTTTCTCTTTCTCTCCCTCTCTCTTTGGCTTGTATCCATTCGGCCCCATTCAGCCTACTGTTTTAAGACGCTTACCCCCATCCAGGTGTCAATATTTTCGTGGCGAGCGGTAGCGAGCCAGCATATATATATTTTTGTTTGACAGCAAGCTAAATTTAAAAAAAATTTCGATAGAAAAATTTCTCCGGCGAAGCCGGATTTCTCCATACAATGCTGGCTCGCTATCGCTCGCCAGGAAGAAATCGACACCTGGATGGGGATAAACGTCTTAAAACAGTTGGCTGAATGGGGCCGAATGGATACAAGCCAGGGAAAGAGAGAAAAGGAGAGAAAATTAAAGAAAGATAAAACAAAAACTGTGACCCCCCCTTAATAATTTATGTTCCGACCATTTGACGGGGCGTCAAATGGTCGGAACATATTGAGGGAGGGTCACAGGGTTTTTTTCGGCCACCAACATATTTTCGTGCACAATCATAATTTTGGACAATAATTTGCTTCCATATTGTTGTAAGTTGACAATATCACCCTATCACATCCCTCCTAAATTTATCTTCTTAACCCTTTGAAGATTGTGATGCATTTTGACAATTTATTCTGGCTATCATTAGACGATTTTATACAGTTTAACCAATTCAGTACCAGTGAAGTTCTTTTCATTTTATGCTGGGTACTTGGGGGAGACACTATTTACATGCAACCTACCTCTCTCTCTCTCTCCCCCCCCCCCCCCTCTCCTGACATCCCCTTCCTCACAGACACTCTTTATGGCTTCCCCTCCCCACTCCAGTTCACCCCATCCCTTCCTCCCTTCCACTTCACTCCATGCACCTCCACTCTCTCCACCCTCCTTATCTCTTCCCATTCCACCGAATCCCATGCTTTACTCGTCTTTTAACCCTTTACATTCTCCATTATACACAGGCTTGCTATCGCTCGCCAGAATAAAGTCAACACTTAAGTGGCACAAAGTGTTTTAAAAATGACAAATCAATAGGGCGAAAGGTCTCAAAATCGACAAACTAATGGGGCAAACGTCATATAATCTCAAAACTAATAAGGCTAAACATGAGGAAGAAGGGGGACCAGAAAATCCAGGCCATTTCCCATTAACCGGTCCTCCCCCCCCCCCCCCCCCTCCGCGGTCATTAACCTGGGCGGGGCCACACACACACACCTGAATGGCACCAATGTTATGAATAGAACTTCCACACCGGCGCCAGGAGTATTAAGGGAGCCCACCTCGCTTTTTGGTTCTTTCTCTCCCTCTCTCTTTGGCTTGTATCCATTCGGCCCCATTCAGCCTACTGTTTTAAGATGTTTAAGATGCATCCAGGTGTCAATATTTTCCTGGCGAGCGGTAGCGAGCCACCATATATATATTTTTGTTTTACAGCAAGCTACAATTTTTACATTTTATTTCGATAGAAAAAATTCTCCGGCGAAGCCAGATTTCTCCATACAATGCTGGCTCGCTATTGCTCGCCAGAAAAATCGACACCTGAATGGGGGTAAACGTCTTAAAATCAGTTGGCTGAATGGGGCCGAATGGATACAAGCCAGGGAAAGAGAGAAAAGGAGAGAAAAATAAACAAAATCCGGTGATCCCCCTTAAAGTGTCAAACGAGAAGGGATGTGGACAATGAACAGAGCGGTCAATAGGGAGAGTCACACCAGCTTAATTACCACCGTATTTGTATCGGAATCTGGGTTTGATATAATTATGAGGCGCAGATTATTGGAGGAATTTGCGGTATGATTTTCGTAAACAGGTTAATGACCGTGGGGGAAGGACCGGTAATGTTGGAGGTGTACTGTAGCCTACATGTGGGCTATTATCACACAAATATATCGATGTAGCCTACACCTACACAGTCGGGATTCGAACCCAGCGCCTGATGACATCCTCAGAGCAGTGTATAATTATATATCTTTCAAACTACTTTCGCCTTAAATTAAAAATATTAAATAGATAACAGAACAAAAATCCGTGCAATTCCAATCATGCAATGGTATTCTTAAAATTAATTTCCTTACGGCGTTGTTGCCAAAAGATTGGGAGAGAATCTTTTTGCTTTGGTGTTCTGTTTTATTCCATTGCAGCATGCTATGATGTATGTGAATATGTGATTTAGTAGTGTTTTTCAAGGGTAGACCACTTCTTTGGAACAAGTTGGTCAGTGTGATGTGTGTATCTATGTAACGCCTCCAGTGCACCTTGTCTGTCTAGTCCTCAAGCTCGCAAGGACGTCTGCGGTCAGTCACTAGGTTTGTTTGTTTTGTTTTGTTTTCTCAGTGTACCAATTTTAGGGAGAAACAAATATTCCTGTTAATAATCAAAGTCCCTGATACTCCTAAAACTGGTAACACATATCAATTGACTAAAACACAACATCTATTATGTTTTCTAATGTTTATGTTTGTTTTTGTGTGTCTGCTCATTATAATCATCCGCAGTCTTCAAAATAGATCATTGAAAATTTATGAATTATAGTAAGAATATGGATGACATAAAGGATGAATATGGGCACAACGAAAATTTGATAAGTCACAGTCTATGAAGGTTGGCATTGTGGTATTACACATTGACAGTAGATTATTGACCATTGACAGTAGATTATTGACCATTGACAGTAGATTATTGACCATTGACAGTAGATTATTGACCATTGATTGACAGTATATTATTGACCATTGGCCGGTGATTATTGAACATTGACAGTAGATTATTGACCATTGACAGTAGATTATTGACCATTGACACTACAGAGTATTATTGAGGATTGACAGTGTATATTATGATGTAGAGTATTATTGAACATTGGCAGTATATTATTGACCAATGACAGTATACTATTGACCATTGATGGTAGATAATTGAACATTGACAGAGTGTTATTGAGGATTGCCAGTTTAATATGTGACGTGTAGTGTTACTGACCGTTGAGGGGAAGTGGTTGACTGGTTGGGGTGGCTGGGAGGGTCAGTCATGTACAGGGAGGGGGGGGGGGGGGGCTTCCTCTTCCTCTCCCTGGGGCCTCACTCTTATTGGCATTCATGTTTAGCTTCTGTTTGGTGGAGATTTATCTTTATTCTGGCTACTATTTGACGATTATATGCAGTTTAAATATGGCCTCCAGCAATTAACAGGCTTCGAACTATCTCACTCAACTCTTATTTGGGATACATCGACCATAGGGATAAGGTGCCATAAATATATATGGTTTAACCCTTTCAAGCTCCAATACGCGTTTCTGTTCTGTTTTCTGGCTACTATTAGACGATTTTATTCAGATTAGTAACGGTATACGGAAGTCAAAGGGTTGATTGACATAGTATTTACCCTTTTAATACCTACAGATCCTTCCTAAGCTGCATAAAATCGTCTAATGATAGCCAAAATGTGTCAGAGCTTTAAGGGGTTAAGTATCCGGACCCTTATAGTTAACCCCTTGAAGATTATGACGCATAACGCATATGAACTAGTTTCCAAACCTCTTGATACAGCATCATAGTATATATCCCTCTCGCCTTGGGACATTTACGTAAGTTTGTTATTATTATTGGTGTGGGTTGGTAGCCTAGGTATTACATTATAATGATGCCTGCAGATAAAGTAGTGTTGTAGGCTACACAACTATTGAGGCGAATACTGAGAAAGTTAGGGAGCTAGGCAAAGGATCCCATGGTACAGCGTATTTGGTCAAGTAAAAAAATGATCTAGCTTGTTTGAAAATAGCTCTATTGGGTGTCGAGCAAGCTGCAAAATTTATGGAAGAAGCAGTAATGTTAGAAAAAGCCAATGGAGCTGGTGGGGTGCCTAAATTATTGCTGGTAGCCTCAGACAAACCTGCACTTGTTACAATTTAAGTTACTGCCCTCACCTTTCTTTGTATGATGTGATGGATTATGTCTCTGTGGAACTCTTTGCCCACAGATTTGGTATCCCTGACTAACCTATTATCTTTCATGGCTGCCCTTTCCGACTATCTTGCAGGAGTTTTATATGAATATTCATGATTTTGTTCTCGATGTCAAACCTTCTGGCCTCCTCAACCACTTATACTTGTACCTTGTTTGTTAACGTAGCTGCTTATGATGCACTTTCCAGTCCATAGATTTCTATACTCTCTGTTTTTACTACAATTTTTAAATTATCTTTGGGCTGGCGCATCAGCAGTGTGTGGCTTCCGTGGACCCTGACCTACCACTTAGCTCTGGGGTCTGGGAAGCCCACCAGGTAAGAATGAGGTCACTCAGCGAGAGTGTGTACAGATCTATCACGCTGTAGCCAACGCCCTTGGTGACTTGCACCTCGCCGGTATAAGTCACAACGACTTCAACGATGATAATGTTTTGATCGATCTTAAAGGGCCTCACGCTTATCTCATTGACTTGGGCCTAAGCTGTTTGCTTGGCAAGGCACCATGGGCATTTGCAGATAAGCTTCCTGAAGAGCAAAAATTGTACTCCTACCTTGACATTGACCTTTTCTGTGGAATCTGAATGTCAAATTCGAGCTAACTTCACGTTGGCAACAAGCATGTGAAATTGTGAATGTGAATGTCGAGTCAATTTTTAGCATGACAGGGCAGCCTGAACAGCTGACTCGCTGAGCTGCTGAGTGACTGTCGGCAACTTCAAAGAAAGTTAGAGAAAAGATGAACTCCATACGGAAGTTCAGCTGGCATTCCTGGCAGTTTTTGAGCAAATGTCATTGTCATACACCATCTTCTTTGCAGCCTAAATGTCCTCAGTTATGTCTTGGTCTCCCATCCAAACAACACCTAGGAGGACCCTCCACATTCAGATACTACTGTCAAAGGTTATTTGCATGGCATTGGATTGTCTGGATTTTGTCCTAAATTGTCGAACTATTGTAGGCAGCAGGCTAATAACCCCTTAACCTGGAACTTTACTAATACTAGGCCTAATCTAATATCTAGGCTAGCCTAACCTAACCTAATATGGATAATGGAAAGTAGTTAAGTAGCCTGGTAATAGGTTGAATGGGGTAGGCCTAGCTTAAACTTTAAAAAAAAAGTCAGTAGCTTAGGCTATAGGGCTAGGCTAGTCTAACTTTATTTTAATAGCCTACCACACATTTTGTTGGGTATTAGGCCTAGCCTAGTTTATGACCAACCGGATGTCCAAAAGAGCTCTGAGATTGATTAGAATGGGCGTTTTTTTCTATTAATATCGGGTTTTATAAATGTGATCAAAATTATTCTCTCACAGTGGATTATACATGAGTACAGTATAAGGATTCCATAGACCTACATTGTCCCTAATAAATTATGTATAATAAGGCTGCGAGCCTATTCTCTATAATTATCAAATGTAATTTTCGCAATAAGGCTGTCAATACGGTACTTTCCTATTATTAACGTACAATCAAAGCTGAATATTGCAGAGTAAACTCTGTAGACTTCATCGACGTTTCTTTCGCCTTCGTATTACCAACAGCCATTTTTTTTTTTTTTACTAAGGGATTAGTACCCAACCAGTGGGGTTGTGGGGGCGACAGCCGCCACCCATAATACTAGGATAGGTTAGGTAAGGTTGTTAGGTTAGGCGATAATTCTGCAGAACAACAACTCCTTTTATTCTATTTTTTTATTTATATATTGTAATGGTTTGTTAGTGTGTATTATATTGTTAGAAAGTGCGGAAAGCACTTTTTATTAGCATTTGCATTGTTAATTGTATTTTAGGTAACGACAACAACAATAACTACCTCTTGTTCATATTTTATATACACATACAATGATACAAATATATATATACTGTACAGTACTACTGTGCTCATATTGCTTGAAAAACTTGCTCTACAATAATTCTGATTTATATCCAATATGGTAGCTACTATGATAATTGATTGTTACCTTTTATTCTTTGCCCTCAGCCCCCCCCAGGATGCAGGGCTACAGAAGCTTCGGAACTACAAGAGGATATTTGCCATCTCGCTGTTCACCAGCACCCTGGTGTTTGCCTGGTATCTCAAGAGGCAGAAGGGACTCAGGATGAAGGCCATATTGGAGGAGTTTACTAGACTACCCGTTGATGAGTCTCTGTTTGGATCGGAGGTGTCTTTATACAGGTACTGGTTTTATATTTATATTTTATAGATATAGTTGGAGAGACATGCTCCAAGAGTGAAAGGGGTAGAAATTAGTTACCGGTACTTGAGAAGTTCATATGATGTGAGTCATGTGGAGAGATAGCCAAATAAGAAAGTACCGGTACGAGAGCGATGTCACGATGTGGTGTGGATATAGATGTGCAGGAGAGTGTGAAGGGGAACACCTTAAGGTGGATTGGTCATGTGGAGCATAGGTATAGAGAGAGAAAGAATAACTAAAATTAAGAGTGTAGTAGTAGTAGGCATGGGGAAAAGGTCCCACTTGGGGCGTTTTGTGTATGGCCACCTTTAACGGGAGTTAGGCGTCGGGCAATAGATAGATAGATAGAGTAGTAGTAGTAGTCACTGGCTGCACAACTACCTACTGTAATCACTGGCTGCAAAACTACCACACCTACAGACCAGGAAACCAAAATCCTCAAAATCAAGGATCTCCTTGATATGAGAAGCACACAATTTCTCGCTGCAGCCTCAACCAAACCAACACCACCCACTACACTACATGGCAGAACATCCACACACCAAGAAACGTCAAAACAACACCTAGCACTCGTTATCATACACAATTACTGTCTTCACTCTCCTCTTACCCACCCCAAGCCAGCCTCCAGAAGCATATCCATACTCAAATCACCCACCGATCCATCCAGTCACTCAAAGACAACACTCAGCTACATGCACTGCCCCCTGAAGTCCATCCCTCAGAAACCCGCCCTTCTGCGTTATCAGAAGAGGCTGGATGACTCCGTGCATTTTGTAACACAACGCTGCACACTATAAAACACATTAATTAAAATGTAAAACTTGCAAACTAAACAAACCAAAATTGGGACAAGGACAATATAAAGTCAAATTAAATTATCAAAATCGCTATGTGGAAACAACGCTTACTAAAATGAAAATTATTAAATAAAAGAACACAATCCACCACATAGGGTGTACATCACTACATGAGCAAGTTAATCTGTTTCCCAAGCAAACCAATCGCACATATAACAACGCACTATCGTCACGTTAAAGGAAGTAGTCAAGTTTGGGAAGTCCGGGACGTTCTGGCAAATTTTACTAAACTCTGCATGAATAAAGAAACTACATGTTAAATGTCAAAATATTATTTAAAATCAAATTTGCAACATGACAAGACATTAACAATAGTAAAAAATACAAATATTGATAAGATATCTATACTATTACAAAATAATATATAAAATACAGTACAGCACTCACTAACGATAGTGCTATCGGGTAGGTACCTGTAAGCATAGCATGCTTAACATAACACACAACCACTTACGCCAACAACACAACACACACTCCTTGACCTTTGCAATCATGTTTCCGTCTATTTTGAATGCCATTGGATACAATAATATGTTGAAGGGGGGCTTTGCCTCCCTCACCCCCCCCATGACATTTTGTCATCATCATACATATTGCCAGCAGGGGGCAAATAACCGAATTAATTGCCGTCAAAATAGACGCGAAGTTAACCGCGGCGATCGCCCTATGTAAACATGACGGCCGTACGCCCAGAATATATCCATCCCCAGTAATCAATAGTGAATTGCAACGGCAAGACAGGACTTTACAGTACGATATGATTAAGCACTGTGAGTATGTATGTCCAAGATCAACCTGCTATACTGTATTGTATATGGTAATAGGTGAACTTAGATAATTACAAATGTTACTATTGATTGGAGAGAGGTGTAACTCTAGTAACTCGTAGTTTGTAGAGTTACTAGAGTATAATGAAAAGGATATCACCAGTACTGAATGGGCTAATCACACTGCCTCAAATTATCTAGAGGATTTAAGGTGGTGCTGGAGTTGTTGGCTTCCAAATATATAACTGCTGTATTGCATTTAGGGATTCCGCTTATTATTTCACTAGCCTACCAAGAGTGCCACATCTGAGATACCAAGGCTTACACGTATACATGAATAAAAGAAAAAAAAATCCACCAGTGCATGTGTTTGTCATGTACAGTACTGTATGCATGTTTTTAAGCTTTTTATAATATATTACTGATTGGTTTTGTGGCTTTTAAGGAGATCCTCTGCTGACAAGTGTTCCTCGCCTGGGAACTTCGTAGGTACCGGTGTGTTACTGCCTGGAAAATTACCATGCTAGGATTATATTTATGGCATTTATATATCCTTCAATAGTTGGGCATATATTATTATCTAGCAAGCCCTTGGTTCCTGTTTCACAGATTACATTTTTTTTTATATACTGTACTGTATTAACTTTAATCCTTATGCTATTGTATATCACAGAATGGATAATTAAAGTATTAACTTTTTGTTACAGGTACAAGGGTTATATTTTCCCTGGTCAGCTGGTCATGTCAGGAGTCTTCAAAGAACTACCAAGCTTTCAGTTCAAGGAAAATGATGTTATCGTGGCAAGTTACCCAAAAGCTGGTAAAATACTATTTTTTCTCTTGAGATACATGTGAATTGTTCTGTATTTTTTGTTGTGAGCATTAATAGTGATGCACCCATTTTAATCAGTATCGAGTACGCAAAAAATAATTCAATGCTTTATTGTATCCCAAATGCTTTAGAACCTGGCTTAAAGGTTCAACAATTGAATAATGTGTTCCCTTATTCATGCTCACGACTGTAAAGTTTAATTATTTTTAATATGCCATAATGCCTCTTTGCTTTGAATTTTCATATTAAATGTCTGGCCATGCCATATACAGTATAACTTAAAAATACTAATTATGCTTTAGATATTGCATAAACAACTTGAATCAAAACAGAATTTTCCTAAAGATGTTTATGCTTTCAGTGTTTGAAATCATACTAGTTTACTAAGTATTATTACATTTACAATCTTCATGAACACATTTGATTCAGGAGATTGTTTACAGGTTATAAATTACTATTACAGATTAACTTGCTTATGTAGTAGGCCTAATGTACACCCTATGTGGTGGATTGTGTTCTTTTATTTCATAAATTTTATTTTAGTAAGTGTTGTTTCAACATAGCGATTTTTATAAGTTATTTTGCCTTTATACTGTCTTTGTCCAAGTTTTGGTTTGTTTAGTTTGCAAGTTTTACATTTTGATTAAAATACTCCATTCAAATGACCTTTGCAGGAACTCTTCTTCCCTTAAATAGGATTATAAATGAACCCAATTGGTTAGCAGTGGTATGTGGAGTGCCTCAGGAATACATACATACATATATACAAGTTTAAAGCCCGCTTTATCCACAGAAAGCGTGGTTTTAGTCTCTTTACTGCAGTACAGTACTTTAAAGACTTGCCACAACACATCCTCATCATGTCATCACAGTGGCCGATGTTGGTATAGCGCTAATAGTATCTCAACAAGACTCAAAGAAGCACTTGCACCTGGCGAATCCGCACCACACCAGCCTTAACCGTGCTACAATAAGGCAGTAACACGAAATCACCGAAACTGTTACAGAGGCTGACTGCGCCACTGAAGTGGCGGCCGGTTGTTCGCTGCATCCCTATGCCAAAGAGAAAGGCCGACTTGTGCCTGTGGACTGTGAGAGTGAGACAATAGGGAACCATGGGGCACACCATTATGGGCCCACTGCCTTCACCACTCTCAGGTAAAAAGATATAAATAAGAATGATGAAAAAGCTAAAGTCAGAAACTGTCTATGGGAAGTAGAGGACACCACCCCTCACTTTGACAGATCCAACCAACCACACGAAGATGAATTATTATGTTCTATCCAACAACCAACTCTACTCCTAAAATCGATTAATGAAATTTAACACACACATGTGGCAGTCCATGGATTCGAACCCAGGACGCTCACACCGAAAATCAACACCTTAAGCATTGCGCCACGAAGACAGTTAAAGAATGGTGGACACTGCCTACGATTTATTATGTAAATAATAATCGAATCCTGCATATCCATCTAAGCATGTACACACATCCCAACTGCAACTCACGTAGGCTATGCATATGTGAATGGAAAGAGCAATTAATGGGGCCTTAACCACTAGGGAAGTCCTCTCGATCAATTACTCCTGAACCAATATCAATTATTATGTTCTATCCAACAACCAACTCTACTCCTAATATCGATTAATGAAATTTAACACACACATGTGGCAGTCCGTGGATTCGAACCCAGGACGCTCACACCGAAAATCAACACCTTATGCATTGCGCATTTTATTTTTATTTTTTTTATTTTATTCTGTACAGAACATGCAAATAAACTGAACCAATTAATATGTATGTGTGGGGTTAATCTGAAAGATATGATATCTAATGTGGAACTGAGGAGGCATTTAGACCTAAGAGTATCAATGAAGAGATGCATTACAAGCTGGCTTAATTGGTTTGGGAATGTGAAGAGGGTGGATGACTGAGACTGGGTGAAGAGATTCAAATCAGTAAACATAGTGAGAGTTGCTTAGAGGGGTGAACAGGCCGTAGCTTGATTGGTAGAGCGTTCGCCTGCTAACCGTGAGGTGGCGGTTCGAGCCTCGGACCAGCCAGTGTGTTATTGGCAGACGTCAGTGCTGTTGGTGGACGGTGCGGTCTAGCAATCTGTGGCAACTATTCACTAAGTCCCTGATTCATCAGGGCACCCACCCTAGCCTTGCTATTCAGCAGGGAGTGTATGGTGGTAAATCCTGCATCATCAGATGTGGAATCCGGTCTTGCTATCTGATCTAAAAAAAGATAAAAATAAAAATGGAATAGTCAAGCAGTCCAGAATAGGGTTCCCTTGAATGCTGCCATTTGGACTTAAAACTGAAACTGTGATCCTTATGGAACATATGGTCTTCAAAGTGAATGTACCGGCAAACTGCTAGCAACTGCTAGCAGAAAGTAAAATGAGCTCCAAAGTAAATATGAATGGAGTATAATAAGATGGGAGGATAGAGTTTAGAGGTATCCGAGTGAAAGTGGAGATGGGTGGCATGAGAGGTGCCAGCTGACGGATGACAGAGTAGCATGAAGGCGATTCATTTGGTGCCACCCTTTCAAGCATCACAGCGTCTGGCAATAGGTAGGTAATAGTCCATGTGCCAGAGTGAAAATCTGAACCATCCAAGAGAGCTTTTAGCTACAATTAAAATAAAAAAATATATATTTCCTCTTGTTGTGGATGTTATTTTGATATGATAATCTTGGTAAGAGAGTTCCCATACCACTTAACAATCATTTATTGAAGATTATTTATAATATTGACACCCTTGGATGGTACTGATTTGTGAGATCTCAGGATTTGGCGAATTGACTATAATAAGCTATCAATCATACAGGAACAACTTGGATCCAGGAAATTGTGTACATGCTGACCCACAACTTCCAAAGGAGTGACAGCAGCTCGGAGGTCCTGGAGACGAGATTCCCGTACCTGGAATACCCGTACCCCGGCATTAAATCCCTGGCCTCCAAACAGGGCCCTCGCTACATTAAGACGCACCTACCCATCGCTTTACTACCCCCTTCATTCCAGGAGAGCAATGCCAAGGTCATTATTTAGAACTGTAATGTCTGGGGTTAAACTGGAAGATAGGATAACAAATGAGGAGCTGAGGGGTCATTAGGTATCGGTATCGAGCATCTGCAACGAGATGCGTTCAATCAGGCTTGGATGATTTGGGTATGCGGAGAGGATGGATGATTTAACCTGGTGAAGAGAAGTGAGTTTGTGAATGTGGAGGGAGCTGTATGGAGAGGTAGACCTTGAAAAACATATACGATCTGATCTCAAATATATACACAACAAAAAACTGACAAATGTGGCAGCCCAGAACAGGCCTTCCATTAGGATGTGAAACTAAAACCACACCCAGTATGGACCACTCGATCTTTGAAATAATTTATGTATACAGTATATATATATATAATGTGTGTTTGTGCATTTAAAAAAAAAGGAAAATATATTGTACTTGTATACCAGTACTGTATAATAGTACTGTACAGCATTTCCTTTTATCATTTTACATGCAGCTTTAGGCATGGAAAGTATGGTACTGTTTTCACTCCTCTGTGTGTGTGCATCCGTTCAGCACACCATACCAGTGAGTCTGGAACTTTCCCTTATGGAGTAGCTCTGTTGCCCAAATATAGGAATGGCAAACTTAAACATTTCACCCAAATACAACAGTGCTGATAGTGGCTTTTACATCTCCCTTCCCCTCCCTGCCATTAGGTACTGTACACCGTACCTTGGCTAACTGTAGATACAGGTATCGGTATGAATAAAACCATTAACCCTTTCAAGCAAATAAGGCCAATTATATTTTTATTCTAGCTACTTTCAAACATTATATTCAATTTAAGGAGGGTTCTGTTGCAGTCATATAGTATATTGATAAAGTCTTTAACCCTTTGATTTATAAGCTGAGATCTTTAACCCCTTCTCTACTGGTAACGTCTTTTGTATTTGATTTCAGCTACATTTAGATGATTTTATGAAACTTAGGAAGGGTTTTTGGTTGGTCAATTGATTAATTAAGATAGTCCGTAGCTTTTTAATGAGTAGTCGTCCTTCCTATGTTGAACAAATTTGTTTAATAGCTGCCAGAATATAATGAAAAGTACATCACCGGTACAGAAGGGGTTAATATTAATGATCAAGTGGTCCATACGGGGTGCAGTCTAGCATCCTAATAGAAGACGCCTAGACAGCCCTGTTGTGGGCTGCCACATGTCAGGTTTTTATGTTTTCTTTTGTTGTGTTCTTATATTTCAAAATTTAATTTTGCTAAATCGTTGTTTCCACATAGTGACTTTGATAAGTACTTTTTTCATTATATTGTGCCTTTCCTGTTTTGGTTTGTATACAGTATTTTGCAAGTTTTACATTATAATAAAAACTTTGATTCATTGAGGTCTTTCCTAAACTGGAAAAAATCATGTGACATTAGCATTATCAAACTTAAAGAAGTCATCTGATTGAAGGGATTAAAACTATAACATACAGTAAACAGAATAGTAATGAGCAGCATTTATATTTATCTTTGTTTACCTGTACAGCTGATCTACATCTGTCGTAACCCTCGTGACACTGCTGTATCGTACTACTACTTCATGAGGCTGCTGACTCAGAGTAGCTTCCACGGCAGCTTTGGAAACTTCGTTAAGATGTTCACCGCAGATTTGGGTATGTTTTAATAATGCTCTGATCATGTTGAATATACTGTACTACATACTGGGGCAGAGTGTAAGAATCCTCATAAGGATTTTTCTGAGGCAAATTTCCGCATCTAACACGAAGCACGAAGTTTAGCTGCTTTGGTACCATTGTGAAGAATATAGTAAAAATATTTGTGTGTATGTATCAAGCGTGTTTCATCCCTGTTCAAATTAATTTGCTGTTAGTATATATTTGTATTAAGCCTTTCTTTATATTTTCAGCTATGTATAGTCCGTTCTTTGAGCATGTGCTGGGGTACTGGAGGGAACGAAACAATCCCAACATTCTCTTTGTGTCTTACGAGGAGCTACACCAGGAGCCTCTCAAGGTTGTAAAGCAGATTGCTGAATTCTTAAATGTAAGTACCGGTACTGTACCTGTATATTTACAAATACTGTATTTGGTAGTTTATCTATCTATATACCCAGGCACAGATCCCATAGCTCGGTGTATTTGGTAGTACAGTACATTCAATAATATATAGGTACAGGTACTGTAAAATATGGTGCTGTAAATAACTTAGGATAGTACAGTATATAATTTTGAACCTGTACGATACAGTATACCATACACTAGGGAAAAACATTGTGTTATCTACCTTAAAGGACCCTGGGTGAATGAGACTGACTAGAGATTCTGCACTAAACACACTTATTTTTTACTCTGTGGGAAACAAAATGCATAGCTGCATGTAGCAAGTGCCCCTTCAAATTTAAAGAGTGATAGAGATGACTGGACACACACAGTTTGAAGGGGATTAAGTCATTGGATGAAGGTACAGTATGTATGTATGTATGTATGTAAATACTCTGGCACCTTCCCCAGTTTTCCTATTTTTTTTTTTTTTGTTATGGGGGTGGCCGACTCGAGACAGAGCCCGAACAGGGACATCACAACACATCAGATAAACAAAACAAAACATAAAATCTCACACACATCAAGGTCGCCCAGGAGAAATACCCAGAGACCCAGGCCCATTTGGGGTCCCCAGCAAAAAATTCCCAGGTCCCAGATCCCCCAGAGAGGCGCCGATTTCCGCAGGCAGACCCGCAGCGAAGCTTCACTACCACAAGCCCACCCACCATGTTTCCAGGCACACCCTTCATTACCACCGGCTCCCCAGGGCAGGCGCCTGATGGACTACTATCTAATCCAACTGGCACATGACCATCTCTCCCAAACGACAGCATTTACATTCATCTATTCACAAGCATTCTCCATTCATTCCTGTTTATTACCACTTCCTTTGCCTGATCTATAGTCATTCCTCTATCATCCAAAGCTTGTCTTACACAGTCTCTCCATCTCAATGGGGGTCTTCCTGCCCTTCTATCTTCCCTTGTATCTGACTCCCATATTCTCTTTGTAAGCCTTTCATCTTCCATTCGTTCAACATGACCATACCAGCTCAGCACCCTTCTGTCCACTCTGGCCGACAAATGTTCCTGCTGCCCCACTATCCTATGTATCTTTATTCCTCAATCTGTCTTTACGAGTAACTCCACACATACTCCTCAAGCAGCTCATCTCCATCACATCCAGCTTTCTTCTCTCCTTTTCCTTCAGAGCCCATGTCTCAGCCCCATACATCACTGTTGGCACAACAATTCCTTGATACATTGCACCAAAGGTAAAATATCTAATAGTACCATATATAGTAGTGTTATTAAATTTGTAGTTGAATAATAGCTCTTTCTCTCTCTCTCTATTAAATTTGATAATTTTCTTCCAGATTGAAACAAGCAGTGATGATGTTAACTTTGTGACTGCCTGTACATCGTTTGGCTCCATGTCAAGCAATCCAAGTGTTAACTATGAACACTGGAAGGATCTTGGTTTTGCTCATAAAGATCAAGGAAAATTCTTAAGAAAAGGTATGATAATATAATTAACAATTACTTTAATATGAAAGAAAGTAGTGTGTTTGTAGACAAAAATAGTCTTGTCTTCTTCATTTAAATGCCTTTCCCACACATTTTATGAGTCAGTGGCCAGCCCTATGAGAGTTTTTATTTATAACACAGTGCTCTAGTTAAACAATAATAGCATATATCAGTCTGGTTCTACAGTACCTTGTATTTCTCCAGGAGGCAGAGCAACTACTCTACAATTGCCGTAGAGGCTTCGAGTTGCCATCAATTAAGATTGAGGGTCACAAATTTGTATTTGTAAGTTGACTTGCAAGGAAGTATTTTTTTTTAGAAAAAAAACAGTCTAATTAGAGATGGCTTAAAGCCACTGGGACTTATGGAGGTTATCCAAATTCTTACCTGATACCATTTTAATACAGAATCCACATTCAAATTTAATCTTGTAGGTAGGCTGCTAACCAGGTTAACAGCATGCTTTACACTGCCAAGGAGTGGAACACCAAGTTATCATTACTTTCCAGGAGTCCTTCAAACTACCGGTACTGCAGATACAGAATTGTACTGTACTGTACTTGTTTAGACCTATGAGAGTTCCGTATGGAACTCAGTGGTCTGGTTAATCTGCTCTACTTAACTTAACTGTACTTGTTTGAAGGGCACCATGGTATTCACTCAATCAGCTGATGCCCTCTTAAGCATATTCTAGCTATCACCATTTTATTGTATTCAGCTTATGAAGAACCTCACAACTCTCTCAGCATTCGATGATGCATTTCTTAATTTTATCCTGGCTGTCAGTAGACAATTATGTTCTACTTATGAGGAAATTGTGTGTCTGAGGGGTAATTGAGATATATTTTACCCCTTTTAGACCTAGAGACCCTTCCTAACCTGCTTAATGTAATAATCCATACTCGGATACCAGTCTCTAGCTCACTCATAAAAATTTGTGGACTCCCTATGTTTTTCTTTATGCAATTTTAGCTATTTGGATTGAGTTTTGGATATACAGTAACTTGCTTATCATTAAATAGTATATACAGTTTTATAGTTGATGTATAGAAACACATTCATAAATTAATTTCCAGGGATATTCTTCCGTAAATAGAAATACTGTAGGACCAGTGATGTCCACGAATATTTATGTTTGGGTTAGAGACTATGGCATCCGAGTGTACTGTACATAAAATTTATGCACTACATAAGACAGCGCTTCTTCCCATGGTGTACTAAGTAACGACAGACGCTACATTGAATCATCAAGTTCACTCCCGCTCCATCCCTTCATACTGCATTATGGGAGTGTGTGCACCATTTTTATCTATATTATCACACCATACGCCGCTGTGTGTGATCTTAGTTTTATCTGTACTGTACAGTATTTACTCTTAATCCTTTATTTGTCATGCCCCCCTGTAGCTATTGAATTTGGCCTCAGCATCCTGTACATTATCTGCAATTTTGACTTGATCTTATGCATATTATAATGTAAGACTTGCAAAATAAACAAACCATAACAGGGATGACACAATATAAAGGCAAAATAACTAATCAAAATCGCTATGTAGAAATAACGCTTTAATCAAATGAAATTATGAAATATAAGAACACAAAACTAGCAGTTCCCAAGGGAGCCCAGTTTTGAAATCCCTAGACAGTGCTTCTAGGGCCATTACAAATAGAAGTGGGTTTAACACAGAGCCCTGGTGGACTCCAAACATTTACTGTAAGCTCCTCGGTCAGTACAGTACATATTTCACCCTCATTGTCGTTTCTGAGTCCTCGTACATCTTCATAATATTTCAACCCCTCCCAAATCTTGCAACATTCTCATGTATAATTTACATTGTAAGAATTCAAAGGCTGTCACTGCGGGATATATTATGGTCATATTTGTTACTGTTTATTAATATACAGTATTTAATCATATATTTTTTTAGTACAGTATATAATGATAGCGACTGATCACTCCTCTATCACCGGACAGGACCCAGCAACTCTGGCTCGATTTATAACAGGATTAGCGGATACAGCCAGATCTGGATATTGACTAATGACATACTTATATCTTTATTTGTATTATTATTGTTCCATTACCCCTTTCTGTACGGGTGACGTCCTTCTCATGTTCTTCTGGCTACTTCGATGATTTTATTCAGTTTAGGAAGGGCCTCTATCAATTTAAAAAACTACAATCCATCTCAACTAACCCTTTTTACTACCACTGATCCTTCCTTACCTGAAGCAAATCACATAAATATACCTAGAATCAAATATAAAGATGTCACCCGAACTGAGACAGTTAAAGTAATGGATTGTTTGTTTATTTTTTCCAACAGGGGAAGTTGGTAACTGGAAGACCCATCTTAATGCAGAGGAAGTTGCAGCATTTGCAGAGTGGGAGAATAAGCATCTGCAAAACACTGGTCTTAAGTTTACCTTTGAGAAGTCTTGAATTAATTATCTTTTATTTGTAAGTACAGTATTCAATATTTGATTACCCATATGAGGTCATGGTCACTCTGTGATATTATGTAGGGAAGGAAAAATAGTATGACTGAATTATGTGCATAGTTTGTTTTGCAATAGTTATTTCATATGTTTTGTGACAAATTATTCTTGTAAGTCAATCAATATTATTTTTATTTCAACACAATAAATAAAGAAGTGGTCTAAATTCATGTGGGCAACTATAGGCCTATTATTGTAATGACAATAACAATTTGTAGAATAACATCTCTGATATTATTAAGTAATATTACTGACTATTGTCTAGTTGACAGATGTTAAATTGTATATCTCCACTGCTCAGTTTTATGAACTCTGTGATATTATATAATGTATATACATACATACTGTACAATGGTTTAATATCCTTTAACATTACATTGTAATAACTTAAGACAGGATTGCCTTTCAGCAGATGGACTTTAGAGGAATGAAATCCAGCCATAACATTTGCCCACTATGTCATCACTGTGGCTGATGTTGGTAAAGTGCTAATTGTGCTGCAATAAGATTGAAATAAAGTCCAACTGCAGCACCCGCACTCGCATTGACTGAATGGAGAATGCTTATGTATAGATAAGTGACAACGCGGTCGTAGGGAATGGGGGTCGGGCGCCAGTTGGACTAGATAATAGTCCATCAGGCGCCTGGCCCAGGAAGCTGGTGTATATGAAGAGCCATGCCTGGAATGGGCGGGCATTGTGATGTTGTTCCGCTGTCTTTGCCTTCTGAGACCGGAACCTCTCTGGGACCTGGGGATCTTTTGGTGGGGGCCCTTCACGATCCTTGGTCTCTGGGTCTTCTCCTGGGCAACCTAAATGTGTGTGATTTTTTTTTTATTTATTTTTTTGGGGGCTCTGACACGAGTCGGTCACCCCCAACTATGGTGTATGTGCCTGAGTATAGTACTGTACATACATACAACAAGAGAGGAAAAAGAGGTGACTGGAGAAGAAGCAAGAATACAACAAGAAGCACCAATCACTCTATCAGCCCTCAAAATCAATGGCTTCACCTCAGATGTTATACTTCCGGACAAGGTCTCTTCACATCAACATATGGGATAAAGACCTTCCAGGTTTGTTATTTCTCATACAGTACCATATATTATTTAGAGCATACTTCTTAACCCTTTAATTATTCGGATTTTGTGCACTATATTCTGGCTAACATGAGGCTAATATACTCAGCCTAGGAAGGTCCTCTACACTACAAAATCAAGGGTATAAAAGTGTATGAAAAGGAATATAAAATAATTGCATAGCCTATATTATTTGGTGATTTACCTTTCTATCCTTTTATTATGGGTTTATTACTACCAATATACCAATATGGGGAGGTGTGATGGAGTGGTCATGCCACTGGACTGGTAATCTAATGGTCCCAGGTTCGAATCCTGATGTATCAATGGGAAGATATTATTGGGATAGAATTTGTGCTGTACCTAGTATCAGTGCATTACCACAAAGCCCACCGAAACGACAAAAAAATACCCTCATTGTTCCCTGATTAAATAGCATTGTATGAATATTCCCATATTCAAAATATGATACAGGGGGGCAATGCCTAGTGAGTTAAATTGCTCAATAGGTGGCGTTCTGAGAGTGAGGGACCGAGTCTAGGTGGTGAGACAGTGAAGCACTATAGTGAAGCAGCTTCAGAGATGTGGCTGCTTTGAGTCGTGGATGGGCAACCGTGCATCTTGCGAAGGCAAGATATCGGGGGCTGGTTGTATCCCAAAGTGCTTCACATGTCTCACTCCCTAGACTGGAACGAGACCTCACAGGCTTCGCCGTTCAATGTACGGTTGAATGTTCAGACTGTCAGCCTATGCCCGAGAGGAAGTAGGCTACAGTAGTTGGAATATAGAAAAAAAAAATAATGGGTAATTATTATGGACACTAATTACCTTTTCATACATATATACGTAGGTTATGTTTTCGCCTCTGTTTGTTTGTCTGTCAAAACAAACAGGATATCTCTCAGGCATCCAACCATCTCACTTACTAATTTTTACTATCCCAGATCCTTCTTAAACTGCACAAAAACGTCTAAATTTAGCTAGCATATAATAAAGAAACGTCGCCAGTACAGAAGGGGTTAAGTGAACTAGAGATATTATTATTTAAGCAATCAAGTCCGTCAAAGTGAGAAAAGAGAAATAGAAAGTTTTTTTATTTTACCCTCTCAAGATCCGATTATGCATTATGTTTCTGTTTTCTGGCTTTCATTAGACGATTGTATTCAGATTAGGAAGGGCGTGTGGAAGTCAGAGGGTTGATTATAATGTATAACTTGCATAGTTAACAAACCAAAACATGGAAGACACAATATAAATTAAGTAACACCCCGTTCTTAACATTAATCATCAATAATAAACCCCAATGCACTTTGATATATTAATGAAAGCATATGATCTTCCCGGGATTCAAACTCGGGACACCACACCCAGAACATAAGCATCTAAACCATTACACCACCAGGATCCACTCATGGCCGAGTGGGTACGGTGCCCAACTCTCCCCCAAAAAAATTACACCACCAACACAATATAAACACAAAAGAACTTATCAAAGTCACTATGTGGAAATAACAATTTAGCAAAGTGATGATTATATTCAGATTAGGAAGGGTATATGGAAGTCTGAGGGTTAATAATTATGTAAAACTTGCAAAACAAACAAACCAAAACAAGGACGACACAATATAAAGGCAAAATGACTAATCAAAATCGCTATGTGGAAACAACGCTTTAGCAAAATATAATTTTGAAATAAAAGAACATAATCCAATTGAGATAGTCTATACCTTTATATCTCACACAGATCCTTCCTAAACTGTATAAAATCGTCTAATGATAGCCAGAATTAACTGTCAAAATGCGTGATAAATTATCACGCATTTTGACAGTTTATTCTGACTATCACTGATAATCGTCAAGGGGCTAAAGCTATGATAAGTGAATCATGAATGCCAAAGTAAACAATCTACGACCTGTTTATTAGAGTTAAGCCGGTATCACACGAGCGCTTTTTCCCTCAACATTTATCCTCTGGCAGCTTATGAGGTCAACATGCCCGACCGTGGCCATGGCCTTCCTTAGGGACTCGGGACTGTTCGGCCAGGCAGCTTAGGGAACGACAACAACAACATGCAACAGATTTTCGTTCCCTAAATTCAACTATCGTCAGTCTAGTTTCTGATACCAGTGCAAATTATTCCAGAAATGTTGCCAAAAAAAATTTGATCATCGAATGTCGATTATAAAATCTCTCGTTAGATACCGCTTTTAGGCCAGAAATCGTGAACCTAACCTCTGTAACTCAAAAAGGGCTAGAGCAAATGGGCCGTAAATCTCCGCACCTCCTCCCTGGCTGGCTGACTCGCCCCAGATGGTAGAAATATTAGCTCGATTACTCTAGTCGATTGTGAGTTGTTGTTGTTGTTGTTGTTGTTGTTCCCTAAGCTGCCTGGCCGAACAGCCCCGAGTCCCTGAGAAAGGCCATGGCCACGATCGGGCTTTCCCACAGAGCTCTCATTGAGTGTAGATTGTGTTGTTGGCGTAAGTGGTTGTGTGAAATGCAGTCTTCTATGATGTGTTTAATGGTATGGGGTGCTGTGTTACATCCCGGGCAGGCGTCGACAACGGAGTCATCCAGTCTCTTCTGATAGCTCAGGAGAGCTGGATGGTGTCCGCATCTCAGCCTGGCCAGGTGGACTCTGTCCTCGCGAGGAAGGGAGGATTCGGAAGGATGGATTTCGGGAGGTCGTGCATGCAGCTGCATGTTGCCTGTGAGTGAGTGGATGGATCGGTGAGAGATATGAGTATGGATGTGCTTCTGGAAGTTGGTTCGGGGTGGGCAGGGAGGGAGAGAGGACAATAATTGTGTGTGATACCGTGTGCTGGGTGTTGTTTTGATATTTCTTGGTGTCTGTGGGTGTGTTGCCATGTAGTTTAGTGGGTGGTCTTGGTTCGTGGAGGCTGCTGCCAGGAATTGAGTGCCTCTCATGTCCAGATGGTCTTTGACTTTGAGGATTTTGGTTTCTTGATGTAGGTGATCTGTGGGTGAAGTAGCTGTGCAGCCTGTAATGATCTTCAGGGCTTTGTTTTGAATAGTCTGTAAGGTCTTATGATGTGTTTCAGCTAGGTTAGAAGCCCAGGCTGGGCTTGCGTATTCCATCACTGATCTTATGTATTGTTTATATACTGTGGTGGTAGTTTCTTTGTTGTGTCCAAATTTTGTGTGAGCAAGTGACCTGAGGGCGTTAAGTCTGGGTGTCAGTTTCTTTTTAATGTTTGTGGTGTGCTGTTTGAATGTCATATGAGTATCATATGTTACTCCTAGGATTTTGGGTGTGTGTGTATGTGTTAGGGGTGTGTTGTTTATGGTGAGTTGAGGGATGTATTCGTGTTCTCCTGTCCAACTTGTGAGCAGGGTTGCGGTGGATTTGGCTGGGGCTAGATTAAGTCTGTTTGTAGTGCACCAGCCATGTAGTGTGTTGAGATAGGGTTGAAGGAGATCTGTTGCTCTTTTTGGGTCATGGTGTGTGCATGTGAGTGTTATGTCATCTGCATAGGAGGCTAAGTTTATTTGGGGCGTATTGGGTGTAGTTATATCGTGCATGTACAGATTGAAGAGTGCGGGCGATAGGACGGATCCTTGTGGGACTCCGTTTGGAAAGTTTCTGATTTTAGATGACTGACCGGCAAAAGATACGTGTGCACATCTGCCTGCTAGGAAGTTGGCCAGCCACCTTTTTGTGTTGTGCATGTTTGTGTTGTAGATTTTGTTTGTTAGGTTGTGGCGGGGTATGGCATCGAAGGCTTTACTAATGTCGAGTGTGGCTAATAGTGATCTGTGTGGTGGTCTAGCTGAGTTGATGCCGTCGAAAGCTCTTTGTGTAAGGTCTGTGAGAAGAGTGTTTGTGGAGTGCAGTGGCCTAAAGCCATGTTGTGTTGGAGCTAGGGGTAGGTCTGGTGTAATTAGTTGTAATACTAGGCGTTCCATGACTTTGGAGGGGAAGCAAAGAAGTGTGACGGGGCGGTGCGAGGAGGGTAGCGTGGGGTCTTTGTTGGGTTTGGGGAATGTGATGATGATACCATGCTTTCAAATGTCTGGTATTGTGTTGTGTGAATAGCTGTAGTTTATATGTTAGTGAGTGCTTGTATGCCTTGTGGTCCCAGGTGTCTGAGGTGTATGTTGCTTATGTTGTCTAGGCCACAGGCGGGTGAGTGCTTGAGATTGTTGATGATATGCTTTGTCTGGTGATTGGTGAAGGGTGTATAGTCAGGGTCTGTGGGGAATTGTCTCTTACGTCGGATGACACGTCGGTCGTCTTTGTGAGGTTTTAGGTGGCTGACATGTGAAAAGTGATTGATGAGAGTGTTTGCTTGTTGTTTACATGAAGGAGTAGAGTCTGTTGTTGTGATTGCAGCATGTGATTGTGTTGTGTTGCTGTTGGAAAGTGTGATGCTGTTTAGTGTTTTGTAGAGTTTTTTGGGGTTTGTTTTGTGATCAAGTGTTTGTAGGAAGTTATTCCAATTTAGTTTTTGTTGTTCTTGTATTTTGTTGTTAGTTTGGGTGTTGAGTGCTTGAATTTGTTGTGTGATGTCTTGTGTGTGGGGTGGGGTGCTGGGGAGTGTTTCAGTATGTCGCGTTGTCTGATGAGGTTTTGAATTTCTGGTGTGAAGTTGGGGTTGTGTCTTTTCCTGTTACCTCTTGGAATGTGTTTCTTGTCAGCGTTTTGGATAGTTTTATTGAGTATGTGTACAGCATTGTTGATGTTAGTGTCGATTGTGAGTTAAAGAGGTTAGTAGGCAGGGTGTTAAACCGGATCAATTTTGTTTGAAGACTTGAATGAATATGAGGAGGAATACAGGAATATTAAAGTGTAATAGCATTGTTTTGGCCATTTTATCACTTTCTAAGACATAATTTGAACTATAAACCACAATTTTATCTTTACATAGACAATAATAAAGACTACAAATAGTAAACTCTGCTTTGGTTTGGTACCCTGTAAATAGTAGTCATGATTTCTGGCCGACCTATAGTGAATGGACTGCTACCTATTATAGACTGCTGAAAAATAGGGGTTTAATTAAGGTATGACAGGGTTAATTAAAGTGGCCATAATAATATACCCTTATGCAGGTATATACTGGTAGTAATAAACCTATCTAACATAAGGATAGAAAGGTAAGTCACTATCAATATACCCACTGATTTTATATACCTATTTCATACCTTTGTTTTTTTTTAACTATTGCTTAACCACTTTAGTTCGGGTGTGAAGATATTTTATTTTTCATTCTATCAACGACCATGCTACGGGCCTTGGCATGGTAGTTAGTGCTACTGCTGATCGAAGGGTCGGCAGTTCGATCCCACCCTGTGCCATTGGTAGATGTCAAGAGTTCAGGGTGTCAAACCGGAGCAATTTTGTTTGAAGACTTGAATGAATTATAATGTAAAACTTGCAAAATAAACAAACCAAAACTTATACGAACACAGTAAAAAGACAAAATAACTAATCAAAATCGCTATGTGGAAACAACGCTTAAGTAAAATAATGATTTATAAATAAAAGAACACAATCAGAAGGAATACAAGCAAATCAACATGAATTAGCATTGTTTTGACCATATAATTACTTCCAAAGACAAAGTTTGAATTATAAACCATATCTTTATTCTTAAATATACAATCATATAGACTAAAATTAATGGATTTGGCTTTCGTTTGACACCCTGCAAGGGTTTGGACAGCTCGGTCTAGCAATTCGTGGGAAATGTCCAGTTGAAGTCCCTGTAACAAGGACAATCCCCTAGCCCTGTCAATAAAGAAAGTGTACCGTCGCGCTAATAAGTGATGTTTCGGCACAAAGTATGTTTTGATCAATAATTGCTATCGGCAATATTTAAGCTTCATTTTTTCATATCGAGTAAAATATACAAACATGTTCCTACACTTACCCACCCTATTCAACATCTGACAGACATTAATACAGCGCAAAGCAAGCCAAACGGAGTGACAGCTGGGACATGACTTATTAGCGCGACCATACAATGTTAAAAACTGCATCATAATCATTGTGGCTGTCATTAGACGATTTTACGCTGGTTAGGAAGTGTTTATGATAGTCAACGAACTATGGGAGATGTTATACGCCTCCCTGATTACTAGACGTCCATCCTAAGCTTTATAAAATTGTCTAATAATAGCCAGAATATAAGTAATAATGGCATCCCCGTCCTGAAGTGGTTAGCCCTGCATCTATTACTTGTATTAATTAATTTTTTGAGAATGAATGTTGGAGAAATGAATACGATATATTTTAGTAACCTCTATCAATACAATGGCGTCATGTTATATTGTAGGTAAACTTGGATGATTTTACTCTGCTTAGGAAATAAAACTTATAATGTAAAACTTGCAAAATATACAAACCAAAACTTGGACGAACACAGTAAAAAGACAAAGCAACTTATCAAAATCGCTATGTGGAAACAACGCTTAAGCAAAATAATAATTTATAAATAAAAGAACTCAGTTTTACCCCTTTCTTTCCTATAATTAAGCTTAACCCATGATACCACATACAGAACTTACACATTTTAACCATTATACCACCACCAAGACAATGTTATTCAATATTAAGGTGACACCATTGTAGTGAAGAGGTGAACAGCATTTCATTTGCACATTTATAAATATTTGTAGAACTTTCATTGTCTCTCATTTCATATACTTTTGTGTTCTCACTGTTCTGTAACTACCGTACTACTCGTGTGTGGAAGGTTTGTTTATGTTATATATAAGGTTCAGTAGAGGTGTTGTATACGGATATACGGAGTAGAGGGCAAATTGCTGAAAGCAGTGAAGAGCATGTATGAGGGTGCAAAGGCGGCAATACGTGTGGAGAGTGAGCAGAGCGAGTTCTTTGACCTGAATGTTGGTTTGAAACAGGGGTGTATGATGTCCCCCATGGTTGTTTACTGTATATATGGATGGAGTCATGAAAGAAATACTATCAAGAGCAGTGGATGTTGGTGTATCGCTGAAAAGGTAGGGAATTGAGTGGAAGCTACCTATACTGCTGTTTGCGGATGATACAGTTCTGATGAGTGATAATGAATGGGAGTTGCAGGGTCTGGTAAATGGGTTTGGAACAGTGTGCGAAAAATGGAATTTGAAGGTAAATGCAGGGAAGAGCAAGGTTATGGTCTTCGAAAGGGGTGAAGTCACAGAGTGTGAGGTGAAGCTGAACGGTCAGGCTATGGAGATCGTCAACTCTTTTAAGTATCTGGGCAGTGTGTTGAGTAAAGATGGGACTATGGATGAAGAAGTGCGGGAGAGGGTACAACAGGGGAAGAGGGTTGGAGGAACGCTAAAAGCAGTAACAAGAAATAGGGTGATCAGTATGGAAGTGAAGAAGTCCTTGCATGACAGTGTGGTAATCCCGACACTGACTTATGGAAGCGAAGCATGGACGTTGGTTGAGAGACTCAGACCAAGAGTGAGAGCAGTGGAAATGAATTACCTAAGGAGTGCGTGCGGAGTTACATGGAGGGATAGACAGACTAATGAGGAAGTAAGAAGGAGGTGTGGTGTGGAGGTAGATGTGCTGGAAAGTGTGAAAAGGAACAACTTGAGATGGTTCGGCCATATGGAACGTATGGACAACGAGAGAATGACTAAGAGGGTGTACGAGAGCGAGGTGGAGGGACAGAGAGGGAGAGGTAGACTGAATGAGAGGTGGAAGGATGGAGTGAGGAAGTATATGAACGAAGGCGGTGCTGGTTGGGGGGAGGGGCGTCGACTGACCAGGGACAGAGGTGCATAGGGGCGGTTTGTTCGTGGCCACTCCTTCGGGGATCACGGCGTCGGGCAATAGATAGATAGATAGATAGATCATATTAAGACCAAGTTTATATAATTAACACCATATTTCACTACAAAATCTTCAAATTAACTGGGAAATCTTGATGGGAAATTTGCAATTTACCGTCAGTTGAAAAGAAACAGGGTATAATAAGTTATATTATTCAAATATGCTATGGTAATACACAAATAGATCCTCTTAACTCATAATAACACCTCTATTGAATTCGGACGTCTTTATATCACTACACCGCACTTCTCTTAATTCGGTTACTGATGATTAGGGAGATTAATTCGTGGCCACCTCATCCGGGATGCAAACGTCTGGCAGTAGATTAATTGGTCAAGGGCTACAACACGTGCCTTAAACATTAGATTATTCGTGTATTTTTGAGGAAATGAGAACAAGATCATTCTTTTTCAGCTTAAGATTCACTTCGTTATTGATAAACTTGTAAAATAATGTTGGGCATAATTGCATAATTATATTGTTTGGTATAGACCCGCATTGCCCGCAGCGAGCCACCCCACAAAATGAAGACGAAACAAAAAGAAGGAACTCTCTCAAACACCCGTGTTCAAAGAAAATGGGCAATCGTGAAGGGAATATGGCTACTTGGCACCTTGAATCCCAGAAATCATTAATTACTTCCAAACTACTTAAGTTAGATTAGTCAAACTTATATAGACACGTAAGGGGTATAACTTAAAATGTAAAACTTGCAAACAAAGTCAAACCAAAACTGGGACAAAGACATGACTGATTGTGCTAAACTAAACCAATATATTACTAAGTATATAATTATATATACAGATTTTCTTGATAAAATAAAGATAGCATAATTTTGCTTCAAAGGCAAATACTAAAGTATTTTAAGAATATAAACCCTTCCAAGTAGAGGTCGAGCAAGTGAAAAATAAATGTAAACAAATATATGTAAAACTGTCGACTACCATACCTTAGTGTCCCTTAGAGAAGAGGGAGAGCAAATGTTGGTGGTGTGCAGTCAGTAAAGCAGAGTCACTGTTGGTTACTAGTTGTTCCATCATCAAGTTACTAATTCACCACAATCCCTTCACTGACAGATCACCATACGCCTGGAACAGCAATAGAATACAGTGTTATTTCAAGTGTGTACAGGTCTCCCTCGATATACAATTGGGGTACGTTCAAGCAGCTGTTGTTATACTGTACTTTACCTGATCTTATAGCTATCCTAACTTTATATATCAGAAGTAGAGCTATTTTACTTAACTTTACTTGATCACTTATCATATAATCATCCCAGATTCTTAACTGTATCCTGGGGCAGACTGGTGAGATATGTGATGATGCGGACACAGGCGTTGGTCTGTGTTGGTACTGAGAACTGAGAGGCCAGTGTAAGAGCAAACTGTATGTCCTGTGGTACACCTCGCCAATAATCACCTCTACGATCTTCATTCTCATCCTTCAGGCTCCCTCGCATCCCATGGGCATCAGCTGGGAAAAGAAAATATTACTATTATTGTTGCTCTGAGGAATGGGGGCTACTGTGTCATAGACGTAAACAAATATGTCCCATGTAACTCATACATGTCACATCACATGGGCATCAGTTGAGAAGAGATAATATTACTACAGAACTATTACTCCCATGAGAAATAGAATACTGTACTTGACATGTAACTTATACATGTTGTAAAAATTACTAAAGGGGGAAGGTGGAGAAGACTCATTAGCCTTGGCAGGCAACCAGTTTAAGGGTTGTAAAACCATGAACAAACTCCTTTCCGTACAAGCACAACTTCACTTGCTTGCAGATTGATAAATGGAATAGCATCCGGCTATCAAATTATCATACTCCAACTTCATGGCATTTCTAGGCTCTCGGTTTCCTACCTCTATCTATCTATCTATATACTCAGGCACATTCCCCATTTTTGTTTTTTTCTTCCCCCAGCCCCCGACGTCCCGGAGAAGTTCCGGTCTCAGCAGGCAGACTGACTGATACGGAATATAATTAATAGGATGTCACCGGTACTTACCACGAAGGAAGGTCTCGCTAGAAATTCAAACTTACCGCCATGTTTAGTTTTGGCATAATATATTTTAATTATGATCAGCCAGGTTAAAAACAAAACATTAATTGATTCTAAATGATCAGACTATTATCATATAGATCGTAGCACATAATTTTATAGTTTTATAAGGATATATTAATTATTAACAAATTGATAAGCATGATTCATTGCTGCATGCGGTCTCTCTTGGCAACTGGATATCAAGACCGGAGGTTTGTATTGTGTTATCTTTCAATATTTTGGCGTTATTAACCTTAATTGCCGTTCTATGGAGGGTCCAGGCGTTGCATTAGTTACCCAGGATGAGTATTTCGGTTATATATTCAACATTTGATGCTGGTATTTGCTAAAATATGCATTATAAACGCCTTTGTCAACAGTGGGCGAGCTATTGTTTATAGGGCCTATCCCGTTTTCTGTTGGAGCGTCTTGATCGATGACTTATTATTATTATTATTGGTTATCAAATCCATGAATAGGCCTATAATAGGAACATTAAATCACATATTGTTAAGTTGATCTAGGGCATTAAACAATCTTTTTGTGAGTGTGATTGGCTTTAGCTGGCAAGCTGGGTTGTAGCCTACCTGGCCTAGCCGCCTAGGTTCTAGGCTAGGCTAGGCTAGGCATTTTTTTTTTTTTTTTTTTTTAACCCATGGAGTCGGGGTACACTGGATGGTATTATTCTAGTTAGCCTATACACTGGTTCAAATTATCTATTATTTAGGTTTATTATTTATATATTAGTTAGCCAGGCCTAGCCTATGCCTAGTATAATCATGTAGGCTACTTCATTGGCATAGCCTATAGCCTAGGCCCTAGGGTAAGAGTTGTGTTATCGGGTGTACCACTACCGACATACAACATAAATCATCTATAAAGGGGCCAATACTTAACCTAACTAAAAAACCTAACCTAACCTAGTATTCTCATTACTACATGAATAGTAGGTTGTTTGGTTAGGTTAATGTTTTAGAGAGGTCAAGTTATGCTGTATGTTGGTAGTGGTACGCCCGATAACACAACCCGGGCGTTTCCGCACCCTCCTCAGCTCCCCGCCATGGAGTGGCTTCGGTCACCCAGGCTTTATTGTGGTCGGCAGGGAGGGTTCTGTTGGGGCGCTCGGTTATGGCCTTGGCCTTGCTCGGGGCCTTGGGGCTGTTCGGCCAGGCAGCTTTGGGAACAACAACAACAACACAACTCTTACCGGCCCTAGGCCTAGGCTATGTCCAAACCGTTGGTAATTCATTATAATATAGGCCTACTCCCTTATTCACTAACAAATAATCGGGAAGGATGTGGTATCGGGCGTACGGTCGTCATGTTGGTAATATTCAAGGAGACTACAGCAGGACTCTTCTTCTTACCTCTGACCAGGTAGGCCTATAGGCTATCCTAGCCTATACCCCTTTGAAAGGACATTATCCTAACCTAACAACCTTACCTAACCTATCTTAGTATTATGCGTGGGGGCTGCCGCCCCCACACCCCCGCTATTTGACATCTTTGACAGATTTTTGGTGTATTTTTCTGTGAAATCAGGGTTTTTCAAGTGTCGATAACGAAATTCCTCCATGCGGACTATAATGAGAAAAATATGGCGAGTCTATTGATCCCTATTTTCCCTAATAAATTGTTTCTAATGAGGCGGATGTAGTGTCCTTGAAGATTATCGTCATGTTTACATAGGTCTTACGCTTGCGGTTTCGTTTTTGTTTTTTCTGTTATTTGCCCCCTGCTGGAGCCTGGTAATGTATTTGGGGTATGGACGTTTCGTCACCAACCCGTTTCGTCCCCCAAAACCCGTTTCGTCCCCCAAAACCCGTTTCGTCACCAAAATTCCGACCCGTTTCGTCACCATTATGTTTATTAGTCCAAAAGGCATTATTAGTAACTTGGTTTGAAACTCATAAACCACTCAAATGTATATTCTTACCCTGGATGTCTCTTCATTTCGCTTCATGTCACTCCACTCCGAAATGGAACTAATGACACATTCTCGTCTCGTGTTTTTTTGCGCTTGGCGGGAACGTTCAATCTTCCTGTAGGCTATCTCAATGTGTGAGTTTTTCAAAATTTATCATCATGAGTAGTTGTCATGTAAGTTTTTTTTAGACAATGCACATTGTGCCCCTGACTTAAAGTAAGTCAACATGCACGGACAAATCATCGAGGTGACTGGTGACCCCAACTTTATAATGGCATCTCTACCGGCACCTCATATTAAGTACCCATGTTCTGGATCATCTGGATGTGGCAAGAAAGTCCGTCCTAAACAACAGGCTCTAACGTGTGATTGCTGCAATAATTGAAGGCACAGGAAGAGTTGGACATAAATGTTCCAGACCGAATATAGAAACATTACCAGACACCTTAAGGAAGGTGGAACTTTTCCCTGACATTGCCCTGATTGTCCCGATATAATGTTATATACTGTATATAACAGTACTGATGATATAACAGATACAGCAACCAGCACTTTAGATGTCCACGACACTATCGACGACCTAACTACCAACAATTCTGATGTCCCAGTGGATTTATGTCAGTAAGACATACCGGTATAATCAAACGATTCCAATGGATTTAGATGTCAACGAGAGAGCGAGTATCGTATTATATATAAGACAATTATTCTGACAAACGATATCAGAATCTAACAAAACCGTACCAGATAAATATCTACCGTCCCATAATACAATTAGGCAACCGACCATTAAGTTTTCATCACAAATTATAACCATAAACACTTAAATCGAGGTCCAATCATCCAATGGCCTTGAAATGGTAGTGGCTAATTATGGTGACGAAACGTCTGAGATCGCGGTGACGAAACGGGTCTAAGAGGTGGTGACAAAACGGGTTGGTGACGAAACGTCCTGTATCCATGTATTTGATGATGACAATAAGTCATGGGGGGATGAGGGTGAGCAAAGCTCACTCCCTTTCTTTACCAAAGGTACCTCAACATCCATTGCTGTGCCTGTGCCCCATAAAATGTGCTTTCCTTTCACTTAACCCATTGGCGGAGCGGAGGAGACGTTCTGGAACGTTCTGACAATTTAAAGCAATTTACAGGCTCTTTAAGCCTGTGGAAACGAGTGTTGGTGACTGGGAACGAGGCAGGCTCCCCTCTATTTTCCAGCACAGCTGACGGGGCACTGAGACTCGCGAGACAATGCAGCGCTGCTAAAGGCAAATGTAGTGCGACATTGCTCATAATTAGCGAATATTTGCCGAGGTCTATGGTAGCGCTGCGGATGAATCCCGAGCGCTACGAAGCTCGTTCTGGTGTCATTTTGAAGCTATTTTCGTCTCTTTTTTTGGCTGAATATATTTAATTTAATTCAGACACTTGCTTAATCATTCAGGAGTGCCTGAATGAGCCCTAATACAGTATAGCGGACATATCCCCACATCGTAAGTGTTAAAACATTAGGCTATTCATTGTGCAGTTGAGTTTGAATACAGTAAAAGTCCGATAATCCGACAACCGATAATTGGAATCTCCTAATAGTCCGAATTTTTTAAATGAGGCCAAATCCGAATTCACCCGGTAGTCCGAATTTCAATAAGTCCCAAAGTCCCCTTTTTGAGACATTAGGCCACCCAAATAACACATAATGGTACTGTACACACACATATCATATGTTCATGAAATAACTTTAAAAGTTTACCATTATGTGTCATATTGGATGTATAGGGTTATATTGTGCATATGCATAGCCTATATTGTGTTCAGGTTTTCGTCGGAACTGCGGGAAGACTTTAAGAGTTCCCCCGACGGACTGCGGGGGATTTTTTTTTTTTTTTTTTTTTTTTTTTTTTTTTTTTTTTTTTTTTTTTAATTGCCCCTGGGCCATGCCAAATATCACTCCTCCACCTCCCTTCCTTCCCCACTTTCCTCACCTTCAGTTATCACCTATTTTCCCTGTTATTCCCTTATTCTGTGGACTATTTTCGTGCTAACAATAGCGAGTTGCAAGCAGGGCATTGTCATCACTGTTAGCACGCGAGTGCAAGAGAGAGAGAGAGAGTATCGATCGACAGTCTTTCTCCAGATGTGGGGAAAAGTGGTGGGAAGGGAGATTGCCTCAGCCATACATTATGTAACTCCCAGCCTATATCGCCGATTTTGACCATCCAAACGCTGTTTCCACTTGTTTTATTGTTGTAACAGGTTAATACCTTTATAATCAACCTATAATAGGCGCATATGGATAAGTATTAATGCTATTTATGGTAAAATAACGATGTTAGTGATGGGAACAGCTCAAATACGTCAGCACAGGAGTGTGGTGTCTCATACCCCCCATGCGCAGCCGAGAGGTTAATACACAGGTTCATATGGGTAAATTCCAATAATCCGAAAAATCCGGTAATCGGAACGAGGCCCGGTCCCCTGCTATTCGGATTACAGGACTTTTACTGTACATTATTTGATTGATATCCAGTATTTTATAAATGTATATAAACTCATAGTCATGTACTTAACCTTTAACTGTCTCGATGGTGTAATGGTTTGAGTGTTTAAGATCTGTATGTGGTTACCCAGGTTCGAATCCCGGGTGGATCATATGCTTTCTTTAATTTAATTGGGAGGTGTGATGTTGGGAGTGAGATTAATAATTTAGATTATTTTGTATACTTTTTTTCGTGAGTCCATCGTTATATAATTATTTACTCCGTATATTCTCAGCATTTCTAACTATTTTCCACATACTTTCTCTATCTACTATGTTGTTGCCTTGTGGGCTTTCGGTATAATCCTGTGTAGCGGGTAGACTTGTATTTAGTAGCAGTCTCTACGTTTCCAACGTAGGGCTTATGATCTCAGCCGCTACCACAGCGGGCCGATTTATCGGTACTCACGCGAAGTACTAAATAATCTCTAGAGTTGCACCTCAATTCACTACTAGGCACGTTGTACACACTCCGAGACGACTAAAGAAGGAAGAGAAAGCGAAGGAGAGAAAGAATTGTTATAGTTACCCATTTAATCTAGCTGCTCTCCTCTAAGCCATGCTCCATTTTCTATGAGCCTGCTCCAGTACCTGCAAAAGTATCAGTCTCTTTGCGCACACCGTCGATGGCACACGCTTTTTTCTGTGTTCCGCGAGTGCCTGTTTTTGCCTGCCCCTTCGCTTCAACTAAGTGAGTGTGAGCCTTTTCAGGCTGTTGAGGTTTTAGAAGGACGTTTCAGTGATGTAGGCAGCACTTTACAGATTTATGGCGTGTTTCTGGGTGTGCGCGGAGTGCTGGAGACGTGTTGAATTATATTGTTTACTTCGGGGGTGGTTAGTCCTCAGCGCCGCGTAGCGGTCGTTGAGTGTACTATTCTACCCTCGCTTTTCGGATTCATGTCCACTTTAATGACCATTAATGTAACTTGGGGGGGGGGGGGGGGGGGGGAATATCCCCCCCGCGTGATGCATTGCGTTTCTTTTCCCTTTTTTGCGTGAAATTTTTTTTTATTTTGTTTTTCGTATGACTGCGTTTCGAAGTTTTACAAGACTTGAGCATGAAGTTTCTCTGGATTCTGCTTTTGTGAGAGCATAGGGCATACAGCCTTTATTCTATTTCAAACATGCTGCTTTGGTCTCAACTGACCTATAAGCCCTTCTGACTTGTTTTTCAATATGTCCATAGATGGCTGTCTTGTATTTCATCGCCTGATTCACCCTTTTGTCAGTTCCTTTTCGTTTCCCCGGGCCTACTTGTGGGGATCGGTTTTTACACCATACCCGAAAGAGGATTTATGGAGCTCCGATCTTACTCTCAACCATCTGAACAATTTAACCAGCACACCTAAACTTCGTTAAATGCGGAAATAGCCTCACGAAAATATCATGCCCTGGTGGGGGCACGAACTCTCGACCCTTGGGTGTGAGGCAGGCACCTTACCAGTTAGACCAATAGAGATATCCCGCTTGGCCTGTTCGGCTCAGGGTATTTCCGCATCCGAGGTCTGTTTAGGCTAACCTATTTTCACTGACTTTACATACTTGACTCGAGGATACGTGGTTCTGGTAACAGTGTCAGTCGCTCGCTTGCCCTAACTTATTTTATTTTTATTTTAACGTAATTGTGGGGGTCTTCGGGCAGTGTTTAGCTTTGTTACTAGGTTCTTTCAATCAGGGATTGACGCTGCCCTAGTGTTTCTCTTTTTATGTGTATTGTGTAACTAAGGTAGGCTTGTTTTTTAGCTTGAGCAGACCGCCGTCGGAATGGTCCACACAGGTCCTTTCCTTCCGTTTTCCTCTTGTATCTACTGACTTGATGGTTATGGTCTTATACGCTCTTGTTAAAATTCTCGCCTTTATGTTTTGTGTAACCAAGCTACTCGGTTTTTTGCCTTGAGCAGACCGCTGTCAGAATGGTCCACACAGGTCCTTTCCTTCTATATTCCTCTTGTGACTTGGAGGTTTCGGTCTCGTTGCTCTTGTCAAAATTCTTGCTTTTCTTATATTTTACCTGTTTCCGTTCTTCCCCTGCCTGTGTTTACTTGATCATGGGGGGATGTCTGGAGACTGTGTACGGGCCCCGCTCACAGGGAGGATAAGCTTGGACAAGTTGACTCGACATTCGTGTTTACACAAGTTTTTTTGCCACACAGGCAGGGGTCTTCAGGTGTCCTCAGCTCCTTCATCTTTTTAGTTTTCCGCTCTACAAGCGAAATTCTACTGTTGATGTGCCCTGTGCCTTGTCAAGGACTCAGCCACATAGCCTTTTGCCTTGATTTTTGTGTTGGCGCCCTGTTATACCCCTTTGTAATTGTACATGGACAGGGCTCCTTGGACAACAGCTGCTTGGCTGTTTCCTCTCCCTTGTGTCCTGTCCCTTGTGTCCTCCTTCTGTACCTAGTTTCCGCCCTACAGGCGGCCTCCTAGTATACTAGGTGGACCCAATGACCTGAAAAGTCCTAGGACTCGACCCAAAGTGGCGATTATCCTGTGTGTATTGGATTCCCTCCCCTCCCCTATTTCCACTAATAGGGTACAGTTGGGTTGCTCACACTTGACCTTTTTCCTTCCAGCTGGTGCCCGCTCTACTGCCGGCCAAACCTACACCGCCGCCGCTTCGCCCCCTCCTCCCTCCGCTCTCCTAGAGGGTTCTCAGGTATTTTGGGTGGGGTCTTTTTTCCCCAACGGAAATGGACCTGTTTACCAGGGTTGGGTCTTGCCAAATGGGCTTGTCCCAGCCCTGGTGTTTATGGTCTATTGTGGGTGTTTTTATTTATTTTTTATTGGCTTTCCTTGTTATCTTTGCTACTTGGCGTCTTCCTGGATATTGTCTTACTTGGGTTTCAAATGCTATTTTGGCTATACTGCTTCATACTTTTACCCTGTCTCACCTCCACTGGTGTGTAACGCTCCCCCCCCCCCCATTTTTCGGTGCCGTACTGCCGGCTCCTCCCTGCTTCCGCCTGACATGCAATCGGTCGGCCATGCTGGTCCATCGGGGGTGCTGCCTCCACACGGCCTGCTACGGCGAGGATATCTACGACCCCCGCCGATGTGCAGTTTGTCTCTCCGCCCTTCAACTCCTGGAATCGGACCTGTGTCGGCACGCATTCCCTTGACTGGTTGACTCGACATTCGTGTTTACACAAGTTTTTTCGGCACACAGGCGAGGGTCTCCTGGTGTCCTCTGGCTCTTCATCTTTTTCTAGAATTCCGCTCTACAAGCGAATTTTCTACTTTTTGATGTAATCTGTATCTGTGAATCGGCCACATCGCCTTTTTTCTTGGTTATTGATGAAGTTGGTGCCCTGTCTACGTTTGCATGTATGTATAGTCCTGGATATGGCTACTTGGCTGATTTCCTATCCTCTGTGTCCTCCTTCTGTGCTTCCTTTCCACCCTACAGGTGGCCTTCTAGTGTACTAGGTGGACTCAGGGACCTGTTGCCTAGTCCCGGGACTCTGCTCGCTTGGCGATTGTCCTGTGTGTCTTGGATTCTCCCTCCTATTTGTACCAATTAGGTGTCGGGTAGCTCACACTTGACTTTTTACTGACAGGGAGGCTCGGCCTTGACTCCACGTTGTGTTTACACACGTTTTTCCGCCAAACAGGCGGGGTGTCCTCTACCTCTTCCTATAGAAACTCGCTCCACAGGTGAATTTTCTATTCTTGGATGTACCCTGTGACCTGTATCTGTCACCAGGAATCGGCCACGTGTCTTTTTCCTCTGGTTATTTATGCCCTTTGCATTTATCTGCACCCAGGGACCGGCTGCTTAGCTGGGTTTCCCCCCTTGATATGTCCTCTGTTTCCTTCTGTGCCTCGAATCCGCTCCACAGGCGGCCTCTTGCTCCTAGATCGACACAGAGACTCGCTGAAAGGTCCCGGGCCTCCGCTCACGTGGCGTTTGTCCTGTTTCTTCATTGACATTTTACCGACCATCCCCACCGTGGCCTCCACTTTTGTGTCTGGCCTGCTGCTCCACTCCTCGGACTTCACTGGATCTTAAGCCCTACGTTGAATTCGCTTTTCCTACCCAGTCCTGGACGTTCGCCACCCATTGTCCCTCCTCACCTCCCTCATCACACCATTCATAAACATATTAAACAGCCATGGTGACATTACACAACCCTGTCGCAAACCTACCTTTACCTCAAACCATTCACTCAACTCACCATTTCCTACTCTAACACATGCTCTGCTCCCTTCATAAAAACTCTTAACTGCTTCTAACAAATTTCCTCCTATTTCATAAATCCTTAACACCTTCCACATTGCTTCACGGTCCACACGATCATACGCTTTTTCCAAGTCTATAAAAGCCCAAAATATCTCCTTATGCTTCTTTAAATACTTCTTGCATAACTGTCTTACTGCAAACATCTGATCCACGCACCCTCTTCCCCTCCTAAAACCGCACTGTTCTTCTCCTATTGCAACTTCCATACGCTTTATTATCCTCTCTATCAACACCCTGCCATACAGCTTTCCAACCACTGACAATAAACTAATACCTCTATAACTTGAACACTCCTGCCGATCTCCCTTCCCCTTGTACAACGGCACAATACATGCACTCTTCCAGTCTATTGGTACCATTGACACAGCAAAGCACACATTGAAAAGTCTCACCAACCAATCTATTATCACATCTCCACCCTTCTTTATACACTCCACAGCAATACCATCCAAACCTTCTGCTTTTCCCACTCTCATTTGTTTCACTGCTTCTTTCACCTCATTTTCCTCAATCCTTTCATTCATTCCCTGCCACCTGGGTGGCCTGGGTAACCTATCTCCATCCACCTCTGCTTCAATCACTGCTTCTCTTCCATCTCTTGCATTTAACAAAGATTCAAAATACTCGGCATATCTTTTCCTCACTTCAACTGGTTCCACTAGTAATTCTCCATTTGCATCTTTCACTGACTCTTTCCTCTTTTGTCCTCCTTTCCTTACTTTATTTACCTCCTTCCAGAACATCTTCTTTCGTTCTTCAAAATTCTCACTCAACCTTTGACCCCATCTTTCGTTTGCATCTTTTTTCGCTTCTCTAATTTTCCGTTTTGCCTCTCTCCTTTTCTCCTTGTACCTCTCTCATACCTCAACACTACCATCCTGTAAAACCCTCTCAAAACACTGTCTCTTCTCCCCAACTGCCTTTCTCACCGTATCATTCCACCACTCGCTTCCCTTCCTGATACCTCTGCCTCCTACTTTCCTTTTGCCGCATACTACCTCTGCACTTGCTTTCACTCCTTCCTTAAACTGTTTCCATTCAACCTCTACTTCTCTCTCACTTCCATCCACTTTTCATTTAGTCTTTCCTTGTACTCCCTCTCTTTTACACTCTTCTCTACATCACTAACTTTTATTACCTCTCTTACTTCACGCTTGTCTCTTATTCTCCTGTAACTCATAGCTCTTAGCTTTCCCTCCACTAGGTAATGATCTGACATACCCTCCGCCTCACCTCTCATCACATTCACATCCAGCAGTCTACACAATCTTTCCCTTGTCACCAGCACATAATCCATCAATGCCCTCTCTACAATCTCTCCCCTTACAAGTCTATGCCAGGTGTACTTGCGTATACGCCTTTTTTTGAAGAACGTATTACCTACACTCAATCTGCACTCTTCACATACATTTTTCAGTCTTTCTCCACTCTCGTTTACACCATCCACACCAAAACTACCGATGACTCCCTCAACAGGCTCATTTCCTACCCTAGCATTTAGGTCCCCTAAAACTATAACATTTTCATTTTCATCAAACCCTTGTAGACAATCTCTCAAATCCTCCCAGAAACCCTCTACCTCGTCTAACTCTCTTTCACTTCCTGGTCCATACGCACTTACAAAAACCCACCTTTCACCCTTAAACCGCATTCGCACCCACATTAGCCTTGATGACACCTCTTTCCACTCTTTTATAAACTCTCAACTCCTCCGTCACAATAATAGCCACTCCTTCTTTCCCCCTGACTCCCTCATCTACTCCAGACTTTCTACCTATCACGTTTCCAAAATCCACTTCTCCCTCTCCTTTCATCTTTGTTTCATTCAGTGCAAGCACATCATACTTCCTTCTTTCAAATAACCTTCCAATATCCTCTCGCTTCTTATTCGTACTACATCCACGCACATTTAAAGCTCCTATTCTTAGGGTCCGGGACCACGAACGCGTTCCCTCGCCCCTATCTCTGTCGTTTTTTTGGTAGATTTATTTAAGGGGAGGATACCAGGCCCCCCGCCCCCGATCCCCTTTAGCCGACTTCTACGTCTCGCCGGAGAAAAGCGGTGGTGGAAATTTCTCACCCCTCCACCACAGAGGAGGCTACCTGCACCAGAAAGTGGCGGGCGTTGGGGTCGCCGCATCCCTACGCCATTTGAAAAAATTAGAGATGCAGAGGGAGAAAAAGATAGAATGGGCTATGAGAAGTAGAGGATACCAACCCTCACTCTGACAAAGGGTCAGCCCACCACATTTATAAATAGTCCACTAATATACTGTACTAGGTTAGGTTAGGTTAGGCTAGGTTAAATATATTGTTCAATGATTCTTAGTAAATACTAAATAGGCATCTGAAAAACAGTTCCTCCTGCTACACAAGATCTTACCTGGCTTTCTGCAAGTCCATGAAGGCAGCGTACAACTTTCTTTCCTTCTCTAGATATTTCTCCACAAAACATTTCAAGAATTCTGGTGTACAGTCGGCCTAATAAGTGATGTCTCGGCACCAAGTATGTTTTGATCAATAATTGTTATCAGAAATATTTACACATTATTTCTTCTTTTTGAGTGAGATATACAACCATGTTCCAACACTTACCCACCCTATTCAACATCTGACAAACATTATTACAACACAGAGCAAGCCAAACATAATGACAGCTGGGACATGACTTATTAGCGCGACCGTACATCCTCCCTACTATGCCAAGGAGTCATATCCCACTGTGGCTACCATACACTCAACTCTAGTTTGATTAACCCCTTCTCTACCGCAACGTCTTTTCTATTTTATTTCAGCTACATTTAGAAGATTTTATTAAGCTTAGGAAGGATATATGGTAGCTGAAAGGATACATTGAGATAGTGTGTGGCCTTTTAAGGGTAGAATGTAGAGTTCAGGCGTACCGCCAGCCTTGTTTACACTATGCGGAGCGGCGTCGGACGCTTGCCATCATGGGGATGGATGTAGTGATCGGGCGTATGGTCGTCATGTTGTGCGCTCGCAGTTACGTTCCCGTCTATTTCGACGCTATATTTTCTGCTATTTGCCCCCTGTCATTACTACATGAATACTAGGTTAGGTTAGGTTAGGTTGTTTGGTTAGGCTAATGTATTTTTATATCCAAAGGCAGTCAAAATAGATGGGAACATGATGGGAAAGGTCCGACGCCACTACGCATAGTGTAAATAAGGCTGGCGGTACGCCCGCACTTAACATTCTTGCACCATCATGTTCCCGTTTATTTTGACTGCCTTTGGATACAATAATATTTTGAGGGTGGGCTTTCCCCCCCCCCCCCTCACCCCACCATGACATATTGTCATCATCATATATATTGCCAGCAGGGGGCAAATAACCGAAACATTTGGGAGTAAAAATAGACGCGAACTTAACCACAGCGATCGATAAATGTAAACATGACGGCGGCAGGGGCAGCGGCGGACGCTTGCAATCATGTTCCCGTCTATTTTGAATGCCATTGGATACAATAATATGTTGAGGGGGGGGCTTTGCCCCCCTCACCCCCCCATGACATGTTGTCATCATCATATATAGTGCCAGCAGGGGGCAAATAACCAAGAAAAAAAATCGCCGTCAAAATAGACACAAAGTTAACTGCGGCGATCGCCCTATGTAAACATGATAACCGTACGCCCGGAACATACATCCAGCCCCCTTTTAATGGGTAGATGTCCTTCATTGCCAGAATATAATGACAAGGATGTCATTGGTACTGAAGGGGTTAATAGACTTAAGGGGGTATCACACTGGGCCAATTCTCGCCATTCTACCGCAAAAAATGGAGCTACCGGTACCGCCAGTCTCCAGCACAAATCTCACCATTTGATGGAGCTAGGATGCTTCCCGCACTGGGTGGGAAGCTCCAGTTTTTGATGGAGGTAGAGTGTCAGCCTCTTTACAGCTCGCATTTAATCTCATTGATATCTCAAGTATATGACGTCGGAATATATATTTTGCTACATAATTGTGTGTTTTGATTGTGAGAAGGGCTGCGGATAGACATAAACTAAGTGAATTAATGATAAAATAGCTACACTACTTGCAGCTAAATAACCACTTCCTATACCTACGCCACGGCGATTGGTATGACACGAAAACATTCGGTTGTGTAGCAGGAGGAACTGTTTTTCAGATGCCTATTTACTAAGAATCATTGAACAATATATTTAACCTAGCCTAACCTAACCTAGTATATTAGTGGACTATTTATGAATGTAAAATGTAAAAATATATTGTATCATTACCAAATTATTGAGATAAATACAGGTCTACCCGCATACACAGGATTATAGCCTACCAGGCATTCTACAACCTCCGAAAAGTTCAAAATATTTCCTCATATATGCTCCAAATATAAAAAATAATAACGCAAACTTGTAGATTGAGGCACATTGAAATTTAATTGTCGATATAAATCCATATTACTCTAAATTATTGGTGAAACGGCACAATATAAACGATCGCTTAGTGCCGAGGTAACGACAGGGGCTCCGTCAGGCTATAGCCTATATTTTGCGAAAAACTTCCTCATAGCTACTTATATAAGCTACAAACCCAAAACATAGCAACATTAACGTATAGATTGGGTCCTATTACACAAAGTTTGTCAATATCAATCCATATTATTCTACAGTTTAAGTGAAACACCACAATATAATGATCGAAATATATATTTTGCTACAAAATTAAGTGTTTTGATTGTGAGAAGGGCTGCTGGTAGACATAAACAATTTTCAAGGTGAATTAATGCTAACATAGCTACACCACTTGCAGCTAAATAACCTCTGTGCTATAGCCTACGCCACGGCGATTGGTATGAATCGAAAACATTCGAAAACCTCTGAAAAGTTCAAAATATAAATTTCCTCATATACTGTAAGCTTCAAATTTAAAAAAAATTACACTAACGTGTAGATTGAGTTATATTGCATTATAATTGTAGATGTAAATCCATATTACTATACATTACAGTATAGGTGAAACGGACCAATACAGTATAGGCTAAGGTCGGACATTGTTATTGTTGTGTCGAGACTCACGCAGCCAGGACGCTTGGCGTGTGTGATAGAATTTGCCGGCGCTACTGACCGGAAACGTAGACTGGAGATTGGAGAATGGCGATAATTTGTCCCAGTGTGATGCCCCCTTAAATGCTGTTATATTGATAGAAGTAATGCCAACATGTACAGTACCGGTAACTATACTACAGTACCTTACTGGTACATTTTCATGCTAAATGTATTAGTCTAACTACTGTACAGGCAATTCATTTGTGGCCATCCCCTCGGGGATCAAGGCATCTGGTAATATTTAGACAGACGTGTAGTACCGGTAACATGACGTAACTTCGGACGGGGAGATAACTTGGGACACTCTAGAAAGAATATGCAATAAACTACAGTTATGGGATAAATACATGATGTTAGGGAAAAACAAGTATGTCTGCAGTGTTCATATATAATGCAGTAATTTTTCCACAACTGTAGCTTACATAATTATATCCAGAAATGTCCGAAGTATAGCCCCCGTCCGAAGCTAGGCCATTTTACGGTACCGGTACTATAGTTGTTTGTGTATACTGAGAGTATTTTGTTTACTGATATCTTGCACAATTGGCTAGTCTATCCTTATCAGATGATAAGGTTACCATCACATTAGATTATTATAATGAATCTGTTAATGATGCAGTTGTCTATATTATAAATGTTTATATTTCAGAGCTAGAATGGGAGATCATAAAGGTGTACTGGTATGGCTGACCAGGCAACATCATACTTCACTCTTCACACCCCATTAGGTTAGTACCGGTACCGTATATTTTGTGTGTGTATCTTAAAATAATAATAATCTGTTTATTTAAATTCGACAGCCACTGGGGCTGAAAATACACAGCCGAGGAACAACAACAACCCTGTGTCAGATAACCTGGCACAAATCCTGACCCCTTATACAGTATATCTTATAGCTTAAGAACAAGGAAGACAATCAAGCTGGTATTTATATTATTTTGTAAGGGTAGACCAGTAAATAGATGCATGAAGTTACAGCCTGTTTGCTATAGCCATTTCTGATAGCGTAATGCATAAGTGCGCGGAATTTTGGTGCGTGTGTCCTGGGTTCGAGTCCTTGGAGTGCCACATGTATTTGTTGTTGTTCCCTAAGCTGCCTGGCCGAACAGCCCCGAGTCCCTGAGGAAGGCCATGGCCACGATCGGGCTTTCCGACAGAGCTCTCATTGAGTATAGATTGTGTTGTTGGCGTAAGTGGTTGTGTGAAATGCAGTCTTCTATGGTGTTTAACCCTCTGTTCCCGGAAGGGCTCTTGAACGCCCATAAAAAAGCATACACGAGCTGCCCGGAAGGGCTCTTAAACACCCATGAGGTCAAAGCCTGTGAGCTTGGTGCAGTGTGCCAAAATTCGCCCATTTTCTTCGTGATCCCGAACCTAACATTATGAAAAAATATTGATACTGAAATAGGCTAAGAGCCTGTGACTGTCCCGGGGGCGGCCGGGAGCCCCGCTAAACCTGCCATTCTATTTCTACATTACACTCATCAAACGATAGTTGCTCTGCTCTACACTGTACTCTACATTGGCTATGATCTTAGAACTATTATATATCACCTGTATTGAAGTCCAAATGCAGCTACTAATGTAAATATAGACGGATAAATCCAGAGCTCGAGTCATGAGAGCGATTTGTTTACACTGTGAAAACACAACTTGTTCGGTTCGGATGAGGTGACTGACTTTAGCACCAATATAACAAATATATATTACAATAAGGAAACAGCCATCGTTCATAGAACGATCTCCTGGATGGGAGAGTCCGCTAAAACAAACAAACAAACAAACAACCAATGTACCCCTACACTCCGATGTTATATTGCGCCGAAGGCTGAGTCAAGACGAACACAACTACCGTAATTTTATTGGCACTCGAATGCTCAATAATATGTAGATTAAAGGATAATAATAGGTATTTATCTAAAACTATGTATATATTACTAAACTACTCCATGTGTTTAATATATTGACTAAATTTCACTGAAATGAATAATGTAAAATATTAATTTAAGTTTGAATGTTAATTTTCTGATCAGATTTCATCTTAATTAAACTCCTACAAAATACAGATATTGTTTCGTATGTGCTAATTTTATGGGGTCTCTAATTTCTTAAAAATAGTGAATGAATATAAATTTTATGTGTTTGACAAAGAGCGCAAGACCTTGAGGCATAAGGTAAGCTATAAATTAGTACGATTTTATGATGAATTATTGGTTTTCAGGGGTATATATGTGGTTGGATTAATGGAAAACAACGAACGAATATCAGCACTGTTTCCATTGTGGTGTTTCCGAGAATAATCCAATGATGACGTCAAATTAGCTTGCCGCCAATCAACTGTGGAACACTTGGAAATGTGTTAGCTGTTATTTACCGATATATTTGTGGAAAAATAGAGTGAATTAAGGGGCTGGAATATAACATTGACTTCATGTGAAGTGCGAGTGCCCTACACATTCTAAAATTGTGCATATTAATCTTGGGGAACTCATTATATATAAGGTATAAGTTCAAGGTGATACTTTGGATAAACCTGACTTCTAGCAAGCACCAAACAGCGATTTTGTAAGTAGCCAAGCATATTATTTTGTCAGATAAGCCTAGGCCTACTTGTATTAGCCTAGGCCTATGATGATAATGATGATTTGAAGCAGAAATGAGTAGCCTAGGCTGAGGCTAGGCATATTAGGCTTAGGATAACCCATTATCCAACAATCTTAGGACTGCCCCCACTAGTGGGGCTATGTATAATGTATTGATAGGCTAATGAAGATCAAGGAAGATTTGAGGTTAAAGACAGTAAAAAATAAGGTTAGCTAGGCAGCTGGGAATCTGGTTCTGGTAGGCTAAGACTCAAGAGCCCACTCTTAACCCGGGAATGGCGAAGGTCCTCAATTATGGTAATTATTTAGAAGATGACCTTTTTTTCTAGTTATTAAAAACTTACTCTATGGTGTATTATATGATATATAGAAGCAATAGAACTGTTAAAATGACCTGGGAAGTGTATATTAAACTTAGCCTAGACCAACATTCCTGTTTTTTTTTTTTTTTGTAGCTAAGGCTAGGCTAGGCTAACCTAGCCTAGGCTACTCTTGAGTTTTGGAACACAGTAGGCCTAAGCCTAGGCCTATTTTAGATGTCTAACTTTTAAAATAATAATATAAAAATACGTAGGCTAGGCCTAGGCTAGGATTATTTTTTTTTTATCATTATACAGAAAGTTGTATCACTCAAAAAAACAGCGTCATTCGACACCCTGGCTAGGCTATAGCCTATGACAATAACAGTTTGCCGTCATGCCGTGGGATTAGGCCTATAGGGGTAGACCTGTCACTGAAGAATACTTTCGCAGTCTTACCATTTGTTTTTGTTTTCAAGGTATAGGCTATAGGCAGAATAGGCTACAGTAGTATCTTATCTACTGGTATCTTATTTTATTGTAGTTTATATTATGAGTGGAAGATTTGCAATAACTTACCCTAACCAAAGTCCAAACTTAGTGTCCAAAGTGGGATCTGCACCCTGCCTCTATGTTCTCATTTTGTATACCGGTAACTTTTTAGCCAGATTACCGGTACAATTTAATAAGTGTACAGCCAGCAGCTAGGCCTACCGCCTACAGTGCATTTATAGATTTCCCGGAATCCCGGCCATGACTTGGGTATCACTAAAGAATCTTTCCGCAGCCTTATGTACAATTGTTTGTTTTTATTTCTTCAAGGAATATAGTACAGTAGTTTATTGTTCAATTGTTTATCATGTTATGAGTAGATAATTTGCATTACCTTACCCTAACCTAACTTTACTTAGTCTTAGTGTCCAAAGTGGGGGCTGCCACTATCCCCACAGTCCACACACCCGCTAACTAACATATATTATTGGTATGTCTTGTCATTACTATAACCTGACTTCATGGGGGTAACGGAGACTTGATTGAATATTTTCGGAATTAGCCTCGCAGAATCTTGAGTCTTTTAAAGTTGTGAAAATTAAAGTAAGTTTCTACGTTCCTACTGATTGTACTTAACCCGAGATGGGAATAGCCTACCCAGGTATTTTTTACTCGGCCCAGGGAAAATAATAGACAAACAAATGTTCTAATCAAAGTTTATTCTTGAAACTTTGTACCGGTATGTATTTTAACCAGTACTCTATAGTAACTCATGTATCATATGAAAGGATATAAATTAAGTATGTAATAGTTCTTGGAATGCAACAACAAATATACATGAAATCTTTATTGGACAAAAGTTACAAAACTAAAACGGACTGCTAAGAATAATTTAAAAACCTGTTTTCAATGCCTATATTAGTGGACCTGAAGTGCATCTCTTTGAGACTGAAGTACAGGCAGCCAGCTCCCCTAGTATCCTGATTAAACACCAGTAAACATACATAACATCCCTTTTACTTACAATATTATTCATTCCTTTTAATAAATTTTGAGCATGTACTGTGCATATATTTACCTTCACATCTCCAGATATCTCCGGGGGGCTGCGCCCCCCGCACCCCCCGCAGACGCCGCGCAAAGTTGATCCTTGTAAGCTTAGAAAAATGATCCAGAACTGGATAATTTCTGTTTTGGCACCCTGGCTTGGTGTGCGAGGCGTCGGTCCGACGCATGTAAACAACAGCCGGCTGGACCGACGCCCCGCATCTCCGGCCACAAGAAGGAGAGCGTCGCTTGTTCGTGTGTGCCTGTATGTTGTTGTTAAGTATCGAAAAGTGGTGTAAAGTGGCTGTTTTGGCCATAAAGTTATCTCCAATGAAATCATCATCACAGCTCAACCAGTTGACTTAGAGAGCTCTACTTAATGCCATTCTACAGGTAAATAACACAGCTACGCTTGGGGATGCGCGGGAATCAGTCTGATTAACGAATATACGGTAGCCTAGCCTAGACGTTTTTCGGCCAAAACACCCGGGTTTCGAGGAATATATATATAATACATAGCCGGGGCTGGAGGGTTAATGGTATGGGGTGCTGTGTTACATCCCGGGCAGGTGTCGACAACGGAGTCATCCAGTCTCTTCGGATAGCTCAGGAGAGCTGGATGGTATCCGCATCTCAGCCTGGCCAGGTGGACTCTGTCCTCGCGAGGAAGGGAGGATTCGGAAGGATGGATTTTGGGAGGTCGTGCTTGCAGCTGTGTGTTGTCTGTGAGTGAGTGGATGGATCGGCGAGAGATATGAGTATGGATGTGCTTCTGGAAGTTGGTTCGGGGTGGGCAGGGAGGGAGGGAGAGAGGACAGTAATTGTGTGTGATATCGTGTGCTGGGTGTTGTTTTGATATTTCTTGGTGTCTGTGGGTGTGTTGCCATGTAGTTTAGTGGGTGATCCTGGTTCGTGGAGGCTGCTGCCAAGAATTGAGTGCCTCTCATGTCCAGATGGTCTTTGACTTTGAGGATTTTGGTTTCTTGATGTAGGTGATCTGTGGGTGCAGTAGCTGTGCAGCCTGTAATGATCCTCAGGGCTTTGTTTTGAATAGTCTGTTAGGTCTTATGATGTGTTTCAGCTAGGTTAGAAGCCCAGGCTGGGCTTGCGTATTCCATCACTGATCTTATGTATTGTTTATATACTGTGGTGGTGGTTTCTTTGTTGTGTCCAAATTTTGTGTGAGCAAGTGACCTGAGGGCGTTAAGTCTGGGTGTCAATTTCTTTTTAATGTTTATGGTGTGCTGTTTGAATGTCATGAGTATCATATGTTACTCCTAGGATTTTGTGTGTGTATGTGTTAGGGGTGTGTTGTTTATGGTGAGTTGAGGGATGTATTCGTGTTCTCCTGTCCAGCTTGTGAGCAGGGTTGCGGTGGATTTGGCTGGGGCTAGATTAAGTCTGTTTGTAGTGCACCAGCCATGTAGTGTGTTGAGATAGGGTTGAAGGAGATCTGTTTCTCTTTTTGGGTCATGGTGTGTGCATGTGTGTTATGTCATCTGCATAGGAGGCTAAGTTTATTTGGGGCGTATTGGGTGTAGTTATATCGTGCATGTACAGATTGAAGAGTGCGGGCGATAGGACGGATCCTTGTGGGACTCCGTTTCGAAAGGTTTCTGATTCTAGATGACTGACCAGCAAAAGATACGTGTGCACATCTGCCTGCTAGGAAGTTGGCCAGCCACCTTTTTGTGTTGTGCAGGTTTGTGTTGTAGATTTTGTTTGTTAGGTTGTGGCGGGGGATGGCATCGAAGGCTTTACTAATGTCGAGTGTGGCTAATTGTGATCTGTGTGGTGGTCTAGCTGAGTTGATGCCGTCAAAAGCTCTTTGTGTAAGGTCTGTGAGAAGAGTGTTTGTGGAGTGCAGTGGCCTAAAGCCATGTTGTGTTGGAGCTAGGGGTAGGTCGGGTGTAATTAGTTGTAATACTAGGCGTTCCATGACTTTGGAGGGGGTGCAAAGGAGTGTGATGGGGCGGTGCGAGGAGGGTAGCGTGGGGTCTTTGTTGGGTTTGGGGAATGTGGTGATGATGCCATGCTTCCAAATGTTTGGTATTGTGTTGTGTGAATAACTAGTTTGATATGTTAGTGAGTGCTTGTATGCCTTGTGGTCCCAAGTGTCTTGAGGTGTATGTTGCTTATGTTGTCTAGGCCACAAGCGGGTGAGTGCTTGAGATTGTTGATGATATGCTTTGTCTGGTGATTGGTGAAGGGTGTATAGTCAGGGTCTGTGGGGAATTGTCTCTTATGTCGGATGACACGTCGATCGTCTCTGAGGTTTTAGGTGGCTGACATGAGAGAAGTGATTGATGAGAGTGTTTGCTTGTTGTTTACATGAAGGAGTAGAGTCTATTGTTGTGATTGCAGCATGTGATTGTGTTGTGTTGCTGTTGGAAAGTGTGATGCTGTTTAGTGTTTTGTAGAGTTTTTTGTATTTGTTGATTTCATTAATTGAGTTTAGAAGTGAAGTTGGTTGGTGAACAAAAATATAATATAAAGAAGCTATGGATCATAATTATTGCCAAGTTAGCTAACACCGGGTATAGTTGTCCTTTTGTCATCCTGTCTCTTCTGATAGCTCAGAAGAGCTGGGTGGTGCCCACATCTGAGTCTGGCCAGGTGGACTCTGTCCTCGTGAGGAAGGGAGGACTCAGAAGGATGGATTTTGGGAGGTCGTGCATGCAGCTGCGTGTTGTCTTTGAGTGACTGGATGGAACGGCGAGTGATAGGAGTATGGATGTGCTTCTGGAAGCTGGTTTGGGGTGGGCAGGGAGGGGGAGATAACAGTATTTGTGCGTGATATTGTGTGCTCGGTGTTGTTTTTATGTTTCTTGGTGTCTGTGGGTGTGCTGCCATGTAGTGTAATGGAGGGTGTTGGTTTGTGGAGGCTGCAGCCAGGAATTGAGTGCCTCTCATGTCCTCCAGGTGGTCTTTGACTTTGAGGAATTTGGTTTGTTGATGTAGGTGAGCTATACAGTAGGTGTAGTATCTGTGCAGCAAGTGATGATTTTTAGGGTTTTGTTTTAAATGGTCTGTAAGGTCATGTGATGTGTTTCAGCTAGGTTAGAATCCCAGGCAGGGCTTGCATATTCCATTACTGATCTTATATATTGTTTGTATACTGTGGTGCTAGTTTCTTTTTTGTGTCCAAGTTTGTTTTGGGCAAGTGACCTGAGGGCGTTAGTCTGGGTGTCATTAACCCTTTCACGCATATGACGCAATTTTGAACCTATTGGGGATACTTTAAAGCCTTTGTTACCATCAGGGGTATTTATAAACCTTTAGTTTAGTTATTTCAACCTCTGCAGTTGTCTTTGAGTTAGCTGTGGGCAGAAAACTAATTTTGGAGAGTTTATTATAAGAATGAGAGAACTATTTATTATTGCTAATCTGGCAACCTCTGCATCATAAAAGGGTTAAAGTATCATATGTTACACCTAGGAGAGAGAGAGAGAGAGAGAGTGTGAATGTGTGTGCGTGCGTGCGTGTGTGTGTGTGTGTGTGTTTTTTTTTTTTTTTTTATTTTTTTTTTTTTTAAGGGGGTATTGTTTATGGTGAGGAGTGGGGCATTTCTGTATTCGGCTGCCCAGCTTGTGAGTAGGGTTGCTGTGGATTTGGCTGGGCTAATTTGAGTCTGTCTGTAGTGCACCAGTCATGCAGTGTGTTGATATAGTGTTGAAGGATATGTGTTGCTGTGTCTGAGTCTTCGTGTGTACATGTGAGTGTTATGTCGTCTCGTCTGTGTAGGAATCTATATGTATTTGGGGTGTGTGGGGTGTGGGTAGATCATGCATGTATAGATTGGAGAGTGAGGGCGACAAGACGGATCCTTGCAGGACTCCGTTTGTGAAGTTTCTGATGTTAGATGACTGACCGGCAAATGATACATGTGCATATCTGCCTGCCAGGAAGTACCTCAATGAAGTCCTGGTGGTGCTGGAGGACGAGTCCGACTCAGTACAGGACACTCGTGGGGCACGCACACTGGCTAACATCAAAGCCTATAACATCCGCTCTGCTATTTGCAATCTTTGCTCTGCTTGGGATAGCCTACAAATTTCCACCTTAGCCAACTGTTGGAAATCATTCCTTCATGCCGAAGATGATCCCAACGACTTCGAGGGGTTTGGTAATGATGCGGCTGCTGATTTCCACAACCTATTGAGGAATGCTGGGGAAAAGGATGTCACTGTGGAAGATGTTCAAGATTGGCTGGACGAGGCAGAGATAGTACCAGGGCTTGAAATTTACACTCATGAACAGATCGCAGAACAGATCCAGATCCAAGAAGCAGAAGAGGAGAGCAGTGACGAGGAAGAGGAACCAGTAAACCGACACAAACTATCGTCACTGAGGGCCAGTGTGGACGACCTGATTGCCTTCACTGAATACACTCCTGAGGTAGCGTCACACTACACCCAGCTACGTTTACTCAGGGAGGCAATCATACTGAAGCAGCACCAAGTGGGTAGGCAGACGAAAATCCACTCTTTCTTTCGCCGGCCAGCCACAGCCACCCTAGCCACCACCCAGGAGCCTCAGCCGGGTCCCAGTAGTGCCACCACCCAGGAGCCTCAGCCAGGTCCCAGTAGTGCCACCACCCAGGAGCCTCAGCCGGGTCCCAGTAGTGCCCCCGACCATCGCCGGCCAGCCACCACCCAGGAGCCTCAGCCGGGTCCCAGTAGTGGATGTGGATGTGAGGTGGATGATCCGATGATCGTGGATTCTACCTCGGATTCTGATTAACCCCCTTCAATCAACCCCTGTACATGGTGTAAATAGAAGATTTAGGATAAGGTGAGTACTGTACAGTACTGTATATTACGTAACTTTTATTTACTGCTAGGCTATTAATATTAATAATGTGTGTGCGTATGTGTATGCGGCCCCCCCGTACACTATTTTCTGAATCCGGACTTTTCCTGAATTCGGACAAGGCCCAGTCTCTTGGTCCGAATTTGCGAGGGTCGACTGTACACTACACCGTCCTTTTGACTTTATTCTGGGTACCGTGAAATGGCCTAGCTTCGGACGGGGGCTATACTTCGGACATTTCTGGATAAAATTATGTAAGGTACAGTTATGGAAAAATTACTGCATTATGGAAGAACACTGCAGACATACTTGTTTTTCCATAACATCATGTATTTATCCCATAACTGTGGTTCATTGTACTGTACTGTATATTCTTTCTAGAGTGTCCGAAGTTATCTCCACGTCCAGAGTTAAGTCATGTTAACGGTACTGTTAGACGATTTTAATAATTTTGAAAAGGGCCTCCAGCAGCTAACGGGGTTCAAACTATATCACTTAACCCTTTTTACCACCACAGATCCTGCTTAAACTGCAAAAAATTGTCTAAATATAGCTAGAATAAAATGACAAAGATGTGGCCGGTACAGAAAGGGTTAAGTAGCTCCTGTGTCCAAGGTTGGGTAGCTCACACACACCAGTCCACAGATTCCAAAGGGCAAAGGTACAGAGATGAGTGCCATGGCATAGTGCAGCCTAGACCAACCACCCTAATTTACCTTCACTTTTATATACAGGTCGACCCAAAAGTCTGAAAGTACAGGGTACAATAGTACCAGCGACGTGTGTTATATTTCTAGCTATATTTAGACGATATTGTGCAGCTTAGGAAGGATCTGGGGTTGTCAAAAGTGTTGGTTGAGATAGTCTGAAGTCTTATTATTGCTAGAGATCCTTCCTAAGCTGAATAAAATTGTCTTATAGTTGCCCAAATATATAAAAAGGACATCCTTGGTACTGAACGGGATAAATACCATTATTTCTTTGTGAAGTACTGTACTGTATAGGGTAAAATATATACAGGTCTCCCTCACTATCCAATTCCCCGATTTACGATATTATTATAGGTGTTTAACCCTTCTTTGGCGGCGCGCAACTTATGTCGTGTGAAATAAATATGGACTAAGTGGCGGTTCACAACTTATGTCGTGTGCCATTTTCACCACGTAATGTTGCTGAGAGAGAGAGATAAGTGGTGGGAGGAGAGTAGCAAGCGTATGACTGCTCCAGACCACCGCGGCGGACCTACTGACATGAATCCCACCCTCCCCCACCCTCACGCACTCGCTACACAGGGAATTATGTAGGGAAACTACCTAATTACATGGTTTTTGCACTCGTGTTGCGCGATCGTTGCAAGAAAACTAGCGGTCATACAAGGATGGTTGGGGTGTCATTGGAAAGCTCTGTTTATGCCCTTTCAGGGATAGATACTTGTTTTACGCTCTGGGTCTTATTTAGGCATGAAAATGATCACATAAACAACCCTATTTAGGGTAAAAACACCCCGCTGGGCGGTACATATAAATTACCGCCTAGGCCGCTCGTAAGGTAAGGTGGTTTGGGTTTGGGTTTTGGCTGGTCCCAGAACTCATCCCCATTTACCCCATTAATTTTAGGGTTTGCTATGCAATTTTTCTATTTGAGATCAGGTTTTCAGGAACATAACCAAATCGTAAATTGAGGGAGACCTACAGTGTAGTATGATTTCTTTGTCAAACCACAGCAATTTTGGTTTAGGATTTGAATGAATATGAGAAGGAATACAAGAAACTTTACATAATAGCCTATTGGTTTGGCTATTTTATCACTTCCAAAGACATTATTTTATTTATAAGCCTCAATTTTATCTTTGCATATACAATAATAACGTCTAAAAAGAATGAACTTGGCTTCCGTTTGACACCCTGTTTCTTTGTTCACAGGATGAGTTTTACACCCAACTGCGTGTTCGTCCAGCATGGTCTGGTGGCCATGGGTAACTCCAGGCCCCACCACAACAACAACAACAACAACAACGTCTCTCAGTTGTTCTTTACCCTGGACAAGACTCCCCCCAGGCTGTAGACCAAGCTCACTGTCAAGAGGAAGTTATTGGCAAGGTTAGTGTAGTATTTAAAGGACAGGAAAATATCAGACTAAAGCCGGTATCACACGAGAGCTTTTATAGTCAACATTCGATGGTCAACATTTTTCTGGCAACATTTCTGGAATATTTTACACTGGTATTGGAAACTAGACTCATGATAGATGCATTTAGGTAACAGAAATATTTTAAATGTTGACCTCATAAGCTGCCAGATGAGTGTTGAGGGAAAAAGCGCTCATTTGATACCGGCTTAAGAGATTGTATGAGAGTGTGGGTCAATGGGGGCAAGCGATGGGCGTGGCTCCGTGTCGCCGCTCGGTTAGCTAAATGGCTTCCCAAACTTCCGTGCGCTAGATATTTACAACACTGCCAGTTTTTTGCATTTTTTCAATATTTCATCGTTGTTTCCACATAGCGATTTTGATAAGTTGTTTTGTCTTTTTACTGTGTTTGTATAAGTTTTGGTTTGTTTATTTTGCAAGTTTTACATTATAATTTTATCTATCTATCGCCCGACGCCGTGATCCCCGAAGGTGTGGCCACGAACGAACTGCCCCATGCACCTCTGTCCCCAGTCAGTCGACGCCCCTCCTCCCAACCAGCACCGCCTTCATCCATATACTTCCTCACTCCATTCTTCCACCTCTCTCTCTCTGTCCTTCCACCTTGCTCGTACACCCTCTTAGTCATTCTCTCGCTTCCCATACGTTCCATATGGCCGATCCATCTCAAGGTGTTCCTTTTCACACTTTCCAGCGCATCTACCTCCACACCACACCTCCTTCTTACTTCATATAATTTTATGCATATGGCATAATTGTCTTGATAGCCTAGTGGGGAATTTGTGTGTGAGTATCCTAAGTTGGAGTACCACATGTATTCATTACTTTCATTGATATCATTAGTTAGATTTATTTGTAAATTAATAGGTGAGTTGGTGAAAACAAATATGAATGTGAAGTATGGTTGAGAGAAGGCTAAAAAAGGGGACTTTAGAAGTTGCTGGGACAAAATTACTTATTTCCTATATACAATATAATCTATACTTTATGATTGGACAGATTGGATTGGGACAGAGAGGGAGAGGTAGACCGAATGAGAGGTGGAAGGATGGAGTGAGGAAGTACATGAACGAAGGCGGTGCTGGTTGGGGGGAGGGGCGTCGACTGACTGGGGACAGAGGTGCATGGGGGCGGCTTGTTCGTGGCCACCCCTTCGGGGATCACGGCATCAGGCAATAGATAGATAGATAGATGATTGTGTTCTTTTATTTCATAACAAATGTATTTTTATTTTAGTAAGCGTTATTTCCACATAGCGATTTTGATAAGTTATTTTACCTTTATCTTGGTCGTCCCAGTTTTGGTTTGTTTAGTTTGCAAGTTTTACATTATAAATTATGTAACACAGTATCATGGTGTAAAGTCAGTGAAAATAGGCTAGCCTAAACAGACCTCGGATGCGGAAATGGTGTAGTGACTAGCGTCTCGGACTTCCACCCAGAAGGCCCGGGTTCGCGCCCACGCTCGGCGCATTAAAGATTTTTCACAAGCACTGAGTCGTTACCATCCCTCATGAGCAAAGGGATAGGGTAGTAGTACAGGACCCCAATGGGAATACGCCTAATCGGCCTTATTGAGCTATCCTTAGCTAGCTTAGCATGCGCTAGCTTTAAGAACTATTATTATTATTATTATTATTATTATTATTATTATTATTATTATTATTATTATTATTATTATTATTATTAAAATACCCTGAGCCGAACAGGCCAAGTGGGATATCTCTATTGGTCTAACTGGTAAGGTGTCTGCCTCACACCCAAGGGTCGAGAGTTCGTGCCCCCACCAGGGCATGATATTTTCGTAAGGCTATTCCTCATTTAACGAAGTTTAGGTGTGTTGGTAAAATTGTTCAGATGGTTGAGAGTAAGATCGGAGCTCCATAAATCCTCTTTCGGGTATGGTGTAAAAACCGATCCCCACAGGGACAAGGAAGGGGAGAGGAGAGACCAGGGAGTGTATGTGAGACGCGCTTGGGTTGGGTTGTGGAAGTTGCCAGCCGCCCAAGCGAGTTGCCAACTGGGCAGTTTGTAGGTGTGTGTATGCACCGCTCAGTGAAGTTGACTCACCATTCCCGTTCATCTCTCTGACGGACTCTCGGTCGATTCGGCTCAAGCTTGTTCCTCTCTGTTCGTTCCTCTCTGTTCGGAGCTTTCGCTTCCCGGAAGGTGAAGCAGTGTAAAGTCAGTGAAAATAGGCTAGCCTAAACAGACCTCGGATGCGGAAATACCCTGAGCCGAATAGGCCAAGTGGGATATCTCTATTGGTCTAACTGATAAGGTGTCTGCCTCACACCCAAGGGTCGAGAGTTCGTGCCCCCACCAGGGCATGATATTTTCGTAAGGCTATTTCCTCATTTAACGAAGTTTAGGTGTGTTGGTAAAATTGTTCAGATGGTTGAGAGTAAGATCGGAGCTCCATTAATCCTCTTTCGGGTATGGTGTAAAAACCGATCCCCACAATGGCAGGACAAATTAACAGTGTTACCCGGGAGTCAACTGTATATAGATTAAGATTTATTTTCTTTGTATTATAATGTAAAACTTGCAATATAAAATAAAATAAAAAATTATGCGAACACAGTAAAATTATAAAACAACTTATCAAAGTCGCTATGTGGAAACAACGCTTAATCCATTCTCTACTGACATAATTTTAACTTTGATCAGGCTACTGTTAGATGATTTTATCCAGTTTTAAAAAGTTTCCAGCAGTTGATAGACTACGAACTATCTCACTTAACCTATTTTACCATCACAGATCCTTCTTAACCCACTGAGCCTCAGCTAGTTATAAATAAATGTACCACCAGGGACCGGCAGGATTTGATTTTTTTGTTTTTTCCAGAAACAATAGCGAATGGGTTAGGAATGAAGGAAAAACCACAAAAAAACTATCAAAAGGTAAAAAATTGGTCCTACGGAGCCCCCGAAAACGGATTTTAGAGGAGTAAAAAATTGAAGGCAAAAACTCCCAAAAAACATGTTTTTGCACGCTCACGCGCACGCGGTTGGACTTTGAGAGTTTTCAACCATCGCCAAGGTTGCGTGAGATACTTACACAGTTCCCATACAAATCTGAGCCCTCCATAGGACCGGAGTAATTGGGACCGGAGTACTGTACCTGTGACGACACGTCGTCGCTAGGGTTTAGCGTTACATACATTGCCGACGACACGTCGTCGCTGGGGTTCAGTGGGTTAACCCTCGTGGCCCGGGCTGGTCCTCCAAAGGACGTAGGTCGTATCCGGGCGATCTGGCCGAAAAACTTCTAGGCCTAGGCTACCGTATTTTTGTTTAACTGCTAGAAATTTCCCATGCATCTATAAACGTAGTGCGGTTTTCAATCTGTAGATTGGCGTTGAGTAGAGCTCTGTAAGTCAACTGGTTCAGTTGTGATGTCGATTTCAGTGGAGCAAATTTTTCCGCGATGTTGACAATATCGGAGCTTTTCAGACACTAATTTCGTCTTACGTCACAACAATAACATTGATCCGACGTCTCCTTGTTTTCAGAGGTGCGGTGACGCAACGATCCGCTTTGTTTACATGCGTCGGACGCACGGCGTTCAGACCAAGCTGAATAGGCTTGAAAGCTTACTATCTGTTGAAAGGACACCCGGGCTGCTGCCCAATTTCCGTGGTGTCCTTTCACAATGACACCCGGGCTGGAAGGGTTAAACTGCACAAAATTGTCTAAATATAGCTAGAACAAAATTAAAGAAACATCACCGGTACAGAATGGGTTAAGCAAAATAATAATTTATTTCTAATATATATTTTTTGTTTGTTGAATTATGCGACTTGTTTTTAAATATTCCTTTTTTTTTTTTTTTTTGCAGGGTTGTGTGGTCCCAGTGGAAAAACATCTACAGATCCTGATATCTACCCTAACCTAAGGTGTTGGGCACTCACTCATCTAGCGGCACTGAGGAGCACCCCACCCCTTGTTATGGGTGGTGATTTGTTGCAGCAGACTATTCGAAGTGGCAGCACGAAGATGGGCTCGTCTGACACCTTTAGCAGTTGGACATCGAGCACCCTCTTGAAGATGGCTAATGAGACGTCCCTCCGCACCGCAGACTCTGACACTCGGCACCAGAGACTTCACAAGAACAGACTCCGCTGCTTGTATTTTTAACACTTATCTGGTCCGACGTCTTATGGGCTATTACTATTACTGAAGATTCAAAACTCGGAGACATGTAGCCGATGTAGTATGACGGCAGTTTAGGAATACCAGTATAAATTATTTGTAAATCAACGTGCTAGATTTTGGTTGTATAATTTGTATATTAGTAGTTTCCCCAGCACAATCCAAATTATATTTATTAAAAGGAGTGCTTTTTTAGTTTGCTCCCTAGACCACCATCAAGCTAAAACAAAAAATAACCCCAAGACCCCTTCAAGATAAATTGCTACATTTTTTGGTAGAAATATATCCCGGGCCAAAGGCTGATTCGTCCTAAATTGCTTGTTATCGCTCGATAGGATAGAATTGACAATGAAATGGAGTAAAAGATCTGAAAATCACCAATCTAATAGAGCATCAATACTCGTCAAAGAGTGTTTCGATATCTAGCACTTTGATCATGTTAACCCTTTCACGCACAAGACGCCATTTGAGCCTATTGGGGATACTTTAAAGCCTTTGTTACCATCAGGGGTGTTTAGAAACCTTTAGTTTATTTACTTCAACCTGTGTAGTAGTTGTCTTTGAGTTAGCTGTTGGCAGAAAACCTAAGCCGGTAGCACACGAGCGCTTTTTCACTCAACATTTATCCTTAATTAAAATGTAAAACTTGCAAACTAAACAAACCAAAATTGGGACAAGGACAATATAAAGTCAAATTAAATTATCAAAATCGCTATGTGGAAACAACGCTTACTAAAATGAAAATTATTAAATAAATAAAAGAACACAATCCACCACATAGGGTGTACATTACTACATGAGCAAGTTAATCTGTTTCCCAAGCAAACTAATCGCACATATAACAACGCACTATCGTCACGTTAAAGGAAGTAGTCAAGTTTGGTCTGGCAGCTTATGAGGCTTAACATTTATAATAGTGTACCTAAATTCATCTATCATCAGTCTAGTTTCCGATACCAGTACACAATATTCCAGAAATGTTGCCAGAAAAATGTTGACTAAAAGCGCTCGTGTGATACCGGCTTAAGTTTTGAGATAATTATAAGATAATTTATAAGATTGAGAGAACTATTTTTTTAATACTAAACGGCAACCCCTGAGTCCACAGGTGCATGAAAGGGTTAACTACATGTGTGTTGTATTAATGTATTAATTGATTAACTATTATATAATAATTATGTGCTCCCCTATTATACAGTACTGTATATATGTATTTTGTACTGTATTAATATCGTTGCATTCGGGTGAGTCCTTTTTCAGTTATTTGTAGAGTAGATAATTTAGATGTTAATTTTATCGGGACATGTTTTTCAGTACTACTTTTGGGCCAACAAATTCTAGCATCACCTATAATACAATATAAATATAATTGTATTTTATTTTCTTGTTTATTCATTTTAGACATATCTAATATTGTTTCCACATAGCGATTTTGATAAGTTGTTTTGTCTTTTTACTGTGTTCGTATAAGTTTTGGTTTGTTTAATTTGCAAGTTTTACATTATAATTTATTGTAAAGTTACTATTATATTTCAGTTATGTTGTTGAGTTTATGTAAGATTTGATCAGTAACCTTTTAGATCGTTTTCAAGTTATATATTTTAATTAATGCATCAAAATTATCTTTAAACTTTTGTGACTAATCGCTATAATTTGGATTTTTATAAGCCTTCCAATGCAAGATATTAACTGTTTACTTTATTAATACTACACCAAAAGTATGGGTGAAAAACTGGCCCTGTATATATATTAACTGTATATTAAGTACCAGCTAAAGTTCTACACCTTTGTCTTTATGCTTTACTGAAGATATACTATAGTCTATTCGCTGTAAGTAGGCGAGAAATCATGACCTCTAACCTCTGTAACTTAAAAATGACTAGAGTAATCCAGCTAATATTTCTACCATTTGGGAAGAGTCAGTCAAGGAATAGATGTGGATATTTACAGTCAATTTGCTCCAGCCCCTTTTGAGTTATGAGTAGTTAAGGGGTCAAGATTATTGTCAAGTTCGTTGGCGCTACTTATAGTATTCGAGTTTCCTCTCAAAAAGTAGTTAAGAGGTGCTGTTGTAAGTAAATAAAGCCACTCCAACAGCTTCCACTCTCACATTTGCTACTAGGGTGGCGTGGGAAACTAACCTGATTGGTGTAGTGGTGTACAGATATGTGGATATTATAACTTTATTTTCAAAGTCTAATTTCCGATAAATTTAAAAGCATTTTTCCACATACAGTATAGATTTTGTTGTTGTCGTTTCGATAGTTTTTAATTTTAATGAGTATATCAAATTTTATTTTATTAAGCATCATTTCCAGAGAGATTTTGATTAGTTCATTTGCGTTTAAATTGTCGTCCCAGTTTTGGTTTGTTTATTTTGCAAGTTTTACATTATAATATTAATTTGAACAGTAACTTTTGAGTTAGTTTTCAAGTTTTATATTTTAATTATAGCTAATATTTATATTATTTTATTAAGTTTAGCAAGGACCTGTGGGATTCGTATAGTTTTGTTCAGTTGGTCACATGATTCCGTGTACTACTGTATGTCGCCTTTATTAATCTATCAGCAATCTAGTTTCTGATACCAGTACAAATGATTGCAGACAGTACTGTAAGTACTGTACATACATACAAGTTTAAAGACCGTTTTGTGCACAGAGACTGTGGTTACAGTCTCGCGTCCTAAATGGCAGCTTTCCAGCTCTGTTAAGTTCTTTATTTTGAGATCGAACCGGAGTACAGTGATTACCCCAATTTTGCGAGAAATTGGTCGACATTGCAGGCCGCAAAATTGGATTAACTAACCTTATGGGAAAAATGAATATGGTCGACATTTCATCAGTGACGGCCCAATTTTTTGTGATTTCCGTAATTTATTTGCTTTGTTTGTACACACATACACTCAACCCTCTGTTATCGCGCCTAATTGGTGCTTAATTAGTGCAGCTATAACAAGAATCGCGATGATGGGGAAAAATAAGTTGGTTCCCAGGTCCCAACTCTTCTAACCCCAGATTCGTCCAAGTACCCATTTCTCCCCTTAAATAAGCCTACATCCAATAAATATATATTGAAAATATATAAAAATACATATTATGAGGATATACTTACCACATAGACTTTATTTGAAAACATAATCATATTTAGCATAGCCTAGGCCTAGCCTATCCCATCGTATGATCGTCGTTTCCGTGGCTTTCGTCACTTGACTGTGTTTTGATGGTCTCGGGCTTTCAATTCCTACATCATTACCACCAGGCCCACCATCCCTATCACAGAATGCACTAGAGGTCATAATAAACGCGAAAGATAAGAGGTTCAGGCACAAATAAGCAAGTAAAAGGTGGGTGGACTCGGAAGCGTCTGGCTTATGTTGACGACGTTTGTAAGCGGAAGGATAGTTCTTAAGTTGTGACGTCGGGCTGCAGCGCGGCCTGACGTCACGACCCGGCCACCCCTCCCCCCCGAAAACTAGTGCGGAGAGCCCCACTTTCTTACAGCGCCACCCGCAAAACTAGTTACATCGCAAAATTAGGTTTTCAACAAAAATGGCATTTTTGGCGTTTCGCAAAATTGGAGGAATTACTGTACCTGATCCCACGTCATTCTAGGTCCACCCCGACGCGCAGCTCCCCCCACATTCACAGTCCAGCATTTCTTCACCCAGTTCTGATCATCCATTCTCCAGTAATCTTATATTATTATTTTTTTATTTCTTAGTACTGTAATGTTTTTGTAATCTTCAATGTGTTATAGAGATTTTTATATGTTCTTTAGTCTTTATATTTTAATGTTCTTGTTTTGGTTTGTTTATTTTGCAAGTTTTACATAGACTGTATATATTTTGTTATTTTTGGCTAATATTAAATGGTTTTGTATAGAATTAGGACTATCTCTGAAGTATTGTATAGTGATTTTTGGAAGGTGTGAACTTTAGCTGGTAACTCTACAGTTGGTCAAATACTGCACGTCATTATTATTTTATTTTTAACTTGTACTGTACTGTACTGTAGCGCCAACGAACTTGACAATTATCTCGATCCCTGACCTCTTCGTAACTCAAAAGGACCTTGAGCAAACTGGCTGTAAATATCCACACCTATTACCTGGTGGACTTTTATTTCATAAATTTTATTTTAGTAAGCATTTCCACATAGTGATTTTGATTAGATATTTTGCCTTTATATTGTCTTTGTCTAGGTTTTGGTTTGTTTAGTTTGCAAATTTTACATTTTAATAAATTATAGAAATGTCAGCCCAATTGCTTTCATATACTTTGAGTTATAAGCAGTTAAGAGGTTAAGATTATTGTCAAGTTCGCTGATGCTACCTATAGTTATGTCTGTTAGATGTTGATTGAAGACTACATACTGTAATGTAGTAATGTCTGCCAGATGTTGAGTCACACAAGTACTTTTTCTTTTGTTAAATGTACGGTGGCGCTAATAAGTCATGTCTCAGCTGTCCTTACGTTCGGCTCGCTCAGTGCTGTATTAATGTCTGCCAGATGTTGAATAGGGTGGGTAAGTGTAGGAATAGGTTTGTATATCCCCCTCAAAATAAATAAATTAAGTTTATATATTGCTGAAACCAATTCATCATCATCATCTCCGACGCCTTGTTTCCCCCTGGGAAACCCCCGCTAGAGGATGGCCATGACAGAAACGTCTCCAAGCTACTTTGTCAAGACATGCCTCCCTTGCCCGTGCCACAATGCCCCTTCCACTACGTGGAAGTTTTTCTTCAATATATTTTTCCACTTTCTTTTCCCATACCATAGGTGGTCTTCCACTACTAGCGGTTCCACTCACCTGACTCCCATATATCTTTCTTGGCATTCTGTCTTCATCCATTCTCTGAACATGACCATACCACCTCAAAGTACTTCTCTTTATCCACTCAACCACACCACAATCAATGCCCAAAGCCTGCTCTTCCATTCCAAAGGACTCGTACACTTCCCTATTACTTGGCCCATCTAGCCTATTCATGCCAGCTGCCATTCTGAAAAAGCTCATCTCCACAGCTCTCAGTTTGGAGAGGTCCTCGTCACTTGCCGTCCATGTCTCGCTTCCATACGAGAGTGTTGGGAGCAGCACACTGTTTCTCTGACTTTTTGACTTCCTGGCTAACCATTCTTCCTTTGAGAATACTATCAAGTTCTCCAATCACCTTTCTCCCTTGCATTTTTCTCTCTTTTATCTCACTCTCCATTTTACCATATTTGCATAGTACAGCTCCCAAATACTTGAAACTTTCAACCTCTTCCAGTACTTAATTTTTCATTTTTATTTTACAACTTTTCTCATGTTCTTTCTTGATTCTATATTTTTCCTTAAAAACTATGGTTTCATGCATTCTTCTCTCAAACACCATTACCTTACATTTCCCTACATTGACCTTTAACTTTCTCTTCACATACCCTGTCAAAGTCAGTGACCACTCTCTGAAGTTCTTCAGCATTTTCCGCCAACAGGACTGCATCGTCCGCATATAGGCATGTTAAAATCTTCCATGTTCTTCCCTCTGATTCCAGTCTAGCTCCCACACCCATTGATACAGCCCTACATTCTCTAATCACTCCATCCATGTATATATTGAACAACCAAGCTGACATGACACATCCCTGTCTTACACCTACATTGACCTCAAAACTTTCACTTAACTTATCCCCTACCTTCACATTTGCCATTGCATTCCTATAAAAAGATTTTACTGCCATTAGCAACTTTCCTCCCACACCATATACTGTTAACACATCCCACAGGCCCTCCCAGTCTACTTTGTCGTAGGCTTTTTCCAAATCCATGAATACTGCATAGAGTTTTCTGTTCTTGGCCAGATACTTCTCTACCAACAATCGCATTGAGGCTATCTGGTCAACGCAGCCCCTGCCCTTTCTGAAACCCCCGTTCCTCGCCTATTTTGTCATCCGTTATCTTCTCTAGCCTCTCTGTTACTAGTCTTGCGTGTACCTTTCCAGGTATGCTAAGCAAGCTAATTCCCCTATAATTCTTACACTTCTTTACTACCCTTCCCTTTGTACAAGGGTACTATCACTGCTTTCCTCCAGTTCTCTGGTACACTTTCCTTTTCCCATGCTAATTTACATAACCTATGCATTATGTCAACAGCTTCTTCTCCATATCTCGGCATTTCACCTGGGATGTTATCTACTCCAGCAGCTTTGCCCATTTTAAGTCTATTGATTACTTCTTTTACTTCTCTGCTTATCTGGCTTTCAACTACCCTGTTTATTCTACCTCTCTCCATTCCTATGGATGAGATCTTTGCCTTCCCCCTACTCTTTACAGCTAAGCTACTAACATGATCTTTCCATACTTTCACCACACCATCACCCTCATCCTACTGAGACACCATCAGTCTTCTTCCCTCTGGCTTCTTTCACAGATCTGTAGTATGCTTTCCTGCATGTCATTCAGAAATTGTTCACTAATCTATCTCCCATATTCCTTATCTGTTTTCCTTTTAGCGTCTTGTATCGTCCTCTTCACTCTGTTTCAAATTTTTATATTCTTCTTTCCTCACATCTCTCGTTTCTCTAGGTATATTCTTTTGCAGCATACGCTTTCTCAACTCTCTTCTTTTTCACTATTTCTTCTATCTCTTTGCTAAACCATGCGTTACCTTTCTTCTTCCACATTTTAAAGGTTTTCTTCCCACATACTTTCTCAGCTGCTTTAATCATAGAGTCTCTTGTACCTTTCCATACTTCGTCTACAGTATTTCCCAGATCTATCATAACATCCATGTCATTTATAGTCTCTTTCAGGATGTCCTTGTATTTTGTTGCATTACATTCTTCATTTAATTTTCTCACATTTATTCTCTACTGTCAGTTTTCTCTCTTTCCTCTCATATTTCCACTCCTTCCTTATCCTCACTTTTGTCAGCACTGTATAGTGGTCTGATCCCGTCAGCATACCTCTTACAGCTTTTGAATCTAAAATTCTTCCTTTTAGTCTGGAGTCCATCATGGCGTAGTCAATTAGAGATTTCTGTTCCTGCTCACCTTCACCAATTATTGATGAAAACATACTTGGTGCTGAGCCATCACTTATTAGGCCGATTGTACTGTACAAAATCATCAAAATTTTAACCCTTTCACACACAGGACGGTATTTGATCCTATTCTGGGATACTTTAAAGCCTTTGTGACCATCAGGGGTGTTTAGAAACCTTTAGTTTGGTTACTTCAACCTCTGCAGTTGTCTTTGAGTGATCTAATTTTGGAGAGGTAATTAAGAGAATATTTCTGATTGCTAATCGTCAACCTCTGCGTCCACACGTGTGTGAAAGGGTTAAAATAGCTTAGAAATATAAAACAAAATCTTAAAAAGTACTTCTGTGATTCGGCTTTCTTGGTGTCCATTTTTCTGTATTCTGGCTAACAGTAGATGATTTTATTCAGGTTAGGAAGGATGTGTGGGAATTACTTGACCCTTGAACTGCCACAGGTCCTTCTTAAGCTGCATACAATTGTCTAGGGATAGCCAGTATGAACTTAACATGCATTCTTTAGTTTGATTTTGGCTATTATTAGTCAATTTTATTAAGGTTAGGAAGGGTCTGTGGGAGTTAACAGATGATTATTGATAAAAGTATATTCATATAGTAGGGGACTTTCTTTTTGTTTATTAATTTCATTATTTTGTTTTGCTAAATCTTACAAAAATTATTCTCACATACCGGTAATTGTTTTGATAAGTTTGTCTTTATAATGTGAGGGTTCTGGTTTTGGTTGGTTTAAGTTGCAAATGAGATCAAAATAGTGGAAATCTTGTTGAAAATTATAGAAATCATTCCTTCACTTGAAGTCTCGAATTAAAGGATAGTAACTACATCTTTTAAGCAAGGAATTACTGTTATGGGATTGGGTCAGACTTTCTTGACGAGAGAGGTCCTTCCTAACCTGAATAAAACCATCTGGCTGTAGATATAGATACTGTACCGGTATATACTGTACATATATATACAGAGCGGTCGCGAAACATTTCCCCATAGGGAATTCCTGTGTATTTGCCCATAGAAACAGATTAACTTGGTCATGTAGTAATGTACACCCTACAGTATGTGGTGGATTGTGTTCTTTTATTTCAGGACAATTTTTTTTAGTTTGCTTGGGAAACAGATTAACTTGCTCATGTAGTGATGTACACCCTACAGTATGTGGTGGATTGTGTTCTTTTATTTAATAATTTTCATTTTAGTAAGCGTTGTTTCCACATAGCGATTTTGATAATTTAATTTGACTTTATATTGTCCTTGTCCCAATTTTGGTTTGTTTAGTTTGCAAGTTTTACATTTTAATTTAGTAAGCGTTGTTTCCACATAACGATTTTGATAAGTTATTTTGCCTTTATATTGTCTTTGTACAAGTTTTGATTTGTTTAGTTTGCAAGTTTTACATTTTAATATATTTGATCTGCATCTGTATGTGGTAACCCAGGTTCAAATCCCAGTGGATCACAAACTTTCAATTATTTCATTGGGAGGTGTTTGGTGTTGGAGTGAAATTAATAAAAAATTCAGCTCTCTTGCAAATACACAGGAATTCCCTATGGGGAAATGTTTCGCGACCGCTCTGTATACAGTATAGTTTTTTTTACCGGACGCCATAGATATAATGAAAAAAATTAATGGGGATGGAATAAAAGACTCAAAAGTATTTCCATTCTTTCCAGTCGGAGGACATCTCGGGAAGAAGAAAGAAGAGTCGTCGCCCTCCGTCTTTCTTTCTCTCTTTGGTTTATTTAATTTTTTATTTTATATTTATTTATATTTTTCTCATCTTATTTTTATTCGCTTTCGCTGTTTCTCTTTTTTTTTTTTTTTATTTCCTTATCTTTTTTATCTTCTCTTTGCTTTCTCTACTTTCCGCTTCTTCAATTATCTTTTGTTATCTTTATATTTTTTTGTTTTTTTACTTTCTCTAACTTCTTTCTTCTCTCTTATCTCTTGACTTCTATTTTATTTTTTGTTATTTTTTGTTTTTTTTACTTTTTTCTCTCATATTTTCCTATATCCTTCTCATATCCTTTCCCTTATCCATATCTTAGCCTTATCCTTACCTTACCTTACCCTTACCTCTCCTTTCCTTTATCCTTTTTATATTTTCCCTTTCTTTGACTGTGTATTTATTTTTATTTGTTTCTGTGTTTGTTGTGATGTGATGGTGGTGGTGGTAGGAGTGATTTATATGGTGTGTGTGGGGGGGTGTTGTCTATAAGGTGTTGTACATTGGTTGACATCGGTGGTTAAAGGTGTACGCTGGTCTAGGTCTTGGGGCTTGCTGTCGGGTGCATAAGGTAGCCAAGCCTTTAACTGACGAGAGAATAAGACTGTTGGGATGCTTATTCATGAAACGTATACGCAGAATTACACAATTCACTCGACTTTACTATGATTGCTTTAACTGACCCTAACCTAAGCCAAGCTTAAGTTTGTATTCTGGTTAGAGGTTACTGTGATCATAGTAATCTTAGAGGTGTAGCGTAAAAACTTCTTGAATATGCGACCATGACCAATAGTGATGCACTGGTGTCCTGAATGCTACAGCTTATAGAACCACCCCAAAAGTGCCCCTTCCATTCTCCGAGTGGAAGACCAGGCGGGGTAGTGTCGGGGCTGGCACCCTGTTTCCAGTAACCTTGCATCTATCATCTTTCATTCTAAGCCTTAAGCTTGCTATATTTCTCTCCTTGGCCCAGTCAGTAGTGTGATAGATTTGTCTGTGGTGGTTGTGGTGAAGGTGTGGTTGATGGCAACACCACCACACACTCATCACCCACTTAGTCATTTCTCTATACTGAGTTGTGATGACCTTGTAGTGATGATGCCAAGGACTTCTTGACACCACTCATCATACATTCACAACTCAGTCACTGATCAGTTGTGGTGTGACTCATTTGGGATTTCTTCTTCTGAATGTGATATGGCTAATAACCTTATCACACCAGAGCTCACAAATGAATTACTAGCTGAGGTGGTTACATTTAGTGATTGTAATGTTCTTGTGTGATACATTGTATCACACGGTCATCACACCACAAATGTCCCGCTACAAAGTTGATTGACGACTATTGTGGATACAATAAGAAGTGGTGAATGTCTCGGTGTCTCATGGGAGAACCGCAGTTGCAGGCAACCATCTAAGCACTAGTTGCATTTGGTGTACATTCAACCACACCGCTAGTCGTCTCCACGAACACCTACTGTCTGGGTACCGTCATCCCCCTCACATCACAGTGTGACTGTATGTGACCCCCCCCCCCCCCTTATACTAATCATTATACATGTTTAATTTTCAGGTGCAGTTTATATTTTCAAGGTAAATATCAACTTTTTAGTAACTCCTGAATGCAACTTTATTTTATTTTGGGGAGCACATGTTTTTGATCAATAAAAGACTTAAATGTATTCTATATTTTATTGTCCCATTATATATATATTGGTATAATCTAATAATCTAAAGGAATAATAATGAAAAGTTTGAAAAATATATAATAATAAAATGAGAAATAAATTATGCTATAATGAATAATAATGAAACATTAAAGGAGGGAGAATAACCACTAACTCAAGAGTGAACCAATTTTACCAGTCTGGTATTCAACAAATATACTCTGGAACTTCCACAATCTGTCTTTCCCTCATCCTAAGGCTTAAACTGCTCCAAGCTCTGTGTATTAGATTTTATTCAGGCTTAGGAAGGACGTCTACCCATTCAAAGGCTACAGACTATCTCAATTATTCCTCTAACTACCATACATCCTTCCTAAGCTGCACAAAATCGTCTGGATACAGCTGAAATCAAACACAAAAGACGTCTCCGGTACTGAAAGGGTAAACTAGAAATATAAGGTCCGTACAGTCGACCAAATAAGTGATGTCGCGGCACCAAGTATATTTCGATCAATAATAGGTATCAGCACTATCTAAGCTTTAATTCAAAGTTTCGAGTGAGATATACAAACATGTTCCTATCATTACACACCCTATTCAACATCTGACAGACATAAATACAGCACACAGCGAGAAAAACAATGCCAGCGGGGACACGACTTATTTGGCCAACTGTACAACAAGATCATAAGAAAATGGGAGTCTGCAGAAAGCCGATTGGCCCACACACGGCAGATCCCTTTCAGCCCGTAGCCTAGTAGGTAGAGCTCTCGTCTCACACACGAGGGGTCGGGGGTTCAATCCCCGGCCGGGCGGAGACAAATTGGGCTTGTCTCCTTTCATGTGTTAGCCTCAGTTCACCTAGCTGTAAATAGGTACCTGGAATAAGTGGACGACGTTGTGACGTCCCATCTGGGGTTGGCAAAAATGGTGCAAGGCGAGATGGGTATCATATGGTTCACCTAAGCTGATGGCTACCTAAGCCTTCGGGCGAGACGGTACCGTCTATAGTGAGAATGGTACCATACAGATCCACCTTAAGCCTTCGTTTCCGATGTCGCCAATTGGCTAAAAATACAGACTACACACACATCCACAGCCATTCCAACGATACATATAACACCTACACATATAGGAGGCGGGAAATAACGAACAATGCTCACTCCTGCAATACAACTAGAGTAAGCACACCCAACCCCAGGCAAGGTATAAACACTCCTGCCCCATCCCCCGCACACCATGATGCCCGAGAGCAGCTTCCCATAACTCGTCCACCACAGCCTCCAAAGGGGCCAAGATACGGAAATGAGCGCTGCGGCAAAGTAATCTACCATAATACACTTACAGTATATCCTATCTATCTATCTATTTACTCAGGCCCATTCCCCATTAGTTTTCTTTATAAAAAAAAAAAAAAAAAAAAAAAAAAATTGGGTGGCCGACTCGAGACAGAGCCCGAACAGGGACAACATAACAAACACAAAAGAAAAACAATGAACACGCAAACAAAACACAAACCCCCACACATGATCGATACTGCCCAAGAACAACCCTCTGAGTTCCCTACCCTTCCCCCACAAATTATACTACCCAAGAACAGCCCTCTGAGGGTCCCTCACAGCGCACATAGGCCTACAGTAAAAAAAAAAAAAAAAAAAAAAAAAAAAAAAAAAATATATATATATACTAAAGGGCCCCTGGGGTCGGAGGGGTTTTGGCTAAAATTCCCGAAGTCCAACTTACGTAATAACAGCTGATACTTGGCATGTTATTCCCATAGACTATTTTCAAAACACCCTTCCCCGACACAAGCAGTCAAGAGAATGAAGGTTCCCGGGGCTTATATACCCTCGGTTTCCAAGTGCCAACTACCATTTAATTTAGTAGACGGCATTGATTGTAACTTAATTACAAGTGTATGCTAATTAACTTTGTGCTTAGCATACGTGGCATCAAAATTGCTATCTTTTGGTATGCAAGCGGCATGTTGAGCTTCATTATTTTAAGAGAACAATTCGTTCCCAAAAGTTCTATAAGACGACTCGGAGGGGGCGGAGCTTATCGTACGGGTGGTGATCAGAACTGACGGCAGCACCAAAATAGAAAGTTTTTTCTAAGCAACCATAATAGCTACTTAAGTTTTGAAGAGCTCTACAGAATTCCGTCCAAAAATTATATCGATTAGCGAATAGCTGAACTCTCAACGTTCTATATTAATGGAGAAATGAATGATTAAAGGTCGATGCGCTTTTGTCGACGAGTACTGCGCAAAAGTGATCTGGTAACATTCCTATGATAGACCTCGGCCATCTGATCTGGTAACACTGGTTCTTTGTTCGGGATCCCGCCAGACCTGAGGTCACACCAAGTAGAAGCTTTAGAGACCTTCTCACAAAATTCCCTTTCTCATGATACTAACATTAACCTGACTAACCAGACTGACTCAGACATAAACCCAGATAACAGCGAGACGGATGTATGGCTTGATAGCAGTCGTCACTCCAGTATCAACAGAAGAAGGGGGAAATTTCGTCAGCAGCGTGATAACCCAAACAACTACACCAAAGACCCCCGAGTACCGGTAGGCCAAAACAACCCTCAGTCGGCCCTGAGTAAGTACCCAAATGAAACCACTACAACATTAATCATTAAATTCAAAGAGTTTAGGAAATTCTATACAAAATGCAACAAATTCCTAGAGTTTAGAAAGAACTTAGAAGACATCCTACAAATTAAGGTAACAGACATAAGAATAAATGAAGGAAAAGGATTAATAGCGGTAGACAGCGAAGACTTTTTCTCCTCGCCCTCTAAATTAGATGCAGCTTTACAAGTAACCCACATAGATATTTGGGAAGTATACATCACACTCCCTAGGGATTACCAGTACTCCTTTGGAACAATCAGGATACCCACAAATATCACAGTAGAAGAGATTGCCATTGGAATCCAAGAAGGACACAACTCAACCATAGACATTTCAGATATCCGCTGTTTCAAAGAAAGAATAGATGGCGACCTACAAGACACTCCAACAGTTCTTATCACGTCTCGGAACCCATTACCAAGAAACATCAAGGTATGGAAGCTTGCCTGTCCAGTCAGCTCATACAGCCCTCCGCCTATTAGCTGCAAAAAATGCAAAAGACTAGGACACTTTGCAAGAAACTACCGCTCCTCAATCCGCTGCACCAAATGCTCCTCACCACACCCAACAAAAGAGTGCTTAAGTAATGAAATGAAGTGCCCCAACTGTGGAGGGAACCACCCATCCACATCCAACAACTGCCCAAGGTACGAAGAGGCAGTACATATCCAAGCTAAAAAAAAACCCAACTTAGGCCTAGGCCTAACCAGAACAGCTATGAACAGAAGTTACAGTCAAGCGGTAAATACAGCCGCTCCTAATGAGTATCCCAGTATGCCTAGTTCACAGGCAGGCCTAGGCCTAAATCAAATAAATCAATCTCAGAAAGATGACCATGAAACTGTACAGCAACAAATACCGGTAACACTAACCTCAGCCCAACAGACTAGGCCTAGTACCGGTAGTAACAGAACTGCCGCCCCTCCATTACCAACACCTCCCAATGAATGTACTCCTCCTACTAGACACTCAACAATAACAACAAGATACACCCAAGCAAGCATCACAACCCAAAACACAATCATCAATATGGTAGCAACACTCCCTATTGAGGAGCAATTGAGAACACTAACGAATATCATTACAAACATTCAAAAGACTATAAAAAACAAGGAAGCTATATCAACAACAAGGCCTATCCAAACTATACCCACAACTATCCAAACCACACCCACACCCACACCCACACCCACACCATCACCATCAGTAACAGTAAATATACATACCGGTACTGTCGGTACACCCGCACCTACCACATCAGACAAACATTCTCCCACACCTCCCGCATCTACAGTATATGCACTTCCACACCAGTGACACCATCATCACCATCACCAGCTGCAACAGTACCAGTACCCTCACCCTCTCCAGAGCGGCCACAGGAAGAGACTACTGACCTCAACACAGCACCACCACCAGCTGTAACAGTACCAGTACCCTCACCCTCTCCTGAGCAGCTACAGGAAGAGACTACTGACCTCAACACAGTCCAGGAAAATACCAGTAATCTTCAAATTGAACACCCCCAGCCGGAAAAGAAGCCGAAGGAAACAACAACACAAGCACAACAAGACAACAGAGAGGAAGAAATTAAAAACCATGACCCGAGAACCCGCAACCCAAACTCTAAATCATCTACCCACAATGAACCTGGTGATGGAACGCATCCCGGTACTTCATGCACCCAACTTGAAGTAGACAATCGTGTACAACCACCAAGAACCTGCAAAACATAAAAAATAATGGCTCCACTCTGTATAATCACCTGGAATGCAAAATCCCTCAATACATCTTTATCTGAACTCAAAAACTATATTAGTAAAACATCACCACATATTGCAATTATTACAGAGACATGGCTCACAGAAAAATACTAACCTACTTTTAAGCCCTATTTAATTGAAAGGAAAGATAGAACAGGAAGACTCGGAGGAGGATTACTATTGCTAACTAAACCAGAATTATCAGCCAAACCCATAAAGTTAGTGCCTTTCCACAATGGCACACTAGAAATCATAGCTACAACAATCCCCTTTCTAAACTCGCAGTTATCAATAATAGGAACCTATAACCCAGGTGGTCCAATCTCCCATCAGGAACTTGACCATTATATCCTACAAGTCCTTTCATAGTAATAGGTGACTTAAATGCAAACCACCATTCATGGAGCCATGGAACACCCAATGCAGCAGGAAATGATCTTTTTAACTACTTCCACAATACCAACTACAGCTTACTATCAGAACCCTACATCCCTACATTCTTCAATCTACAAACTAATTACTCATCGTCTATAGATATATGCTTCGGAACGGGCACCCTCCTTCCAGATATAAACTCTTCAGCTGGGCCAGACTTGGGCACAGACCACCGACCATTAATTATACAATTTAAAAATTGCAACCCCCCAATATTCCCCATCTCGTTACCCAAGTGGCGGATTCCTCCTCATTTTGATTGGCAACAATGGCAGAAAACAGTACAACTACCAGATACTAACTCCACAGATCCAAACATAATCCATAAAAAACTGATAGAGGCAATCAACAAAGCCGCTGAACAGCTCTTCAAGCTTACATCAGGACAACCCTCGAATAAAATCTTGAAGCCGTGGTGGACTGAAGAATGTTCAAAAGCAGTCGCACAGCGACGCAGAGCAATACAAAAACAAAGAAGATCCAAATCACTACAAAACTGGATACAAGTAAAGAAGGCTACAGCATATGCTAAGAAAATCATAAAATCGGCGCGGAAATCTTCTTGGAAAAGGTACTGTGGAAAAATTTCCCATGATACCCCTCTTCCACAAGTGTGGGCAATGTTCAGAAAAATTATAGGACGACCCTCTTTCCCCTCCTATCCTTTCACCATAGATGGACAGCTGTGCATACTACCAAAAGATCGAGCTGACACAATAGCCAACTCCATACAAGCAAGACAAAATATCTTCCCCCTAGCAGATGCAGATCTAAACAGAATCAATGCAACCATCACAGCTGCCACGACACAACCCGCTCAAATGGACAAGTCGTTCACACTGCCCGAACTAGAAACGGCATTAAACGGCCTTCCAATAAGGAAAGCAGCAGGAATTGACCACATCCCATATGAATTCATTAAATACTTACCATCAACATTCCATCCATTCTTGCTAGACTTAATTAATACAACATGGACTCAAGGAAACCTACCCGACTCCTGGCATAATGGAATCATCCTCCCCTTCATTAAGCCAGGGAAAGACCCCTCACTCTCAACATCATACAGACCCATAACCCTCCTACCCAGCATAAACAAAATAGCCGAAAAAATGGTACAAGCAAGACTGACATGGTTCCTGGAACACAATAACATTATCCCACCAACACAGGCAGGTTTCAGACCCACTTGCACAACAGTAGACCAGGTACTAAATCTAGAGCAGGCTATCCTCTCTTCGCTTGCTAACAAAAAACCCTGCATAGTTGTATATTTAGACCTCTCAGCTGCATTCGACACAGTTCCCCATAAACTATTATCAAAACTAGCCTCTATAGGAGGAAAGGGGAAAATGCTCACATGGCTTCAATCACATCTTTCCAACAGGACAAGCCAAGTCTACCTTCAAGGCCAAATGTCAAAAATAATCAACAATAAGAGAGGACTACCCCAAGGGTCAAGCCTCAGCCCCCCCCCCCCCCCCCCCCCCCCCCCCCCCCCCCCCCCCCCCCCCCCCCCCCCCCCTCTCTCTCTTCACGGCATATTTATCAGACATGCCTGTGCTAACTCCAACAAACGCCATACAGTATGCGGATGACATAACGCTATACACTTCAGACCAGGATCCTCAGACAGCACAACGCAACATCCAGAACGCTCTCTCTACACTGGGGGAATGGTTAGAAAATGCTGGATTAAAAATCAACCCATCCAAATCAGTTTTCCAAATCTTCACTAGAAAAAAGAACATTCCACCTACAAGACTTACCATCAACGGGGAAGACCTCACACAAACCCAAAGTCATAAATATCTGGGGGTGATCCTAGATTCCCCACTATTAACCTGGACAAACCATATTGAGCACCTAGTTCAAAGCACAAGCCAGCGACTAAATATAATGAAGGCCCTCACAGGAACAACATGGGGAGCAGACACTGACATGCTCAGAATATTTTACATTGCCTACATAAGAAGTAAATTCGACTACTGCGCCCAAGCTTATTCCTCTGCTGCACCCACCGATATACAAGAATGGAAACCCTGAGGACCCTCTAAACTATAGACCAGTTTCACTTACTAGTATTGTATGCAAGATTTGTGAAAAGCTAATTAGGAAGAGATGGATGAAAATGTTGGAGAGAAAGAAAATAATAACCCCAAAGCAATTTGGATTCAGAGAAGGGACATCTTGTGTTACCAGTTTGCTATGTTATTACAGTAGGGTGATAGATGTACTCCAAGAAAGAGGCGGATGGGTGGACTGCGTCTACTTAGACCTTTCCAAAGCATTCGATAAGGTACCACATAAGAGATTGTTATCTAAGCTTGAGACGCTAGGATGTGTCAGGGGGAGTTTGCTGAAATGGATGGAGAGCTATTTAACAGATAGGGAAATGAGGACCAACATTAGAGGAACTTACTCATCGTGGCGGAAAGTTGAGAGTGGTGTGCCGCAGGGATCTGTGTTGGCACCTCTCATGTTCCTTATGTACGTGAATGACCTGCCGATAGGCATAAACTCTTACATGTCAATGTTTGCAGATGACGTAAAAATTATGAGACAAATAACAAATAAAAGTAGTTGTGAGGAGCTGCAAGGGGATTTAGATAAAATATACGAATGGAGCACCAAGTGGAAAATGAAATTTAATATAAGTAAATGTCATGTGTTAAATATGGGAAGAAGTGTGAATAGACCAAATTGGGAGTACAGGATGGGAGATAATGAGATTAGCAAGGCCGAAAAAGAAAAAGATTTAGGGTTGATTATACAAGATAATTTGTCGCCAGAGAAACATATTAACAAGCTCTTTAGCGGAATGTATGCAATGGCCGGGAATATGAAAGTTGCTCTGAACTATTTGGATGAGACCATGGTAGCAAAAAATTATGAAGAGTATGATTAGACCAAGATTGGAGTATGCAGCAGTGGTGTGGTCCCCGCATCTAAAGAAGCATATTCACAAGTTAGAAAGAATCCAGAGAGCAGTCACTAGATTGGTTCCAAGTCTCAGAGAACTGCCATATGAAGGGAGGCTAGACAAATTAAATCTACCGAGTCTAAAAGAGAGGAGAGAGAGGGGAGACATGATAATGATGTACAAATGTACCCGGGGGCTGGAGAGGCTGGATAGGGAGGATATATTAATTATGGATACAGGAATAACTAGAGGCCACAACTACAAAGTAAAAAGACCTACCTGCAAGAACGATATCAGGAAGTTTAGCTTCCCCTATAGATGTATTGACAAATGGAATGGGCTGGAGGAGGAGGTGGTAGGGGCAAGGAACATCCATATTTTCAAGAAAAAATTGGATAAAAAGTAGACTGAGAGACGGGACAACACGAGCTTAGCTCAACTCCTGTAAACTACAATTAGGTAAATACAATTAGGTAAATACCACACTGCAAAAACTTGAGGTGATACAAAACTCGGCAATGCGGATTATGACAGGAGCCCTTAAATCATCGCCTATAGCTAGTCTGCAAAGCGAAACTAATCTAATACCCTTGAAGACCAGAAGAGACATACTTTGTGCATCATATTATTCAACCACTTACAGTATAGTGCCCCACCATCACACCCCTTCTCGGCAACCCTACGAAGAGTACCAATTCAACCGCAGGGCGTCCAACTTCGCAAAGCACCATTCCGGGAAAGAATAGGTCACATTATTCACAGAAAAGCCCACATCTTCCTTGGCTGCCATGCAAATCTTATTGCACAGCCAGTTCCACCTTGGGAGTATAAGCCACCTTCTATATATACAGATCTAATTACCACATCTGGAAAAGAACGACACTCCTCTGAGCTCAAACAGGAGTTCCTGCAATTATTCTCCACCCGCCACCTCAACACTACCCATATATATACAGATGGATCCCAAATCACTGAAGGTATAATAGCTTCAACTTCAACAGCTTTATGGATCCCAGAATTCCACCTAATACTGGGATGGAAACTGCCTAGTCAAACCTCTATATTCACAGCTGAACTCTATGGAATCTACCAGGACCTAGAAACCTTGAAAACACTCCCAGCAGGACAATATACTCTCTGCTGTGACTCAAAGAGTGCAATTCAAGCTATCAATTACACAGCAAAGAAGAACAGAGAGTTGGTATACCCCATACTGCAGCAAATCACTAGTCATTTCCTTCATGGATACACCATAAGCCCACAATGGGTTCCTGGGCATACCGGTATACTCCACAATGAGATCGTAGATAACCTTGCCAAAGGTATGCACTCCCTCCAAAACATCACCCACCTCCCATACACCACATCAGACAGAAGCACCATACTCAGAAAAGACATTCTCGTAGACTTTAAGGACGAATGGAAAGTTACCATCTCTGGTACTCAATAGGGGACCATAAAAAAAAAATGGGCAATCTGGGAACACACCACTTCCAAGAACAAGCCAATAAATACAGCGGCTCTCAGACTCAGAATTGGCCACTCAAGACTGACAGCACACATGTTCAAGATGAAAATAGCAGACAACGAAAACTGCCAATTTTGTCAGACCCCAGAAACAGTGGAGCACTTCCTACTCTACTGTCACCGCCACTACAGCGCCCGCATGACTCTTCGAGAAGAAATTGCTCGAAGAGGAGGAATATTTAACTTAGAAAACATACTGGGTGGAGGCAACCTACCCCCAGCAGACAAAAAATCAATAGCCAATGCTTTGGGGACATATATACGCATAACCAACAGACTCTCCGACATATGAATCACAGTACAGTACAGTACGTACACAAAAATAAATACAGTACCAATCTACAAACCCACCTTTATTATCATCCAACCAAGACAATGCTTAACTTAACTTATGAGACAACTCGACTTTAACCCTCTCCGACATATGACGCAATTTTGAGCCTATTAGGGATACTTTAAAGCCTTTATTACCATCAGGGTTTTTTACAAACCTTTAGTTTAGTTACTTCAACCTCTGCAGTTGTCTTTGAGTTAGATGTGGGCAGAAAACTAATTTTGGAGAGGTAATTATAAGAGTGAGAGAACTCTATTTCTTATTGCTAATCTGGCAACCTCTGCGTCATATATGTCTGAAGGGGTTAATGACAAACAAGAATACAATTGACTACCATTGCTATACCAATACTAATCCCAACCAATATTGACCTACCCCTTGCTATACCAATACTAATCCCAACCAATATTTTCATACCCCTTTTCAGCTAACACATCTATCATCTATTTACTTCCAGACAAGACAAAAAGGACTTACAATGCTGTACTATCTTACTTTAACTAACCCAACTAACACATAAAAAGCTGTCCAACGCCAATAACGCCTGTGCAAATATCTGGAGATTCCTACTCCGTGTACATTGCACATCACAACCCTAAGAAGAAGAGGTGCCAAATTTACTAAATAGTTGTTTCCATTATTTGGAGCCCCTATTGAACACGTGTGATACCTTTACCTATTACGAAATGCACTATATACTTGAATAATTATACTGGTGGTGCTGAAAATAGGTTAAATAATCCTTTTAGCCTCAAAATTCATGTTATATCGGGGACCTAAGCCCCGCCTACCCGCCATAGGTTCAGTTTTCATATACCACCATATCTCCATTAAATCTCCACCATTTCATAACAAATATACTTGAAAACCTAGCCATAGATGTATTATAATATTATCTAAGCGCTGGTATTACTTTGAGGCGATATATAACAGGGAAACGGTCAAAATATTCGTGGATGTGTGCGAAATTTTGGATATTTTTAATTAAAGTCTACCATTTATATAACAGAAAACGTACGAGGCGCATAGAAGAAAATGTAAAGTAATACGTAAACTATAGTATTTATTTCTTAACATTGGAATGTTCACACAACATGCATATACGTACGGCCAAATAAGTCATTATAAAGGTTAAAGATAAAAAAAAAAAATGTCACCGGTTAACCTCTGTACTCAAAAAGGGCTAGAGCAAATGGACTGACCTTCTTTTATCCTATCTGCTAAAATATATTCTACTTATAGTTAGATATTGTGCAGTTTAAGGGGAGATTTCCACTTGAGGGATTTTTTTCTTTACCCCTCATGTTTAGCCCCATTGCTTTTGAGATTTTAAGATGTTCGCCCCATTAATTTGGCAATTTTAAGAACATGTGCCCCATTTCTGTCAATTTTTAGAGTTTTCGTGCCGTTTAGGTGTCGATTTTTTCTTGGCGAGCGAGAGCCTGTAATTTAAGAGGAAACGGCCTTCGGCCGGGACATTTTTCTACCGAAAAATTTACATATTTATCTTGAAAGGATGTAATTTTAAGCTTGATTGAGGTCTAAGCAACACCCTAGAAACCTCCCCTTAAGAAGGATCTGTGGTTGTAAACAGTGTTAAGTGAGATAGAAGCCTGTTAGTTGCTAGAGGCCCTTTCTAAATCGTCTAATGTAGTAGCCAGAATAAAATTTAAAAGACGTCGTCGGTACAGAAGGGGTTAACCTCTCATAACTCAAAAGGGACGAACATTTTCAGCTAATAGGCTATATTTCTACCATTTGGGAAGAGTGAGCCAGGTAATTGGTGTGGTATAATTCAAAACTAATTTTCTCTAGCCCCATTTGAGTTACAGAGCATAGAGATCACTATTTCTGGGACTCTGCAGAGAGCCGACTGGTCCATAAAAGGCAGATCCCTTTCAAACCCAAACCATATCTACCTATAATGAATGGCCAAATAAGTGATGTCTCGGCACCAATTAAGTAGCCTATATTTCGATCAATAATTGGTATCAGCACTATCTAAGGTTTAATTCATCATTTCGAGTGATATACTGTATAGGCCTACAAACATGTTCCTCTCTTTACACATCCTATTCAACATCTGGCAGACATAAATACAGCACACAGCGATGCGAAACGTAATGACAGCGGAGACATGCAAGACTAAAGGAATACAGTACAGTACCACCCATACCAGTACTGTAATAGACCTCTGCCAACCCTACAAAACCCGAACCTGACTCAACCCGACGAGACATAATGACTTACCTCCTATAAGACCTTAATAACCAATCCTCACCCTGCCTAGGCTACTTACTTAACCCTAAACACTTTCCAATCTTTAATGACCTATAGTAAAAACTATGTAGGGTACAATACCTGTACTCACTATTTAGACATCCTATCTGTAGATCCCTTTTCAACTAACAAACTTCCCTTCCCCTCAGCAAGCAACTCTATGCCTGTGCAGTAATCTGGAGATCTGAAATACTCCGAGCAAACTGCACATATAAATATCAAGAAGAAGAAAGGGGAGATGGGTCGTTTTTCTGGTCCCGTTTCTTCCTCATGCTTATCCCCATTAGTTTGTCGATTTGAAGATGTTTACCCCATTAGTTTGTCGATTTTATGACCTGTCGCCCCATTTCTTTGTCAATAAAAACACGATTTCTTATGATTCTGCATGGTTTTACTATATACTAGATGGCTACACTAAGTGCTTATATAGTATGGTAGTTGTGGGGGTAATGTGTGTCAGCTATAGAAAGTACGACATATAGCTTATAATTAAGAATGATTGATGGAGAGGGAGGGTGAAGAACTGCGGGATATCGCCATTTAAAGGGCCCAGGTCGCTTACTGTACAAAACGTGTCTGGCGTGGCAACTTCAAGAATTTCTGGTAGGGAGAATTCATAGGATGAGGGGAATTTGGGTTCTGGGAGAGAGTTCCAGAGCTCAGCTGTTGAATAGAAGAAGGTTTGAGAATATTGTTTCACTCTTGGATTGGAGAGTTGCACAGAGTAGGGATGAGATTGTGTTGCAAGATGGGTGCTACGTACTCTACGTAGAGGAGGGGGTATACACTGAGAGAGCTCTGAGGAACATTGATTTTTTAAATACAGTAGCGGTAGAATAGCGAGAGAGATGCAACATTGTGGCAAAGAGAGAAAGATTGCAAAGAGTTATGGTGAGTGGACATGAGTTAATGATACGAAAGACTTTCTTTTCTACTTTGTCTAGAAGTAGTGTGAGAGGATCCTCCCCACACATGTGCACAATATTTAATACAAGGATGCACTGTGCCCCTGTACAGAGCAAGAAGCTGTACAGGGGTAAAAAAAAACTGAGGCGGTTGAGCACACCAGCTTCTGGGAGGCTGCTTTAGCAGGACTGGTAATATGGTCCTTCCAAGTGAGAGCAGAAGAAAAAGAGACACCGAGAATACTGAGAGAAGATGAAGGATTGATTTTTGTATTGTTGAAGAATAAGGGTTAGTTCGCTGGGAGTTTTTGACTGGTAGATAAGTGGAGAAATTGGGTTTTGGAAGCATTAAAGGACTGACAGCAAATCCTTCTCAGTATCCTCCTACTATCACTATCCTCAGTTTCAAGCCAAAGGTGGATGTTGCGTCTATGTACGCAACAATCTTGCTTTCCCAACTGAGATTCTTCGGCATTCTCAACTCTCTGGCTAAAGCTTTCTAGTACACTCTCAAACTAAATATTTCTGCGCTGTCTATCTCTCCCCTAAATTCCCTAATTATACTGACTATCCAAAATTCTTCGACTACCTAACTTCTAAAGTGGAACACATTCTATCCATCTCTTCTTACACAGAAATCTCCAGCCTAGGAGATTTCAACGTTCACCACTGCTAATGGCTCTCCTCTGTTTCCTCTGACCAACCTGGTGAACAAGCCTACATCTTTTCTATCCTAAATGACCTAGAGCAGTTAGTCCAGCAACCAACCCGTATCCCGGATCACTTCGGAGATCATCCCAACATACTTGACTTATTTCTAACTTCTAACCCTTCTGCTTATACTGTCAATCTTTTCTCTGCTTTGGGCTCCTCCGACCATAAACTTATCTCCGTCACTTGTCCTATCTCTCCGGTACGGTCACCCGATCCTCCCAGCCGGCGGCGCTTTGGCGCTGCCGACTGGGAGGTTCTCCGGCAGTACTTCTTTTATTTCCCATGGAATGACTTCTGCTTCCGTGGCCTCGGAGAGTGCTGAACGCATTACCGAGGTAATCCTCTCGGGCATGGAAGCGTACATTCAATTTTCTTTCTCTCAGACTAATGCTAAAAAATCTTGGTTTACTCACGCTTGTTCTACTGCTGTCCACAACAAGGAGGAAGCATTCAAACGGTACCGTCGCCTTAAAACTCAAGAATCTCATTCTTCCTATGTTTCTGCCTGGAATCAAGGCAAATCTGTTCTTCGACTCGCCAAACATTCTTTCATCAATAATAAATGCACTGAACTATCCAACTCTAGCTCTTCCCAAGCTTTCTGGCATCTAGCCTAAAACCTCTCCAACAATTTTTCTTCCTCGTCTTTCCCTCCCCTTTTCCACTCTGACGGCACAACCATCACTTCTTCCTCTGACAAAGATGCCATATGATATAAGTAACACCCCGTTCTTTAACATTAATTAAAATAAAATAAAATTAAAATGTAAAACTTGCAAACTAAACAAACAAAAACTGGTAGAAAGTCAAATCAACTAATCAAAATAGTTATGTGGAAACAACGCTTACTAAAATAAAATTTATGAAATAAAAGAACACAATCCACCACATAGGGTGTACATTACTACATGAGTCCCTCATGAGAGATTGATGAGAAAGGTTGAGGCACATGGAATAGGAGGATCATTGTTGGGATGGATTAGGTCATGGCTAATTGGTAGGAAACAGAGTCAGCATAAATGGTACCAAGTCAGAGTGGGGAGCAGTCAAAAGTGGTGTCCCCCAGGGATCGGTATTAGGTCCCCTGGTGTTTCTTATATACATAAATGACCTAGATTTAGGTATAACTAGTAGGATAAGTAAATTCGCAGACAATACTAAAATGGGGAGATCAATTGATTCAGATAGCGATATAGAGTGCCTCCAAAGGGATCTAGATACCTTACATGAATGGTCAGTAAATTGGCAGATGAAGTTTAACATTGACAAATGCAAGGTATTAAAGATAGGGAAGATGCAAACAAATGTTAAATATAAACTAGCTAATTTAGAATTAGAAAATTCAGACTGCGAGAAAGATCTAGGTGTGTTTGTTAGCAATGATTTGAAGCCTAGAAAACAGTGTATAAGCGTTCGTAATAAGGCAAACAGGATTCTCGGGTTAATCTGTAGGAGTGTGAGTAACAGAACTGCTGATGTTATCTTAAAACTTTACTTGTCATTAGTGAGACCCCATATGGATTATGCTGTCCAATTTTGGTGTCCTTATTACAGAATGGACATAGATTCATTGGAGAGAGTACAGCGTAGAATGACAAAAATGATCCATAATATTAGAAATCTTCCGTATGAAGAAAGGTTGAAGAAATTAGGTTTACATTCGTTAGAGAGACGCAGAGTTAGAGGGGATATGATAAGAGGTGTTCAAGTGGGTTAGTGGGATTAACAAAGGGGACATGACAAATGTACTAAAGCTCAGTGATAGCGAAAGAACTCGTACCAATGGTTTCAAATTAGATCAATTTAGTTTCAGAAAAGATATAGGCAAATATTGGTTTGGTAACAGAGTTGTAGATGGGTGGAATGGACTAGCAAGTGCTATAGTGGGATCTAAAACGGTCGGGAGCTTTAAGATAAAATTGGATAAGCATATGGACGAGAAGGGTTGGGTGTGAAGGGGGATCAGCCGGGTTGGGCCAATCAGCGCTCTGCAGACCCCCATAATCCTGCGTTAATCTCTAACCGTTTTGGTAAGATGATCCTCAGGGTATTAGAGTGTTGAGCCTATAATTGGGCTTTGTAATTGAATTGGGGTTGTGTGGGACAGGGATCTGCCTTGCTTAGGCCAATCGGCTTTCTGCAGACTCCCATTTTCTTATGTTCTTATGTTCTTATGAGGAAGTTAATCTGGTTCCCAAGCAAACTAGTCGCACACATAACAACGTGAGGATAAGGAAGGAGTGGAAATATGAAAGGAAAGAGAGAAAACTGACAGTAGAGAGAATAAATGTGAGAAAATTAAATGAATGTAATGCAACAAAATACAAGGACATCCCTGAAAGAGACTATAAAGGACATGGATGTTACCGGTATGATAGATCTGGGAAATACTGAAGACGAAGTATGGAAAGGTACAAGAGACTCCATGATTAAAGCAGCTGAGAAAGTATGTGGGAAGAAAACCTTTAAAATGTGGAAGAAGAAAGGTAACGCATGGTTTAGCAAAGAGATAGAAGAAATAGTGAAAAAGAAGAAAGAGTTGAGAAAGAGTATGCTGCAAAAGAATATACCTAGAGAAACTAAAGATGCGAGGAAAGAAGAATATAAAAATTTGAAACAAAGAGTGAAGAGGACGATACAAAACGCTAAAAGGAAAACAGATGAGGAATATGGGAGAAAGATTAGTGAACAGTTTCTGAATGACAGGAAAGAATACTACAGAGCTGTGAAAGAAGCCAGAAGGACTGAGAGTGTCTCAGGTGGTAGGATGAGGGACATGAATGGGGAAGTGGTAGAGGGTGATGGTGTGGTGAAAGTATGGAAAGATAATTTTAGTAGCTTAGCTGTAAAGAGTAGGGGAAGGCAAAGATCTCATCCATAGGAATGGAGAGAGGTAGAATAAACAGGGTAGTTGAAAGCCAGATAAGCAGAGAAGAAGTAAAAGAAGCAATCAATAGACTTAAAATGGGCAAAGCTGCTGGAGTAGATAACATCCCAGGTGAAATGCTGAGATATGGAGGAGAAGAAGCTGTTGACATAATGCATAGGTTATGTAAATTAGCATGGGAAAAGGAAAGTGTACCAGAGGATTGGAGGAAAGCAGTGATAGTACCCTTGTACAAAGGGAAGGGTAGTAAAGAAGAGTGTAAGAATTATAGGGGAATTAGCTTGCTTAGCATACCTGGAAAGGTACACGCAAGAGTATTAACAGATAGGCTACAGAAGATAACGGATGACAAAATAGACGAGGAACAGGGAGGTTTCAGAAAGGGCAGGGGCTGCGTTGACCAGATAGCCTCAATGCGATTGTTGGTAGAGAAGTATCTGGCCAAGAACAGAAAACTCTATGCAGCATTCATGGATTTGGAAAAAGCCTACGACAAAGTAGACTGGGAGGGCCTGTGGGATGTGTTAACAGTATATGGTGAGGGAGGAAAGTTGCTAATGGCAGTAAAATCTTTTTATAGGAATGCAATGGCAAATGTGAAGGTAGGGGATAAGTTAAGTGAAAGTTTTGAGGTCAATGTAGGTGTGAGACAGGGATGTGTCATGTCAGCTTGGTTGCTCAATATATACATGGATGGAGTGATTAGAGAATGTAGGGCTGTATCAATGGGTGTGGGAGCTAGACTGGAATCAGAGGGAAGAACATGGAAGATTTTAACATGCCTATATGCGGACGATGCAGTCCTGTTGGCGGAAAATGCTGAAGAACTTCAGAGAGTGGTCACTGACTTTGACAGGGTATGTGAAAAGAGAAAGTTAAAGGTCAATGTAGGGAAATGGAACGTAATGGTGTTTGAGAGAAGAATGCATGAAACCATAGATTTTAAGGAAAAATATAGAATCAAGAAAGAACATGAGAAAAGTTGTAAAATAAAAATGAAAAATTAAGTACTGGAAGAGGTTGAAAGTTTCAAGTATTTGGGAGCTGTACTATGCAAATATGGTAAAATGGAGAATGAGATAAAAGAGAGAAAAATGCAAGGGAGAAAGGTGATTGGAGAACTCGATAGTATTCTCAAAGGAAGAATGGTTAGCCAGGAAGTCAAAAAGTCAGAGAAACAGTGTGCTGCTCCCAACACTCTCGTATGGAAGCGAGACATGGACGGCAAGTGACGAGGACCTCTCCAAACTGAGAGCTGTGGAGATGAGCTTTTTCAGAATGGCAGCTGGCATGAATAGGCTAGATGGGCCAAGTAATAGGGAAGTGTACGAGTCCTTTGGAATGGAAGAGCAGGCTTTGGGCATTGATTGTGGTGTGGTTGAGTGGATAAAGAGAAGTACTTTGAGGTGGTATGGTCATGTTCAGAGAATGGATGAAGACAGAATGCCAAGAAAGATATATGGGAGTCAGGTGAGTGGAACCGCTAGTAGTGGAAGACCACCTATGGTATGGGAAAAGAAAGTGGAAAAATATATTGAAGAAAAACTTCCATGTAGTGGAAGGGGCATTGTGGCATGGGCAAGGGAGGCATGTCTTGACAAAGTAGCTTGGAGACGTTTCTGTCATGGCCATCCTCTAGCGGGGGTTTCCCAGGGGGAAACAAGGCGTCGGAGATGATGATGATGATGATGATAATAACTTCGGAATTCCCGCATAACTCGCCGTCTTATTATTTCTCACCTCACACAATAACTACACAATGTAGGGTGTTCTAGTCTTCACCCAACACACAGCAACAATCATATCTACCTCTGGTAGGCATAAACACTTGGTTAGGCCATTTATTTGCAGAGATATGAGCATCGGTAAATTACGAAAGTCGGGAGTAAAGGTTCGGCGCCCAGCTGGACCCCGCGCCAGTGTAAGTGTTGACCGTGTTAGCAAAATTTTGGATATTTGGGGTGTACCGAGTGCCACCAAATCCGCATTTCCAAAGTGCGCGTTACCGGAGGACCAACTGCATACTGTAATATAATTTATTTATTTAACTTTTAACAGCAAACACCTCCCAATGAAATTATTGAAAGCATATGATCCACTTATCAAAATCACTATGTGGAAATAATGCATTGAAGATTTAGCGAAATATTATTATGAAATATACAGTACAGTATAGACACATAACCACAACAAAATATACAGTACAGTATAGACACATAACCACAACAAAATATACAGTACAGTATAGACACATAACCACAACAAAATATACAGTACAGTATAGACACATAACCACAACAAAATATACAGTACAGTATAGACACATAACCACAACAAAATATACAGTACAGTATAGACACATAACCACAACAAAATTATCTATACATTAGCCTATACCCCATTCCAAATAGATGCAGCTTCAGTGATAGGGCTTGCCTTAACCCATTCTGTACGGTGACGCTAATAATTATAATATAAAACTTGCAAAATAAACAAACCAAAACTGGGACGACACAAGACAAATGCAAAAGAACTAATCAAAATTGTTATGTGGAAACAACGCTTAATTATACTGTAATGTAAAACTTGCAAAATAAACAAACCAAAACTGGGACGACACAAGAAAAATGCAAAAGAACTCAATCAAAATCGCTATGTGGAAACAACGCTTAATAAAAAAAAAAATTTAAATAAAAGAACACAATCCACCACATAGGGTGTACACAACTACATGCGCAAGTCAATTTGTTTCCCAAGTAAACTGATCGCACACATAACAATGCACTTTCGTCACGTTCAAGGAATTAGTCAATTTGGGAAGTCGGGGACGTTCTGGTAAATTTTACTAAACTCTGCATGAATAAAGAAACTACATTAAACAAAATAATAATATACTGTACCTGTATAGATAAAAGAACACAATCCACCACATAGGGTGTACATTACTACATGAGCAAGTTAATCAGTTTCCCAAGCAAACTAATCGCACACATAACAACGCACTATTGTCACAACAATATGACAATTGGGGGTTTTGGACTAAAAGTAACCTTCATTCCCTGCACATTTTCATGTATAAACAAGAGCTAGAATGTAATTCAATGATATATCCCTGAAAGTAGAGGAATAGACCTTTCCAATGACACCTGAATCATGTCTGTACCATCACTGGTTATTGTGAAACGATATTGCAAAAGTGGGGCAAAATTGGTAGAAATTATCGGTTTCCGCTATCCCCAAGTCTGTAGGGTAGCTGGAGATGTCTCACAGCTACCTCAGTATACTCCCAGATTGGCCCTCAACTTTCCCTTCATAATTGCTGAGTTGCACAGGGCCTTGGGTGGGGCTTTGGTTTCCCGGGCGTTTCCGCACCCTCCTCAGCTCCCTGCTTTGGAGTGGCTTCGGTCACCCAGGCTTTATTAGTGGTAAGCAGGGAGGATTTTGTGGGGGGCGCTCGGTTATGGCCTTGGCCTTGCTCGGTACCTTGGGGCAGTCTGGGGAACAACAGACATGCTGGGTGGAGATGGGAGGTGGCCCGCACTGTCTAGACTGACTTACGTGCCTCTCGGGCCACGTACTACGCAGATTTTCGCCGATTATCATATGACAATTTCCGCAGTGATGGCCTTAGTTTTAATATTAAAATGTAAAACTTGCAAACTAAACAAACCAAAACTGGGACAAAGACAATATAAAGGCAAAATAACTTATCAAAATCGCTATGTGGAAATCACGCTTACTAAAATAAATTTTATGAAATAAAAGAACACAATCAATATATTTGAGTTAATAATAACAATAATAATAATTGGTTTATTTCCAGCCGGCAGCCAAATACACAGATTTAACCTAGATCTTATCCTAAGAGATCAACAGACCGATCCTGGCCGCTAACGAGAGCGCCTACATACCCCCAAGGGAGTAGGACGTGGGCAGGAGACTTTGTGGGTCCCCCGAGACGGTTCGTCCAGACCTAGTCTTCACAGCCAGGGAAAGTTTTGAGATTACTTTCCCTGCCGGCGCATGTGATCGAACCCCCGACACCAGAGCCAGCGCTCCCAATACAGTTACTAAGTGCGCTTGGCCAACAAAACCGTTCTCAAACACACATAAAAACGCACGCAGGCTAAGCGGTGAAGATTGTTACTATCAAAAAATGTAGGCTATAAACTTATCATAAAGGGGGGCTTGGGGTGTTGTTTTAGTAAGCGTTGTTTCCACATAGCGATTTTGATTAGTTAATTTGACTTTATATTGCCTTTGTCCCAGTTTTGGTTTGTTTAGTTTGCAAGTTTTACATTTTAATTTTAAAGTTTGATGGAGGTCTAGTAGGGAAATTTAAAAAAAACGGAGAGGTTCCGGTCTCACCAGGCAGAGAGCCGAATCACAAGCCCGCCCACCACACTTCCAGGCGCACCCTTCATATAAACCGGCTCCCTAATTAGTATTTGGCATAAATCAAAGGAGGAGGTGGGACGAGAGAGAGGTGTGGGATGCGCATCACTGCAACAAAAACTGGTGAGAGGTGCGAGATCTAGGAATTGCTTGTAGCGATTTAGAAATTACTGTAGGCTAAATCTAAATGAATTACCGACGATAATTCATTTATTGAAATTCTGATACTTCTCTATGTATAGTGGCTCCCCGGGCCTGGCGCCTGACTGGCACCCGACCCCTTCTCCCAAACGACTCATAATTCCCCGAGACGCTATAGACTGCAGCACCGTTGATTCATTTAAACTTCGCCTAGACAAATATCTCGCATCAAACCTGCGACTTACTGCGTTTGTAAATGAATAACTTTATTTTATCCCCCCCTCAGTTACTAACCCATCTGTCCCCTACTAACTTCCTAATCCTGCCACGGACATTAGTTCCAGGGCAGTAGTTCCCTTTCCAATGTTCCCTTACCCACTCTAAACCACTGTTTGGACACTTGATCCTCAGTGTTTTGGAGGACAAGCAGCCTAGAAAGGTCACTAGACCTGTTGTTGCTTGATTTCCTTTGTACTCCTTTGTACCTCTCCAAAATTAGTTTTCTGTCCACAACTCACTCAAAGACAACTGCAGAGGTTGAAGTAACTAAACTAAAGGTTTCTAAACACCCCTGATGGTCACAAAGGCTTTTAAGTATCACAGAAAGGGAGCAAATACCATCCTGTGCGTAAAAGGGTTAAGCTGCACAAAATAGTCTTAATATAATTATATAATTACAGTATAATGATGTCGCCGGTACAGAAGGGGTTGAACAATCCTTTCCCTTCACAGCACCTCATACCACACTCGGATTATAATGTAAAACTTGCAAAATAGTCTTTAGTCACACATATTTATGAGTACAGAGAGGCTTAGCATTCCCATTTGTATAAGTACAGATCTCCCTCGATTACGATTAGGTTATGTTCCTGAAAACCCGATCTTAAATAAAAATATCGAATAGCAAACCCTAAAATTAATGGGGTAAATGGTGATGTGTTCTGGACCAGCTAAACCCAAACCCAAACACCTAAAAACCCTATAATAATATCCTAAATCAGGGCATTGGATAGTGAGGGAGACCTTTAACCCCTTATTGGCGGCGCTCGACTTAAGTCGTGCACCAATTTGCAGCAAGTTAGGAGCATTATTAAGGCTTTTAAAGGGTTAAAATAGAGTGCAAATGGCCGGGAGCACAGCGGGCCAGACAGCCGACTCCCAGGGCTTACCGCCGCCCATTAACTCATGTTCCCTGTGTTCTCGAGAGGCCGGCAGTGTAGCCAGTAGTGAGCATAGCTGGGAAAAATATACCGACATATGCTAAACTCCCATGTTCGTGGCATCACTGCAAGAGAACCACGAGTGCTACGTAGCTCGTTCTGGTCTCATTTTGAAGCTTTTAGTGCCTAGTTTTTTGCTAAATATTTTTTTTCATGCAGATGCTTGATTTATCATGCAGGAGGGTCTGAATATGCCCAAATGAGCCAAAAACACCCCGCTAGACAAGGGTTAATGAAACCAACGATAGCATGGTTGGCAGAGCAATGGCCTACAAACCTCTAGGTGGAGGGTTGGATATCAATCATAGTCATGTACTGTACTTATAACTGTCTTGATGGTATAATGGTTAGAGTGTGTGAGTTCTGTATGTGAAATCCTGGTTTTGAATTATGGGAGAATCACATGCTTTCATTAATTTCATTTGTGTTGTTATTGATGTAAAGAACGATGTTAAAAATATTGACAGACAAAAGTGTTGTTGGTGGATGATGGTGGTGGTCTAACAATCTGTGGTAACTACACCCTATGTGGTGGATTGTGTTCTTTTATTTCAAATTTGATTTTATTAAGCGTGATTTCCATATAGCGATTTTGATTAGTTCCTTTGCGTTTATCTTGTGTCGTCCCAATTTTGGTTTGTTTATTTTGCAAGTTTTACATTATAACTGTACACTGAAGTCCCTCACCCACCCACCATACCCCACATCTTGAACTGGGAGTGTAGGCCTATGCTGGTATAAAAACGCATCATCGCATCATATGTCTGATAACGGTGCTGCGAAAGGAAAGAATTGTTTAAGAACACAAGGGACACACACTCTCTCTGTACACTTAACTGGTTCAGTCTCTCTCTCGGACATAACAAACCCCTTCTCCCTCATGTTTAACTCTCTTGTTGTTATCGTGAAGGACTAATATGATTCCTGTGTCCCCCTTCTCCCTCATGTTTAGCCCCATTAACAACAACAACAACACTATACACTTACCTGGTTCAGTATCTCAGTATCTCTCTCAGACAAAACATCATCCTCTTCCAGTTTAACTCTCTTGTTGTTATCATGAGGGACTAGTATGATTCCTGTGACGCCACTCTCGCCTTCCACCGACGCTCGTCTCCCACACGGCACTGTAAACAAATACATTCATATTTTCACCAACCCACCAATTAACTTACAAATAATAATGTAAAACAAGCAAAATAAACACCAAAATAGGGACTAAACAATATATAGGCAAAAGAACTAATCAAAATTCCTATGTGGAAATAACGCTTTAACCCTCACAGACCGGTCTCGCCTTCTATAGGATATCCCTGAATCCTGGGAGATCTGGCCGAAAAACGTTGTACAGTAATAGGCTAGCCCTATCTTTGTTATTTTAACTGCTAGAAAATTCACTCACATCTCAAAACGTAGCCCTGTTTCGTATCTGTAGACTGGCGTTGAGTATAGCTCTCCAGATCAACTGGTTCAGTTGTGATGACGATTTCCGTGGAGAGAGTTTTGATGAGATGTTAGCAATAATCGGACAATAACAACACTAATCCAAACAATCAAAAACAAGAACAACAAAAGTGCGACTTCTCCTTCTTGTTCTGGTAGGTGCGCGTCGCTCCGACCGGCTGTGTTTACATGCGTCGGACGCACGACTTTCAAAACAAGCTTAACGCTCAGGCCGCGGGGCCCGTCATATGTCGGGCGAGAGAACCATGGTGATCACTGCGGGGCCCGACATATGTCGGAAGGGATGTTGAGCACATTATCGGCTCTGAGAGAGAGTCCACGTGTTGGGAGGACGATAGGCGGGCTTTGACCGCTCGGCATGGACCTAGTCCCGCCACTGACGTAACCTCTGCACCATCCCACACCACAGGCTTCGCGAGAACAAGGAAAAACTAGTGAATTTACCGTATTTTAGGGTTTTTGCCTTCGTCTTGCACGATCGTTGCAAGAGAACCCGTGGTGGTACAAGGATGATTCAGGTGTCATTGGAAAGCTCTATTATCGCCCTTTCACGGATACATAATTGTATTACACTCTTGCTCTTGTTTATGCATGAAAAAGAGCATGGAATGAAGCTCGTTTAGGGTAAATATGCCCGCCAGGCAGGTAGTAGTTCTAAGTTACAAACATCCCCGTTTGACAGGGGTTAAAGATGTCCACAAATCTATATTTTATTAATTTCACCACACCACCAAACACCGCCAATGAAATTAATGAAAGCATATATTATGTGATCCACCAGGATTCGAACCCGGGTTATCACAGACAGATTTTTAGACACCTTAACCATTACACCACCAACTCTCTCCCTCTCTCTCTCCAAATATCCAAACTACTGCACCGCTTTAAAGATCTGTCCACAAATATGAGAGGTCAACTCTCTCTCTCTCTCTCCTGCCACGGACATTAGTTCCAGGGCAGTAATTTCCTTTCCAATGTTCCCTTACCCACTCTAAACCACTGTTTGGACACTTGATCCTCAGTGTTTAGGACAAGCAGCATAGAACGGTCACTAGATCTGTTGTTGCTTGATTTCCTTAGTACTCTCACACACTTCCTCTCTCTCCAAATACCCAAAATACTGCACCGTTTTAAATATCTGTCCACAAATATCATAGGCTTACTCTCTCTCTGTCTCTTTCTTTCTCTCTCTCTGTCTGTCACACACACACTCACTCTCTCTCTCCTAACCAAAATACTGCACCATTTTAAATACCGGTATCTGTCCACAAATATGACAGGGTAACTCTCTCTCTCTGTCTGTGTCTCTTTTTCTCTCTCTCTCTCCAAATATCCAAAATATTGTACCGCTTTAAAGATCTGGCCACAAATATCATAGGCTAACTCTCTCTCACACACACTCTCACCCTCTCCTAATAACCAAAATACTGCACCGATTTAAAGATCTGTCCACAAATATGAGAGGCCAACTGCCTCTCTCTCCCTCTCTCTCACACACACACACACACACTCTCTCTCTCCTAATAACCAAAATACTGTACCGTTTTAAAGATCTGTCCACAAATATCATAGGCTCGCTCTCTCTCTCACACACACTCTCTCTCTCTCCTACTATCCAAAATACTATACCGTTTTAAATATCTGTCCACAAATATCATAGGCTAACTCTCTCTCTCTCTCGCCTAATAACCAAAATACTGTACCGTTTTAAATATCTGTCCACAATCATGACAGGCCAAGTTGCTCCATCTGTCGTCCGCCCCGCTACCGACCATCTGCGAGACCACCGGCTTGGACTCCATGGCTAGGATGTTTTTGACGGTGGGGGGGGGGGGTTAGTTAGTTATGTAGAGCAGATTAACCAGACCACTGAGCTCCATACAGAACTCTCATAGGTCTGGCAAATACAGAGGGGGGGGGGGGGGGGGGGAGGGAGACGCTGGGAGAAGGGGCTTCTGAGGTTGCGGCCTTCTCTTCCGAGGCTGTTGTTGTTGGTTCAGTGCTACAAAGGGAAGAGTATACAGGGTGTTAAACGAAAGACGAGTCCGCTGTTTTTAGTCTTTATGTTTGTATATGTGCAGCTAAAATTATGGATTATAGTTCAAAATTTTTTTTTTTTTTTTTTCTATGTGATTGAGGGAGGCAAAAGGCATAACTGCCTATAGCGAGTGCCTCCCCCATAGTTGAAAGAGTGACAGGGCCAAAATCAAGGGACGTTCGAGCCAAAATGCCTGGACACACAGAGTTGAAATTTAAGTCATAGGAAGAGGGAAAGACTGATTCTGGGAGAGAGTTCCAGAGCTCAGCTGTTGAGTAGAAGAAAGTTTGAGAGTAACGTTTCACTCTTGGGTTGGAGAGTTGCACAGATTATGTTTATGGAAGTGATAAAATGGCCAAAACAATGCTATTTCACGTTAATTTCCCTGTATTGCTTCTCATATTCATTCAAGTCTCAAACAAAATTGATCCGGTTTGTCACCCTGAAAGTATATACTGTATATATATACATATATATATATATATACAGTAGCCTATATATATACAGTAACCTATATATATACAGTAACCTATATATATACAGTCCTGTCTCATATAAAACTTGTTCGAATAACACGAGCAAGCAAAAATATTCATCCCAAAATTTTCTATTAACCCCTTCCTACGTCTTTTTCATTTTATTCTAGCTATATTTGGACGATTTTGTGCAGTTTAAGAAGGATCTGTGGTAGTTAAAAGGGTTGACTCAGATAGTTTGAAGCCTGTTAATTGCTAGAGGTCCTTCCTAAGCTGAATAATATCAGCTAATTGTTGCCAGATTATAACGAAGAGGACATCCCCGGTACAGAAGGGGTTAACAAAAGTTGGGCTTCAAGAACAGGGAAAATCCAAGCACGAGTCGGTCTCGATCAACACATATAAATCTATCTATCTATCTATCTACTGTATATGCTCAGGCCCAATCCCCACTTTTCCTATTTTTATTTTGTATTTTCTATTTAATTCTATTTTATTATTTTGTTTTTTCTGTTTTCTTGGGGGGTGGCCGCCTCAAGACAGAGCAAGAACAGGGAAAACACAAAAACACAACATAAAACAACGAACAAACAGATAAAAACACAAATTCACACACATCTAGGCTGGGGTCAATTATCATGAATTGAATTGGAATTGATTAAGAAAAACTGTGAATCGGAATTGATAAAATATAAAAACAATTTTAATTTAATTGAATTAGAATTTATATGAATTGATGAAATACTATTTTGCGAATTCATTAAGTTACAGTATTTTCAAATAAACAGTAAAATATAGTGATTTTCGGCATGTATTTACTATCTATAAGCCTTCTAGCGACTTTTGAGAACAAATCTAGTTGTATTTTGTGTCTTAATTTGGTAACCCTGCCTGCCCTGCCCTGTTGGTGTGTGATTGGCATAATGAATTGAATTGGAATTGAAAAGCTTATGAATTGAATTGGAATTGAAGATTATTTGTTTATGAATGAATTGAATTGGAATTGATTGATTTAAATTTTATTCTGAATTACAATTGAATTGAATTGAAAAGCTTATGAAGATTATTTTTTTACGAATGAATTGAATTGGAATTGATTGATTCAAATTTTATTCTGAATTGGAATTGAATTGACAAAAATGAAATGACCCCAGCCCTGCCAGTCACATACCCCATTGTCCCCCTAGCTGGGGGTTGCTGAATCGATGGTGGTGGAGGGGTTAACCCCTTCTGTACCGGTGACGTCTTTTTCATTTTATTCTAGCTGTATTTAAACGATTTTGTGCAGCTAAACAAATAATCTATGTTATTAACCCTTCCCGCCCGGGCAGCATTTTAAAAGGACACCGCGGCAGATGGGCAGGAGTCCGGGTGTCCTTTTAAAATCCGTAAGCTTGAAAGCCTATTAACCCTCTCACCACGGAAGGGCTCTTGAACGCCCATAAAAAAGCATATAACAGGTACCCGGAAGGCCTCTTGAACGCCCAGTGGTTGAAAGCCTGTGAGCTTCGTGTGCGAGGCGTCGGTCCGACGCATGTAAACAACAGCCGGCTGGACCGACGCCCCGCATCTCCGGCCACAAGAAGGAGAGCGTCGCTTGTTCGTGTGTGCCTGTATGTTGTTGTTAAGTATCGAAAAGTGGTGTAAAGTGGCTGTTTTGGCCATAAAGTTATCTCCAATGAAATCATCATCACAGCTCAACCAGTTGACTTAGAGAGCTCTACTTAATGCCATTCTACAGGTAAATAACACAGCTACGCTTGGGGATGCGCGGGAATCAGTCTGATTAACGAATATACGGTAGCCTAGTCTAGACGTTTTTCGGCCAAAACACCCGGGTTTCGAGGAATATATATATAATACATAGCCGGGGCTGGAGGGTTAAGCGTGTTTTGAAAGCTGTGCGTCCGACTCCTGTAAACAAAGCCTGTCTTTGCGACACCGCACCTCCGAAATCAAGGAGACGTCGGATCAATGTTGTTGTTGTATGCTATGACAAAATTAGTGTCTGCAAAGCTCCGATATTGTCAACATCGTATCGAATCTCTCTCCACGGAAATCGTCATCACAACTGAACCAGTTGACTTAGAGAGCTCTACTCAACGCCAGTCTATAGATTGGAAACCACAGTACGTTTAGAGATGTGTGGGAATTTTCTAGCAGTTAAAATAACAAAGATACGGTAGCCTAGGCGTAGAAGTTTTTCGGCCAAATCGCCCGGATCTCAACAACGTCCTTAGGAGGGCGAGCCCGGGCCAGAAGGGTTAAAGCCGGTATCACACGAGAGCTTTTATAGTCAGAATAACGTCCTTAGGAGGGCGAGCCCGGGCCAGAAGGGTTAAAGCCGGTATCACACGAGAGCTTTTATAGTCAACATTCTATGATCAAAAATTTTCTGGCAACATTTCTGGAATATTTCTGGAATATCGGAAACTAGACTGATGATAGATGCACTTAGGCAAAAGAAATATTTGAGTAAGGAAGATGTGGGTTTGCTTCAAGGAGATGTGGAGGGCATGAAGGGATGGTCTGAGCATTGGTTAATGCCTTTTCATCCAAAAAATGCAAGTACAGTAGGGTCTCACATAGAACGAGAAATTGGTCGATAAACGAGGCCGTTCTATGCGATTTCGTTCTATGTGAACACAGCATTTTGGTGGCCCAATATCGTCAATGTTCACTGTAAGCGTAAATTTCCGTCAGGAACATACGATATTTTGTACGATATTTCGGCGCTCTATATGAGAACTCCTCGGATTTGCCCCACTTTGGCGGCGGACTCGTTTTATGTGATCACATTCGTTCTTATCGAAAATTAAATATTAATATTTTAGGTCGCTCGTATTAATCGAGACTCGTTTTATGCGGGACCCTACTGTACATGCGGATTGGGACAAGCAAGATAGACAAGGTAGGATACAGTATGTATGAAGCGATGGAGGAAGTGAATGCAGAAAAGGATATAGGAGTAGTGATAGACAATAAGTTAAATTTCTCAGAATATTTAACGGAAAAGGTAAACAAAGCCAATAGAATTGTAGGGCTGATAAGGAGGACATTTGTGTCACTTGACGAAGAAATCTTCAGGAATCTCTACACAGTGCTGGTTTGGCCGCACCTGGAATATGCGAACCAGGTGTGGGCTCCATATATGGTAAAGGATATAGAAGCAGTGGAGAAAGTGCAGAGGAGAGCTAGCAAGCTAGTACCAACGTTGAAGAACGCGGGCTATGAGCAGAGGTTGAGGACACTGGGGCTTCCGACACTGGCATATAGGAGAAAGAGAGGGGATATGATAGAGACTTTTAAGATAGTGTCAGGAATGTATGATGAGGATGGGTGTGAGGGTATCTTCTTGATGCGGGAGGGATCAAGAACGAGAGGACACTCTAAGAAAATTTACAAAGAAAGAAATAGGCTTGAAAAGGGAAAGAACTAATTTTGTGATAGAGTGGTAAATGAGTGGAACGGGCTGCCCCACTATGTAGTCGATTCCGAATCAATAAGGAAGTTTGAAAGTAATCTTGATAAAGCATGGGAAGACAAGATTTGAAGTTTGATTATAAAGCAAAAATACAATATAGTAAAAATATTGCGTCTGCTACCGCCGCCGCCAACACCGTGAACGACCGCAGCAGTGCAAGTACAGTACTTACAGTTTCTTACAGTAGATCCTCTGGAAAAAGGCAAACTAGGCCTGTGTATCCAGCTCAGTACCAGTATTTGCACTGCTGCGGTCATTCACGTACTGGCACTGAGCTGGATACACAGGCCTAGTTTGCCTTTTTCCAGAGGATCTACTGTAAGAAACTGTAAGATGTTTACAAACTTTTTTCTGCCCGAACCTCTTATCTTGCGAGTTTATTATGGCCTTTGGTGCATTCAGTGATAGGGATAGTGGGTCTGGTGGTAATGATGAAGGAATTAAATTCCCAGGATCATCAAAACAGCAAACGTCGGTCTAGGCTACCGACGCCGATGCCATGTCAGACGAAAGCGCCGAAATTATGCCGATGAGTTAGGCTATATATGACTGATTTCAAATATATTATGTGTGGTAAGTAATCTCCTCATAATATGTATTTAAGTATTCTCCTCAAATGCATTCAGTGATAGGGACAGTGGGCCTGGTGGTAATGATAAAGGAAATAAATGCCCACCATCAAAACAGACAGCAAACGCCGACGCCGTCAGACGAAAGCGCCAAAATTATGCCGATGAATTAGGCTAGGCTATATAAGGCTGATTTCAAATATATTATGTGTGGTAAGTAATCTCCTCATAATATGTATTTAAGTATTCTCCTCAAATGCATTCAGTGATAGGGACAGTGGGCCTGGTGGTAATGATAAAGGAAATAAATGCCCACCATCAAAACAGACAGCAAACGCCGACGCCGTCAGACGAAAGCGCCAAAATTATGCCGATGAATTAGGCTAGGCTATATAAGGCTGATTTCAAATATATTATGTGTGGTAAGTAATCTCCTCATAATATGTAGGCCTATTTATAAGTATATATGGTAAACAAAATGTGAAAATAGCAAGAAATAGGTCAAAATTATGGACCTATGTACCAATTATAATTATTCCCATAAGTTCTTCAGTTCTGCTATGGCGAATCTCGCTATAGCGGTAGAATTAGGGCACCAATTACTCGCGATAGCAGAGGGTTGGGTGTACCTATCTACTGTACACAGTACCGTATATACTTAGGCACACACCACTATTTTGTATTATTTATTTATTTTTTTTAGCTGGGGGTGGCCGACTCAAGACAGCGCTAAAATAGTACATTAAAAAAACCAAAGGACTAACCTAAGCTTGTCAGTTGGGCTCGAGCCTCAGCAGACACCCGACCCATTGTGTGCGCGTGAGTATGATGGCCGCGAACACAAAGTTCTCCAGGTTGGGGTCGATGCCTTCCAAGAGTTGCATCCAAAAACCCGATCAGCTTGGTCTTGATGGTCGCGTTCTCCATCCCAAGGCCGGATTTGAAGATTTTCTGCGCTTCCTGGCTCAGCCTACAATTGAGTTATGAGTTCCATTAGGCCTAACACTCTTGAAAAAATATAATAAATATAAGAAACATTAATAGCCTACATATGCCTAAACACTTGTAGACACCCATGGCAGTAAGATAAATAATAGATATTAGTATGGTACAGTATGGTACAGCGAGAAATGCAAGCAATAAAAAATACCAAGCCAATGGATAGATTAAGACTGTATACTCTGCTTGCCATTACAGTACAGTACTGTACTCTTCTTATAATAGGTTAATAGTGTAAAGGACAATAGCTATAGGCAGGGTGTTAAACCCATCACTTCGAGTCGCCATACTAAGGGTTCAGTTCTCTGCAATTCATGCGGGAACTGGACCCACTTCACCTGCACAACACTTGCCTCCAAGAAACACTACACAAACACCTGGACCTGTTCCTCATGCCCCTCCCTCTCCCAGTCAAATCCCTCACCTAAAACCCGTCCACCTCTCCTCCCCAACCCACCTAACCTTCCCATATCATCCACTCCCCCCCCTAAAACCCGTCCACCTCTCCTCCCTAACCCACCTAACCTTCCCATACCATCCACATCCTCAACTCAACACACCACACCCCATCCTAATCCATTCCAACCCCCATCTCCTGCTCCCCAATCCCACCTCACCCATCCCAACCCCCAGCCCCTCCCTCACCCCCACCCCCACCCCATCCTCGTGCAGCAGCACCCAACATACATCGTGCACATAACATTAACATTCTTCAACTGAACATAGATGGCATCAACACAAAGAAACACGAACTCTCACACTTCATCAAACAACACAACATACACATTGCCATCTTACAAGAAACAAAACTCCGCACAACACAAAAAACACCCACATTTCATAATTTCACCACCATCAGACAAGACCGGGCTGTCGGCGGGGGCGGTGGACTCATCACCCTGGTACACAAAGAAATATCATACATAGTAACCAGTGTACAAACCAAATCCCTCCTCCCCCCAAATGATAACACAACAGAAATACAGTCAATTAAAATACGCACTGGCAACAACTCCAACATAACCATCATAAACACATACATCCCTCCCCAAACATCCCCTACAGTACCAAATGAATACAGACCACACTTACAACACATCACAAACACTCCACACACCCACACATCATCCTGGGTGGTGACTTCAACGCCAAGACGTCGGCCTGGTTTGTCGACAACCCCGACACAGACAGAGGGCTGGTACTACAAAACCAAACCGATAACCTCATCATCCTTAACGACATCCATCAACATACCCATATTCCTCACCAAGCCCTCTATAACCCATCATCTCCAGACATCACCTTTTGCTCCCCAGAACTCGCCCCCACAACATCCTGGAGGGTGGTCAGAACCTTAGGCTCTGACCACCTCCCGATCATTATCACCACCAAAACCAGACTCACCCCAGCTAGCCACAAACACACATACACCAATTATAAAAGAGCTAACTGGGAAGCATTCACAAATGAAACAGAACAACACTTCACAACTCTAAACAGTACACCCATCACTAACATCAACAATGCTGTACACATACTCAATAAAACTATCCAAAACGCTGACAAGAAACACATTCCAAGAGGTAACAGGAAAATACACAACCCCAACTTCACACCAGAAATTCAAAACCTCATCAGACAACGCGACATACTGAAACACTCCCCAGCACCCCACACACAAGACATCACACAACAAATTCAAGCACTCAACACCCAAACTAACAACAAAATACAAGAACAACAAAAACTAAATTGGAATAACTTCCTACAAACACTTGATCACAAAACAAACCCCAAAAAACTCTACAAAACACTAAACAGCATCACACTTTCCAACAGCAACACAACACAATCACATGCTGCAATCACAACAATAGACTCTACTCCTTCATGTAAACAACAAGCAAACACTCTCATCAATCACTTTTCACATGTCAGCCACCTAAAACCTCACAAAGACGACCGACGTGTCATCCGACGTAAGAGACAATTCCCCACAGACCCTGACTATACACCCTTCACCAATCACCAGACAAAGCATATCATCAACAATCTCAAGCACTCACCCGCCTGTGGCCTAGACAACATAAGCAACATACACCTCAGACACCTGGGACCACAAGGCATACACAAGCACTCACTAACATATCAAACTACAGCTATTCACACAACACAATACCAGACATTTAGAAGCATGGTATCATCATCACATTCCCCAAACCCAACAAAGACCCCACGCTACCCTCCTCGCACCGCCCCATCACACTTCTTTGCTCCCCCTCCAAAGTCATGGAACGCCTAGTATTACAACTAATTACACCTGACCTACCCCTAGCTCCAACACAACATGGCTTTAGGCCACTGCACTCCACAAACACTCTTCTCACAGACCTTACACAAAGAGCTTTCGACGGCATCAACTCAGCTAGACCACCACCCAGATCACTATTAGCCACACTCGACATTAGTAAAGCCTTCGATGCCATCCCCCGCCACAACCTAACAAACAAAATCTACAACACAAACATGCACAACAACACAAAAAGGTGGCTGGCCAACTTCCTAGCAGGCAGATGTGCACATGTATCTTTTGCCGGTCAGTCATCTAAAATCAGAAACTTTCCAAACGGAGTCCCACAAGGATCCGTCCTATCGCCCGCACTCTTCAATCTGTACATGCACGATATAACTACACCCAATACGCCCCAAATAAACTTAGCCTCCTATGCAGATGACATAACACTCACATGCACACACCATGACCCAAAAAGAGCAACAGATCTCCTTCAACCCTATCTCAACACACTACATGGTTGGTGCACTACAAACAGACTTAATCTAGCCCCAGCCAAATCCACCGCAACCCTGCTCACAAGTTGGACAGGAGAACACGAATACATCCCTCAACTCACCATAAACAACACACCCCTAACACATACACACACACCAAAATCCTAGGAGTAACATATGATACTCATATGACATTCAAACCGCACACCACAAACATTAAAAAGAAACTTACACCCAGACTTAACGCCCTCAGGTCACTTGCTCACACAAAATTTGGACACAACAAAGAAACTACCACCACAGTATATAAACAATACATAAGATCAGTGATGGAATACGCAAGCCCAGCCTGGGCTTCTAACCTAGCTGAAACACATCATAAGACCTTACAGACTATTCAAAACAAAGCCCTGAAGATCATTACAGGCTGCACAGCTACTGCACCCACAGATCACCTACATCAAGAAACCAAAATCCTCAAAGTCAAAGACCATCTGGACATGAGAGGCACTCAATTCCTGGCAGCAGCCTCCACGAACCAAGACCACCCACTAAACTACATGGCAACACACCCACAGACACCAAGAAATATCAAAACAACACCCAGCACACGGTATCACACACAATTATTGTCCTCTCTCCCTCCCTGCCCACCCCGAACCAACTTCCAGAAGCACATCCATACTCATATCTCTCACCGATCCATCCACTCACTCACAGACAACACGCAGCTGCATGCACGACCTCCCGAAATCCATCCTTCCGAATCCTCCCTTCCTCGCGAGGACAGAGTCCACCTGGCCAGGCTGAGATGCGGACACCATCCAGCTCTCCTGAGCTATCAGAAGAGACTGGATGACTCCGTTGTTGACGCCTGCGCGGGATGTAACACAGCACCCCATACCATTAAACACATCATAGAAGACTGCATTTCACACAACCACTTACGCCAACAACACAATCTACACTCAATGAGAGCTCTGTGGGAAAGCCCGATCGTGGCCATGGCCTTTCTCAGGGACTCGGGGCTGTTCGGCCAGGCAGCTTAGGGAACAACAACAACAACCGGAGCAATTTTATGTAAAGACTTGAATGAATATGAGAAGAAATGCCCAAAAATTAACATGAAATAGTATTATTTTGGAATTCTTATCTCTTCCAAAGAAATAATTTGAACTACAGTAGGGTCCCCATCTATGCGTGTTCGATTTATTCGTTTCGTGATCTGTACGAGCTACCAAAAATATAAATTTAATAATTCCCATCTGTGCGAATATCGTTTGAAGTGTGCGAGCGCCGAAATAAAGGTAAGCAAATCCGTGGAGAAACCCAAATGTATGAGTTTCTTCCCAACTGTGCGAGATACGCCATGCGCAGTGACGTCACAGTCAGCTTCTGCGCCGCTTGGGTAACGGGAGGGAGGGGATAGTCAGCCATATTTTTTTGCCCCCGCTCTGAGTGCACACATAGCTCCATGAGGAATTCGTATATCTTGAGTGGCTGAGCCACCCTAGCCCCTTTTGACCATGCCACCCACATGTACAAAATTTGGCTTACCGAGATCCAAAAAGTTTTGCACCTAAAAAGTGGCTTCCATCTGAAAAGCCAAAGGAATTTCTCTAAAAACTTTCTATTAGGGCCTAACCCTTCAAGAGCCGAAGGGCGAGTACCGTCCTGAGACTTTTAGTTTTTTTTTCTATTAAATTTTAAAACTTGCAAAATAAACAAACTAAAACTGGGATGACACTAGATAAAGACAAAAGAACTTATCAAAATCGTTATGTGGAAATAACGCTTAGGCCTAGGCTAATAAACCTTTTCACTCCTGCAATACTTTGAATCTTTTACATTCTTAAGAGCAGAGGGGGACCAGGCCACAAGGGGGTCTGGGTGCACCGTGCAGCAGCCCCCAGTTTTGGTAGCTTGGTAAGGTTGTTAGCTTCATGAATATTGTTGGAGGAGGAGACGGGTGAACCTCAGGTCTTCAGGAGGGTTTATTTACATCCACGAGTATCCTGGCTATGCCGCGTTCACGCTCGACTGAAGGCCCAAGTCTAAAGAATTACCCTAGCCTAGGCTATATTTAAGCTAATCCACCTTGCTTAATAATAATAATAATAATAATAGTTCTTAAAGCTAGCGCATGCTAAGCTAGCTAAGGATAGCTCAATAAGGCCGATTAGGCGTATTTCCATTGGTTGTACTACTACCCATCCTTTGCTCATGAGGGATGGTAACGACTCATGCTTGTGAAAAATCTTAATGCGCCGAGCGCGAACCCGGGCCTTCTGGGTGGAAGTCCGAGACGCTAGTCACTACACCAAGCGAGCCGCTTATACACCATAGTTTAATATTTGTTGTTTTTGCTGCTTGCATAGGCTTAGGACTACACTAGTTTGAGGAGTAGACCTAGCCTAGATGGGCATAGCCTATCCTAGTCTTAGTTCTACGAAGGCTGTGTAAAATCGTCTAAGTAGGCTAGGCTAGCCTATGGCTAGAATATAAGATAGGCTAACACTCGTCACTGGTTAAACAGGACCAGCACATGTTCAGGATCATCAAGAAACACTAGGCCTATATTAGATGTCCGAACGCTGAAATATTACATCGAAAAGCGAAAAAAAGACAGTTTAATGTTATTTTAATACCACAAATTTTGTTGATATATTTGAAGATAAATATTGAATCTATATACTCTAAAGATCATAAAAAAAATTGTTTTAACCCTCGGCAAAACCTATTAAAAAAGTATGGTACTAAAAAAAAAAATTGGTAACAAGGTTGTCAATACGGTACTTTCAGTCATCGATAGCTCTAAAGATCATATGCAAATGTGTTAAACCCTCGGAAAAACCTAATACAGTGTATAAAAGTATGGTACTAAAATTTAATTTTCGTAACAAGGTTGTCAATACGGTACTTTCCCGTTATCAATGTACAATCAAAGCTGAAGATTGCAGATTAAACACCGTAGACTTCATCGACTTCCTTTCACCTTCGTATAATCGAAAGCCAATTTTTTTTTTCTATTTACTAAGGGATTAGTACTCAACCAGCGGGGGTGTGGGGGCAGCAGCCCCCACCCATAATACTAGGTTAGGTTAGGTAAGGTAGTTAGGTTAGGCTAATGTCTTTTCAAATCACTATCGGGGGCGTGTCTCAACATCGATCAATAGGCCTAATGGGGAAAATAGGTTGGTTCAATGTTATTTTAATACCACAATTTGTTTTGATATATTTGAAAATAAATATTGAATCTATATGCTTTAAAGATCATAAGAAAATTTGTTTTAACCCTCGGCTAAACTTAATAAAAAAGCATGATACTAAAATTTATTTTTCGTAACAAGGATGTCAATACGGTACTTTCAGTCATCGATAGCTCTAAAGATCATATGGTCAATATACAGGAGACGCTACAATATAGGTAGCAAAATTCTAATGGTAGTTTTGGGTTCCTATCATCATATGCTTCATTTCTATATACTTTTTAGGCTATCCCCGGGAAAAAAGAAAAAAAATCTTGGGATTTTTTATTTTGGTAATTAACCTAACCAAAAAAACTAACCTAATAGCCCCCAAATACATTTAGGTTAGGTTAGGTTAATAAAAAAAAATATAAAAAAATCAAAGAAAAAAAGAAAAAACCCAAGATTTTTTTTTTTCCCCCCGGGGATAAAAAGTACTGTATATAGAAATGAAGCATATGATGATAGGAACCCAAAACTACCATTAGAATTTTGCTACCTATATTGTAGCGCCTCCTGTATATTGACCGATCATATGAAAATGTGTTAAACCCTCGTAAAAGCCTAATATAAAAGTATGGTACTAAAATTTAATTTTCGTAACAAGGTTGTCAATACGGTACTTTCCCGTTATCAATGTACAGTACAATCAAGCTGAAGATTGCAGAGTAAACGCCATAGACTTCATCAACTTTTTTTTCTTTCACTTCAATTTTTTTATTAAGGGATTAGTACTCAACCAGCGGGGGTGTGGGGGCGGCAGCCCCCACCCATAATACTAGGTTAGGTTAGGTAAGGTTGTTAAGTTAGGCTAATGTCTTTTCAAATCACTATCGGGGAGCGAGCGTGTCTCAACATCGATCGATAGGCCTAATGGGGAAAATAGGTTTTCCCGAGATTTCTAATTAATTACAAACACTATATATTGATGCAAATGACCAATTTTGTTTATAATAAACACTCGGAAAATTTGTGATATTAAAATAAAAAATTTCCAATAGGTTTTCCCGAGATTTCTAATTAATTACAAACATTATATATTGATGCAAATGAACAATTTCTTGGTTCAATGTTTATTTTAATACCACAAATTTTGTTGATATATTTGAAGATAAATATTGAATCTATATGCTCTAAAGATCATAAGAAAATTTGTTTTAACCCTCGGCAAAACCTAATTAAAAAGTATGGTACAGTAGCCTACTAAAATTTATTTTTCGTAACAAGGTTGTCAATACATTCAGTCATCGATAGCTCTAAAGATCATATGAAAATGTGTTAAACCCTCGTAAAAGCCTAATATAAAAGTATGGTACTAAAATTTAATTTTTGTAACAAGGTTGTCAATACGGTACTTTCCCGTTATCAATTTACAATAAAGCTGAAGATTGCAGAGTAAACACCATAGACTTCATCACCTTTTTTTTTCACCTTCGTATAGCCTAGGCCTAATCGACAGCCAATTTTTTATTTTTTATTAAGGGATTAGTACTCAACCAGCGGGGGTGTGGGGGTGGCAGCCCCCACCCATAATACTAGGTTAGGTTAGGTAAGGTTGTTAGGTTAGGCTAATGTCTTTTCAAATCACTATCGGGGAGCGAGCATGTCTCAACATCGATCGATAGGCCTAATGGGGAAAATAGGTTTTCCCGAGATTTCTAATTAATTACAAACACTATAGCCTATATTGATGCAAATGACCACTGTTGTTTATAAAAAACACTCGGAATATTTGTGGTATTAAAATAAAAAAATTCCAATTTCTTTTATAAAAAAACTCTCGGAAAATTCGTGGTAGCCTATTAAAATAACATTTTTCCAAAAAGACAATAGGACAATAGGCTAATAGCCTAGGCCTATTCACTTGATAGTGATAGCCTAGCTCCCGCTCAGTCTGTTTTCGCCGTGATGTAAACTATATAGCCTAGCCTAGTCTAGTCTAATCAAGAAAAATTTAGACGTAGCTTACATCATCATAACACATACCGGTTTCTCTTATTTATTTGTTGGGGATACTATATATTCTTCCCATGTGAGATCTTGATCTTGATTCTTGATTTAAGGGATGTGAGGGCAGTGCCCTATTAACCCTGACCCAGTGGTGGTCAAGCCGCAGCGGCCTCCCTGGAAGGAGGCTCAAACGTCAGGGACCCAGGAGGAGCTGCAGAAGGGCAACAATACTCCCAGGGCTCGAGGATGGAATGGAAGATGACGTGATGAACGATGACACCCGGCAGGAAGAAGACACGTGGTGAAGAGAAGAGGCGAGGACGGAGAGGCCAACACAATCCCCAGAAGCCAGGGCAGCATTCGCCGGGCACCGGAGACGTACCGACCGCGACGCCCAGCCAAGCCTACTCCCCCATGTGAGAACTGAGATGACGGGGGATAAAGATATCCCAAGCTGTAATGGTACCCCGAGAAACCGAAGGAAACACAACCACAACAACCACAACTTAAAAGAAAAAGAAGAAGTAACAAGAGAAAACGCGGCTCAAAGGGAAACCACCAGAGAAAACGGAGAATACGCGATTAGAAGGGGAAGCTATGATAGCTTCCCAAACCAACACGTGGACACCAGGGAATCCAACAACACTATACAAATACTTCAACAAACCCCGCAATGTGCCAAAATAGTAGTGAAAGGAGGTTTAAGATGCAAACTAAATATTTAGAACCAGTGTTAACTCGAAACCAAAGTGCAAATAGCCTAGGGAAGAAACAATCAGGCCAGAAATAATAGAACAGCCTAACATGTCACACTCAAATATCCCTCAGATACAGCACAAGCCAAATCACCCCAAGCATCATTCTCAAGTAATCCCCAAGTGCAAACAATTAAACCTTAGTGCGACTAGTTCCCTGATAGAACGCAAAACCAGAGTGTCACCCATGCCCCTGTTGCCCCGAAACAGGGCACCCAAAGTGCCGACAAAAACAGTAACTATCCACACTGAACCAAGTTGAATCAAGCAATCCGAATACTGGCTTGAATCCATTTTTGGGTTCTGAATTCGGGCTTCCTAGGCAAGAAAGGAAGATCTCAGTTGTACCCTCTAGTGAAGAGTGCCCTGCAATATTACCTATTATAGCATTAAACATCCTGTTCAACGGAGGCTAGGCAGCAGGCCTACATCTGCGGGTAACAATGAAGAATGCCCTACAATATTACCTAGCATTAAACATCCTGTTCAACGGAGGCTAGGCAGTGCATCTGTAGTTAACTATCATTATAGATGATACAGGTAGCCTTGATAACGATTTAGTTAACATCTATCTATCTATCTATCGATTGCCTGACGCCGTGATCCCCGAAGGGATGGCCACGAACGAACCGCCCCCATGCACCTCTGTCCCCAGTCAGTCGATGCCCCTCCTCCCAACCAGCACCGCCTTCATCCATATACTTCCTCACTCCATCCTTCCACCCCTCCTTCGGTGCACCTCTCCCTCTCTGTCCTTCCACCTCGCTCTCGTACGCCCTCTTAGTCATTCTCTCGCTTTCCATACGTTCCATATTGCCGAACTATCTCAAGTTGTTCCTTTTCACACTTTCCAGCACATCTACCTCCACACCACACCTTCTTACTTCCTCCTTTGTCTGTCTATCCCTCCATGTAACTCCGCACGCACTTCTCAAGTAACTCATTTCCACCGCTCTCACTCTGTAAAGTCAGTGAAAGTAGGCTAGCCTAAAAACAGATCGGATGCGGAAATACCCTGAGCCGACCAGGCCAAGTGGGATATCTCTATTGGTCTAACTAGTAAGGTGTTTGCCTCACAACCCAAGGGTCTAGAGTTCGTGGTCCCACCAGGGCTTGATATTTTCGGGAGGCTATTCCCGCATCTAACCAAGTTTAGGTGTGCTGGTAAAATTGTTCAGATGGTTGAGAGTAAGATCGGAGCTCCATAAATCCTCTTTCGGGTATGGTGTAAAAACCGATTCCTACAGGACAAGGAAGAGGATAGGAGAGAGCAGGGAGTGTTGTGAGATTCGCTTGGGTTGGGTTGTGGCGTTGCCAGCCGCCCAAGTGAGTTGCCAACTGGGCAGTTAGTAGGTGCGTGTGGTGCACCGCTCAGTGAAGTTGACTCACCATTCCCGTTTATCTCTCTGACAGACTCGGTCGATTCGGCTCAAGCTTGTTCCTCTCTGTTCGTTCCTCTCTGTTCGGAGCTTTCGCTTCCCGGAAGGTGAAGTAGTGTAAAGTCAGTGAAAGTAGGCTAGCCTAAAAACAGATCAGATGCGGAAGTCTGAGACCAGGCCAAGTGGGATATCTCTATTGGTCTAACTGGTAAGGTGTCTGCCTCACAACCCAAGGGTCGAGAGTTCGTGCCCCCACCAGGGCTTGATATTTTCGGGAGGCTATTCCCGCATCTAACCAAGTTTAGGTGTGCTGGTAAAATTGTTCAGATGGTTGAGAGTAAGATCGGAGCTCCATAAATCCTCTTTCGGGGTATGGTGTAAAAACCGATTCCTACAGGCCTGTAGGAAGTAGCTAGTATCTTCTATATTTTCACCGAAAATGGTTGGTTTTCAATTATATTCTGTTTATCATGAATAGTTTTGTATATTTTCAGAAAAAAATATAAATAAAATACAAATATTTGTTTAAACCTCTTACTTGAAATATGCATGGTACATTCTTAACACCTTACGAGCGGCCTATGCGGTTTATTTATATGTACCACCCAGCGGGGTGTTTTTAGCCAAAATAGGGCTGTTTACGTGATCATTTTCATGCCTAAATAAGACCCAGAACGTAAAACAAGTACCTATCCCTGAAAGGGCATAAACAGAGCTTTCGAATGACACCATAACGATCCTTTTATGGCTAGTTTCTGCAATAACCGTGCAACGCGAGTGCAAAAAGCATGTAATTAGCCACTTTCCCGATACAATTCCTTATATAGCGAGTGAGAGAGGGAGGAGGGAGCTGGGATTCGTGTCAGTATGTTCGCCGCGGTGGTCTGGAGCAGTCATACGCTCGCTACTCTCCTGCCACCACTTGTCTCTCTCTCTCAGCAACATTACGTGCTGAAATTGCCACTATGTCGAGCGCCGCCACATAGTCCAGCTTTATTAAATACGACTTATGTGGTGAGCCGCTAATTAAGGGTTAAAGCATAGCCTACACAAAATGCCAGCAAGGAGTCTCCCCCAAACGCGCCCCTGTCGACCTTGCCCTGGCCAGTCTCTTTAGCAGCTAAATCAGTAAAACCCTCAGGCAGTTCCAGTCAAGCCTGGAAACCTTTCTCTCTGACTAAAATTTACTTCAATTAAACTTATTCTTGCCCTATCTCCACTTCCCTCTAACCCCCTTTCACTACTATTTTTGATCTTGATCTGTTTTCTTGTATTACCCTGAAGATGTCTTGAGAGAATTGACGAAAGCTTGGTGTTCCATTGTTTCAATTTTCCTAGCGAGTCTTACTACATAATTTGATCACACGTATTTGTGATTTTACTTCCATATATATATATATATATATATATATACTGTATATATATTCGTGGACCCCCTATATGTTATTCTTTATGCAACTATAATAATCTGGATTGATTTTTGGATGGAACTTGCTTTACAATAAATAGGATACATAGTTTTGTAGTGGATGTAGATAAAATTATACTCATAAATTCGTTTTCATAGATATACTTCCACAATTAGAAATAGGTGAGGTACACGAATATATATAAGTGACTGTACATGACAAGTCTTCGTGAAATGGAGCAACACAAAGGCGGAGTGGGCCCCCAAGTAAACTAATCTGCTGGACAATTTGGTTGTCCCCTTGTCGTGTGGGCTTGAGGCTAGGGGAGGGGGGCAGAGGCTGGGGTTCAGGGAGTGGTGGGTGGCAGAAGCTAAGGTACAGGGGGTGGTGGGGGGCAGAGGCAGGGTAGAACGAGGGGGGGGGGGGGGCAGGGGTGAGGTGTGGCTTGAAGTGGGTGACGTATGACTTGACGTGGGTGAGGTATGACTTGACGTGGGTGAGGCATGACGATGTGGGTGAGGTATGTCTTGATATGGGTGAGGTATGACTTGACGTGGGTGAGGCATGACTTGACGTGGGTGAGGCATGACGATGTGGGTGAGATAATGGTGAGGGAGTATGGCTTAAGATGGATGGTGTGTGGATTGCTGTGGCTGAGATATGGTAAGATGGAAAGGCTGGAAATGGATGCTCTGTGGATGGATGTGGCTGAGATATGGTGAGATGGATGGTGTTTGAACTGATGTGGGTAAGACATGGTGAATCAAAAGAGGTATGCAGGCAAGTGGGTGAGGTATGAGGTATTTATTGGGTTGTTACACCTGAATGGTACGATAGGTCCTAATAATGACAAAAAAAATGGGGTGACAGGTCTTAAAATCACCAAACTAATTAACATTCCAAAAGTAATGGGGCTAAACATGAGGGAGAAGGGGGTAAAACAATGCTTCCTATAACACATAACACGCCCCCCAAAAAAAATAAAAAAAATAAAAATAATAACAAATCAATAAATACAAAAATAAATATATGTACAAAATAAAATAAAATACATATACCCAACAACTAAATGCCAAGTAACAAAACCAGCACAATCAATTCACGTCTATCGGGGGTTGCACAATGCCGGTCCCTGGGTAACACAATAGCCAGTAAGAGCAGAATGGGCCCTCAACGTCACGGGTAAACTAATCGGCCCGGCCATTTTGCTGTCCGAGTGTCATGTTAATTTGGACCCCGGGCCGAGATGGGTTGGCCGGTGTCACTCGAACGCTTTTTCCGGCAATTTTCGATGCTCAAGTTTTATCTCGTAATATTGTGAGGCTCTTTCACACTGGAATCGGAAACTAGACTGAAGGTAGATTTTTTTTTTTTTTTTTTTTTTTTTTTTTCTATGTGATTGAGGGAGGCAAAAGGCATACTGCCTATAGCGAGTGCCTCCCCCATAGTTGAAAGAGTGACAGGGCCAAAATCAAGGGACGTTCGAGCCAAAATGCCTGGACACACGGAGTTTGAAGCAATTTAAGTCATAGGAAGAGGGAAAGACTGATTCTGGGAGAGAGTTCCAGAGCTCAGCTGTTGAGTAGAAGAAAGTTTGAGAGTAAAGTTTCACTCTTGGGTTGGAGAGTTGCACAGAGTAGAGTTGCACAGAGTAGATTATGTTGTTAAGTGGCTTATTTCTGGTAAAACTTAAAAATCGACACTTAAATGACACAAAAGATCTTAAAATCGCCAAGCTTATGGGGCGAATGTCTCACAATTTCAAAACTAATGGGGCTAAACATAAGGGAGAAGGGGGTCCAGTAAACCTGCCCTACAAATAATCCATCTTCCGTCTAGCTGCTGATACCCTTGTCGATTTGTTTCCTGGCGAGCGATAGCGAGTGTGTAATATAGGTTTGGCCGGAACGTTTTTCTATCGAAAAATGTACACATTTATCTAGAAGGGGGATCTTGGGGATATTCTTTTAAGCTTGATGGAGGAATTAAATAAATAATAAATAAATCAATATATCAACCAATAAATAAACCCTTACCCCCCCTTAAATAAATAGTCAAAATATTGTTGCAAGCATGGTGTAGGCCTATTCTTGGCAGCCACCTGAGGGAACAACACAACAAGCGAGCGAGTTGGTCCAAGCTTGCCTGGAGTCAACAACACAAAGCACAATTTTTAAGGACAACACCAGAAACATATCCTCGGCTCTGTATTGTCTGAGGAGCAAATATTGACTCTAATATAATTGGTATTTTTTTGTTTTTTTCTTGTTTCCTATGTGAGTGAGGGAGACAAAAAAACAACAACAACAACAACAACGCAGAACTGCCTGTAAACTGAAGGGGACAGTGGCTAATTTTTTATTCCATTAATATACTGTATATATTAATTCATTTTGTATTTTCCTCGCTAGACCTCCATAAAGTTTAACACAAAAAAACACCCCCTAGACCCCCCTTCAAGATAGATTTATACATTTTTCGGTAGAAAAATTTCCCGGCCGAAGGCCAGTTTTTATGTTAGGAAAAAACCCGACACCTAAATGACACGAAAGGTATAGAAGGTATAGACATGGGACGAAAGGTATAGAAGGTATAGACATGGGACGAAAGGTATAGAAGGTATAGACATGGGACGAAAGGTATAGAAGGTATAGACATGGGACGAAAGGTATAGAAGGTATAGACATGGGACGAAAGGTATAGAAGGTATAGACATGGGACGAAAGGTATAGAAGGTATAGACATGGGACGAAAGGTATAGAAGGTATAGACATGGGACGAAAGGTATAGAAGGTATAGACATGGGACGAAAGGTATAGAAGGTATAGACATGGGACGAAAGGTATAGAAGGTATAGACATGGGACGAAAGGTATAGAAGGTATAGACATGGGACGAAAGGTATAGAAGGTATAGACATGGGACGAAAGGTATAGAAGGTATAGACATGGGACGAAAGCTTTTAAAATCAACAAAATAATCGGGCGAATGTCATAAAATCTGAAAACTAATGGGGCTAAACATGAGGAAGAAGGGGGACCAGAAAAATTACCCATCTCCCCTTAACAGTCATAGACGGTTGGTTATATTATTCAATTATTTTTATTCTTGATATTTTTACGTACTGGTAACTGATTTAATATATACTGTATACTCACACTCTCTCTCTCTCTCTATATATATATATATATATATATATATATATACTCATTATACTGTATAGATGAGTGTGGGAGAGTAGATGAAACCAACCTTTCTACATATTCCCACCCCTATTCCTTTTAACTCTTTAACCCAAGTGTGAACCGGGGGACTCGTTAAAGGCAGTTTTGCATTTTCTCCACTTCTTGCACATAAAAAAGGGGCCGTTGGTAATGCTCTGTGTGTGTGTGTGTGTGTGTGTGAAATATTTTCTATAAACTGATGTGTGTATATACCTCAGGAGCTCGTCACTAATGCTCTCTCTCTCTGTGTGCATGTGTGTGTGTGTGTGTGTGTTTGTGTATGTGTTTGTGTATAATAATTTCCATAAACTGTTGTACATACATACCTCGTCAGTAAGGCTCTCTGGCAGCCAATTTCACAAGTGAGCGACGCTGTGGACGGGTAAAGCCTGTCTGCCGGCAGCCCACAATTCACAAAGGCTAGTTAGTTTTCCTCCTAGCTATTGTCAACCTGCGATCAAATAAAGTGGCTCTCTTGTTTCTTTTCTTCTCTCTTAACAAAGCCTGTATATTTTTCTTGTTTCTCTCCTCATAAATCCATATTTTTCTACTTGATATTTTCTTTCTTTTCTTCTTGTTCTTTTCTTTTCTCCTCACAAAGTCTGTCTCTTGTTCTTGTTGTTTGCAATCTCTTCTACTAGTTGTTTTCTTCTGTCCTCATAAAGGCTTACTCTTCTTGTTCTTTCTTGTGGCCTCATAAATATGAATATAACACACAAGCATGACTGGAAATATGTGGAAAAGCTTCACATTTATAATTCGTTCAGCCTGGAACAAACTTCCTTTAAATATTGTAAATAGCTCATAAGTAGAGAAATTCAAGAAAAATGTAGGTACTATTTTATACAATCTTCAATGAGTCTAGTGTATTCCACAATAAGTGTCTCCCCTCTTAAGGGGAGATGGGTCGTTTTTCTGGTCCCCTTTCTTCTTCATGTTTAGCCTCATTAGTTTTCATATTTTAAGACCTTCGGCCCATTAGTTTGGCAATTTTAAGATCTTTCGCCCCATTTCTTTGTCAATATTATGACCTTTCATGCTATTTATGCGTCAATTTTCGTGAGCCTATAATTTTGGAAGGAAAGTATACAAATTAATCTAGAAAGGGGATCTAATGGATGTTTTTTTTTTATGTTTGATAAGGTCTAGGGAGGAAACTAAAAAAATAATAAATATGTGAACAAATCGATCAAAAAGCGAACCATCTCCCCTTACCTAATCCATGTAACTCCCTGGGGAATACAAGTCTTCTAATCCTGTACCTCCCTTGGGACGGCAGCATCTTTGTAGCTTCTTTGTGCTTGTGTGTCTTCGGTTCTGTATTATTCAATCCCTTTTATTCCATGTCGTTTGGTTCTATTTTTATGTGTTCTTTCATATGTCGGTAGTTCAAAGGGTCTGCCTGTCTCTCTTTCTCTCTGGGCAACACAATTCTTCCCATCTTCTCTCTCTCTCTCTCTCTCTCACACACACACACACACACACATGCCCGTAGCCTAGTAGGTAGAGCTCTCGTCTCACACACGAGGGGTCGGGGGTTCAATCCCCGGCCGGGCGGAGACAAATTGGGCTTGTCTCCTTTCATGTGTTAGCCTCAGTTCACCTAGCTGTAAATAGGTACCTGGCATAAATGGACGACGTTGTGACGTCCCATCTGGGGTTGGCAAAAATGGTACAAGGCGAGATGGGTATCATATGGTTCACCTAAGCTGATGGCTACCTAAGCCTTCTGGCGAGACGGTACCGTCTATAGTGAGAATGGTACCATACAGATCCACCCTAAGCCTTCGTTTCCGATGTCGCCAATTGGCTAAAAATACAGACTACACACACATCCACAGCCATTCCAACGATACATATAACACCTACACATATAGGAGGCGGGAAATAACGAGCATGCTCACTCCCGCAATACAACTAGAGTAAGTACAACTAGAGTAAGTACACGCACACGCACACACACACACACACAACAGTTTACACCTCCCCGTGGCGTAACGGATAACGCGTCTGGCTCACAACCGGAAGGTCCCGAGTTCGAGACCCGGGCGGGGAAGAGACATTTGGGCAAGTCTCTTAACGGTGTAGCCTCTGTTCACCTAGCAGTATAAATAGGAACCTGGTATAAGTGGACGAAGTTGTGACGTCCCATCTGGGGTTGGTGATCGGTTACAAGGTGAGATGGATATCGTACTGGTCAACCTAAGCTACTGGTCAACCTAAGCCTTCGGGTGAGACTGGTACTGTAGTGAGACTGGTACCGTAGTGAGAATGGTACCGTACAGATTAACCCTAAGCCTTCGTTTCCAAATGTCGCCAATTGGCTAAAATACAGACTACACACACATCCACAGCCATTCGAATGATACATAAACACTTAACATGCATTTCACGCAATACATTCCCAGTTAAGGAGGCGCGATAATAATGAGCTTAGCTCGCATTGCGTGGATTCCCCTTGACGAACAAGTGAGTGAGTGAGTTACACTCTCTCTCTCTCTCTCTCTCTGGGCAACACAATTTGTCTCATTCTCTCTCTCTCTCTCTTAGTGTTTTGGAGGGCAAGCAGCCTTGAGGGGTCGCTGGACCTGTTGTTGTTTGATTTCCTTTGTTCTCTCTCTCTCTCTCTCTCTCGGGGCAACGCAACTCTTCTCATCTTTTCTCTCTCTCTCTCGGGTACGTTGCGTCAATTTCCCCTCTGTCGTCTTATCTTCATATTCGCTTGTCTCCTCACTTATCATTTGCTCTCTCTCTCTTTTCTCACATTCAGTGTCTCTTGGCTCTGGATTTCTCCTTTCTTTTATACTGGCAGCTTTATAACTCGCCTTCTCTCTCTCTCTCTCTCGCTCTCGTCTGTCTCTCTCTCTCTCTCTCGTCTGTCTCTCTCTCTTCTTTTATACTGGCAGCTTAAATTATAACTCGCCTTCTCTCTCTCTCTCTGTCTTTCTCTCTCTCTTCTTTTATACTGGCAGCTTAAATTATAACTCGCCTTCTCTCTCTCTCTCTGTCTTTCTCTCTCTCTTCTTTTATACTGGCAGCTTAAATTATAACTCGCCTTCTCTCTCTCTCTCTCTCGTCTGTCTCTCTCTCTCTCTCTCGTCTGTCTGTCTCTCTCTCTCTCTCTCTCTCTCGTCTGTCTCTCTGTCTTTCTCTCTCTCTTCTTTTATACTGGCAGCTTAAACTATAACTCGCCTTCTCTCTCTCTCTCTCTCTTTTTGGCTATGCTTTCCTTCCACATTCCCTTACTATCGGGTTTGCTATCCCTACTAGAATAAAGTCCTGAAACCTCGCCGGGATCGTAAGGTTTGTGTGGCCAGTGAATCTATGTATATCTATGTTAATCTTCCTTCCACTGTCTCTTTTCCTCTCTCTCTCTAACTCTTACTCACTCTCACCCTCTCTCTCTCTCTCTATTCCCCTCTCTTTGTTCTCAGTTCTGCTCTCTCATAATTCCAATTTCTCCTCTTCCTACTTTCTTTACACTTTTCACTTACTTCTTTCTCTCTGTCTCTCGTTTATCTTCCCCTTTCCCTTGGTGCTACACTTTTCTCTTACTCTCTCTCTCTCTCTCTCTTGATTACCCACTTCTCTGTACTCCCTCTAGTTTCCAGCTCTCTCTCTCTCTCTCTCTCTCTCTCTTGATTACCCACTTCGCGTTACTCTCTCCAGCCTCCATTTATCCATTTAGGCGGAAGGCATGCGCTGTCCCAAATGCTCCTGTAGCATATTTGAGTGTTATTTTGGGTTAGTTGTGGCTATTTGTTGTCAACGTGCATCAGTTTGCTTGCCTGTGTCCGTGTGCTTTTGTTTACTTTCTTTGTGTTGCATGCTGCAGCTATCCTGTTTTATTTATACATTTGCCGGCTGCTTCCTATTTATCTCATCCTATTTACCCGTTAACTTTGCAGGTTGGTTCCTATTAACTTCTTCTGTTTTAGCTATATTTAGACGATTTTGTGAGGCTTAAGGAGGATCTGTGGTAGTAAGTAGGGTCAAGTGTGATAGTTCGAAGCCTGTTAATTGCTGGAGGCCCTTTTGAAACTGAGTAAAACCGTCTAATATTAGCCAGAATAAAGTCAAAAGGACGGGGTTAATCTCATCCTGTTTAGCTTTCTCTAGCTATTTGTTATTACACTTCCTCTCTCCTGGTCCGTACCCTCCTCCCTAATCCTCTCATGCTCAGCTCATTTGGTCTCGTTACTGTAATTCTCTGCCTGGCTCTCTCTGTTTACACTACTCACCTTCACATTACCTCGCCTGGGGTTGTTGTTGTTGTTGATGTATGTGGTGGTGGTGGTGGTGATGGTGTTGTTGTTGTTGTTGTTGGTGGTGGTGGTGTGTGTGTGTGTCTGTGTGTGTGTACATGTTTGTGTATTGGCTTATTCATATACTTGGTACGTTCATTACCTCCGCCGATGAAGTAGGAGGAGATTGTGTTTTTGCCTCCATTTGTTTGTCTGATTGTATAGAAGATATTTCAAAATGGCATGAATCGATGTTCATGAAATTTGGTGGACAAATAGAATATGTGCTAAGGAAGAAGTAATTCCAGTTAGGAGGCGATCAGGATAGAGCACATACCTCCGCCAGCGTAGATATCACATTTTATTTAACAGTTCATTCCCCTTTATGGCTCCACGTTTCCATTTCCCTCTCTCATCTCTATCTCTCTCTCTCTCTCTCTCTCTCTCTGCCGGAGGGTGGGGAGAGAGCCTTCATCTTTGCTATTCTTTCCTTCCACTTTCTCTGAGGTTTGGTAATTCTACTAAGATTAAGTCCTGGCCATCTCGCAAGGATCGTAAGATATGTGCGGCCAGTGTATCTATGTAACAAAGATATATCTCATCTTGCCTGCCATCCTTCTCACTCTCTCTCCCCTCTGGCCTGTCATCCTTCTCTCTCTCGCTCTCTCTCCCCTCTGGCCTGCCATCCTTCTGTCAATTTCCCACATTACCATTATCCCTTACTCACTCTAACTCTCACTCACACACACACACACTCTCTCTCTCTCATCTTGCTTGCTTGCCATCCTGCTCTCATTTTCCCTCATTATCATTATCCCTCTCTCTCTCTCTCTTACTCTCTCTCTCTCTCTCATCTTGCTTGCTTGCCACCGTGCAGTCTCTCATTTCCCATCATTACCATAATCCCTCACTCACACTCACTCACTCTCTCTGGTAACTCCCTCCCTCATCCTCACATCACCACTTCCGGTATGCTGTGGATGATGTGGGTTGGGGGTTGGACCCCCTTCTCCCTCATGTCTAGCCCAATTAGTTTTTTGATATTTTAAGACATTCACCCCATTATATTAGATATCTGAAGACCCTTCGCCCCATTACATTGACACTTTTAAGACCTTTCGTGCCATTTAGGTGTCGATTTGTTTTCCTGGCGAGAGATAACGAGCCTGTAATTTACGAGGAACCGGCTGGGAAAGTTTTCTACTAAGAAAATGGACACATTCATTGCAAAGGGGGATCTTGTGTGTGTGTACTCACCTAATTGTACTCACCTAATTGTAGTATACAGGATTTGAGTTTTTAGGCTCGTATTGTCCCGCCTCCAAAGATTCTGTTATCTAATTTGGCTTTAACAATGTGGATATTCCCCTCACCCACCACTTCATCATCCAACTGATTCCACATATTAATACTTCTATGTGGAAAGCTGAATTTCCTCACATCTCCTTTACATCTGCCTTTCTTTAACTTGCAACTATGTCCTCTAGTCCTCCCTTTATCTCCCTCGATAAAGTCCTCCTTGTCTATCCTTTCCAATCCCCTAACACATTTATACATCATAATCATATCCCCTCTTTCTCTTCTCTCACTTAGAGTTGGCAAATTCAATCTCTCTAATCTCTCTTCATATGTCAGTTCTCTTAGTTCTGGAATCATCTTCGTTGCAGCTCTTTGTACTTTCTCCAACTTAATTATGTGTTTTTTAAGATGGGGTGACCACACCACTGCCGCATATTCCAATTTAGGTCTCACCATTGATTTTATTATATTTACTAGCATCTCTTCATTCAAATAGTTGAATGCTATTTTTTACTTTATTCAACAAGCTTGTCCCACAATTTTGTTAATATGGCTCTCGGGTGAAAGATCTCCCTGTATTATAATGCCCAAGTCCTTTTCTTTCTCTGAGGGGTTAATCGTGCATTCTCCTAGTTTATATTCCCAATGAGGTCTTCTTTTACTCACACCCCCTTCCATCACATGACATTTATCTTTGTTAAAATCTAATTTCCATATCTTGCTCCATCGGTCTATCTTATCCAGATCACTCTGTAGCTCTCTACAACTGTTTTCGTCCACTATATGTTTCATAATTTTTGCATCGTCAGCAAACATATTCATGTATGCATTTATTTCCTCTGGCATGTCATTTATATAGACCAGAAACATAATTGGGGCCAACACTGATCCCTGTGGAACTCCGCTTGTAACATCCCTCCATGTTGATAAGCTGTCTCTTATCATGGTTCTCATCTGTCTTCCCGAGAGATAGTCCTCCATCCACTTCAACAAATTACCCTGAACCCCTCCAAACTTCTTCAACTTCCATCTAAGTCTACTATGAGGAACTCTGTCAAAGGCCTTCTTTATATCAAGATACACACAGTCCGCCCATCCTTCTCTCTCTTGTAGTATATCTATCATCCTATCATAAAAGCTCAGCAGATTAGTAACACATGATTTTCCCTCTCTGAATCCAAATTGTCTTACAGTAAGTACATTATTTTCTTCCAAGTACTTTATCCATCTTTTCTTAATAATCTTCTCACACATTTTACAAACAACACTTGTCAGTGACACTGGTCTATAGTTTAGCGGCTGCTCCCTACTCCCACCTTTGTAGATTGGTACTACATTAGCCCTTTTCCAGTCTAGTGGTAATTTTCCAACTTCAATAGAGTACTTAATTATTTCATATAGGTTTTACCAATTCCTCAGCACATTCTTTTAGAATCCATCCTGCTATATTGTCTGGGCCCATAGATTTTCTCACATCTAGTCCCTTCATAAGTTCTAGTAGTTCCTCTGGTTGAAAGATAATATCCCCCAATTTTTCATCATTTTGGTATACAATCTCTGGTTCTAAAAATTGTTCATCCATAGGATAAACTGAATGTAATGTATTATTCATAACCTCACATATCTTCTCATCACCCTAATAAATATTATCTCCTTCCCTCAGCTTCATTATTTTGTCCTTAACCTTCAATTTGCTATTTACATACCTGTAAAACAATTTGGGATCACTTACAAATTTTTCCACAATGTTTTTTTCATAATTTCTTGCTTCCTGTTTCCTAATTCTGACATACTCGTTCCTTAGCTTCCTATATGTATTCCAGGTCTGTTCATTTCTCCTTCTTGTGGCTATGTTCCATGCCTTATTTATCTTATCCCTAGCTATTCTACATTTATCATTAAACTAGTCTTTTATCTTTTCAGTCTTATTTCCTTGTCTTGGCACATACCTGTTTACAATATCATCATAAATGTTTTTAAACACACAGTATTTATCATTAACATTGTTTTTTCTGTTCAATTTCACTCCAGTCTGCATCCCTGAAGCAACTTTTTAATAGCTTAACATCTGCTTTCCCATAGTTCAATCTCCTTTCTTTATGTTCTTCTCTCTCTAGCATTGTTGGATAACCCATCAGGATTTCCATTTCAATTACCACATGATCACTATTTCCCAGCGGAGGTAGGTATTTAGTATTTGTAATCATATCTGAATCTCTTGTAAACACCAAGTCTAATCTAGACGATTCATCTTTACCCCTTCTTCTTGTGTTTTCCTTAATATTCTGAATTAGCAGGTTTTCTGTAACCAAGTCTAGTAGTACATTCCCCCAAGAACTCATATTACTACCTGCGTCTCCCTCCTCCCAATTAACCTCTCTACAATTAAAATCCCCTACCAATATTAACTCGTTGTTTCTGCCAAATAAGTGTTCCATAGTTTTGATCATCTCCCTTTTTAATCCTTGGTATTCTTCCTCTTTCCAGGCCCTCGTATATGGTGGCATATATGCTACCGCAATATCAGTTTTTTCATTATTTTCATTAATTACCTCCACTGCTATAATTTCTGCTATATTGTTTTGTAAATCTATCATTTTAACTTTTAATTTATTGTGTGTAATGATTAATACTCCTCCACCCATCTTGCCCTTCCTATCCCTTCTCCACAAATTATAGTTATCCCATCCCATCACTTCCAGACTCATATCTTTATTTAACTTTGTTTCACATAAACACATTATCATGGGCTTTTCTTGTTTTATGAGGTCACCAATCTCCAATTTTTTGGATATTAAACCATCCACATTGCTATACACCAGTTTACAGTTGCTACTTTTATATTTTGTACTATGTTTTCTTTGCCTCGTTTTTAATCCCTCTTCTTCGCCAACTCCCCCTCCTAATTCTCTCTCCCCCCCCCGCCTCCCTCTCTCTCTCCCCCCTCGCCTGTGTGTGTGTGTGTTTAACTTGAAGGAAGTATAGTGCACAAACTTAAAACAAAACAAAATTAAATAATACGAAGTGTCTCGCATCAGGCTCTCGTTTGACCTCGTTACCGTAATTCTTTCTCTTTGACAACACTCATCTTTCCATTACCTGTCTGTCTACCTGTCTTTCTGATTGTCTGTAAACAAGATTTTACCAAATTTAGTGCGCCGAGGAGGCAATTTAGGAGGCAATCGGTAGAGTGTAAGCAGAGGAATGCACTCTCCCGAAAGCTGCTCTAGTTGTTTGTGTTTTATTAATTTTGTAGCACGTTCCATATTGTTCCATTTTGTTAGAACGTTCCATATTGTTCCATTCATCATCACGTTTTTCACCTACTGTCCTCTCCTTCTTGACGGCTGCTTAATAGTTAATTTTCTCCTATTTCCCTTTATGTCAACTCGTTATGTGTCCCATCATGGTCTCATATTGCTTCATCCCCTCATTCTCTCTCTCTCTCTCTCTCTCTCTCTCTCTCTACTCGTTCTGTGTCCCCTTATGCTCCTAATATTCCCTGATCCTCTCAAAACTCTCCCTCTGGTAATATTCATCATCCTATAGCATTACCTCCGCCGTGCTGGTTGTCTGTCAAGAAAAAGGAGGAGAAGGAGAAGGAGAAGGACAAGTTAAAGGAGAAGGAAGAGAAGAAGACAACAGAAGAAGAAGAAGAAGAAGAAGAAGAAGAAGGCAGAGGAGGAGGAGGAGGAGGGAAAGGTCAGGTGAAGGAGAAAGAAGAAGAAGAAGAAGAAGAAGAAGAAGAAGAAGAATAATAATAATAATAATAAGAAGAAGAAGACAAATAATAACACTACCTCATCTGACGTCTTGTGGGTATTTAGGAGACTTTGCTTAATGACTGCTCAGGGTTTTGCTTGCTTTTGCCATTTGCGAGTAATGTATTTTAGCTTGTCCTCTAGGTTAACAAAACATCTTTAAAAAAAAACTCCCTTCAAATTAAAAGGGTGCCCCCCAAGACCCCTTTCAAAATATGTTTGTAATTTTTTCGATAGCAAAATGTCGAAGGCCGATTTCCTTTAAAGTACAGGCCCGCTATCGCTCTCCCAAACAAAATATCAACACCTGCATGGGGTGAAGGAGTCATAAAATCAGACTCCGGTCGTTGCTTTTTTTTTTTTTTTTTTTTATCTCGAAGGGGCGTTTTGGTGGTATTTTTTAAAGCTTGATGGAGATCTAGGGAGAAAACAATATTGATAACAATGAATATATATACAAAAAAATACATAAAAACCTCCCCTTAGTCTATATAGAACAAACACACACACACACATACACACACACACTATGGCAAATGATAAAAATGTTGGGTTTTATTTGATGCTACATGAACATTGCGAGAGCTGCCGAGAGACTGGCCAATCACACATATCTTATAATTCAACATACGAGCCTTGTACCCCTTTAATAATTTGTATAAACCTCCATGTTATCCGGGATATTTCTGGTAGGTAGGATTGCAGTATTTTGTTCGCGGCATCAACCCGGTTTTTCTCGCACAAATTTTCTGCACTTAAGGGGAGATGGTTCACTTTTTGGGCGATTTTTGCATGTATTAATTATTTGTCTAGTTTCCTCCCTAGACCTCAATTAAATTAAAAAAAAAAAACATCCATTAGATCCACCTTCTAGATTAATTTGTACATTTTTCGGTAGACAAATTTCCCGGCCGAAGGCCGGTCCTTCAAGCATTACAGGCTCACTATCGTTCGCCAGGGAAAAATCGACACCTAAATAGCACGAAAGGTCTAAATATTGACGAAGAAATTGGGCGAAAGGTCTTAAAATTTACTAAAGATGAGGGAGAAAGTGGTCCAGAAAAACGACCCATCCCCCCTTAAATAATAATAATAATACTACCAAAAAATAAATACAAATAAAAAGGTTTGATAAGATGGGATACGACTTCTGACAATAATGTATTTATCAACTCTGCGTAAGCAGAGTGGTATCGCCCCCCGTATATTGGTACAATGCCGGCTGAAATGTCTGTCGTCTGTCTGTCTGTCCGGAAACTCCTCCTATACAGTTCGATGGATTTTCACCAATCTTTACACGTATATTCGGGGAGTCAATGCGATGGTCAGACAATTTTTGTTTTCTTTTAATTCGTTTAACAGTCAAGGTCCTGGGTAAAAAATGTGGTCCAACTATATATATATATATATATATATATATATATATATATATATATATATATATATATATATATATATATATATATATATAGTATATGTCTCTCAGTCATTGGTTTCCGAGGCCAATACCGGTGCCCCAAGCAAGGCGGTCCCCTGGAGAGTGTAAGCCCCAATTCTGAGGTGGGCGGTGTTGTTTTAGTCACTTAGGGCCCACCTCCAAGTGCCAATTCCATTAGGCACCCAGTCCGCCTTTCCGCACCGATTGGCACTCTCCCCCGCCCTCCTGCTATTCCAGGGATTGGCACTCTCCCCCGCCCTCCTGCTATTCCAGGGATTGGCACTCTCCCCCGCCCTCCTGCTATTCCAGGGATTGGCACTCTCCCCCGCCCTCCTGCTATTCCAGGGGTTGGGCACTCTCACTCTCCCCGCCCTCCTGCTATTCCAGGGATTGGCACTCTCCCCCGCCCTCCTGCTATTCCAGGGATTGGCACTCTCCCCCGCCCTCCTGCTATTCCAGGGATTGGCACTCTCCCCCGCCCTCCTGCTATTCCAGGGATTGGCACTCTCCCCCGCCCTCCTGCTATTCCAGGGATTGGCACTCTCCCCCGCCCTCCTGCTATTCCAGGGATTGGCACTCTCCCCCGCCCTCCTGCTATTCCAGGGATTGGCACTCTCCCCCGCCCTCCTGCTATTCCAGGGATTGGAAAAAGTTGTCCATACAAGGAAGGTAGGGGGGAGGGAGGCAGTGTGGAAGGTTTTTGGAGTTTAGTTGGACTGAGGGTGGAAGTTGAATGAAGGGCAGTGCACACACACACACACACACATATATATATATATATATAAGTATGACCTGAACAAAGTTCCCTGTCAAGTGGGTGCCAAAATTGCATACCCAACGCTGCATTTCTTATTTATTACTCTATTAATTTATTTGAGTATGATTTATTATTTATGTATTTATATATTTGTGTATTTCTGTTTGATTTACTAAATAATTGTTTGTATATAGTTATATATACAGTATATATCGATATATACAGTATATATTTGTTTCGTATTTTTTGTATTTCTTTAAAGTTAATATTACATTTATATTATTAATTTATACATTTATTTATTTACTTTATCTTATCGTTGTTTACTACAGCATTACTTATATATTTATTTTCTTTATCTCTGCTTTCTTTCTCTCTCCCCCCCCCCCCCAGTGTGGCCTTGTGCCTCGTGAAGGGTTTCCTGATACCTTCATCCCCTCTGTCTCCCCTTGTTTGTGTCCACTAGAGAGCCGGGTACCAACAGAGATCGGCCGGCGTTCATTTTCGGCCAGTGTTCATTTTAGAAATCCTGGTACCAAGAGAGATCGGCCAGCGTTCATTTTAGCGATCCTGTTACCAAGAGAGATCGGTCCGCGTTCATTTGGGGTTTACAATTAAGCGTGCACTTTCTTATAGATAAGCGTATTGTTGTAGACGACAATACTATATATTGTTGTAGACGACAATACTATATATTGTTGTAGACGACAATACTATATATTGTTGTAGACGACAATACTATATATTGTTGTAGACGACAATACTATATATTGTTGTAGACGACAATACTATATATGTTGTAGACGACAATACTATATATTGTTGTAGACGACAATACTATATATTGTTGTAGACGACAATACTATATATTGTTGTAGACGACAATACTATATATTGTTGTAGACGACAATACTATATATTGTTGTAGACGACAATACTATATATTGTTGTAGACGACAATACTATATATTGTTGTAGACGACAATACTATATATTGTTGTAGACGACAATACTATATATTGTTGTAGACGACAATACTATATATGTTTTTAATTATTAGATTACTATTAGATTAAGGGGGGGTGACCTGCTTTTTGTTATTTCTGTCCTTTTCTCTCTTTCTCTGGCTTGTATCCATTCGGCCCCATTCAGCCAACTATTTTAAGACGTTTATCCCCATCTAGGTGTCGATTTCTTCCTGGCGAGCGATAGCGAGCCAGCATTATATGAAGAAATCCGGCTTCGACGGAGAAATTTTTCTATCGAAAAATGTACAAATTTAGCCTGCTGTCAAACAAAACTAAAAAATATGCTGGCTCGCTACCGCTCACCAGTAAAAAATTGCCACCTGGATGGGGATAAACGTCTTAAAACAGTAGGCTGAATGGGGCCAAATGGATACAAGCCAGAGAAAGATAGAAAAGGCCAGAACTAAAAGAGGTGAGCCCCCTTAAACAAAACAGACTATAACTCCCAAACACTGATATGAGCAGAATTATGTTCATCCTTTCCATCTCTCTTTATAAGCTCTTTCCACAAGTTGTAAAGTTAAGGGGAGGTTTTTAGTTTGGTCTCTAGATATCCATCAAGCTTTAGATTACACCCCCTTGAGCCCCTTTCAAGATAAATTTGTACATTTTTCGGTAGAAAAATTTCCCGGCTGAAAGCCGGTTCCTCTTAAATTACAGGCTCGCTATCGCTCGCCAGGATAAAATCGACACCTAAATTGCACAAAAGGTCTTAAAATTGACGGAAATGGGGCGAAAGTTCTTAAAATCGACAAACTAATGGGGCGACTGTCTTAAAATTTCAAAAGCAATGGGGCTAAACATGAGGGAAAAAGGGGTCCAAAAAAAAAAATCCCTCAAGTCGATATCTCCCCTTAAATAACTCTATCTCTGGTATATACTGTATAGATGTTACGATGACTATTGTAAACAGAAATGTCGCATAGTGTATTATTCGAATTGCACTCTCCTTACTTACAGAGCGTAGGGGACTTGTACATTTCTATACTTCCTCAATCAGTCCTTCTCTATATTTATATTTATATATTGAAATTATAACATCACAATCTTGCCGCATTTACAACCCACAAGTCCCTATCTTTATACTATGATAGACTAAATATACCAAGTCAGTATGACGGGATATAGTTTACTGTATGTAGAGCTTTAGCAGTTATTGTCACAGGCTGATAATGCACAAGATCTCCTTCGGTTCCCAGTGTGGACATCTGCTACCCAACCACCTCAAACTGCTGGCCTAAAAGTGTTGAAAAAGTTGGTTTTAAAAGCTAGGGTGAGACCTATACGTTGTTTAATTTCATCTTACGGTAAATTGAATCCCTTAGCAGCTAATTTTTCGATACGTAATGGACAAATATGAAACCACTATGTCTCTGCATCATATTAAGACCAAGTTTATATAATTAGCACCATATTTAACTACAAAATCTTCAAAATAACTGAGAAATCTTGATGGGAACTTTGCTAACCTGTCCGCCAAGATTGGACAGTCAACGGAGATGAGCCATGCAGCCATTCGCAGATGGTCGTGTGCATCCTCATACACCCCCTCCCCCCTTCCTCATACACCCCCCTCCCCTCCTCCTCATACACCCCCCTCCCCTCCTCCTCATACACCCCCCTCCCCTCCTCCTCATACACCCCCTCCCCCCCCTCCTCATACACCCCCCTCCCCCCCTTCCTCATACACCCCCCTCCCCTCCTCCTCATACACCCCCCTCCCCTCCTCCTCATACCCCCCCCTCCCCTCCTCCCCCTTCACCCCCCTCCCCCCCCTCCTCATACACCCCCCTCCCCTCCTCCTCATACACCCCCCTCCCCTCCTCCTCATACACCCCCTCCCCCCTCCTCCTCATACCCCCCCCCCCCCCCCTCCTCATACACCCCCCTCCCCTCCTCCTCATACACCCCCCTCCCCTCCTCCTCATACACACAATCACACTTTAACGTTCTGTCTTATATGTCAATGTTCTCCAGACAGTTGGACCTTTGTGTTGGGACTGTACAGGTGATAAGTGTTCCATGGAGGTAATATAGTGGGTGGAGATAAGCTCATTGCTCAGTGTTGGTAATTACATTAGTCTTGCCAGCCCCTCTAGCGGCCCCTCTGTGCCCTCCCTCGCCGCTTCTGTTAAAAAGGGGTGGACAGTAAACTCGTTAGCGCCCTGGGAGTTGCGAACGCACGGCCGGGCTGACGGGGGTTAAGTTGCAGGGAAAGGCGGCCAGGGGAAAAACGGGTTAACGAGGATTTAGTTACAGGGGGAAGAGAGAGGAAGGTGCCGTTACTGACCCACAGGGGGAGGATGTAGATTTATTCCGGAGAGCTGCTGTGTAGGGTGGGGTGTGTGAGGAGAGGTGGTGGTGTGTTGGAGTGTGTGTGTGTGTGTGTAGAGTGGGGTGTGTGAGGAAAGATGGTGTATGTGTGTGTGTGTGTGTATTGGGGTGTCAGGAGAGGTGTGTTCGGGTGTGTAATGTTGGGACGCCCCATATGTCGGGATTCTCTCTATAAAGGTACTTTAAGATCCCCGGGCGCCATATTGTTTCTGACTCCCTGGACCCCCAATGTCGCCACTCTGTATATAAAGGCACTCTAAGGTCCCCGGGTGCCATATTGTTTCTGACTCCCTGGACCCCCTATGTCGCCACTCTCTATATAAAGGCACTCTAAGGTCCCCGGGCGCCATATTGTTTCTGACTCCCTGAACCCCCTATGTCGCCACTCTCTATAAAAAGGCACTCTAAGGTCCCCGGGCACCATATTGTTTCTGACTCCCTGGACCCTCTATGTTGCCACTCTCTATATAAAGGCACTCTAAGGTCCCCGGGCGCCATATTGTTTCTGACTCCCTGGACCCTCTATGTTGCCACTCTCTATATAAAGGCACTCTAAGGTCCCCGGGCGCCATATTGTTTCTGACTCCCTGGACCCTCTATGTTGCCACTCTCTATATAAAGGCACTCTAAGGTCCCCGGGTGCCATATTGTTTCTGACTCCCTGGACCCTCTATGTTGCCACTCTCTATATAAAGGCACTCTAAGGTCCCCGGGCACCATATTGTTTCTGACTCCCTGGACCCCCTATGTCGCCACTCTCTATATAAAGGCACCATATTGTTTTCTAATCCCTGGACCCTCTATGTCGCCACTCTCTATATAAAGGCACTCTAAGGTCCCCGGGCGCCATATTGTTTCTGACTCCCGGGACCCTCTATGTCGCCACTCTCTATATAAAGGCACTCTAAGGTCCCCGGGCGCCATATTGTTTCTGACTCCTGGACCCTCTATGTCGGCACTCTCTATATAAAGGCACTCTAAGGTCCCCGGGCGCCATATTGTTTCTAACACCTGGGACCCCCTATGTCGCCACTCTCTATATAAAGGCACTCTAAGGTCCCCGGGCACCATATTGTTTCTGACTCCCTGAACCCCCTATGTCGCCACTCTCTATATAAAGGCACTCTAAGGTCCCCGGGCACCATATTGTTTCTGACTCCCTGGACCCCCTATGTCGCCACTCTCTATATAAAGGCACTCTAAGGTCCCCGGGCGCCATATTGTTTCTGACTCACGGGAACCCCTATATGTCGCCACTCTCTATATAAAGGCACTCTAAGGTCCCCGGGCACCATATTGTTTCTGACTCCCTGGACCCCCTATGTCGCCACTCTCTATATAAAGGCACTCTAAGGTCCCCGGGCACCATATTGTTTCTGACTCCCTGGACCCCCTATGTCGCCACTCTCTATATAAAGGCACTCTAAGGTCCCCGGGCGCCATATTGTTTCTGACTCCCTGGACCCACTATCACTCTCTATATAAAGGCACTCTAAGGTCCCCGGGCGCCA
>CM064562.1:4171804-4319304 GCA_032716605.1 Paralithodes platypus | reverse complement strand
CCCCCTCCCCGCCTCGAGAGCAACCCCCCTCCTTTCCCCTGGTGGACTGAATCTCAACCCACGCCCCCCTCATAATGTAACCCCGTCCCGCCCCGCTTCCCTCCACCACACCCCACCCCCTCTCAGTGCCCCCTCCCCCCTCTCGACCCTCACTCAGTGCCCACCCAACCCACCTACCCCCCTCTCAGTGCCCCTTCCCCCTGCCCCCCTTCGAGGTTATATTATACAGCCTTAGTAACCTTCTCCTGCACTCCGGGATTAAAAGAAAAAAAACCCTGTTAATGCAATATATATGAAGGGGCCCGAGAGTTCTGGTGGATGGTAACCGAGCTTAATCTGTGCCGGGGCGTTGTGTAAGGGTGCCTAAGCATGATTGCGGCAAAATTGGCTGCACCTAATTTAATCTCGTGAGCGGAAAAGATAACGTATATGTGTATGTAGGCTATGTACCGCGGGTGGAGGCTGGCGGTATACATGCTAAAAATTGTGTGCTTAAGGGGATTTTCTATATTTTTGTATATATATTTATACATATCATTTTAGTTTCCTCCCTAGACCTCACTCAAGCTTAGAACAAATACCCACAAGACCCCCTTCGAGGCAAATTTCATGATTTTTCGGTAAATATATTCCCAGGTCGAAGGCCGATTTCTCTCGCAGGCTAGCTATCGCACGCCAAGAAAAAGTAGACACCTTAATGGCACGAAAGTTAATTAAATCGCCAAACTAATGGGGCGAATGTCTTAAAATATCAAAACTAATGGGGCTAAACATGAAAACATGAGGGAGAAAGGTGTCCATACCCTGGGAGCAGTTGGCGGTACACGGTAAACATGGGGGCCCTCAAAGGTAACCAAAGACGTAAAAGGGGGTTTATGGCCAGGTTTTAATTAATCGATTAATTTATTTATCTATTAATATTGTATTTATACTTTCCTCCCTACACCCCCCTTCAAGATAAATTTGTATATTTTTCGGTAGAAAATTGCCGGTTCCTCGTAAATTGCAGGCTCGCTATGGTTCGCCCTGGTGTGTTTTGGCTGGTGTTATTCATTCACTTGTTTTGTGAATGAATAACACCAGCCAAAACAAAGGTGTGTTGTAGCTGGTGTGACTGGTGTGGCAATAGAAGCACCACCGCCAACAACAACAACAACATGAAGGTAATGTGTTGGACGAGCGATCTGTGGGGGTAATGGTGTGGTGGTATGGCTGGTATGGTGTGGCTGATATGGTGTGGTGGTGTGGCTGTTATGGTGTGGCAATATCTACACCAGCAGCAACAGCTTAAACGTAATGTGTTAAAGGAGGAGCCCTGTGGTGGTGTGGTGTTAGTGGTGGGAATGGTGTGGCTGGTATGACTGGTATGGTGTGGTGGTGTGGCTGGTATGGTGTGGCTGGTATGGTGTGGTAGTGTAGCTGGTATGGTATGGTGGTGTAGCTGGTATGGTGTGGTGGTATGACTGGTATGGTGTGGCTGATATGAATGTGGTGGTGTGGCTGGTATGGTGTGGTGGTATGGCTGGTATGGTGTTAGTGGTGTGAATAGTGGTATTGTGTGACTGGTATGGTGTGGCTGGTGTGGCAATATCTACACCAGCAGCTTAAAGGTAATAATTATGTTAGACCAGACGCCCAAAAGGAGAAACAGCCCTAACAATCAAATCCCCCTGAAACCAAACACAAGCTTATTCTGTCACACTCAATATATATATTTGTATTTATTTCTTAACCCCTTGATAATTATGACGCGCTTTAGCTGTTTAGCTATATATATACTGTAGGATATATACAGGTATATATATATATATATATAGCATATCTCACAAATACACGTGAGCTAATAAATGTGTAAATATTCCCAGCCGGGATCGAATTTCCGACATTCAGAACGAGTGTCCAAGCTTTTAATCCACTACACCACGGCGTGATAAAGCAATCTTAACCTTTTCCTATATATATTAAGGAGAAGGGAAATCCTACTTGGAGAATACCTGAATTGAAATACATTCTCCAAGTAGGATAAGCTCGGAAAACCCTACTTCTATATCAGTGATCCTTCCATATAGCGATTCTTTATAATGTCTACTTTCCGCTATTCCATACAGTTCACCGCATCATATTTTTTTTTTTATATTCGGTGTAGTTTCTCATGTTATCCTGTATGTCTACCAAAGAATATATGCCCTTTTTGGGGGTATTTGGATTTTGTTATTTATATTATACATGTCTAGCAAAGAATATAATATCCGCTTTTGGATTTTATTTTATATATGTGTTACTATTATTATACATGGCTAGCAAAGAATATAAGGTATATTATATGTGTCTAGCATATAATATATACCCTCCTTTGGCTTAGTTTTCCTTCCCTATACCGTATTGCTGGAGATTTTCTGAGCTGTATTATATTAGTCAATCTTTTTCTTGTATAATTATATTTTTGTTAGCCGAGGAAATCCCGCGCCTACACTAGTTATCCCAACATACACCCATTTTTTATTGTCAAGTTTCCGAGATGGCATATAGTTTAGTATACCATCCATAGTCAATCTTTTTCTCGTATAATATTTTCTTCTTAGCCGAGGAAATCCCGCGTCTACACTAGTTATCCCTCCATACAACCCATTTTTTGTATTATAGAGTTTCCGACATCCCATTTATTTTAGCATACCATCCATCACCTGTCTTCCGGTTCAGTACCATTTTCACTCTTCTCATAACCGTCATCTATCAGCATCACTTCCACGACGCCCACAAAACCCATAGAGCAGACTTTTGTTTTTACTTTTTCTATTTATTTATTTATTTATTTATTTTTGTGTGTTGGGGGGAGGGGGGGGGGGGAGAGAGAGAGAGAGGTTCATTCAAGTACTAGGCTTAATACTTATTTATGGTATTTATTATATGTTGTAGCAAAAGAATTAACAAATGACAGGAATGAATGGAAGAAGTTTGTTAGAGAGAGTACATGAAGGTCCCTGGACCCTTATAAATTACAAACGTGCAAGGGTTTTTATCCCAGATGTTGATGTGAAGAGACCTTGTCCGGAAGTATAACATCTGAGTTGAAGCCATTAGTTTCGGGGGTTGATGAGTGATTGATCCTACTGAATGAGTGATTGATCCTACTGAATGAGTGATTGATCCTACTGAATGAGTGATTGATCCTACTGAATGAGTGATTGATCCTACTGAATGAGTGATTGATCCTACTGAATGAGTGATTGATCCTACTGAATGCTTGTGTGCTTGTTTTTTGTGGGCGAACTGTTATATGTATTCTTCTCCTGTCACCCCTTTTTCTTTTCCTGTGTATCTTGCTGATCCTCCCTACCCCTTGTGGGAGTAAGGGCTGGCTACTGACTAACTGACTGACTTACTGTATATGCTCATCATTATTATCATCTATAAAATGGGCTGGTATCTCAATATATTTTCCACTTTGTTCTATACCATTGGTGGTCTTCCACTTTTAGTTGATCCACTCACCTAACTTCCATGTATCTCATTAGACATTCTGTCCCCCTTGGGTCTTTGAACATGACTGAACCACCTAAAGTACTTCTCTGTATCCATTCAGCCACGACACATTCAATGCCCAAAGCTTGTTCTTGCATTCCAGAAGACTCATACACTTGTTGTGTTGGTAATGTAATGGTTTAGATGCTTATGTTCTGGGTGTGGTGTCCCTAGTTCGAATCCCGGGTGGACCATATGCTTTCATTAGTTAATTCAAGTGCATTGGGGTTTGTAATTGATGATTAATGTTAAGAACAGGGTGTTACTTAATTTAGTCGATGTAGTCTATTCACACCAGCTGCCATTCTTATTAACTCATCTCCACAGCTCCTAATGTGGAGAGGTCTTCAGCATTTGCTGTTCATGTCTCACTTCCATACGAGAGTGTTGGGAGCGGTACAGTATTTCTCAGTGACGTTATCCATTCTTGATTGACCATTTCTCCTTTCAGAATACAATTAAATCCCTACAACCTACATATAAATATATCTAGCCTAAAATGTCTTTATCATAGTTATTAAAAGGATCTTTTCTTAATAATAATTGTATATCTGCACACTCAGAAACCATTAGTATGATAAGGGTATGGCAAATGTATATACTGTACGATCATTTGTGGGGATATTGATAGTGACTTTACCTTTGAAATTGGTATAAGAAGGGTTATCATCATCAATATAATACATCAATACATCAATGGGTATAGTATTATGGACACTTTATATACCCTTTCCATACCGACATTATTTAGAGTAAATTACCATTACCACTGTTCTCCTAACCTTCATCATCCATCACCATCACTTCCAACACGGGCCCTGGGATTTTTTTTTTTTTTTTTTTTTTTTTTTTTTTTTTTTTTTACTTTTTTTGGCGTTTTCTTTTGTTTTTTGCTAACGGTATTAGGCCTGTATACTGTTATGAATTATGATCAAAACTCCATCTGTCTATAATTTTCATATGCTTGAGGGGAAGGGGGGGGGGGGTAGAGAGAGAGAGAGAGAGAGAGAGAGAGAGAGAGAGAGAGAGAGAGAGAGAGAGAGAGAGAGAGAGAGAGAGAGAGAGAGAGAGAGAGAGAGAGAGATAAATCGTTAAAACTGCTGCTGACATCGTTAGAATATCTATCTATCAAGCTATCGAACTACCCAGGTAACTGACAATATATCTATCTATCGCTATCGATCTATCTAAATATATATACTCGTACCCCACTGTCCTCACCCTCCTTCACACACACACACACACACACACACACACACACACACACACACACACACACACACGATTAAGGGGAGGTTTTTAGTTGATTCCCTAGACTTCCATCAAGGTTAAAATTACTCCCCCTTGACCCCCTTTCAAGATAAATTTGTACATTTTTCGGTAGAAAAATGTCCCGGCCAAAGGCCGGTTCCCCTTAAATTACAGGCTCGCTTTCGCTCGCCAGGAAAAAATCGACACCTAAATGGCACGAATGGTCTTAAAATTGACAGAAATGGGGCGAGGGTTCTTAAAATCGCCAAACTAATGGGGCAAGCGTCTTTAAATCTCACAAGCAATGGGGCTAAACATGAGGGAGAAAGAGGTTCAGAAAAAAATCCTCCAGGTGGAAATCTCCCCTTAAGGAAAGTTAGTGGCAGGGGCTACAGTAAAAGGAGAGACCAGACTTGGAAAAGAATAACATGGGATCTCCACATAGTAAAGACGGCCCCCCACCCTACCACCAGCCACAACACACCAATATTCCCTCCACCACCACTACAACACACCAATATTCCCTCCACCACCACTACAACACACCAATATTCCCTCCACCACCACTACCACACCCCCATCAGCATCACCACATCACATCAACACTCCCTCCACCACCACTACCACACCACCACCACCACCACCATCACTATCACCACCACCACACCACCATCACTATACAGGTACATATCCATCACCATACATAAATATAATACAAAAACATCATCCTACGCAGTTAGGTTTCTGGATGAAAATTATAGATGATAAAAAAAAATAAAATAAAAAAAAATAAATAAATAAAAAATTATAGATGAAAAAAAAAAAAAAAAAAAAAAAAAAAAACATCACATCGTCCTACACAGTTAGATCTCTGGCTGACAATTATACATGATCTATGCATGATCAGTCACACATAAATATATACACACCTACCGTACAGAGACGCACACGAACGCACACACACATAATCAGGGTCATGTACGCCTGCACCCCCACACGCACACTATATCCCACACCTACACATATTTAGTCACTCTTTCAACCCCCCCCCCCCCCTCCCTTATCGGTCTCTTTTACAAATACACCCACACACATACACACACACACACACACACACACACACAGCCCGTAGCCTAGTAGGTAGAGCTCTCGTCTCACACACGAGGGGTCGGGGGTTCAATCCCCGGCCGGGCGGAGACAAATTGGGCTTGTCTCCTTTCATGTGTTAGCCTCAGTTCACCTAGCTGTAAATAGGTACCTGGAATAAGTGGACGACGTTGTGACGTCCCATCTGGGGTTGGCAAAAATGGTACAAGGCGAGATGGGTATCATATGGTTCACCTAAGCTGATGGCTACCTAAGCCTTCGGGCGAGACGGTACCGTCTATAGTGAGAATGGTACCATACAGATCCACCCTAAGCCTTCGTTTCCGATGTCGCCAATTGGCTAAAATACAGACTACACACACATCCACAGCCATTCCAACGATACATATAACACCTACACATATAGGAGGCGGGAAATAACGAGCATGCTCACTCCCGCAATACAACTAGAGTAAGTACACACACACACACACACACACACACACACACACGGCCATGGGAAATAATAACTACATGTAGAAATATTTTTTAATATGCAGATCCAATTTAGAGCACTGCATTCCCTCACACTGACGGATCATAAGGATTAACTGATATAAATATATTTATATATTTTTGATCCATTAATTCGTACAGTGCCGGTGGCATCCATTTAATTATATTCTGGCAACTATTAAGTGGTTTTATTCAGCTTTGGAAGGATGTCTAATTGTCTACCCTTAATAATATTACATACTATCTTAATTAATCCATTTCAGCTACCATATATCCTTCCTAAGCTTCATCAAATCGTCTAAATGTAGCTGAAATCAAGTAAAGAAAACGTCTCCGGTACATATTGACACCTGGATGGGGGTAAACGTCTTAAAACAGTAGGCTGAATGGGGCCGAATGGATACAAGCCAAAGAGAGAGAGAGAGAGAAAGAGAAAAAAGCGAGGTGGGCTCCCTTAAGAAAAGTGATATTACAGCTTTGGTAATATTCAAGTTATTTCCATTAGATCTGCCACCAAAATCGGAAATTCTGTCATTTCCTATGACGTCAGACTAGCCGGAGAAATGCACAATATCGAAAATGAATGACTGAAATGTGAGAAACGAACCTCAGAAGATCAACGGCCAACTCTACTATTCTCACAGCTATAATACCAACTGTATATATATATATTCTCCGGTTATTCAGACCTCTCAGGAAATGATGGGTAGTGAAATAAATCTACGCAAACGTCCCATACACATTGACATACATAAACAAAGATTCTCACTTACATTCTGCCAGTACAGTAGATGTTTCAGCAGAGGCAGCCACAACCTGAAATTAATATATATATATATATATATATATCAGGCAATGCTTTAAGGGGGGTAGGGGGTAGGGGTTATATATTTGATTAATTATGTGTTTATCATAATTTAAGTTTCCCGCTTAGGCCTCCATCAATAAGCTCCTCAAGATCCTCCTTCCAGATATATTTTTAGACTACATTTTTCAGCAGAAAATGTCCCAGCCGAAGGTTGATTCCTCCAAATTGATAGGCTCGCTATCGCTCGGCAGGTTAAACATCGACACTTTAATGACATCAATTACGGTACACTCGGGTGCCATAGTTCCTAGCCCACTCATATGAATTCCTGGACACCTTATTTTCTTCTATATGCAATTATAACTATCTGGAATGATTTTTCAATAGAACTTGTTATTCAATATATAGTATACTGTATATGGCTTTGTTATTCAATATATAGTATACTGTATATGACTTTGTTATTCAATATATAGTATACTGTATATGGCTTTGTTATTCAATATATAGTATACTGTATATGGCTTTGTTATTCAATATATAGTATACTGTATATGACTTTGTTATTCAATATATAGTATACTGTATATGGCTTTGTTATTCAATATATAGTATACTGTATATGGCTTTGTTATTCAATATATAGTATACTGTATATGGCTTTGTTATTCAATATATAGTATACTGTATATGGCTTTGTTATTCAATATATAATATAATGTATATGGCTTTGTTATTCAATATATAATATACTGTATATGGCTTTGTACTTGATATATACCAAACTAATGTATTCATATATTCGTTTCCATATATATACAGTAATTCCATAATTAGGAATAAGTGAAGGCCACGAATAGTTACGAGTGGTTTAGAGACTATGGTATTCGAGTGTAAATTCGTGGACTGATTAAATGAACCATCGAAATGTTAATATAAGGCAAAGAATTAATCAGAACAGAAACGAATCTTCTCATTTATTTGCTTACTTAAGGGGGGTCACCTGCTTTTTTTTATCTTTCTCTCTTTCTCTGGCTTGTATCCATTCGGCCCCATTCAGCCCACTGTTTTAAGACGTTTATCCCCATCCAGGTGTCGATTTATTCCTGGCGAGCGATAGCGAGCCAGCATTGTATGGAGAAATCCGACTTCGCCGGAGAAATGTTTCTATCGAAAAATGTACAAATTTAGCTTGCTGTCAAAAACAAATATATATATGCTGGCTCGCTACCGCTCGCCAGGAAAATATTGACACCTGGATGGGGGTGTCTTAAAACAGTAGGCTGAATGGGGCCGAATGGATACAAGCCAGAGAAAGAAAGAAAAGGAGATAAAGATAAAAAAAGGCAGGTCACCCCCCTTAATATTTACATTTCAGACGTTTATTATGTAGTTCGAGCGTTCATAATGACTGGGCCCAGATTGATGCCGTTGATTATGTAGTTCGAGCGTTCATAATGACTGGGCCCGGATTGATGCCGTTGATTATGTAGTTCGAGCGTTCATAATGACTGGGCCCGGATTGATGCCGTTGATTATGTAGTTCGAGCGTTCATAATGACTGGGCCCGGATTGATGCCGTTGATTATGTAGTTCGAGCGTTCATAATGACTGGGCCCGGATTGATGCCGTTGATTATGTAGTTCGAGCGTTCATAATGACTGGGCCCGGATTGATGCCGTTGATTATGTAGTTCGAGCGTTCATAATGACTGGGCCCGGATTGATGCCGTTGATTATGTAGTTCGAGCGTTCATAATGACTGGGCCCAGATTGATGCCGTTGATTATGTAGTTCGAGCGTTCATAATGACTGGGCCCGGATTGATGCCGTTGATTATGTAGTTCGAGCGTTCATAATGACTGGGCCCGGATTGATGCCGTTGATTATGTAGTTCGAGCGTTCATAATGACTGGGCCCGGATTGATGCCGTTGAGCGTACGCCATAAACATGTGCTGGACACGAAAAACTGCACGGGATAAAAGGGTTTACTGTGGGTTTAAGGGGGAAGGGTTTATTGTGGGTTTAAGGGGGAAGGGTTTATTGTGGGTTTAAGGGGGAAGGGTTTACTGTGGGTTTAAGGGGGAAGGGTTTACTGTGGGTTTAAGGGGGAAGGGTTTATTGTGGGTTTAAGGGGGAAGGGTTTACTGTGGGTTTAAGGGGGAAGGGTTTATTGTGGGTTTAAGGGGGAAGGGTTTACTGTGGGTTTAAGGGGGAAGGGTTTATTGTGGGTTTAAGGGGGAAGGGTTTACTGTGGGTTTAAGGGGGAAGGGTTTATTGTGGGTTTAAGGGGGAAGGGTTTACTGTGGGTTTAAGGGGGAAGGGTTTACTGTGGGTTTAAGGGGGAAGGGTTTACTGTGGGTTTAAGGGGGAAGGGTTTATTATGGGTTTAAGGGGGAAGGGTTACTGTGGGTTTAAGGGGGAAGGGTTTACTGTGGGTTTAAGGGGGAAGGGTTTACTGTGGGTTTAGGGGGGAAGGTTTATTGTGGGTTTAAGGGGGAAGGGTTTACTGTGGGTTTAAGGGGGAAGGGTTTACTGTGGGTTTAAGGGGGAAGGGTTTATTGTGGGTTTAAGGGGGAAGGGTTTACTGTGGGTTTAAGGGGGAAGGGTTTACTGTGGGTTTAAGGGGGAAGGGTTTACTGTGGGTTTAAGGGGGAAGGGTTTATTTTTTGGTCGATTTTGTCATATATGTATTATGTTTACAGTTTCCTCCCTAGACCTCCATCAAACTTAATAAAACATCCATTAGATCTCACTTCGAGATTAATTTGTACATTTTTAGATAAAAAAAAATCACCGCCGAAGGCCGGTTCCTCCACGATTACAGGCTATCGCTATCGCTCGCCAGGAAAACAAATCGACACCTAAATGGCACGAAAGGTCTGAATATTGACAAATAAATGGAGTGAAAGGTCTTAAAATCGATACACTATGGACCGAACGTCCATATATGAAAACCAATGGTGCTAAACACGAGGGAAAAAGGGGGCCTGAAAAAGCGGGCCATCCGCCCTTAATCCTCTTGTTTGTTTACGTTTGGTCAGCCCGAGGTATGACAGATTTATTGCTAGTTGGAACACACAAAAATATAATGATAACAGTTGAACATTTATAACAGAAATGCTATATGTGGTTTTGGAAGATATATATATTTTCGTATAGAGATAATAAGCAGACGATTATAATGGTTGACAATATATGGCAGAGAAATGTCATATCAGATTTTAGAAGTTATATATATTTTCGTTTAGAGATTCTAAACAGACTCCAGTGAAAATTGCGTTATGATAGTGATTATATTTGTAACTATAATGGGCAAAGTAAAGCTTTCGTATATATCCAGTTCCAAACAACTAGGTCAGAAATGTTTATCCTTAACCTTTGTGAAACTATAGGTAGCGCCAACGAACTTGACAATTATCTCGATCCCTGACCTCTTCGTAACTCAAAAGGACCTTGAGCAAAATGACTGTAAATGTCCACACCTATTACCTGGTGGACTCTTCCCAAATGATAGAAATGTCAGCCCAATTGCTTTCATTCATTTTGAGTTAGAAGAAGTTAAGGGGTCCAGATTATTATCAAGTTGGTTGGCGCTACCTATAATATAAATTACATTGATCGAAAATGGCAAAAGGAAGCAAAATCCTCAACGCTAATTAAACCAAATATCATAATAACGCCCAAGACGTCGGACCAGATAGTGTTAGCCTGGTAAGGCATGAAAAATAAAAAAATAAAAAAATAAAAATAAAAACTTAATATTTTGGCTTCTTATGGGTGTTTATTAGGGCCCGAGTCAGGTTGGGATTAAGAGTGTGGCTGCCAAGTCTTTTTAATGAGGTCTTACGAGGTTATTAGGAGGAAGGAGGGGTGGGTGGGGGGAGAGAGAGAGAGAGAGAGAGAGAGAGAGAGAGAGAGAGAGAGAGAGAGAGAGAGAGAGAGAGAGAGAGAGAGAGAGAGAGAGAGAGAGAGAGAGAGAGAGAGAGAGAGAGAGAATACACTAATCTGCACAGTCTTGGTCAATTCAGTGTGTAAAAAAAAAAAAAAATAGGAAAAAGCTTGAAATATAACATAATATGGACGTAGATATATTTTGATTAACCTGCACCTGCCACCTAGAGGGAAAGGTATGAAGAAGAGGAAGACTACCGCACCAAGTCTACAGCACTCTCAAGGGAAATATAGGGAGGCTAGAGTGTGTGTGTGTGTGTGTGTGTGTGTGTGTGTGTGTGTGTGTGTGTGTGTGTGTGAGAGTGTGTGGGTGTGAGAGTGTGTGTGTTGTGTGCGTGCGTGTATGTGAGAGTGGGTTGTGTGTGTGTGTGTGTGTGTGTGTGTGTGTGGTGTGTGTGTGTGTGTGTGTGAGAGAGAGTGGGTGTGAGTGTTGTGGGGTGAAAGTGGTTAGACTTAGAAAAGGAGAAACCGGCGGACACTTTTCTACCGAAAAATGTACACGTTTATCTCGAAGGGGGAAAATCTCCCCTTAAATTTTGCATTCCAACGCTGACTTCTTTCATATTCATCCCGACTGTAATATGTCCCAGCCGGCCACGTACCCCCCCCCCCCCCCCCCCCCCCCCCCCCCCCCCCCCCCCCCCCCCCTCCCCCCCCTGGAGGATACACACACACACACACACACACACACACACACACAAACACACACCCTCACACACACACACACACACACGCACACACACACACACACCTCCCCGTGGCGTATGATAGCGTCACAAAGGTCTCGGGTTCGAGACCCGGGCGGGGAAGAGACATTTGGGCAAGTCTCCTAACGGTGTAGCCTCTGTTCACCTAGCAGTATAAATAGGAACCTAGAATAAGTGGACGAAGTTGTGACGTCCCCTCTGGGGTTGGTGATCGGTTACAAGGTGAGATGGGTATCGTACTGGTCAACCTAAGCCTTCGGGTGAGACTGGTACCGTACAGATTAACCCTAAGCCTTCGTTTCCAGATGTCGCCAATTGGCTAAAATACAGACTACACACACATCCACAGCCATTCCAACGATACATAAACACTTAACATGCATTTCACGCAATACATTCTCAGTTAAGGAGGCGCGATAATAATGAGCTTAGCTCGCATTGCGTGGATTCCCCTTGACGAACAAGAAAGTGAATACACACACACACACACACACACTGACACCCACACACACACATACACACATACACTCATAATATAAACTTGGCCACCAACTTTTGAACCGGGCCCCGCGAGTGAAAATATCGGGGTAAGTCATCAGGGAGAGTATTACGTGTATTTTTTATTTTTTTCTTATAGAATGGTGGATATTGGGATAGGTAAATTGTATATATATATATATATATATATATCCCACACCGATGAAAAACTACATGTCACCTTCAACATTTATCGTAGCCACGGCAAACTAATTTATAGGGGAAGTATTTTTGTCTGGACTCTCTTTTCGCTCATGTTTAGCCCCATTAGTTTTGATATTTGAAGAGGTTAGCCCCATTAGTTTGGCGATTTTAAGACCTTTCGTCCTATTTCTTTGCCAATAATGGGACGTTTCGTGCTATTTCACTGTCGATTTCTTCTTAGCGAGCGATATCGAGCCTGTGAATTAGGAGGAACCAGGAAATTTTTCTACCGAATAATGTACATTTTTATCTCAAAGGGGGTCTTCGGTGTGTGTGTGTGTGTGTGTGTGTGTGTGTGTGTGTGTGTGTGTGTGTGTGTGTGTGTGTGTGTGTGTGTGTGTGTGTGTGTGTGTGTGTGTGTGTGTGTGTGTGTGTGTGTGTGTGTGTGTGTGTGTGTGTGTGTGTGTGTGTGTGTGTGTGTGTAAGCTTGATGGAGGCCTAGGTAGCAAGCTAACCTCTTAATAAAGGGACCATGCATACAAATGTTTTCTGTTCCCTCCATACTAACGGCGCCTCTCTCAAACCCACGGTATATAGTTGTTTTCTACCACACAATACTATACCCTGTTCCAAGTCAGCAGTCCATAACTCTTCAACATTACCCTCTATAACTCACAAACGACAGGATTAATCGTGCTAATATGTCTACCATTTGGGAAAGGTCAGCCAGGGAATAGGTGCGTAAATGTACAGCCCATATGCTCCATCCCTTTTTGAGTTACAGAGTTTAGGGTTCACGGTATCCGGACTACTAATTTGGAACAGGGTGCTAATAAGTCATGTCTCAGCTATCATTACGTTTGGCTCGCTCTGTGCTGTATTAATGTCTGTCAGATGTTGAAGAGGGTGGGTAAGTGTAGGAACATGTTTGTATATCTCACTCGAAACGAACAACCGAAGTTTTAGACATGTTTGCATGATACCAATTATTGATCAGAATAGTCTTGGTGCCGAGACTTATTTGGCCGACTGTAGCCCAAAGGAAAACGGAATTATTCATCGCAACTACGGCCAACTATATCAAAACGGACCATGATTATAAATGTACTTCGTCTCCATCCTACCCACGGAGTAATGTTAACAAATGTCGACCACCACACCGAGTACTGTTATTTTTTTCTGGACCCTCTTTTCCTTCATGCTTAGCTCCATTATTTTTGAGAAACATAAATGTGTGCCCTATTAATTTGGCAATTTCAAGACATTTCGCTCCATTTCTATACTAATATTAGACGTTTCCTGCCACTTATGGTTCGAGTTTGTCCCGAGCGAGTGATAGCGAGCAATAGCGAGCCTGTAATTTCAGAGGAACCGGCCTTCGGCCATGATAATTCTATACCGAAAAATTTGCAAATTAATCTCAAAAGAGAGTTTTGGGGGTGTATTTTTTTGTAAAAGCTTGATGGAGGCGCACATTATATATTTGTTTGCTACCACACAATGTTAGCAGCTGTTCATGTAGCCCACACCAAAGGAAAACGGTCCGCTCCATTCATTATTCATCGCAACTATGGCCAATTATACCAAAACGGACCATGCATACAGATGTTCTTTGTCTCCATCATAGCCACGGGGTAATGTAAACAAATGTCAATCACCACACCGAGTACTGTTCGTGTAATAAATATCCCACACCAATAAACAACTGTCAACATTATTTTTTGGTCATAACTCCAGTGAACTAAACCGTAAGGGACCACGCATATAAATGTTTTCTTTCCCCGTATATCAACGACCCCTCTCCCAAAGCAAAATTGGTATGTATATATATATCTATATATATATATATATATATATATATATATATATATATATATATATATATATATATATATATATATATATATATATATATATATATATATATATATATATATATATAGTAGATGTTTATGTAGTGAATAGCACACTTAAGCTTAGCCAATTAAATACGGGAAGCAAGCAACCTTAACTCATTGGAATACCAACAACAAAGCAACGGGGAAAAAATAATGAATGCATAAAAGATCGAGGGAGCAAAACCCCAGCAATAAATAAGCCCGGTTTAGTAATTTGTCTTGTCGGTTTTTTATCGAGGTAAGTGGTTCATTAATTATGTCAGGCCACACTCGACCAACACTAAGTCATGGAGGGATTTGGTGCACCCCTTCTCCCTCATGTTTACCACCATTAGTTTTGAGATTTTAGGACATTCACTCCATTACTTTGGCGATTTTAAGACCCTTTGCTCCATTTTCTTTGTCAATTTTAAGACCTTTCGTACCATTTAGGTGTCGATTCTTTCCTGGCGAGCGATAGCGAGCTTGCAATTTATGAAGAATCGGCCTTAGGCAAGGGCATCAGAAATTATCTTGAGAGGGGGGGGGGGGTCTTGAGTATATGTGTGTGTGTGTGGGTGGGGACTGGGGGTGTTATTTTTTTTGTTTTAACTTAAGCTTCTTGGATATCTGGGGGAAAAACTATAAGAAAATAATAACAAATAATAATAAATACAAATATAAATGAATAAATCAGATAAAGAAGCCCCGTACAGTAAGCCCTAATTTGTCATGCGAGCTGTTTATTATGATTAGTGGTCCATTAATTACGGGTTACACTCAGACACGCCCTGAGGATTATGCTGAGTTCTTCTGGCTATCAGGAGACGATTTACTACAGCTTAGCAAGGGTCTGTGGGGAGCAAAACGCTAAAGACTATACTGTATATCACTTAACCCTCTGACTTCCACATACCCTTCCTAATCTGAGTAAAATCGTCTAGTAATGGCCACAAAACATATACTAGTTACGTCATCGTATCTTGAAAGGGTTAATACCATCTTAAGTCAATAAATACACTTAATGGTCAGTTGAATATAAGACACTGCTAAATACATTTAAAGGATATATATATATATATATATATATATCGGAGAGAGGAGTGTTCCTTGGGAACCGTATCTTCAGCAGGAATAGAAGAACAAAGTACGCTACGAGCAGTTCCATACTTTATTATCAAACGTTTCGACATCACACTGGTGTCATCTTCAGTGGTCTACAGTGGTTAACCCTATCATTCTGCCCCATATATATATATATTTTTTTTTTTTTTTATGTTCTAATTATTTTCAATAAGCTTTTAAGCTTTCATATTTGTAATATTATCTTTTGATTTGTAGACCACTGAAGATGACACCAGTGTGATGTCGAAACGTTTGATAATAAAGTATGGAACTGCTCGTAGCGTACTTTGTTCTTCTATTCCTGCTATATATATATATATATATATATATATATATATATATATATATATATATATATATATATATATATATATATATATATATATATATATATATATAGAGAGAGAGAGAGAGAGAGAGAGAGAGAGAGAGAGAGAGAGTCGTTTGCTATGCACGCTGTTTACTGATATTAAGATCAAATAAAACAAAAAATAAAATAAAATAAAAGAAAACAAATGCCAAACCGTACCAGCAGCCAAGCATGCCATATATACTGTACTTATTTGTAGTGCGTGCCTTTATATTCTGCTATGTCATCACTACACTCAACAACCCCTATTCATATGAGTGGCAGTATTTGAAGTACAACAAGTGGCCAGTTGATTATAAGACAGACTCAACCAATACTACTAATTCCACTTGAAGGATAGGAGGTACGGTGGCGCTAATAAGTCATGTCTCGGCACCAAGTATGTTTTGATCAATAATTGGTATCGGCAATATTTACACATGATTATTATTATTTTTATTATTATTATTTGTTTTTTGAGTGAGATAATTATACAAACATGTTCCTACAATTACCCACCCTATTCAACATCTGACAGACATTAATACAGCACAGCTGTGGGGAGATTGTAGGCACCAATCGATCAGGGCTAGACCCAGGTGAGGTTATAGGCATGTGCTAAAGAGTCGCTGGAACTCCTGTTTCATTTGCTTGGCCTCTCTTACTGATTTTCTTTGTGCCTCATTTACACTGAGAGCAATCCAGCTAGCTCTCACAAACACCTCCTCCTCCTATCCACTTCACTACACTAAACATGCACACCACACTTCATTCCTCCACACCAAAATTTAAAAACACTAAAATGATGAATTCTAGCCCAGCCTCGGAGTCCCCAGGGGGGGGGGGGGGGACCATAAATGCCCCCACACCCAACCGACCATCCCCTGACGATCCCACACAATTACCTGGACCTCGGCCTGTTACTCTTTCTATTAATTTCTGCAACATTCGCGGACTTTCCTCTGACTTTCACTCTGTTGAGCACCATCTCTCCTCCTACAAACCTGATCTTCTCTTCCTCACCGAAGCTCAGGTGTCTGTAGCAACATCCAGCAGCCCCTTCTCTGTATCCTCCTACTTTCTCTATCCTAGTTTCAAAGCCAAAGGCGGATGTTGTGCATATGTGCACAACAAACTCACTTGCTCTCCTGTTCCCGATTTCGACTCCTCTGAATTCTCAACTTTATGGCTCAAACTTTCCTGTCATTCTCTTACTAAATATTTCTGTGCTGTCTATCTTTCCCCTAACTCTACCAACTTTCCCAAATTCTTTGACTATCTAAACTCTACAGTGGAACACATTCTATCCATTTCTCCTTTCTCAGAAATCTCCATCTTAGGAGATTTCAACGTTCACCAGCGCCAATGGCTCTCCTCTCACACTACTGATCCACCTGGTGAACAAGCCTACGTCTTTTCTATCATAAATGACCTAGAGCAGTTAGTTCAGCAACCCACCCGTATCCCGGATCGCATCGGAGATCGGCCCAACATTCTTGACTTGTTTCTAACTTCTAACCCTTCTTCTTATACTGTCGATTTTTTCTCTCCTATGGGCTCCTCCGACCATAAACTTATCTCTGTCACCTGTCCTATCTCTCCAGTACGGCCACCCAATCCTCCTAGCCGGCGGCGCTTGTGGCACTTTGGCGCTGCCGACTGGGAGGCTCTCCGGCAGTACTTCTTTAATTTCCCATGGAATGATTTCTGCTTCCGTGGCCGGGGACCCTCGGAGAGTGCTGAACGCATTACCGAGGTAATCCTATCGGGCATGGAAGCATACATTCCATTCTCCTTCTCTCAGACTAATGCTAAAAAATCTTGGTTTACTCACGCCTGTTCTACTGCTGTCCGCAATAAGGAGGAAGCATTCAAACGGTACCGACGCCTTAAAACTCAAGACTCTCATTCTTCCTATGTTTCTGCCCGGAATCAAGCCAAATCTGTTCTTCGACTTGCCAAACACTCTTTCATCAATAATAAATGCACTGAACTATCCAACTCTAGCTCTTCCCAAGCTTTCTGACATCTAGCCAAAAACCTCTCCAACAATTTCTCTTCCTCGTCTTTCCCTCCCCTTTGCCACTCTGATGGCACAACCATCACTTCTTCCTCTGACAAAGCTAAACTCTTCGCTCAAACTTTTGCTAGAAACTCCACCTTGGATGATTCCGGTGCTATTCCTCCCTCTCCGCCCTCCTCTCTCTTACTTATGCCTAATATCCTAATCTCTTCTAAAGATGTAATTTCTACCCTCTCTGGGCTTAACACTAATAAGGCGTACGGTACGGACGGTGTTCCTCCTGTTGTTCTCAAAAACTGTGCTTCCGTGCTGACTCCCTGCCTAGGCAAACTCTTTCGTCTCTGTCTATCCTCTAACGTCTTCCCTTCATGCTGGAAGTTTGCTCACATTCAACCTGTCCCAAAGAAGGGTGACCGCTCTCAACCCTCCAACTATCGTCCAATTGCTCTCATATCTTGTCTTTCTAAAGTTTTTGAAACTATTCTTGCTTCCAAATTTCTTAAGCATTTCTCTTCTCATAATCTGCTCTCAGATCGCCAGTATGGCTTCCTTAAGGGTCGCTCTACTGGTGATCTTCTTTCATATCTTACTAACTCTTGGTCATCCTCCTTTCGGGACTTCGGTGAGACTTTTTCTATTGCACTAGACATATCGAAAGCCTTCGATAGAGTCTGGCATAAATCTTTAATTTCTAAACTACCCTCCTTCGGTTTCTATCCCTCCATCTGTGCCTTTGTCTCTAATTTCCTTTCCGGCCGTTCCATAGCCGCGGTTGTGGACGGCCATTGTTCACTTCCTCACCCTATAAACTCCAGTGTTCCTCAGGGCTCTGTCCTATCTCCTATTCTCTTTCTAATTTTTATAAATGATCTCCTTAACTGTACCTTAATTCCCATCCATTCATACGCAGACAGACGACTCAACCTTACACTACTCCATTAGTTTTTCAGAACGCCCCAGTCAGCAATTCCTCAACGACAAACGTAATGAAGCCATAGAACTCTTAAATTCTGATCTAAATACTATTTCCAATTGGGGCAGAGAAAACCTTGTTAACTTTAATGCTTCCAAAACCTAATTTCTCCATCTATCTACCCGTCAGGATCTCCCAGGGGACTATCCCTTATTCTTCAACAATACAAAAATCAACCCTTCATCTTCTCTCAATATTCTTGGTGTCTCTTTTTCTTCTGCTCTCATTTGGAAGGACCATATTACCAGTCTTGCTAAGGCAGCCTCCCAGAAGCTCGGTGTGCTCAACCGCCTTAGGGGGTTCTTTTCCCCTGCACAGCTTCTTGCTCTGTACAGGGGCATAGTGCGCCCTTGTATTGAGTATTGTTCACATGTGTGGGGAGGTTCCTCTCACACCACTCTCCTAGACAAAGTTGAAAGGAAGGCCTTTCGTATCATTAACTCCCGTCCACTCACCAACTCTCTGCAGTCTCTCTCTCTCCGCCGCAATGTTGCATCTCTCTCGCTATTCTATCGCCACTATAATAATCAGTGTTCCTCAGAGCTATCCCAGTGCATACCACCTCCTTTACGTAGGGCACGTGGTACCCGTCTTGCAACTCAATCCCACCCCTACTCTGTGCAACTCTCCAACCCAAGAGTGAAACGTTACTCTCAAACTTTCTTCTACTCAACAGCTGAGCTCTGGAACTCTCTCCCAGAATCAGTCTTTCCCTCTTCCTATGACTTAAATTGCTTCAAACTCCGTGTGTTCAGGCATTTTGGCTCGAACGGCCCTTGATTTTGGCCCTGTCACTCTTTCAACTATGGGGGAGGCACTCGCTATAGGCAGTAATGCCTTTTGCCTCCCTCAATCACATAGAAAAAAAACAAAAAAAAACAAACAGAGCGAGCCAAAGGTAAGGACAGCTGAGACATGACTTATTAGCCCCACCGTACACCAAGCTTCAATCATCAACAAATCAATAAACAACAAGAAAAACAAAAACCACAACAGAGGGCCAAAACAGCGATAAATAAGCCGGATATAATCGTTTGTCATGCGCGTTTTTATTTGGGTCCGCGCCGGTAAATCAGACCGGCTTAGTCCTGAATTAGAAATAATGCCGGGTCTGATTAATGGGTCTGTGCGGAGCGGTGAATATTAATGAGGGCGGCTTTAAATGAACCCAGGACGGCGTTTTTTATTTTATTTTATTTTTTTGTATTTACTTATATATATATATATATATATATATATATATATACCGGTATATATATTTTTAATCGCGTACACTCCTGGACATAAATCGTGGATTTAATTTAAGAGGGGTTCACACATTCAAGAGTGGCTCGGCGAGTATTGCCGAGTAGATATTCGGTTCTATATAGTAAGCACAATCGTGAAGAGTAGTAGTCACTCGTACAAAGGTCTGACACACTCGGCAATAATCTGTGTCGGGGGTGGGGTGGGGGACATATTTTCGAACATGTTATACAATACGTCGCCGGCACATTTTTCCCTTGCCCCTCAACTTTCTCTTCATAATTGCTGAGGGGCACAGGGCCCTGGGTGGGGCTTTGGTTTCCCGGGCGTTTCCTCACCCTCCCCAGCTCCCCGCCATGGAGTGGCTTTGGTCACCCAGGCTTTATTGTGGTCGGCAGGGAGGGTTCTGTGGGGGCGCTCGGTTATGGCCTTGGCCTTGCTCGGGGCCTTGGGGCTGTTCGGCCAGGCGGCTTGGGGAACGGCAACAACAACAACAACGTCGCCGGCACAGAAAGGGTTAAAAACACTTAATATGACGTCACGCACGTCACTCAAGCTCCAAACCAGATTACGATCTTTACAATCCGCACAATTAATTATATTTATAGTAGTACACCCTCCGAGTGCTATAACATTACACGATATATTAAGGGAGCCCACCTCGCTATTAAGGGAGCCCACCTCGCTATTAAGGCAGTCCATCTCGCTATTAAGGGAGCCCATCTCGCTATTAAGGGAGCCCACCTCGCTATTAAGGGGGCCCACCTCGCTATTAAGGGGGCCCACCTCGCTATTAAGGGAGCCCACCTCGCTATTAAGGGAGCCCACCTCGCTATTAAGGGAGCCCACCTCGCTATTAAGGGAGCCCACCTCGCTATTAAGGGAGCCCACCTCGCTATTAAGGGAGCCCACCTCGCTATTAAGGGAGCCCACCTCGCTATTAAGGGAGCCCACCTCGCTATTAAGGAAGCCCATCTCGCTATTAAGGGAGCCCACCTCGCTATTAAGGGAGCCCACCTCGCTATTAAGGGGGCCCACCTCGCTATTAAGGGAGCCCACCTCGCTATTAAGGGAGCCCACCTCGCTATTAAGGGAGCCCATCTCGCTATTAAGGGAGCCCACCTCGCTATTAAGGGAGCCCACCTCGCTATTAAGGGAGCCCACCTCGCTATTAAGGGAGCCCACCTCGCTATTAAGGGAGCCCATCTCGCTATTAAGGGAGCCCACCTCGCTATTAAGGGAGCCCACCTCGCTATTAAGGGAGCCCACCTCGCTATTAAGGGAGCCCACCTCGCTATTTTTCTCTTTCTCTCCCTCTTTCTTTGGCTTGTATTAATTTGGCCCCATTCAGCCTACTGGTTTAAGACGTTTACCCCCATCCAGGTGTCAATATTTTCCTGGCGAGCGGTAGCGAGCCAGTATATATATTTTTGTATTTTACAGCAAGCTAAATTTGTACATTTTTCGATAGAAAAGTGTCTCCGGCGAAGCCGGATTTCTCCATACAATGCTGGCTCGCTATCGCTCACCAGGAAAAAATCGAAACCTGGATGGGGGTAAACGTCTTAAAACAGTTGGCTGGATGGAGCCAAATGGATACAAGTCAGAGAAAGAGAGAAAAGGGGAGAAAGATCAAACAAATCCGGTGTCCCCCCTTAAATGTTATCGCATGTAATATTATGTGACTGGGATATACAGAATACTATTATGTGACTGGGATATACAGAATACTATTATGTGACTGGGATATACAGAATACTATTTATTTATGTAATGAATGGGGTGGATTTCAGGAACATAATCTGGTTTGGAGTTTAACTGGGGTAGTGCTTGTGTTGTTATCTACAGGTATATATTTATTGATTAATTAATGTTTAGTTTCCTCGCTAGACCTCCATCAAGCTTAAAAGAACACCCCCTAGATCCCCTACCAAGATAAATTTGTACATTTTTCGGTAGAAAAATGTTACAGCCGGAGGGCCGGTTCCGTCTAAAATTACAGGCTCGCTATCGCTCGCCAAGACAAAAATCGACACCTAAATGGTACGACAAATCTTAATATTGACAAATAAATAAGGCAAAAGGTCTCAAAACCGGCAAAATAACGGGCCTAACGTCTTAAAATCTCAAAACTAATATGCTAAACATGAGGGAGAAGGGGGTCCAGAAAAAGCGACTACCTGCCCCTTAACTGACGTGATGATGAGGTCAACAAAGACATTTTACTGTATCTATTAAATGATATGCAACTTGGTAGACATTTTAGTTTTATGGTTAACTCTCGTCATTTATGCGCCACGACCGACCTTTTAAGAACAGAAATACAATAATAATGCAGATTTCCGATGGAGAGAGAGGATTAGTTTGGTTTTGTGTATTTATGTATTATTTGATGATTGTATAGTTTTGAGATATTAAGACGTTCGTTCCATTAGTTTGGCGATTTATATAATGTTAGGCCCATTTCTTAGTCAATTCTAAGCTTTCCAGTCACTCCGCCTCACGACTACTTCGCCTCATGACCACTTCGCCTATGTCCATTACGCCTCACGACCAGTTCGCCTTGCCACCAGTACGCCTCACTACCACTTCGCCTTGAGTCAATGACGCCTCAGCACCAGTTCGCCTCATGATTCAGCTTCCATAGCACTTCGCCTCACTACTTATTTGCCTCATGATTTTACATATGTTTGTGTATATATGTATGCATGTATGTATGTAAGTTTGTATGCATGTATGTATGTATGTAATATGTATGTATGTAATTCAGAGTTGGGTCAGTTAAGTTAATTAACTTAACTTTTTCCGATTAACCAACTATTTTGAAAAATGGGTTAACTTAACTTAACTTAATCGAAATATCTTTAAGTTAATCGTTAACTTCAATTAATTTCCGATTAATTTTCCTCTAAATCATATTTTCTACTCTGTGAACGGAGTCTGGGAGAGCAGAGCGAGGTGGTAAATTCAACACTCCCGTGATAATGTATAGTCTAATCCTAGGATCGTCTTGTCGGAATAGTAGACCTTTTCCATATTTCCTTTGTCTGTTTCTTGCGGTAAAAGAGTCACAAGGAGTTACAAGGAATAGTTAGTATCTCAAACACTTTGCAGTCCATTCCGGAGAGATACTCGAAGAGGAAAGAGAGGGATTATCTAGTGCACTACACTCATTGCAGTGTGCAAAATACCATCTAGTCACTTCCTGAACTGTTCTACTGAAGAACTGTTTACATCTTTTGAGGGAAGTTTTTTTTCCAGTGGAACACATCTTATATAATAATAAAGTTTCCACAAATATTAGTGCTGAACCTTTTCAATTCTAACTTCCAGCCATGGTTGCGTGTTGTATTCATATTGAAACTAAACAGAGAGAGAGAGTTCATTAGTAATTTACACTTAAATATTTTGATGCGATTGTATTATTTATTGTTGACCTATTGTTTCTAATGCAAAGATATGAATATACATAAGGATATGCAGAAATAAAGTAGAAATGTAGGAACAAGTTCATACTGGATAGGACAATAGGAATCGTTGGTTGGGGGTGGAGTCAGTAGGATAATTAAGGAGGATTAGCACGGTCAAGAATGTCCGGGTTCTTTTCCCATCAACTGGTGACTTGTCTAGTTGTTTCGGAGTTCAAGTTTCATTGTAATCCAGCCAACTATTTCCATCTAACGTTAGTATTTATGCTGATTTCTATAATACATGAGTTCCAAAATGCTGCAAGAAAAAAAGGTTGTATAACTCGGTCCTAAAGTGAGGTAAAGTGGTCATGTGACTCGGTCCCAAGGTGAGTTAGAGGCAGTGAACACACACACACACACACACTCACTACAATGCTGAGCAGAGAACAAAGACAGAAAATGCCGATATTTTATGGCTGAAAATACTTCTTACATTTGAACATAAAAACATAAGAACATTTGGCTACGGTATACCATATTCTTCATCTGGATTACGGAGTGTACCCTTCCAGTATGAATGACATTATTCCTATTTTATTATTGCTAATTTCAGGTTATCTTATTCAAAATAGGTAAGACTTCTGATAGTCAGGAGGGGTAAAGCTACCTCGAGTATCTCCTTCTGTAAAGTATATCTCGATGTTTTAGTTCGTCTATCATCAGACGATAGTAATACGTTTAGGAAAGGCCTCCCATATTTAAAGAGTTAATTTCTTGCCTACATGTTTCAATACAATTAAAACAATACAGATTATTTAGAATGGTAACTAAATAATCGTAGGTCAAGTACCAGAAAAGGGACTGAATATGAACCACGTGCCACACAAACGACTTACTGTACATAAGTGCACTGATTCCTGTATAAATGTTATGTCAACTACTATAACCTCAAAAGTCATACATAATTATAATCAATTGTAATTTATTGAAATGCTAACATTGCTTTTGCTTCGGATTTGAATGCTCTGTAATCTTTCCATGTATGCATTTGAATTATCACGGTCCATTTCTTTATGTGTTGACCAGTTGACCAGCAAAGGTTGTGAACTGTTTCACTCTTCTATCAGTATTACAACCTTCAGTGTTCTTCTCGGTTTTCCTTCTACTCAAAGGAGTACAAAGGAAATCAAGCAACAACAGATCTAGTGACCCTTCTAGGTTGCTTGTCCTCCAAAACACTGAGGATCAAGTGTCCAAACAGTGGTTTAGAGTGGGTAAGGGAACATTGGAAAGGGAATTACTGCCCTGGAACTAATGTCCGTGGCAGGATTAGGAAGTTAGTAGGGGACAGATGGGTTAGTAACTGAGGGGGGGATAAAATAAAGTTATTAATTTACAAACGCAGTCAGTCGCGGGTTTGATGCGAGATATTTGTCTAGGCGGAGTTTAAATGAATCAACGGTGATGCAGTCTATAACGTTTCGGGGAAGCCCATTCCACAAGTTGACAACTCGATTGAAGAAGAAATTCTTAGATTCGTGTGAGTTAAAAGATTTACCAATAATTTTGCAACCGTTTCCCCGCGTGTAATTAGATTGGTCGATAGTGACGTACTTACTACAGTTCATATTGTCGATGCCTTTGATGATTTTGAACACTTGAATTAAGTCACCTCTTAATCTGCGCTGGGTTAAAGGAAATAGATTTAATTCTCTAAGACGCTCTTCGTATGGTTTGTTCTTTAGGCTAGGTATCATTTTGGTAACTCTACGTTGAACTCGTTCTAGCTTGTTTATATCTTTTTGGTAATAAGGGCACCAGGATTGAACGCAGTATTCCAGAAGAGGGCGGACTAAGGAATTGTAAAGGGTTAGGATAACTTCTTTGGATTTATGCTCAAATGACCTGCAAGCCAATTATTTTGTTTGCCTTCTTAACAACTTCTGAACATTGTTGGCTCGGTTTTAGGTTACTCGATATTGTTACTCCCAGATCGGTTTCTCTGTTTACATTCTTAAGCTGAGTGCCATTCATCGAATAGTTTGCTTTCTCATTTAGGTATCCGATATGTAGTACTTTACATTTATCCGCATTGAAACTCATTTGCCAAATTTGGGCCCAACATGACAATTTATCTAGATTGTGTTGCATATCGTCAACTTGTTCTTTTGAGAGTACGCTATTTGCAATTTTTGTATCATCAGCAAATTTTGAGATTGTACAGGTGAGACCCTCATCTATGTCGTTGATGTAAATTAGAAAGAGAATTGGTCCTAGTACTGATCCCTGGGGTACCCAGCTACTTACATTGGTCCATTTAGATGCCTTACCGTTTATGACTACTCTTTGCTTTCTGTCGCTGAGCCAATTTTCTATCCATTTCAACACACCGTCTTGTATTCCATGCGCTTTTAGTTTTAGCAGTAAACGTTTGTGGGGAACTTTGTCAAAGGCCTTTTGAAAATCAAGGTATATAATATCTACAGCTTTACTCTCATCGTAGAGGTTGAGGATATCGTGGAAGAAGTCTAAGAGGTTTGTTAAACAGGAACGTTTTTTACGAAAGCCGTGTTGAGTATCTTTAAGTATGTTATTTTCCTACTCGACAAACTCTCTCCCTTAATTAATGTTTCCTTCATCCTATGACTTAGACTGCTATATATTCCTTGTACCCAGGCATTTTGACCCAAATGTCCCTTGAATTTGGCTTCCTGTCATTCTTTTGGCTTTGGGTGAGACACTCGTGACACTCAGCCTGCCGTTTGTCTCCTTCATACACACATAAGAAAAAAATACTTATTGAAACGTTTTGCTGTCTTCCAAATTGTATAGATCTGTAGTATGAACACAACAAATCAACAAATTGTGATATGTTGTCCTGTCGTATATTTCATATGAATTGTATATTATTATTTTCGTGTTTCTAATATCGGTATATGTATTGTAGATGTATACCGGTACTTTCTAACCAATATTGTTGTTATTTTCAGTCAACTTCAAATCGCTTAATAGTCAGACAAGTTTGAAGTTCGAGTTAGACGCATTGTATAAGAATGTGTACAGTACATTAAAGTTGTAAGGAAATAAGGCAATCCAGTAAATGTCTTTGATTATGAACACGCTCTTAAAGTAGTTAAGCCTAAAACAAGATTTGGAGGTTAGGAGTTTAACGTGGACATACCAGCATGTAATACAATGAAAACCGATAGTCAACATTATGTGAAATGCATTTTTTTTTTTTTTTTTTTTTTTGCTAGCTTAATCCATCGATCTGGGTGTCCATTATCTCTCGATACCTTTACCTGACCTGATTGACGAGACGAGTAATTTAGCCAAGTGAGATGAGTTCTAATATCTACTTTAATTATACAATATATGATTGATTGTAAATCCCCTGAAACAGTCCAAGAAAGAATAACAAACATTATATCGATATATATTTTGTCATGGAGGAACTTATAAAAGTTTTTGCTTGCATTCATCAAAATGAGTAAATTTGGAGGGGAATGATAACAGACTTAAGGAGATAACTGACACGGGGATACTAAATTGTGTAAGGAAATTGAGTAATGCTAATTATAATATTATAGAAAGTTTAGCTTAATACATATACAAATAGATGTTTGCAATCACAAGTTGAATAACTTGTACAAATAACTATAACAGAAGCAGAAATTCAAGTTTAGGAAGCTTGAAAACTAAAATGAAAGGTAGAGTTAATTGATTAACTTAACCGATTAACTTTTAAAATTAACTTAATAGTTAATTCACAAATTCGAGTTATCTTAGTTGATAAAATACTAAAATTAACTTAACTTAACTAGGTAATTTAATGAGTTAATCGACCCAACTCTGGCTATGTATGTATGTTTGTATGTGTGTGTGTGTATGTATATGTGTATGTATACAGTATATGCATGCATGTGTGTATGTATGTTTTAATGTATGAACGTATGTTCAGTATGTATGTATGTATGTATGTATACATGTATGTATGTATGTATGTATGTATGTATGTATGTATTTTTTGTCTTTCGTCGTGCTTATTTCGGGCCTTGACCGAAGTAAGCATGGGGCATGACCGGCTTTACCCAAGGAGGTCCTCTGATCCCACTTTTAGTCCATCGCTCGGGGCACAATATGGTGGTCAGGGTGGTTGGTAGCCCATCATTAGGGTATGTCATTTAGACTAGGTGGAGTCTCCCGAGTGCTTGTCCCGACATTATTTCAGGCAGTTGTAGTCTGATATCTTTTGCGAAAGGTTGTATATTATTATATATTAGTTATATATGACCTCTAACCGCTTTGGTGAGGTCGGTCCTCATGATATTAGTGAGCTGGGTCTATAATTAGGCCTTGTAATTGGGGTTGGGTGTGACGGGATCTGCCTTGTGTTGGCTAATCGGCTTACTGCCTACTCCCATTTTCTTATGTGCATATATATACATATATATATATATATTTTTTTAAAGTCAAGTAATCCTGAGAAATACCAGGGGGAAGGCGGGTAGGCGTGGCGAGCCGCTGGCTAATTAGGAAATGGCGGGTGGAGATCCAAAATCACCGATTTGCCCAAGGTTTTTCGACCAAAATATTTTCGATTCTGGGAGAATGACTGGGCGAAAATGAAATCTACGACCATGTCTAGAAGCAGCTCGGCGAGAAAAAACGAATGGCACCAGTTATAATTCTCTAGTCCCCTGGGCCCTCCAGGAAGCCCAAGTCAAAATCAACATCCTAAACAAATGGTCCGATTTTAATTATGTTTGCGTCATTCGATTCAGCTTGCCAAAGTGTACTTATGGTATAAATTTAAATAAAATCCGTACATAAATAACTCGTCTATGGAGTTTTTAAACTTTAAAATAGGCCTCTTGAACCTAAAAAATTGTCAAAATTAAAAAATAATTACACCATTGAAAACGCAACGGCGAGAGAATCCAAATCATAACTATCAAAAACTAATGTACATCGTTCAAATTGTGCGTCAAATTAGTAGAGAGGTGAAGCGGTAAGAAAGCGTGAGGCGAACTGGAGCTGAGGCGTTGTTGTCGTGAGGCGAAGTGGTAGTGAGGCGTAGTGGTTACAAGGCGAAATGGTTGTAAGGCGTTGTGGTCATGAGGCGAAGAGACCAAGGCGAAGTGGTAATGAGGCGAAGTGGCCTGCTCCCAATTCTAATACCTTTTGTGCCGTTTAGGTGTCGATATTTTTCTGGCGAGCGATAGCGAGCCTGTTATTTTAGGATGAATAGGCCTTCGGCCTGGACATGTTTCTACCTGAAAAAAAAAAATGCACAAAATTATCTGGAAGGGGAGGTCTTGGGGTGTTTTTTAAAGATTCAAGGGGGTCTAGCGAGGAAACTAAAGAATAAATAGATAAGTAAATAAATAGATAAGTAAATAAATAGAGGAGAAAAAGAACCCTACCCCCCTTACCTGAATTAAGTGGGGTTAAGTGCATCCAGTTACAATCCCCAACCTAACCTTCTGACGTGCCCGGCCTAAAGGTAACATCGAGTATACCTAAGAGGGACAAAGTTTGCTCTGGGTTAATTTTCCCCTCGAGCATGGCAGGACGAAGTTCAGCAGAAGGACTTCGAGGCGAATTAAGTTTCCTGCAATTTAAAAGTTGTAAGAGGGTGAAAATGTGGATGTCGGAAGTGGAAAAGGGGGGTTGGGGGGGGGGGGGAGACGGAGGTTGCTGGGGGGGGGGGTTGAGGGGGTGAAGGGGGTAAGAGGAGTAAAGGGGGGAAGAAGGGGGAGCTATACCACAACCCTCTACTACCCTGTTCCAAATAAGTAGGCCAAAACTCTTGAATATTATAAGCTCAATAACTCACAAACTACTATAGTAATCGAGCTAATGTTTCTACCATTTGGGAAGGGTCAGTCAGGGAACAGGTGTGGGAATCAATAGCCCATTTGCTCTTGTCCCTTTTTAGTTAGAGAGGTTAGTGTTTACGATTTCTAGCCTACCTATTTGGAACAGGGTATAGGGGGCCGGGATAAAAGTCTCTATACTCGGGGTAAGCCAACTTGACAGTATTTTTGTAATCTATGTGTATGAAGGAGACAAAGGACAGGCTGCCTGTAACGAGTGTCTCCCCCAAAGCCAAACGAGTGACAGAGAGACAGTTAGGGAGAAATTGACTCATCCCCATCTTAAGGAAGGATTTTAGTTTGCTCCCTAGACCTTTATCAAGCTTAAACACATCCCTAAGACCCCATTGAAGATTAATGTGTACATTTTTCAGTGATAAATGTCCCCTCTTAAATTACAGGCTCACTAGCGCACGCCACACACACACACACACACACACACACACACACACACACACACACACACACACACACACCTACTTTCTCTCTCTCTGACACGTACACATACACACACACACATAAACCAACCCTTCCCAACCTCATCACGTCTGTCTTGATTGTCCCCCACTCTCTTCCTCTGTCTTTATACGTTCCTATCTTGTCCACACACGCACACGCACACGCACACACACACACACACACAGTCACTCACTCTCATTCTGTCACAGACACACCCACACAGTCACTCACTCTCTCTAACTCTCTCTCTCACACACACACACACACACACACACACACACACACAGTCACTCACTCTCATTCTGTCACAGACACACCCACACAGTCACACACTCTCATTCTTTCACAGACACACACACACAGTCACTCACTCTCATTCTGTCACAGACACACCCACACAGTCAGTCACTCACTCTCTCTCTCTCTCTCTCTCTCACACACACACACACACACACACACACACACACACACACACACACACACATACACACACACACACACACACACACACATTCTCTCCTCACGTCTCTCCCTCTTTTTTTTTTTCTCTCCCCCCCCCCTCTTTCCCCCCATATATCCGTTCCTACCATGTTCACAAAGATTTATAGGGCTTTCTTTCAGTTGGCTCGACGTATGACAAGGCAAAGCAATACACAACAAACAGCAAAACATACAGACAAATACATACATAATACAAATACTAATACAATACATAAAACAAATACATACATAATACAAATACTAATACAATACATAAAACAAATACATACATAATACAAATACTAATACATAATAATACAATACATAAAACAAATACATACATAATACAAATACTAATACATAATAATACAATACATAAAACAAATACATACATAATACAAATACTAATACATAATAATACAATACATAAAACAAATACATACATAATACAAATACCAATACATAATAATACAATGCATAAATAACCATAATACATAACAATATAAGTACAAAATAGGCCTAATATAAGTACATAATACATACTACATAAACATTACAAACACAAAAACAATACAAACACATAATATTACATTCTGCAAAATACATAGTAATACAAATGCGTAATATGTAAACACCATTACATGACACACTTTTCGAGCGATAGCGAGCCTGTAACTTAGACAAATTCGACCAGGGTATTTTTGTTATCGAAAAACGTACACATTTAGCTTGAAAGTGGTCATGGGTGCGCATATTTAGGATTCGAACCTAGGATACTCACATAGAAATCCAGCGCACTAACCATTACGGTACCAAGACAGTTAACCCATTCAGGTCCGGTGACGCCCTATTAAATACATTTTGAAAACTATTAGAGACGATTTTATTCAGTTTAAAAAGGTCCTCCAGAAATTAAAGGGCTTCAAACTATCTCACTTAACTATGTTTTGCTACCCCAGATCCTTCTTAAGGGGAGGTTTTTAGTTTTCTCCGTAGACTTCCATCAAGCTTAAAATTACACTCCCTTGACCCCCTTTCAAGACATATTTGTACATTTTTCGGTAGAAAAATGTCCCGGCCGAAGGCCGGTTCCCCTTATATTACAGGCTCGCTATCGCTCGCCAGGAAAAAATCGACACCTAAATGACACGAAAGATCTTAAAATTGACAGAAATGGGATGAAAGTTCTTAAAATCGCCAAACTAATGGGACAAACGTCTTGAAATCTCAAAAGCAATGGGGCTAAACATGAGGGAGAAAGAGGTCAAGAAAAAAATCCCTCAAGTGGATATCTCCCCTTAGACTGCTCCAAATCATCTAAATATACCTAGAATATAATAAACAACACGTGCCCGGTACAGTGATGGGCACAACCTCACCACAATAGCCATTCTCCAAAACGGCACGTACCTTTAAACAAATAATGCACTATGATAGCCCAATGATTGCAAGAGTGGAAGGGTTAATTGATGGGATTTTTTTTTATCACACGGGAAGACCTCATTAACTTGACTAAATTCGTAATAATCACCAACCCACCAATTAAGGGGAGATATCCACTTGAGGGATTTTTTTCTTGACCCCTTTCTCCCTCATGTTTAGCCCCATTGCTTTTGATATTATAAAACGTTTGCCCCATTAGTTTAGCGATTTTAAGAACTTTCATCCCATATTATGACCTTTCGTGCAATTCAGGTGTCAATGTTATCCTGGCGAGCGATAGCGGGCCTGTAATTTAAGAGGAACCGGCCTTCGGCCGGGAAATTTTTCTACCGAAAAATGTACAAATTTATCTTGAAAGGGACTCAAGGGGGTGTAATTTTAAGCTTGATGGAGGTCTAGGGAACAAACTAAATACCTCCCCTTAACTTACACATGTTAATGGACTACCCCAAGGCATCTCCCTTATAATTATGTACGTATAGCCTGTAGTGAGCCATGGTAATATCCTAGACCTCATTAGACATCTATTGCGCGTGCTAATTGGGCTTATCACGCATGGTATTCAACCCTCGCAATCTCACCAGCGCTTGAATATATAAAACTCCAGCTGCCTCATTACAAAAAAATACCAGAACAAAATTTATATATGAAATGAGAGAGAGAGAGAGAGAGAGAGAGAGAGAGAGAGAGAGAGAGAGAGAGAGAGAGAGAGAATGGAAGTTTGGAAGTCGGTGGTGTATTTGTGGGAGGCTCTTAAAAACGTCAAAGTAATGGGGTGAATGTCTTAAAATCTCAAAACAAATGAGGCTAAGCATGAGGGAGAAAGGAGTCCAGAAAAGAAAGAAAAAAAACACCCGCGAAAATCTTCCTTTAAATAGTTTTGTGTAGTAAGCGGGGAAGTAGCGCCATTAAGGGAGCCCACCTCGCTCTTTTTCTCTTTCTCTCCCTCTCTCTTTGACTTGTATCCATTCGGCCCCAATCAACCTACTGTTTTAAGACATTTACCCCCATCCAGGTGTCAATATTTTCCTGGCGAGCGGTAGCAAGCCAGCATATATATATTTTTGTTTTAATAACAAGCTAAATTTGTACATTTTTCGATAGAAAAATGTCTCCGGCGAAGCCAGATTTCTCCATACAATGCTGGCTCGCTATCGCTCGCCAGGAAGAAATTGACACCTGGATGGGGATAAACGTCTTAAAACAGTTGGCTGAATGGGGCCGAATAGATACAAGCCAGGGAAAGAGAGAAAAGGAGAGAAAGATAAAACAAAAGCCGGTGACCCCCCTTAATTATTCAGTAAAGAACCCGGGCTTGGGGTTTTAACGAAGGTGCTTCATCAGGCGGTAATGACAGCATGTGCCTACCTCTCACATACATACATACATACACACACACACACACACACACACACGGGCAGTCACACATACACACATATATAAAAATACACACTCATAACCCACGTCTGCCTCACGCACATATATACACACACACACACACATACACACACACACACACACACAACACAAATTCATACCATATTTGTTTACAGTTTGAGCGTTCTAAATTAATATTAAAATATTAAAACCGTGCCCTCTCTGCTGTTACTGGAGTCGACGTAATGTAAGTACGGGAGCAACACATTTTGCTGACTTGTATGACAACACATCCCTGTGGTGCAGTGGTTAGCACGCTCAGCTCACAACCTAGAGGCCCACTTTCGATTCTCGGGCAGAGCGAGATGAATGGGCAGTCTCTTAACACCAAATGCCTCTGTTGACCTAAGCATCGAGTTAGGTAACAGGTGTTAGTGGACAGTTGTGACGTCCCCTCTAGGGCACCCACACACAATACAATAGCCCCTGTATTGGGTTAACAACCGCAGGCTCCAAAGGGCAATGAGACGGTTACGCGCTGTTTCAGTGTATGCCCCACAACTTTACTACCTTTAATATTCCAGAATATCGTAATAAATGCAGAGGAACTAGGTTAATAAAGTTGACTAATGACCACCATTCCGCACACCAACAAAAGGACTGTGGGCTCTGGGGCTTCAGTAGGGTTTAGTTAATATGTGTTACACTATGACCTTACTGTACTGTAACACACACTGGGTTTAACCCTTTTTGGGCCGAGGGTGGGATTTGGGGGCTTCCTCTCTTTTGACCCATTAGTTTGGAGATTTTAGAACGTTTCACCACATTAGTATGGCGATAACGAAACCCTTCACCCCATTCAGGTGTCCATTGTTTCCTGGGCGAGTGTGTGTTAGTGTGTTAGTGTGTGTGTGTGTGTGATTGGGGGGGGGGGGGAATTATTTTTGCTATTGAGGGTTACATTGCTCTTGCCATTTTCGAGCAATTTATATACAGTATATTTTGTATCCTAAACTAAACCAAGCGCCTATTCAGACCTCCTTCAAAATAAAAACAAACCAAATCGTCACTCAAATCCCCCTTCATGTTAAATTGTACATTTTTCGGTGCAATCTTCTCACGGCCGACAAAGATCCGTTTCTCATAATTGGCTCGCTCGCTATCGCTCGCCCTGTAAAATTCGACACCTAAATAGAGTGAAAAGTCTTATCGTCACCAAACTATTAGGTCAAGGAGGTAAAAAAAAAAAAATACATAAAAATAAATAAATAAATAAATAGGCCTACATAGAAAAAAATATATATAAATAAACAGAATAAAGAAATACTGGACAACTGAAAAAAAGGAACCCGAAAAAAAAAATATTGTATTTGTCCTGCCGGTCTTGTTATTGTTGTGTCTGCTTCCTGCCCCCTCCCCCCATAACCCCCCCCCCCCCCGCCTTCCCCTATTCCCCTTCTCTTCCTGCTCCCCTTCCACTTCTCCCCATTCTCCTCTCCATATCTCCTACCCTGCTCTCTCTCCTCCACAGGTCTCCTTCCCTTCTCTCTCACTCCTCACCCCCTCTCTCCATCCCTTCCTCCCTCTCTCCTCCCCTGCTCCTTCCCCTGCTCTCCCACCCCTTAATCTCCCCTCTCACTACTCCCCTCCTCTCTACTCACCTTCTCTCTCCTGCTCTCTCTCCTCTCCCTACTCCCCTCGCTCTCCTCCCTCTTCCCCCCTCGATCTCCTCCCCTCCTCTCTCCCCCTCCCACCACTTGCTGCTAAAGGCACATGTGGCTACATGTCTCTTTCGCTGTTCTGCTGCTTCTTCTTCATGGGCCTGTTTGCTGCATTGGTGTGGCTGTTATTGCTGTTGCTTGAGTGTGTGTGTGTGTGTGTGTGTGTGCTGTGTGTGTGTGTGCTGTGTGTGTGTGTGTGTGTGTGCTGTGTGTGTGTGTGTGTGTGCTGTGTGTGTGCTGTGTGTGTGTGTGTGTGTGTGTGTGTGTGTGTGCGCGCGCGCGCTACAGGAAGGAGGACATTGTTATGGTTCTGACAGGTGGCAGTCTTCTCAGGTATACTTGAGACTACCTGCATGAACGCTGGCCATCTATTTTTTTCAAGTACACAGTTCAGGTAAAGTGGAACCCTTCGATCCATATATATATAAATATATATATATATATATATATTAGGAAGATGAAGGCATCTTACCAACATGCTATTGCCTCATAAACCCTTAATAACCAATATATATTCATTACTTAATCTGGTTTTACCGCTTATGAAGACACTATCCCATCCCACTACACATCGTAGACCATGTTCCAGAGTACGTAATATCAGGGTTGCCAATCAAGTCCGCTAGATAGTAAATAAAAGCCGAAAATTGCTAGAATAATGTAACAATCTCTAGAATATCACTCGAAATGGCTCAAATATCCAGAGTATCGCTATATTTCATGTTGCTAAATGTAAAGTATTGGGTCTAGGTCGAAGTAAATACTCCAAGATCTAGCGGGAAAGTAGCTAAATTGGCAACACTATTAAGTCCGTTCATTCTAGGTTGGGCAGAAATCGTAACCTCTAACCTCTGTAACTCAAAAAGGGCTTGAGCAAATGAGCTGTCAATTTATACACCTATTCCCTAGCCAAGTCTTCCTATTTGGTAGAAGAAATAGCTCGATTATTCTAGCCCTTTTTTTAGTTAAAGAGGTTAGAGGTTACGATTTTTGCCCAACCTCGAATGAACAGACTATAGTACGTATGAACACATATATCTTACACTAAGGACGAGGCAACTCAAACATGAAGGACTATTTTAATCTATCCTGACATTTTCTTAGGGTTATTGATATGTTTGGAAGCCACACATATACGCGGATATATACACATTACGTTGTCCATACCCGGGATTCGAACCCACGAGCTTAGCATCATAAGCCAGGCATCCAATAAACCACAAACCATGCAATGACCTCATAAACATTTAAGGACAAAAATGCACACACAAACACACACACACACACACAAACATACAGTATATATATATATATATATATATATATATATATATATATATATATATATATATATATATATATATACTGTACAGTATAATGTTTGTCAGCAGCTTGTTCTTACTATATATAATACATACTTACTTTAATTATCGGACCATGACAAGCTTATCTGACACGAATGAAAGAACATTTATATTTCTCAGTATCTAAAAAAAGCTAAATGTAACTCTGCAAAAATGTGGGACTAACTTGGTGTTCTGGCAGCGTCCTTTATAAAGCCAAGTTTACGGTCAACTCTTATGACTTCCAGATGGCTACCCGCCTCGGAAAACACTCCTCCAGTTTTTGAGAAACTTGAGATACTTGACGGTTCAAAAGGATGAGGACTATTATATACAGTATATATATAGTGTGTGTGTGTGTGTGTGTGTGTGTGTGTGTGTGTGTGTGTGTGTGTGTGTGTGTGTGTGTGTGTGTGTGTGTGTGTGTGTGTGTGTGTGTGTGTGTGTGTGTGTGTGTGTGTGTGTGTGTGTGTGTGTGTGTGTGTGTGTGTGTGTGTGTGTGTGTGGAGGTGCGTGTGGGTGTGTGTATGTATGATTTAATAAATTGTGTTCAAATCATCTAGTAAACAACTAACACATCAGTACAAATATCCCCTATGGCTAACACTTAACACAGGTTGATGACGTGTGACTGTTGAGCGTTAGGGGGGGGGGGGGGGCACTATTATAATTACTGCACCCATAAACTTAATTAACTCTCTCATTAATAGGGAAGCTAATTAGGTGCAACTATAATGAAGTGGATTAGTATATATCCTTCAATCACACGTACACCATTATATTATGAAAGTAATTATCAAAGAGTCATCGAGAGAGACTGAATAAATAAATACATAATAACATATAGGCCTATAAATACATAATGACATATATAAATACATAACATATATAAATACATAATAACATATATAAATACATAACATATATAAATACATAATAACATATATAAATACATAACATATATAAATACATAACATATATAAATACATAACATATATAAATACATAATAACATATATTAATACAACATATATTAATACAACATATATTAATACAACATATATTAATACAACATATATTAATACAACATATATTAATACAACATATAATACATAACATATATAAATACATAATAACATATATAAATACATAACATATATAAATACATAACATATATAAATACATAACATATATAAATACATAATAACATATATAAATACATAACATATATAAATACATAACATATATAAATACATAACATATATAAATACATAATAACATATATAAATACATAACATATATAAATACATAACATATATAATACATAACATATATAATACATAACATATATAATACATAAAATATATAATACATAACATATATAATACATAACATATATAATACATAACATATATAATACATAATAACATATATAAATACATAACATATATAAATACATAACATATATAAATACATAATAACATATATAAATACATAATAACATATATAAATACATAATAATATATATAAATACATAATAACATATATAAATACATAATAACATATATAAATACATAATAACATATATAAATACATAATAACATATATAAATACATAACAACATATATAAATACATAATAACATATATAAATACATAACAACATATATAAATACATAATAACATATATAAATACATAATAACACATATAAATACATAATAACATATATAAATACATAATAACATATCTAAATACATAATAACATATATAAATACATAATAACATATATAAATACATAATAATATATATAAATACATAACATATATAAATACATAATAACATATAAATACATAACATATATAAATACATAATAACATATATAAATACATAACATATATAAATACATAAAAACATATATAAATACATAATAATATATATAAATACATAATAACATATATAAATACATAATAACATATATAAATACATAAAAACATATATAAATACATAATAATATATATAAATACATAATAACATATCTAAATACATAACATATATAAATACATAAAAACATATATAAATACATAATAACATATATAAATACATAATAACATATATAAATAGCAGTATTAAGAGTATGATTTAATTTTCGAAATCGTATATATTTTATCATTCTCAAAACAAAATGGGGCTAAGCATGTGGGCGAAGGGGGGTCCAGAAACCCCCCCCCCCCCCCAGCCCTTTAAGAGGACAATGGATTTCCAAATAATAAGGTATAGGAGGCTGGCAGAAAGTTGAAACGAATGATGAGAAACGCTGCGATAGAAACGCAAATATATGACAGAGAACGAAGACAATAGGAAACAAAAGTATATAAGAGAACGAAAGGAAGTAAAAGAGAGAGAGAGAGAGAGAGAGAGAGAGAGAGAGAGAGAGAGAGAGAGAGAGAGAGAGAGAGAGAGAGAGAGAGAGAGAGAGAGAGAGAGAGAGAGAGAGAGAGAGACGTAAAACACACAATAAAAAGCGAATGAGCAGAAAGTTAAAGGAAAGAAATAAGAAATGATCAGACAGAGGAGCAAATATGTGAGGGAGTGAAAACAAATAGGCAGAGAAGCGAAAACCCAAAAACGAAACGACAATAGAATCCAAACAAAAATAAGAGAATTAAACCAAGTAGGAAAGAAGCGAAAGGGCGAAACGAAACGACAATTTAATAAAAACAATATGAGGCAAGAAGCGAAATGGAGAAACGAAACGACCATATAATAACAACAATATGAGGCAAGAAGCGAAAGGGAGAAACGAAACGACCATATAATGCAAAGATAAGGTAAGGGCAACATGTGCAGAAAGTTGGAAGCTAGAGATAAGAAGAGAGGAGAAGATAGGAACGCAATACTGTAGATAGGAGAGAAACGCAAGATGATAAACGAGAAGAGAGAGGAAAGTGGAGATAAAAGAAGAAGTAGACACAAGGCAACGATAAAGTAAAGGAAATAATGATAAAGAATAATATATACGATGATAAACTAAAGGAAATAATGATAAACTAAATAAACAATGATAGACGCAAGAAAATAAACAGAAAGAGAGAGGAAAATGGAGATAAAGAGAGACACAAGGTAACGATAAACTAAAGGCAATATTGATAAACTAAAATATGAACGATGATAAACTAACGAAAACATTATAAATTAAAGAAACAATAATTAACTAAAAGAATCAATGATAAACTAAATTATCAATAATATACTAAAGGAAATAATGATAAACTAATTTATCAATAATATACTAAAGGAAATAATGATAACTTAATTAAAACAATGATAAACTAAAGGAAATATTGATAAACTAAATAAACAATGGTAAGCGAAAACAAATATAACATGAAAAGAAAAACAATAAGTTGAGAAAAAACAATATTTTACAAAGACAACGATGGACTAAACAAAGAAGATACAAATATACGGCTATATTGTGTTAAGGGGAGGTTTCTAGTGTGTTCCGTAGGCCTTCATCAAGCTTAAAATTACACCCCCTAGACCCCCTTTCAAGATAAATTTGTACATTTTTCGGTAGAAAAATGTCCCGGCCGAAGGCCGGTGCCTCTTAAATTACAGGCTCGCTATCGCTCGCCAGGGAAAAATCGACACCTAAATGGGACGAAAGGTCTTAAAAGTGACATAAATGGGGTGAAAGTTCTTAAAATCGCCAAATTAATGGGGCGAACGTCTTAAAATCTCAAAAGCAATGGGGATAAACATGAGGGAGAAGGGGGTAAAGAAAAAAGTCCCTCAAGTGGAAATCTCCCCTTAAGGGTTACCCAAAGGTCTAAATTGTAGGTTGCAGGAAGTCTGGGAGGGCGGGTTTTGTTAGCCTAGGGGACAAACTAGAATACGTTGCTTGAAAATGGAAAAAATAACCAAAATCTTCAACAATGATTAAGGGGCAGTGGTTATTTTTTGGGGGGTATATTTATCTATATATTAGTCTATTTTTTATTCCCTCCATAGATCTCCATCAAACTTAAACAAAACATCCATTAGATCCCCCTTCGAGATAAATTTGTAAATTTTTCGGTAGAAAAATGTCACGGCCGGAGGCTAGTTCCTCCTAAACTACAGGCTCGTAATCGCTTGCCAGGAAAAAAATCGAGACCTAAATGACACGAAAAGCCTTAATATTGACAAAGAAAAGTGGCGAAAACGAATTAAAATGACCAGTCTAATGGGTGAACGTCTTAAAATCTGAAAACTAAAGTGGCTAAGCATGAGGGAGAAGGGTGTCCAGAAGAACGACCCCTCTCTCCTTAAATAACGAGATGCTTGAGTCACCCCCCCAAGTGGCCGCGTAATGATGACAGTAATGGGAGGTTTATGTCTTCCCTCCTGTCCACTACCTAAACTCCATTATGTGTTCACGTTTAACATTTTGGTTGGTTGGCTACATCTATAAATGTTATTACGAATGTTTAAACCAAGTTATTTGTTTGTCCCCTGGAGGTATGGGCTTTCTGCCCGACTGTGGGGTAAGTTTCATAACGAAAGTTGTTTAAGAGTAAAATAAGGTGAGTGAACGGGACTCACAGCCTTGGCAGACAACTCGTCTAATGGAAAGACTACGAGCCTCATGGTTGAGAAATGCAGTGACTATGCAAGAACTATTCAGGACGGATCGAGTCGCGGCCTGGTCCCCTTTTTATTCCAACAGACCCCTGGAAAAGGAGATGGAGGATGAGCGTAGCGGTTCTTTGTGCTGTTTCCTCACGGCACACAAGATGTATATAGTTGACTGTACTCCCCTATGTTATTCCTAAAGAAGCTCTCAGGACGAAGCTTTAAATTATTTGGGTCCTTACTCTGCTACTGTGTCTTTAACCACAAATGTGCCGTCACAGTGTAGGCACCCACTCATTATTATTTTGGCTTAAGCATCAATTTATATTTATTTTACTCTCTCTCTCTCTCTCTCTCTCTCTCTCTCTCTCTCTCTCTCTCTCTCTATATATATATATATATATATATATATATATATATATATATATATATATATATATATATAGATATATATATATATATATTAAAAATATATATATATATATATATATATATATATACGTACTGTGTATATATATCTATATATATAGATATATATATATATATATATATATATATATATGTATACTGTATATTATATATATATTAATTCGGTATAATACTGTTTCACTTGCTCAGGATACTCTTCCATGGTGCCACAAAAATTGTCCGAGTCCCTGAGTGGCTCTCTCTCCCTTAAGCAACGAGGTGCTTGAGTCCCTCCCAAGTGGCGGCATAAAGTTAAGAGCAGTAGAAGGTTTATGAGTCTTCCCTCACTATACTACCACTTGTCCACTACCTACACACTGCATTACGCGTTCAGGTTTAATAACAATAGTCTATCTGGACACCCCGTTTTATCGTTCTTTAGTTTGGAAATTCTAGCTCTCTTTAGCTCTATTAGTTTAGCAATTTTAAGATGTTTCGCCCCATTCAGGTTTCGATTGTGCCCTGGCAAGCAGAAGCAAGCCTTCAATTTAGAAGAAACCGGCCTTCGGCCTGAAAACTACCGAAAAATGTACACATTTAGTTGGAAGGGGAATCTGGGGATCATTATTTATTTTTAGCTTGAAAGGGTTGGGTGGAGTGGTCTGGGGAGATATATTTTAGCTTGAAGGGGATCTAGGAAGTATTGAACTAAAACAATAAATACATAATTATATACATTTATAAATAACTTAAATGCCTGGAAGGAAAAAAACTCCAAAACAGCCTTTGAGTTTTAATGCCAAATGGGTGGTTAAAGTTAAGAGCATCACTCTCACATTCTCTCTCTCTCTCTCTCTCTCTCTCTAAACAAATATCTCGCATCAAACCCGCGACTGACTGCGTTAGTAAATGAATAACTTTATTTTATGCTATCCTCAGTTACTAACCCCTATGTCCCCTACTAACTTCCTAGTCCTGCCACGGACATTAGTTCCAGGGCAGTAGTTCCCTTTCCAATGTTCCCTTACCCACTCTAAAACACTGTTTGGACACTTGATCCTCAGTGTTTTGGAGGACAAGCAGCCTAGAAGGGTCACTAGACCTGTTGTTGCTTGATTTCCTTTGTACTCCTTTGTACTCTCTCTCTCTCTCTCTCTCTCTCTCTCTTACAAGACGCTGTGGTGCTCCATAACACGTTCCCCCTGGAGACCCGTTCTACTCTTCAGTCCACGGTCCGAGAATGTCTGCATGAATATTATTTTTTCCCCACTGTGCGCATTCCGGATTCCCTTTCATAATAAATGTGTACATTTTGTTTCTCTCTCTCTCTCTCTCTCTCTCTCTCTCTCTCTCTCACTCTCTCTCTCTCTCTCTCTCTCTTATCATGTATGTAATAATTGTATTCAGCAAACTATGACCTCAATAACCATTGATGTAATGAAAAATATGAAGTCTCATATGATTGCACTAGTTTTGTAGTGCTATTATTTACAACCTGTCAATTAATAATTCAGTAAAAAAAAAAAATCCCATTAATCATGAGCTACGTATATACAGACCATGTGACAGTTAAATGAGGAAACTATAATAACACATCTGAATAATACCAACCTGATTTATAAACACAAATATGAATGTAACCAGACGACGATGCTGTTGTTTCAGTGGAATACTGGCTCTTTGAGCAGTATGTATCGCCTTACCAGTGGTTGTCCCCTCACAGGATGGGGCGCGCTGCTCAATAAACTCGCCCCTCGGGGCAAAATCAAAATAAATCTCTCTCTCTCTCTCTCGGCTATAGTAGGGTCATAAACGAGTGGTGTGGATTCATAAGTACTCCCTGGGGGCTCCTTGGCATTTCATTAAGGTGGTCAAGGCAAAATATAATGCGCTTGAAGGCAAAGGATACTATGTTTCTCAAAATACAATGCGTTTGAAAGCAATGGGTGATATATTTCTCTCATAAGGCTCAGCCGGATGTCCTATATGTATAAAATTGTGAACTTATTGTATACTTATATATAGACATACAGTCAGACAGAAAGAATTATAAGCTCAAAAATATTATATATAGATAATCATAACTATTTCCTTAAATTGTGGATATTTAATTTTCTGTCAGTGCAAAAACGAGAAAATGTTTCTCATAATTAGTTTGAAATACGAAATGTGGTTACTTACCATTTACTAGGTCGCTGTTGAGTAGGATATGGCCCGTCCTTATTCTGTTGAGAGATAGGAGAGCGTAGGTTACCTTCTGGAGAGATAGCTATGTTGATAAGTTATTTTGCCTTTATATTGTCTTTGTCCAAGTTTTGGTTTGTTTAGTTTGCAAGTTTTACATTATAATAGCAGAAACTAATTATGACACACGTGTATTTGCATATTATTATTATACTTATTGTTATGCAAATATTAGAAGGCTTGGGTCCAATGCATGCTCATCTGGATAACGTAAACAAATGGTAACTTAGGTATAGAATATGTTATGTTTACACTATACTGTATACAGTACATTACACTACTTTAAACATCATTACATTACACCACCATGACACTGTACTGCTATTGATTCGTATATATCGTTCATTACAATACATAACAATTTACATATAACCACCATTCATTACAATACAACACAATACATTTACAATACATTACCATTCATTACAATATATGACAATACATCAAAATACATTACCATTCATTACAATACATTATAATACATTTACAATGCATTACCATTCATTACAACACATCATAACACATTACAATACATTACCATTCATTACAATACATCACAATCCATCACAATACATACCAATCCATCACAATACATAAAAATACATTACAATACAGCACAATACATTTACAATACAATATAATACATTTACAATACATTACTACCCACACAGTCGGCCAGGAAATTGTCCCTGGTTACTTTGCAATAAAACAAAGAGGACCTCAACAAAGTGATCCATAAAACCAATGCAATAATAAACGCCGATATTAATAATTCCCCGATAAAGCCCGATTAATGCCTCCATCAAAAGGGATAACATTGGACAAATCCGTATAGCCAACAAATGGGATAGCCTCGGCTACAATGGACAGTAAAACAACGGACAGTAAGCTATTAAACAACAGTAAGCTATAAAACAACAGTAAGCTATAAAACAACAGTAAGCTATGAAACAACGGACAGTAAGCAATGAAACAACGGACAGTAAACTATGAAACAACAGACAGTAAACTATAAAACAACAGCCAGTAAGCTATAAAACAACAGTAAGCTATAAAACAACAGTAAGCTATAAAACAACAGGAAGCTATTAAACAGTAAGCTATAAAACAACAGTAAGCTATAAAACAACAGTAAGCTATGAAACAACGGACAGTAAACTATGAAACAACGGACAGTAAACTATGAAACAACAGACAGTAAGCTATAAAACAACAGACAGTAAACTATAAAACAAGACAGTAAGCTATAAAACAAGACAGTAAACTATAAAAACAACAGACAGTAGACTATAAAACAACAGACAATAAGCTATAAAACAACAGACAGTAAACTATAAAACAACAGACAGTAAGCTATAAAACAAGACAGTAAACTATAAAACAACAGACAGTAAACTATAAAACAAGACAGTAAGCTTATAAAACAACAGACAGTAAACTATAAAACAACAGACAGTAAGCTATAAAACAACACAGTAAACTATAAAACAACAGACAGTAAACTATAAAACAACAGACAGTAAGCTATAAAACAAGACAGTAAGCTATAAAACAAGACAGTAAACTATAAAACAACAGACAGTAAACTATAAAACAACAGACAGTAAGCTATAAAACAACAGACAGTAAACTATAAAACAAGACAGTAAACTATAAAACAACAGACAGTAAGCTATAAAACAACAGACAGTAAACTATAAAACAACAGACAGTAAACTATAAAACAACAGACAGTAAGCTATAAAACAAGACAGTAAGCTATAAAACAACACAGTAAACTATAAAACAACAGACAGTAAACTATAAAACAACAGACAGTAAACTATAAAACAAGACAGTAAACTATAAAACAACAGACAGTAAACTATAAAACAAGACAGTAAACTATAAAACAACAGACAGTAAACTATAAAACAACAGACAGTAAACTATAAAACAACATATAAAACAACAGACAGTAAACTATAAAACAAGACAGTAAACTATAAAACAAGACAGTAAGCTATAAAACAACAGACAGTAAACTATAAAACAACAGACAGTAAACTATAAAACAACAGACAGTAAACTATAAAACAACAGACAGTAAACTATAAAACAACAGACAGTAAACTATAAAACAACAGACAGTAAACTATAAAACAACAGACAGTAAACTATAAAACAACAGACAGTAAACTATAAACAACAGACAGTAAACTATAAAACACAGACAGTAAACTATAAAACAACAGACAGTAAACTATAAAAACAACAGACAGTAAACTATAAAACAACAGACAGTAAACTATAAAACAACAGACAGTAAACTATAAAACAACAGACAGTAAACTATAAAACAACAGACAGTAAACTATAAAACAAGACAGTAAACTATAAAACAGACAGTAAACTATAAAACAACAGACAGTAAACTATAAAACAACAGACAGTAAACTATAAAACAACAGACAGTAAACTATAAAACAACAGACAGTAAACTATAAAACAACAGACAGTAAACTATAAAACAACAGACAGTAAACTATAAAACAAGACAGTAAACTATAAAACAACAGACAGTAAACTATAAAACAGACAGTAAACTATAAAACAACAGACAGTAAACTATAAAACAACAGACAGTAAGCTATAAAACAACAGACAGTAAACTATAAAACAGACAGTAAACTATAAAACAACAGACAGTAAACTATAAAACAACAGACAGTAAACTATAAAACAACAGACAGTAAACTATAAAACAACAGACAGTAAACTATAAAACAACAGACAGTAAACTATAAAACAACAGACAGTAAACTATAAAACAACAGACAGTAAACTATAAAACAGACAGTAAACTATAAAACAACAGACAGTAAACTATAAAACAAGACAGTAAACTATAAAACAACAGACAGTAAACTATAAAACAACAGACAGTAAACTATAAAACAAGACAGTAAACTATAAAACAACAGACAGTAAACTATAAAACAACAGACAGTAAACTATAAAACAACAGACAGTAAACTATAAACAACAGACAGTAAACTATAAAACAACAGACAGTAAACTATAAAACAACAGACAGTAAACTATAAAACAACAGACAGTAAACTATAAAACAACAGACAGTAAGCTATAAAACAACAGACAGTAAACTATAAAACAACAGACAGTAAACTATAAAACAACAGACAGTAAGCTATAAAACAAGACAGTAAACTAAAACAGACAGTAAACTATAAAACAACAGACAGTAAACTATAAAACAACAGACAGTAAACTATAACATATACAACAGACAGTAAGCTATAAAACAACAGACAGTAAACTATAAAACAACAGACAGTAAACTATAAAACAACAGACAGTAAACTATAAAACAACAGACAGTAAACTATAAAACAACACAGTAAACTATAAAACAACAGACAGTAAACTATAAAACAACAGACAGTAAACTATAAAACAACAGACAGTAAACTATAAAACAACAGACAGTAACTATAAAACAACAGACAGTAAACTATAAAACAACAGACAGTAAACTATAAAACAACAGACAGTAAACTATAAAACAACAGACAGTAAACTATAAAACAACAGACAGTAAACTATAAAACAACAGACAGTAAACTATAAAACAACAGACAGTAAACTATAAAACAACAGACAGTAAACTATAAAACAACAGACAGTAAACTATAAAACAACAGACAGTAAACTATAAACAAGACAGTAAAACTATAAAACAACAGACAGTAAAACTATAACAACAGACAGTAAACTATAAAACAAGACAGTAAACTATAAAACAACAGACAGTAAGCTATAAAACAACAGACAGTAAACTATAAAACAACAGACAGTAAACTATAAAACAACACAGTAAACTATAAAACAACACAGTAAACTATAAAACAACACAGTAAACTATAAAACAACACAGACTATAAACAACAGACAGTAAACTATAAACAACAGACAGTAAACTATAAAACAACACAGTAAACTATAAAACAACAGACAGTAAACTATAAAACAACAGACAGTAAACTATAAAACAACACAGTAAACTATAAAACAACAGACAGTAAACTATAAAACAACAGACAGTAAACTATAGAGCAACACCAATGACAGTCATACACGCAGGGAAATATATGACGGATAGAATGTCATAACGAAGACCATTATTTTATATAGATTTGATTGAAGCCATTTAATAGTTGTGTTTATTGTTACCTAAGTAACCCCCCCCCCCCCTCTCAATCTCTCTCTCTCTCTGTCTATCCATGTCACCCACACATATACAGTACATACACACACACACACACCTTTACGCATACACACACAAACAGACATCCACACACACACACACACAGACATCCACACACAAGCAACCCCACCTTTACGCATACAGACACTCACACAAAGTTTAACATTCTGCGAGCGATAAGAGGCTGCAAGTGATTCCAAGCAGACACTGTGCTATTTGGCGACCACTGGGATCACATTGCCGCCCTGTAATGTCATTCTACCGACAATTTCAGTTCCATGCAACACCGATATTCTTCCTCGGAAACATTTACCTACTAAGGACTTGCATTTACCTACTAAGGACTTGCATTTCACACATTTGCCTACTAAGGACTTGCATTTCACACATTTCACACTCAAGGCGCACACACACAAATACACACACGCACACATAAACACACACAATCACCCACACACCCATACACTCAAACACACACACACACTCAAACACACACACAGACAGACAGACACACACACACACATCCACCCACACACACACAATAACATTAATGATACTTAACCCCTACTGTACCGCCGACGTATTTTTTATTTGTATTTCAGATACATCTAGACGATATTATTAAGCATAGGAAGGATATATACTAGCTGAAAGGATGATGGAGGGACAGAGAGGGAGAGGTAGACCGAATGAGAGGTGGAAGGATGGAGTGAGGAAGTACATGAACGAAGGCGGTGCTGGTTGGGGGGAGGGGCGTCGACTGACTGGGGACAGAGGTGCATGGGGGCGGTTCGTTCGTGGCCACCCCTTCGGGGATCACGGCGTCAGGCAATAGATAGATAGATAGAAAGGATGATTTGAAATAGTCTGTACCCTTTATATTGGTAGACGTCTTTCCTAAGCTCAATAAAACTGTCTAATAGTTGCCAAAATATAAGGACAAGTATGTATGGGTTGAGATATGGAATTTTAAGTGAAACTGATATTTTTCCATTGTGGCCGGCATAAAACGACGTATAAGGTTAAATACCTTATATTTGATCCTATACACTTTCTCTTTTATCACTCCCTCACTCTCATAAACACGACCTCTCTCTCTCTCGCTCTCTCTCTCACACACATATTAACCTCTTTGGTCATCCTCCCATTCAATCGCTGTGAGTCAACCATCTATTTTGAGGTCCCCCCCCCCCCCCACTCGCTCTCGCGCTCTCTCTCTCTCTCTCGAATCATCCCCTCCCCTATCAATTTCCTTAGTCTCTTCCATTCAGTTGACGTGATCAGAATCCAGGTCTCTATTTAAAGTTGACCCCCTCTCTCTCTCTCTTTTTCTCTCTCTCTAATCACCCTTTTAACTTCTTCAGCCCCCCTCCCATTCAATTGCCGTGATCAGCATCCAAGCCTCCATTTAAGGGGGTGGTGGTTATTGTTTGGTCTATTTATTCATTTATCCATATATGTTTTAGTTTCCTCGCTAGACCTCCATCAAGCTTAAAAAAACACCCCCGAACCCCCTCTTCAAGATAAATATATATTTTTTTTATAGAAACATGTCCCGGCCAAAGGCCGATTCTTCTTAAAATTACAGGCTCGCTATCGTTCGCCAGGACAAAATATGACACCTAAATGGCACGAAAGGTCCAAAAATTGACAACGAAATGGGGCAAAAAGTCTTAACATCGCTAAACTAATGGGGCAAACGTCTTAAAATATCCACACTAATGGGGCTAAGCCTGATATAGAAGGGGGTCCATAAAAAGCAATCCTCCCCCGTTAAAGTAGAACGTGTGTTGGGCGCTATCTATCTATCTGAGGAGGAGGGGCTGGGAAGGAGAGGAGGATCGAGCCTTTAACAAACAGAGGGGGGTCACTGTTTTTACCGGGACCAGAGACCCCCTATAGTGACTCTGCCAACCTCCGCCAACTACTAGGTGGCATTTGTGATATTTTGTACTCTTTACTGGATGAAGTTCAAAGTTGAGAAATTTGTATACACTGTATAGCCTAGTATGCAAAGGTGAGCTCGGGTAGAATGACCGGCTCGAGAATGTGAACTTTGGAAATGAGTCACTGGAGATGGTGGACAAGTTTTGCTACTTGGAGATACCATCTCTGCTGGTGGTGTGGCTGAGGCCGCCACTGTAGCCAGAATTAGATGTGGCTGGGGTAAGTTCAGAGAAGTGCAGCCAATACTAAACATGAGAATACTACATCTACCCTTGAAGAAAAAGCTGTACACTTCATATATTACAAACGAAATGACATATGCTTCAGAAACATGGCCTGTCAAAGTGCATGATATCGACAGAATGGAATATAACGAGAATGGCATCAAGATAGAGGGGTGGGGCCAAACTATAAAGGGGGAAAAAGTTTACGTATCAAAATAGATTTAATCTCAACTTTCATTCACGCCCGAAGGAGAGGGAGGAGGACGATAAGAGGTGTGTGTGTGTGTGTGTGTGTGTGTGTGTGTGTGTGTGTGTGTGTGTGTGTGTGTGTATCTGTGTGTGTGTGAGAGAGAGAGATAGAGTGTGTGTGTGTGAGTGGAGAGAGAGTGTGAGTGGAGAGTGTGTGTGTGGGAGAGAGAGAGAGAGAAATATTTTTTGTTTAAACAAAATTTAAATAATAATAATATATATGGATATTGATTTAGCTTTCCGTCTAGTAATAGATGGATTTAATACTACCAGTATGTCTTTATAACGGTGTACCTTTAGAAACAGTTCACTTATATATCGAATAATGTAAAAATTTACAAATTTAGCTTGAAGGTGGTCTAGGTGAACATAATTCTCCCCACAAAAGGCCATGGGAGCAGCCGGGAGGGAGAGTGAGAGGGCAAAATAAGTTGGCTGGGGTACTTCACTAGATGGATTGGGTCGTTGTCAGGCAGAACACTCAAAACACTTGCTGCAAAATTTGGCCAAGGTTAGTTTTTCTCGATGCTTTGGACTTTCCTTAACCCCTTTAGTATAGATCACGCGTTACTCATTCAATTTTGGCGACCTTTAAGGGTAGATGGGGCGTTTTTATAGACACTCTTCTCCCTCATGTTTAGCCCCATTAGTTTTTAGATTCTAAGATGTTTGCCCCATTAGTTTATACGATTTTAAAACTTTTCGCCCCATTTCTTTGTCAATATTAAGACCTATCGTACCAGTCTTGCTAAGGCGGCCTCCCAGAAACTGGGTGTGCTCAACCGTTTCAAAGGGTTCTTTACCCCTGCACAGCTTCTTGCTCTGCACAGTGCGTCCTTGTATTGAGTATTGTTCACATGTGTGGGGAGGATCCTCTCACATAGCACCTCTAGACAAAGTAAAAAGGAAGGCCTTTCGTATCATTAACTCCCGTCCACTCACCGAATCTCTGCAATCTCTCTCTCTCCGCCGCAATGTTGCATCTCTCTCACTATTCTATCGCTACTACAATAGTCAGTGTTCCTCGGAGCTCTCTCAGTGCATACCACCTCCTCTACGTAGGGTACATAGTACCCGTCTTGCAATACAATCCCACCCCTACTCTGTACAACTCTCCAAGTCAAGAGTGAAACGTTACTCCCAATCTTTCTTCTATATAACATCTGAGCTCTGGAACTCTCTCCTTGAATCCATCTTTCCCTCATCCTATGACTTAAATTGGATCTGTGGGAGGGTTGAAGACTATCTCACTTACCACTTTGACTTCTATAAACCATTCCTAATTTGAATCAAATCGTCTAATAATTGCCGGAAAACAGAACATAAATGCATATTGGATCTTGACAGGGTTAAGCAATGATTGTCAGCTAGAAAATTACTGTTCATAGATTAAGGATAAATCTCCCAATAGATAAGATTGGGACTCACTTCACCGACTCAATTCAATACACAATACACTACGGCTACTGTCGAGAGATGTTCCCGCCATGCTCCCTATAGATACCCAGTCAGAGTGACTCCCCCACTTCTCTTCATAAATCTCGCTCCATTCGCCCATCAGTCTCTCTCTCTCTCTCAGTCTCTCTTTCTCTCTCTCTCTGTGATTGTAACGCTGTGTAACTCTCGCTCTCTATCTCCTTTGCTCTCTCTCTCTCTCTCTCTCTCTCTATCAATGTACAGTCGTTATGTAAATCACATTACATCTACACCTAGGGCAATTAAGCAAATCTTGAATATACCGGCTCTTAACTCATTCACACGGTTCATAACTCATAACTCATTCACACTGCTCGTATCTCATTAACACGGCTCATAACCCATTAACACGGCTCATAACTCATTAACACGGCTCATAACTCATTCACACGGCTCGTAACTCATTCACACGGCTCATAACTCATTCACACGGCTCATAACTCATTAACACGGCTCGTAGCTCATTAACACGGCTCATAACTCATTCACACGGCTCATAACTCATTAACACAGCTCGTAACTCATCCACACAGCTCATAACTTATTCATATGGCTCATAACTCATTCACACGGCTCATAACTTATTCACACGGCTCGTAACTCATTCACATTCACAATTCACATTCACAATATTCACATTCACATTCACAATATTGTGATTCCCCCTCAAGACAACTTCCGTGTCGTGAGGAACAACGTTTGCCCCAAGACCAGGAAACACATACCGATTACCGAGTGTCAAAACCGTTTCCAGATATTCGCAGACTCAGATGACGAAGAGGAAATAGAAGAAGTCCGGCTCGTGGGAGACTCGATGATACGTGGTCAGCTCACAGAGTTTTGCGCCAGGGCACCTAAGACCAGGAAGCGTTTTTGTATCCCTGGTGGTGGTGTGGATGACGTAGTTGCAGCAGTTGACGAAGTATCAAAGCTGGCCCCTGCAAATACAATGTACGTCATCCACGTTGGATCCAACGATATACAGCGAACCCGGTCGGAAGATTTGCTTTTAAAGTACCAGCAGCTGATCAAGTCGTTTAAGGAGAAGTCATCAAGGATCATCGTCTCAGCAATCGTCCCCCGGCTCGGTGTAGAGAGCCGATTTTACAACATAGCCACCAGCACAAATCGTTGTCTAGCAAACCTCTGCAGGAAGGAGAACGTGGGATTCGTCGACACCTGGGACAATTTCTACTACGATGACTATTTGTTTTCGGATGATGGAGTTCATCTGAACCAGGTGGGAGCAGCGCGTTTTGGGCGTCTTCTCAACGATGCGGTGAAGGATTTTCGGAGAAGAAATCGACTCAGCACAGGACAACCAGGAAGGAGGACCGAAGACAGCGAGGACGGCAATCTACAAAGGAATTAAATACTAATCCGTCAAGAACCGCGAATTTGGATAAAGCTCCACCAACACGACCCAAATTCAAAACCGTCAGGGATAACGACCGAGGACCGAGGACAGCCATGAATGTAAATGTAGATCCGACCAGAACCAAAAATTCGATGAAAGAACGATCTGCGAGTTCTAAAACCGCAACTTTAAAGGTTTTCTATGCAAACGCTCGTAGCATACGCAATAAATTTTCAGATTTAGAGGAACTAGTGTTTACAGAAAATTATGATGTGATTGGCATAACAGAATCTTGGCTCAATACACAAGATAGAGACTTTTTAGCAGAGTATTCACTTCCCGGTTATGTAATGTTTGAGAACAGCCGAATAAATAAAAATGGAGGTGGCGTTTTATTTTATATCAAAGAAAGTCTTAACCCGACCCTCGTGTCAAAACCTCAAATTGTGACGTCGACACATCTTTTGTGCTAATAAAGAATAATAAAGGTACAAAAATAATACTTGCGTTAATATACAGACCTCCAGCTCAATCAGTGCAAACTGACCGAGAAATTTACGAACAAATTGCAGATGTAAGTAACTCACAAGATACCGTAATTTTTGGCGACTTTAATTTACCTGTGACCAAGTGGGGCGATACTCTTACTTCACACTCCGGACATGACTTGTATACGAACTTGCAAGAGAGTTCGCTTTATCAATTTGTTCGAATGCCGACCCGTGGTAATAACGTTCTTGACATTGTACTTGCAACAAAAGAAGAATTGATAGAGAATTTAAATGTTGGTGATGAATTCAGTAACAGCGACCATCGTACGATAACTTTCACTTTAAAGTTTACTAGTAACGAACCAAATAGTAGCATCGAAAAAGTCCCTAATTTCAAGAAAGCAAACTTCCATAAACTTAGAGCTATGTTTAAAGAAACTGACTGGAGCTTTTTAATTAACAATAACGACATAAATACATCTTGGAAGTTATTCGAAACCACTTACCTAAAAGCAGTGCAAGACTGCATACCATCGAAAATACGGCGTCCAGGCCATAATAATAAGCCCAAATGGTGGAATAAAGATATTTCAAACTGCCTGCTTGCTAAAAAATGTGCTAATGATAGATTAAAATCCTCACAAAATGACGAAGAACGGGTGAAATTTGTAGAGCTACGACGCAAAGCCAAAAAGTTAATTAAGCAAAGTAAAAAGACCTTAGAGTTACATATTGCGAATCAAAGTAAAACAAACCCGAAAGAATTCTATAGTTATATCAGAAAGAAAAAGTAGTTACTTCAACTGTTGGACCGTTAGTCGATGAAAAAGGAGAATACACCAAAGACGAAGTACAAATGAGTAATGCCCTCAATACCTTCTTTGCATCAGTTTTTACAACAGAAGACCTCAGTGATATCCCTACACCATCGCCGATTCAGATTGATAATTCAGATGTTCTAAGCAATATCACCGTTACAGAGAGAGAAATATTGAATTGTTTAGATAAACTCAAGGTAAATAAAACGCCAGGACCTGATACAATCTCGCCTAGAGTTCTAAAGGAAGCTAAGAATGAGCTCTCCAAACCACTGACATTACTATTCAATAAATCCTTGCAGTCTGGAACTATGCCTGATCAGTGGAAGCTAGCCAACGTAACACCGATATTCAAAAAAGGCAGCAAATCCCTACCCAGTAACTATCGTCCAATTAGCTTAACCTCAGTTGTATGTATGTAAAATGCTAGAAACGGTCATACGAGACAGACTCGTAAATCACTTGGAGGAAAATAACATACTTAAAGATACTCAACACGGCTTTCGTAAAAACGTTCCTGTTTAACAAACCTCTTAGACTTCTTCCACGATATCCTCAACCTCTACGATGAGAGTAAAGCTGTAGATATTATATACCTTGATTTTCAAAAGGCCTTTGACAAAGTTCCCCACAAACGTTTACTGCTAAAACTAAAAGCGCATGGAATACAAGACGGTGTGTTGAAATGGATAGAAAATTGGCTCAGCAACAGAAAGCAAAGGGTAGTAATAAACGGTAAGGCATCTAAATGGACCAATGTAAGTAGCGGGGTACCCCAGGGATCGGTACTAGGACCAACTCTCTTTCTAATTTACATCAACGACATAGATGAGGGTCTCACCTGCACAATCTCAAAATTTGCTGACGATACAAAAATTGCAAATAGCGTACTCTCAAAAGAACAAGTTGACGATATGCAACACAATCTAGATAAATTGTCATGTTGGGCCCAAATTTGGCAAATGAGTTTCAATGCGGATAAATGTAAAGTACTACATGTCGGATACCTAAATGAGAAAGCAAACTATTCGATGAATGGCACTCAGCTTAAGAATGTAAACAGAGAAACTGATCTGGGAGTAACAATATCGAGTAACCTAAAACCGAGTCAACAATGTTCAGAAGTTGTTAAGAAGGCAAACAAAATAATTGGCTTTATAGGCAGGTCATTTGAGCATAAATCCAAAGAAGTTATCCTAACCCTTTACAATTCCTTAGTCCGCCCTCTTCTGGAATACTGCGTTCAATCCTGGTGCCCTTATTACCAAAAAGATATAAACAAGCTAGAACGAGTTCAACGTAGAGTTACCAAAATGATACCTAGCCTAAAGAACAAACCATACGAAGAGCGTCTTAGAGAATTAAATCTATTTCCTTTAACCCAGCGCAGATTAAGAGGCGACTTAATTCAAGTGTTCAAAATCATCAAAGGCATCGACAATATGAACTGTAGTAAGTACTTCACTATCGACCAATCTAATTACACGCGGGGAAACGGTTGCAAAATTATTGGTAAATCTTTTAACTCGCACGAATCTAAGAATTTCTTCTTCAATCGAGTTGTCAACTTGTGGAATGGGCTTCCCCGAGACGTTATAGACTGCAGCACCGTTGATTCATTTAAATTCCGCCTAGACAAATATCTCGCATCAAACCCGCGACTGACTGCGTTTGTAAATGAATAACTTTATCCTCCCCTCAGTTACTAACCCATATGTCCCCTACTAACTTCCTAGTCCTGCCACGTTAGTGGCAGGGCAGTAGTTCCCTTTCCAATGTTCCCTTACCCACTCTAAACCACTGTTTGGACACTTGATCCTCAGTGTTTTGGAGGACAAGCAACCTAGAAGGGTCACTAGATCTGTTGTTGCTTGATTTCCTTTGTACTCCTTTGTACACAGCTCATAACTTCTTCATACGGCTCATAACATATTCACAGCTCGTAACTCATACACACGGCTCATAACTCATTCACACGGCTCATAACTCATTCACACGGTTTATAACTCATTCACACGGCTCATAACTCATTCACACGGTTTATAACTCATTCACACGGCTCATAACTCATTCACACGGTTTATAACTCATTCACATGGCTCATAAATCATTCACACGGTTTATAACTCATTCACACGGCTCATAAATCATTCACACGGTTTATAACTCATTCACACGGCTCATAAATCATTCACACGGTTTATAACTCATTCACACGGCTCATAAATCATTCACACGGCTCCAATCTCCTAACTCATACCCAATGTATGCCTTTATAAAGGTCCCACTTCCAAGTCATATGCCCTTATACTCTTCCAGTCGATATACCTAGACACACACATACCTACCTACACACACACACACACACACACACACACAACTGAACAAGCCAATAATATCTAGGCAATTTTATAACGTCCAATTAAGTGTGATAAACGCCTCCAATACGTCATAGAGGAAACTAAAATAATTAAACGAATGAAAACAAAAATATTAATTGAATGCAAACATAAATCAAAGCTAAACGAACGGATCTACTAACATTGAAGAGGGAGGTACTCGCTTTTTCTGGCCCCTTTCTCCCTCATGTTGAGACCCATTAGTTTTGCGACTTTCTAGACGTTCGTTCACTAGTTTGGCGATTTTGAGATCTTTCGCCCCATTAATTTGTCAATATTAAGACCTTTCGTGCCGTTTAGGTGTTGATTCTTTCATGGCGAGCGATAGCGAGCCTGTAATGTTTTAAGGAACCGGCCTTCGGCCGGGAAATTTTTCTACCGAAAAATGTACACATATATTATCTTGAAAGGGGGTATAGGGGGTGTTTTTTAAAGCTTAATGGAGGTCTAACGAGGAAACTCAAAATTAAATAAATAAATGAATAAGTAGCCCCTACCAAACAAGCACTACCCCCTTAATGGTGTGTCAAAGCGAGGATCCAGGGCAAATAATATCCTCTTTAATAGTGCAACGCAAATACATGGCCTTTGAGTATAATTAACACCTCCCAATATTTTATGAGGCAAATTACAATCGTTTATTTAGTCTGAGTTGCAATTTAATAACCGCCCTCTGTACAGTCGCGCTAATAAGTGATGCCGATACAAAAGGTGTTAATCCATTTGCTACCGGCGACGTCCTTTTCATTATATTCTGGCAACTACTAGATGATTTTATTCAGCTTAGGATGGACGTCTACCAATTCATAGGCTACATACAATCTCCATTATTTCAGCTACCATACATCCTTCCTAAGCTTCGCAAAATCGTCTAAATGTAGCTAGAATAACAGTAGAAACCCGTCGCCGGTACCAAAGGGGTTAAACGATTGCTTGTGTTTACGGGAGAGGTAAATCGGCCCGGTAATAGCGCTCGTAACTCCAAGGGGTAATACACCTCCTAACTGTAGCTCGCTCTATACAGTATGGGCTAGCTTATATTTGGTTAAGGGCAGATTTCCACTTAAGGGATGTTTTTCTGGATCCCCTTCTCCCTCATGTTTAGCCCCATTGCTTTTGATATTATAAAACGTTCGCCCCATTAATTTAGCGATGTTAAGTACTTCCACCCCATATTAAGACCGTTCGTGCCATTCAGGTGTCGATTTTATCCTGGCGAGCGATAGCGAGCCTGTAATTTAAGAGGAACCGGCCTTTGGCCGGGACATTTTTCTACCGAAAAATGTACAAATTTATCTTGAAAGGGACTCGAGGGGGTGTAATTTTAAGCTTGATGGAGGTCTAGGGAACAAAGTAAATACCTCCCCTTAAGGGGGGAAGTGTTATTTATTTGGGCATATATTTATTTATTTAGGGGTGTTTCATTTGTTTCTTTATGTGTTTCTTTATATGTAATGTTGTTTCCTCCCTAGGCTTCCATAAAGCTTCAGGGTCCCCCCTTCGAGTCTCTACTGTCCACCTCCCCCCCCCCCCCCCCCCTTATCCCACCCCTCCACCGCCACCTGTCATGACGGAAACTTAAGGGGAGGCAGTATGTTTTTCTGGAGCCCCTTCTCCTTAATGTTTAGCCCCACTAGTTTTGAGATTATAAGACGTTCGGCCCATTAGTTTGGCGATTTTAACACCTTTCGACCCATTTCGTTGTCAATTTAAGATCTTTCGTGCCATTTAGGTGTCGTTTTTTTCCTGGCGAGCGAAAGCGAGCCTGCAATTTTAAGAGGAACCGGCCCTTGGCCGGGAAATTTTTCTACCGAAAAATATACAAATTTATCTTGAAGGGGGTCTACGGGGTGTTTTTCTAAGCTTGATGGAGATCTAGGGAGGAAACTAAAAAAAATATATAAATAAATGAATTAATAGACCAAACAAACGGCCAGCCTCCCCTTAAGGCTTCCTAGGTACCAGTATTTATTAGTGACCTGATGAAGCTATCTGCGAAACGTTGTCAATAAAGTGCTCTTCCTCAGATGGTGTTTTTTATATCCAGGTAGAGTGATATATGAGTATAGGGTGAGGGAGATATGAGTGAGTGAGGGAGGCATAGCAGGGATAAGGGAGGTATGGGTGAGGGAGGTAAGGGAGGGATGAGGGAGATAGGAGCGGGGGTAGGGGTGAGGGAGGTAAGGGGGGGGGGGGCAGCAGCAAGTACAGTGATATAATTATCATAGGTGATATAAGGTGAGGGAGGCATAGCAGGGGTAAGGGAGGTATGTGTGAGGAAGGCAGGGGTGAGGGAGATAAAGCAGGGGAAGGAGGTAAGGGGGGTGGCAGGGGTGAGGGAGGCAGGGTGAGCGAGATAAAGCAGGGGAAGGGAGGAAGGAGGTAAGGGGGGGGGGGGGGGGCAGGGTTGAGGGAGGTAAGGGGGGGGAGGTACAGCAGCAGGTAGGGTAATATATTAGTCTAGGTGATATAGGGCCGTCACCCGCGCTATCGGTAATACCCGCCCATAAATACACGGAAACAATAGAATGCAAATGAGGCCATAGGAAAGCGTCGTTTTTTTCCAGGATAGTTCGTACAGCATATGGTAAAAGCGGCATCAGTGACCAATTTTGTTGTCAGGATAATTCGTATAACATAGGGTAACGACTTCATCATCCACAATTTTTTTCCAGGATAGTTCGTACACCATATGGTAAAAGTGGCATCAGTCACCTTTTTTTCCAGTATAGTTCGTACAACATATAAGGTAAAAGTGGCATCAGTAACCGTTTCTTTTTTCAGGATAGTTCGTACAACGTAGGGAAACGACGGTATCATTCACTATTTTTTTTTCCTGGATAGTTCGTACAACATATGGTAAGAGCGGCATCAGTCAGAAGTGTTTTTATTTTTGTTTTCCTGGATAGTTCGTACAAATAATAGTAACAGTAGCATCAGTCATCGTTTTGTTTTCCAGGATAGTTCGTACAACATCTGGTAAGAACGGCATCAATCACAATTTTTTTTCTTCAGGATAGTTCGTACAACATATGGAAACAGCGGCATCAATCACCATTTTTTTTTCCAGGATAGCTCGTACAGCATATGGCAGGAGCAGCATCAATCACATTTTTTTTTCAGGATAGCTCGTCAGCACATGAGAAGAACGGTATCAATCACCATTTTTTTTCAGGATAGCTCGTACAGCACATGAGAAGAACGGTATCAATCACCATTTTTTGTTTCAGGATAGCTCGTACAACACATGAGAAGAACGGTATCAATCACCATTTTTTTTTCAGGATAGCTCGTACAGCACATGAGAAGAACGGTATCAATCACCATTTTTGTTTAAGGATAGCTCGTACAGCACATGAGAAGAACGGTATCAATCACCATTTTTTTTTCAGGATAGCTCGTACAGCACATGAGAAGAACGGTATCAATCACAATTTTTTGTTCAGGATAGCTCGTACAGCACATGAGAAGAACGGTATCAATCACCATTTTTTTTTTAAGGATAGCTCGTACAGCACATGAGAAGAACGGCATCAATCACCATTTTTTTTTTCAGGATAGCTCGTCAGCACATGAGAAGAACGGTATCAATCACCATTTTTGTTTTTTATCATGGATAGTTCGTACAACCCTTTCAAGATCCAATACACATCTGTTCTGTTTTCTGGCTATTATTTGACGATTTTATTCAGATTAGGAAGGGTATGTGGAGGGTTAACCCTTTGAGGATCATGACGCGGTTTGACAGTTTATTCTGGCTATCATAAGACGATTATATACAGCTTAGGAAGGATCTGTGGGAATTAAAAGGGTGAAGACTAACTCAATCAATTATCTGGCTTCCATATACCTTTCCTAATCTCAATAAAATCGTCTGATAATTGCCGGAAAACATAAACGAAATGCGTATTGGATCTTGAAAGGGTTAACTTACCATAGCTTAGGGTAGTAGTAGTAGTAGTAGTAGTAGTAGTAGTAGTAGTAGTGGTGGTGGTGTCGATATTGTGGGATGGTAGGGGCGTGATCATATTAGTATAAACCGCTCTATTCACCGATAATATCTCGTGCAATAACATACCCACGCCACCTACGCTACCACTACCCACCTACCACCCACTAACCTAACGCTACTACCACCTACAACCACCACTTACCATCATTCAGTTATCATATAGTTATCAGTAGAGGGAGGGTATGAGTGGGCTCATATATAAAACGCTCTATACACTGATAATATCTCGAGCAATAATACGCCCACCTCACCTACTGTATGTATACCCACCTAACCCCCTTATCAACTATCACTATCACCACCTACCACTACCACCACTATCAACTACTACTATCACCACCTACCACTACCACCACTATCAACTACTACTATCACAACCTACCAATACCACCACTATCAACTACTACTATCACCACCTACCACTACCACCACTATCAACTACTACTATCATCACCTACCACTACCACCACTATCAACTACTACTATCACCACCTACCACTACCACCACTATCAACTACTACTATCACCACCTACCACTACCACCACTATCAACTACTACTATCACCTACCACTACCACCACTATCAACTACTACTATCACCACCTACCACTACCACCACCTACCAGTACCACCACTATCACCACCTACCACCACCTACCACTACCACCACCTACCACTACCACCACTATCAACTACGATTATCACCACCTACCACTACCACCCCTACCTACCTATCGCTACCACCACCTACCACTACCACTATTTACCACCGTAAGTAATCATCTATCATCTACTACCACCCCCCACCTACCACAACCACCACCAACCTACAACAACACCCTACACCACCCCAAAGTTATCAGTTGGGGTTTGCGGCGGTAATATACAACCCCCGCCTTCCCCACCGCCCATATCTCTCTGCCGCCCCCGCCAATAACACGCCCACCAGTCACATTTAAGGGACCCCACCTCGCTTTTTTTCCTCTTTCTCTCCCTCTCTCTTTGGCTTGTATCCATTCGGCCCCCTTCAGCCTACTGTTTTAAGACGTTTACCCCCATCCAGGTGTGCATATTTTTCTGGCGAGCGGTAGCGAGCCAGCATATATATATTTTTGTTTTGACAGCAAGCTAAACTTGTAAATTTTTCGATAGAAAAATTTCTTCGGCGAAGCCGTATTTCTCCATACAATGCTGGCTCGCTATCGCTCGCCAGGAAGAAATCGACACCTGGATGGGGATAAACGTCTTAAAACAGTCGGCTGAATGGGGCCGCATGGATACAAGCCAGGGAAAGAGAGAAAAGAAGAGAAAGATTATAAAAAGCCGGTGACCCCCCTTAAGCACTTTTATGGTGGGCGCGGCTACAGTCTGGTAGGTCGGGAAGTAGTATTAGCCCCTTCTGTACCGGCGACGTCTATTAAATTCATTCTAGCATATTTAGACGATTTCGTACCGTTTAAGAAGGATCTGTGGTAGCAAAAAGGGTTAAGTGAGATAGTTCAAAGCCTGTTAATTGCTAGAGACCCTTTTTAAACTGCAAGAAACCCGTCTAAGTATAACTAGAATATAATTAAACAGACGTCGTCGGTAAAGAAGCGGTTAATGTTTTCTATATATAAAATCCTAAGTACTGTATATCGTTTCTGGACACCTTTCTCCCTCATGCTTAGCCCCATTAGTATATCGTGTACTAGTAATAGCGTTAGTGGACAGAGAGATATTAGTTTAGATAAGTCTACCATGATGCGGTTTACCCCTTCACCACCATTACGTCATGTTCATCATATTCAGGTTGCCATTAGACGATTTGCTTTAGTTTGTAATCTACCTATAAAAAAAAAAAAAAAAAAAAAAAAAAAAAAAATAATAATAATAATAATAATAATAATAATAAAATGCCCCCAAACTCCTTTTCCAGATAAAGAATATTCGGTCGGGACATTTACAGGCTCGCTATTGCTCGTCAGGGAAAAATCGACCCCTAAATCGGACGCAAGGTGTTAATATGGACACATAAATGAGGCGGAAGGTCTTATAATCGCTAACTAATGGGGCGAGCATCTTAAAATATCAACACTAATGGGACTAAACTTGAGGGAGAAGGGGGGGGGGGGACCAGAAGACACAGAAATCCCCCCCCCCCCTCTTTAATAACCATCACCCGACAGCCCCCCAATCCGCGCAACGCTACTGTTTGTGTTGGGGGGGGGGGGGGGGGCCTGTGGATATCAAAAGAAGACTCGTGGGACGACTAATTTTCTCTCTCTTTCTCTCTCTCTCTCTCTCTCTCAAGATGTTTAGTCCCATTTGCTGACGATTTTTTCCTGGCGAGCGACAGCCAGCCTGGCATTATGGAGAATCCGGCCATCGGCCGTTTGTCTATAGAATAAACGTACAAATTAGAATTCCTGATTAAGGAAGTGCAATGTCTTAAAATTTACAGATGTTCGAGAATTCTTCACTGACGAGCAGTTGGCCGTCATATATAAAAGTCATATGCGTTCTCAGATGGATTACTGTTCACCTCTGTGGGGTGGAAGTGGAGTGGTTGCATTGAGGCAGTTGGACAAAATTCAAAATAAAGCTATTAGATTAATCAATAACCCTGCAATCACACAGGACCTTCCTACATTATCCATACGAAGAAACGTTGCATCCCTTGCATTATTCTACAGATATTTTCACAGCAATTGTTCCGAGGAACTTGCTTCATTTGTGCCGCCTCTCCACATCTTTCCCCCGTAGAACTAGGGCAGCTGAGAGCGCCCATGAATTTACACTTTCTCCTCCACAATGCAGAACTTCTGCTTATCAGAATTCATTTATCCCCAGAGCTACTACTCTTTGGAATTCACTTCCCTCGAATTGCTTTCCACAAACTTACAATCTACAAATGTTTAAATCCAGTTGTTACAAAAAATTTATGAATGGAGGATGCCTTTAGGCACATGGACCTTTTTGTTTTATCTGTGTTTTTCCTTCCTCCGTTCATTGTCTCTTTAAAAAAAAAAAAATAATAAAATAAAAATATATATATAATAATAATAATAATAATAATGAAAACAAAAATACAATAACATGATAACACTAGCAGCCATAACCACAAAGCATCAATAACAACACAACTCTAGTAGCAATTTCCCTGGCTGAGATAATGAGTAGGAGTCCAGGTGTGGCACAGGTGTATATATTAATGTAGCTTTACGGAAGTGTGCGTGTCCCTGTGACCAACCCCCGGGAACCAAAGCGGATGAGTTAGCTCCCTCCACCACCACAACTACTAGAGACCCCCTTAAGTAACAGAGATCGGACACCCGCAGACATATTGGTGACAATTATTTTCTTATTTATTTATCGTTTTATTATTTGTTTAGTTTCCTCCCTAGACCTCCATCAAATGAAGCCAAATGGTTACAGGCTCTTTTGTTTCCTTCTTCTATCTATCTGTATGTCTGTCTGTCTGTCTATCTATCTATCTATCTATCTATCTGTCTGTCTGTCTATATATCTATCTGTCTATCTGCCTGTGTCTGTCTATCTATCTGTCTGTCTGTCTGTCTGTCTGTCTGTCTGTCTGTCTGTCTATCTATCTGTCTGTCTATCTATCTAACCTATCTATCTATATCTAGGGTCCGACCATCACGACGCTTGAACGTTACTGTCGCCGGTGTATGTGTGTCCAGTGTTGGTGCCCCCCCCCCCCCCCTGGAATAGCCCTCATACATCTCCTACCGGCGACCACCGAGAAGTAATTTTCTTGCTCGCACCTCGCAATTTGTACTTATCGCTGAGAGGAGGGGGTGGAAGGGGGAAGGGGTAGGCAGTGGAGGGGGGAAGAGGGGGAAGGGGTAGGCAGGGGGAAGGAGTAGGCAATGGGGGGGGGGGGGGAGGTGTAGGCAATTGGAAATTGGCCCAACAACCTTGACTTATTTCTAACCTCTAATCCTTCTGCTTATACTGTAAATCTTTTCTCTCCATTGGACTCCTCTTATCATGACCTTATCTCTGTTACCAGTCCTATCTTTCCAGTACGGCCTTCTGATTCTTCCAACCAGCAGCGCTTGTGGTTTTATGGTGCTTCCGACTGGGAGTCTCTTCGGCAGTACTTCTTTGATTTCCCATATAATGATTTTTGCTTTTCGGAGTGTGCTGAGCACATTCCCATTGCTGAGGTAATCATCTCTGGCATAGATGCGTACACTCCATTTTCTTTCTTTCTTTCAGTCTACTGCAAAACACTCTTGGTTTACTCAGGCTTGTTCTACTGCTGTCCACAATAAGGAGGAAGCATTCAAATGGTACCGTCGCCTTCGAACTCAAGAATCTCATATTTTTTATGTTTCTGCCCGGAATCAAGCCAAATCCATTCTTCGACTGGTCAAAAACTCTTTCATCAATAACAAAATAAAGTTCTGAACTTTCTAACTCTAGCTGTTCCCAAGCTTTCTGCAATCTAGCCAAAAACCTCTCCAACAATTTTACTTCCTCGTCAACACGAACTAGTTTTTAAGGATTTCTCTTGAATAAGAGTTGTACTTGAGGTATAAATAATGTGCTTCTTCCTTTATTATTATATGATAATAATAATAATAACAATATTAATAATAAAAAATAAATAAAAAATAATAATAACAACAATAATAATAATAATAATAATTAGTATAATAATATTGCATCCGCACATAGTGAACAAAAGTTGTCCTCCCCACTCCCCCCTCCCCCCCCGCACCCCCACCCCCTAAAGAAAAATCTAAACCCAGCCACCAACCCCAGACAAATTTGTTGAAGCCCAGACTGAAAAGTTGTCCAAAATTTCCATGTAATAAAGGACCTTCCCAGACACCCCCCACCTCCCCTTCATCTCTCCCCTCCCCCCAGCTCTCCCCTCCCCCTCCCCTCCCCTCTCTCCTTCCCTCCAGCTCTCCCCTCCCCCTCAACCCAACCCCGACGGTCGCCTCCTGGGAAATGTTGCAGGTTCGCGCGACATTAAATATATTACAGTTTTTGGGGGGAAGGTGGTGTGGAGAATCAAAGTCCAGTAGCAGAGGGGGGGGGGGGGTTAGAGATCCTAGAGTAACAGAGACCAGCCAACCTCTGCCATATTGGAGCCACTCGGGGTCATTATATAATATACAGTACTATATATATATATATTATAGCCTCTCGCCACGCTCACTCATATATGTCGGTACCCATAAGTTACATTCGGTAATACTGGTACGGGAGACGATAGATATTGATTGATAGATAGAGATAAATAGATAGATAAATAGACAGATAGACAGACAGACAGACTGACTGACTTGGAGAGAGAGAGAGAGAGAGAGAGAGAGAGAGAGAGAGAGAGAGAGAGAGAGAGAGAGACGTGGTATATTATAGTCTTTTGTCATCGAATCTAAATTACGCATAGTCAGAAATCCAACACCACTCCGTTCTAAGATAATAACGACCCCAAAATGGCCGCCAAGGCAACACATGTCCCACCTCTCTTCCTACAGGGGGGGGAGGGGGGTATATTTGAGGGTGACGAACGTGTTTTCTCACAAATGTAGGTAATTAGTTTGTGAACTCCGCAATAGATTCGGATAAAAGAGTAATCTTAATTAAGGAGGGTTTTTAGTTTGCTCCCTAGACCTCTATCAAACCTAAGACAAAAGAACACCTCTTAGACGCCTTCTCGAGATAACTTTGTAAATATTTCCTCGGTTCCTCTTAAAATAACAGGCTCGCTATCGCTCGCCAGGTAAAAATCGACACCTAAATGGCAGGAAAGGTCTTTAAATTGACAACGAAATAGGGCGAAAGGTATTAAAATCGCCAAACTAATGGAAGGAACGTCTTAAGATCTCAAAACCAATATGCTAAAAACGAGGGGGAAGGAGGTCCATAAAAAGCGGTTCCATGTCATCTCAACCAGTAGACCATTTCAACCAGTGCCAAATTAACCCAGACCAACCAAAATATAGTACTAACCTAACCTAACCTAACCGTGTTGGTTGATTTGGTACTGGTTGAGAGCTACTGGTTGAAATGGTCTACTGGTTGAGTTGACCGGTCACCATACAAGGCGAGTAGTACCTCTTTGATGCATATTTAATTCATATTTAATTCATATGCCCACATCAACTACAAACACGTTATATTATATATTAAAGGGGAGAGTGTCGCTTTTTAGGGACCTCCTTCTCCCTCATGTTTACCATATTAGTTTGGAGATTCTAAGATGTTCGTTCCATTAGTTTGACGATTTTGAGACCTTTCGCTCCATTTCTTTGTCAATATTAAGGCCTTTCGTGCCATTTATGTGTCGATTTTTTCTTGGCGAGCGATAGCGAGCCTGTAATTTTAGAAGGAACCGGCCTTCGGCCAGGACATTTTTCTACCGAAAAATGTACAATTTTATCTTGAAGGTGTTTTTTTAAGCTTGATGGAGGTCTAGCGAGTAAACTACAAAATAAGTTAATAAATATATACATATACCAAAAAACAAACACTACCCCCTTAAAAGTCTCTAAAAATGTATATATGTTTAGAAAACGTGTTAGTGGTAATAAACAGCTTCCTTTTATCAGTCAATTAATCTACGCCCACTTTACGAGATAGCTACCACCCAAAACGACCATAAATATACCATTACTGCTACTATAGTCCGTTTTTAGTATAAGGGTAGGCCAGACATAGGAACTTCTTATCCTCGGTAACTCAAAAAGGGCCAGAGTAAATAGGCCGTATAATAATTCTCCATCCTCCACGCCCTTTTCACCGGCTATCCCATCCTACGTGTTGGACATAATAGCTTGAATAATCTAGTCGTTTTGGGGTTAAAATTATATAAGTTAGTGAAACAGATTTGTTGACCTACTTTTTAATAGATGGACTTAAGGGGAGGTTTTTAGTTGATTCCCTAGACTTCCATCAAGTTTACAATTACTCTCCCTAGACCCCCTTTCAAGATAAATTTGTACATTTTTCGGTAGAAAAATGTCCCGGCAGAAGGCCGGTTCCCCTTAAATTACAGGCTCGCTATCGCTCGCCAGGAAAAACTCGACACCTAAATGGCACGAATGGTCTTAAAATTGACAGAAATGGGGCGAGGGTTCTTAAAATAGCCAAACTAATGGGGCGAACGTCTTAAAATCTCAAAAGCAATGGGGCTAAACATGAGGGAGAAAGGGGTCCAGAAAAAAATCCTCCAGGTGGAAATCTCCCCTTAAAACACACAACAGACATATATAACATTATTGCACAATGTATGATGCATTCCTAAATTACAGGTTCGCTGTCGATCGCCAGGAAATATAATCATCACCTTATCCGAGAGGGTTAATGACACGACAGTTATAAACACTTGACAAAGAAATGGGGCGAAAGGTCTTACAATTGCCAAACTAATGAGGAGAGGAAGCTGGCATTCCGGGATATAATTATTAGGATAGATCTATGTTATAGTCTGGGTGTTTTTTCAGCTGATGGTAAATTGAATACTTTAACAACTGATTTATCGATTCTTAATGTAGGAATATGATACTGCTAAGTCTCTGCATCATAGTGTTGCCAAGTGTTCATGATTAGCAACATATTTAGCTACAAATTATTGGCAATAGCCGAGTAATCCGGAGGGAAAGAAAGTAAATTACTATCAGCAGGGATAAAAAATAAATAAATAAATAAATAAATAAAAAAAACATGCAGACTACAACATAAAACTATTCTTTGGAGTCGTAATAATTATATCCCAGAATGCCAGCTTCCTCCGAATCATTAACCACATTTTTATATTTAAAATACGCGAAGAGGTTTTCCAGGAATGAGTGCAAAGCCAAATATAAAATAAATATCCTTTCTCGTAACTCTGAAAAATCGTAGGTTATGTAGTTACCGGTAATTATATATATTAACTCTTCCTCGTAAATATAAAACTCGTAGGTTATGTATTAATTATAAGTATTAACGTTTCTCGTAAATAAACAAATCGTAATGTATGTAATCAATTATAGATATTAACTTTTCTCGTAAATTATATAAAATGGCAAGGTATGTATCTATGTGTATACTTCATTAACTCTTATCGTAAATATACAACTCGTAAGGTATGTATTTAATTAATGATGGTAACCTTTTTCGTACCTAAACATAAAATCGTAAGGTATCTTATTTAATTAAAGATATTAACCTTTCTCGTAACTAATTCAAATCGTAAGGTATGAATTTTATGAAAGATATTAACCTCTCTCGTAAATAATAAACGTTCGTATGTTATGTATTAATTACAGCCAATAACTATTTTTCATCTTCATGTGAAAGACTGAAACAATATGCCAATGCTTGAATTTATCTATATATTAAAATATCAGCAAAGGTGATTTAGCTTGTTCTAAGGATTTGCATTTGAACAGAAAAAAAAACACACACACACACACACTCACTCACTCTCTCTCTCTCTCTCTCTCTCTCTCCCCACTGACTGGCATATACAGCAAAGGAACATACATAATGGCGCCCCTCTTCACTCCCAATTTGATTTACTGATGGTGGGGTGTAATGAATAACAAACACATACACACACACATATTCACACACACACATACACACACACACATACACTCTCATACTCAATCCCACTCTCTCTCTCTCTCTCTCTCTCTCACCCATTTATTCACTCACACATTCACCCACTCACCAATTTTTACTCTCACTTTCTCCCTCCCTCCCCCCCTCTCTCTCTCTCTCTCTCTCTCTCTCTCTCTCTCTCTCTCTCTCTAAGATCATGAACTTTTATAAGTAGTATAATACAACGCGCATTCAGTATGTTAAAAAAAAAAAAAAAAGCCACTTGCATTAATCCTTTGAGGATCCTGCCGCGCTTTGACAGTTTATTCCGGACGATTTTATACAGCTTAGGATGAATCTGTGGGCATGAAAAGGGTAAATAGACTATCCCAATTAACCCTCTGACTGCCATATAGCCTGCCTAATATGAATACAATCGTCTAATAATAATAGCCAGAAAACTGAACAGAAATGTATTCCCAAAGATTCTTCCAATGTTAAAGATGACAGAGTGACGTGCGATACAGAGCTGCTGCGGGAGAGTGTTATTATAAGGGGAGGTGTAGGTTTTTTCGGGACCCTCTTCTCCCTCGTGAATAGTCCCATTAGTTTTGAGAGTTTATGACATTCGGCCCATTAGTTTGGCGATTTTAACACCTTTCGACCCATTTCATTGTCAATTTTAAGACCTTTCGTGCCATTTAGGTGTCGATTTTTTACTGGCGAGCGATAGCCTGCCTGCAATTTAGTAGAAACCGGCCTTTGGCCGGGACATTTGTCTACCGAAAAATGTACAAATTTATCTTGAAGGGGGGTCTTGGGTGGGAATATTTTAAGCTTGATAAAGGTCTAGGAAGCAAACTAAAAAAGTATGCATAATATGAAAAAGTATGCATAATATGAAAAAGTATGCATAATATGAAAAAGTATGCATAATATGAAAAAAGGCCAATATAAATAAGATACCCGCACTTAAAGGCAACCCGTGTGTCGCTGCCTCTCCCAATTGGCTAATTTTTTCTCCCGGGTAACTGTCCTTCTCTTAATTTATATCGTGTTGGCCCTAGTTTAACAATTTAAATTATTCGTGGTTTAAGTATTTGCGAGGGAAGTTGCATATGACAAACTGCTAAGTGGCTCGGGCGACACAATACAAAGACAGGGACGGGTTTGAGACACGAACGGTATGGCATTATTTTTTGTGTGTTTTTTTTTTGTTTTTTTTTTTTTTTACCAATTCTGTACATTTTTTGTCTTTATTCTGGCTATTGTATTCAGTTTCAAAATGGCCTCCAGCAATTAACAGGCTTTTAACTTTTTCACTTAACACTTTTTTGTTTATATTTTGTGTTCACCAATTCTGTACCAGCGACGTCTTTTTCCTATATTCTGGCAACTAGTTGACGATTTTCTTCAGTTTTCAAAGGGCCTCCAACAATTAACAGGCTTCGAACTCTCCCACATTTTGTTTATATTAACGTTCACTTATTCCCCCCGCTCCCAGACTCTCTATATTTCCCTTGATAACCGAGCCACTACACATAATAATCATACACTTTTACCCTTTCCGCCCTGCAGCACTGGTACGGATTAAGGGGAGATGGGTCGTTTTTAGGGTCCCCTTTCTCTCTCATACTTAGACCCCTTAGTTTTATTATTTTAAGACGTTCGGCCCATTAGTTTGGCGATTTTATGACCTTTCGCCACTTTTCTTTGTCAATATTTAAACTTTTCTTGTCATTTGGGTATCGATTTTTCTCCTGGCGAGCGATAGCTAGCCTGTAATCTAGGAGGAACCAGCCTTCGGCCGGGACAATTTTCTACTGAAAAATGTACGGATATATCTTAAAGGGGGATCCTGGGGTTGTTTTTATAAGTTTGATGGAGGTCTAGAGAGGAATCTAGAAAACTAATATATACATGAAAAAATCGACCAAAAAGTGAACCATCCCCCTTTAAGCCTGGCACACAGCTTGATTGCCTCACTGCTCTCTTAAAAAACTACATTTTGTCAGAATACATTTTTGTTCATACTTTAATGCTAACTCGCTATTGTACAAACAGCCCATACATACTGTACATAATCACAAACCACGCGCACACGCATAATCATAATAATAATAATAATAATAATAATAATAATAATCGGTATTTTTCAATCAGTCTAGTGTGTGAGAGAGAGAGAGAGAGAGAGAGAGAGAGAGAGAGAGAGAGAGAGAGAGAGAGAGAGAGAGAGAGAGAGAGAGAGAGAGAGAGATAGTCATAACGAGCACAACCTGACGTGGGTTTCTAAAGGTCACCGGAATATTTTCTGGCTTATGTGTTTATCTTGTGAGGTTGGCGAGAGACTTAACCCTAGAGTACAAAGGAGTACAAAGGAAATCAAGCAACAACATATCTTGCGACCACCTCTAGGCTGCTTGTCCTCCAAATCACTGAGGATCAAGTGTTCAAACAGTGGTTTAGAGTGGGTAAGGGAAAATTGGAAAGGGAACTACTGCCCTGGAACTAATGTCCGTGGCAGAATTCGGAAGTTAGTAAGGGACAGATGGATTAGTAACATAACACAGTTATAAGTGAGCTATCGTATATCTGGGAAAAAGAGAGTAGGCCTAACGTCTTAGTAATATATATACGCAATAATCCTTCATGAATTTGAGGGGGGAATAAAATAAAGTTATTCATTTACAAACGCAGTCAGTCGCGAGTTTGATGCAAGATATTTGTCTAGGTTAAGTTTAAAGGAATCAACGGTGCTGCAGTCTATAACGTCTCGGGGAAGCTCATTCCACAAGTTGACAACTCGATTGAAGAAGAAATTCTTAGACTCGTGTGAGTTAAATGATACACCAATAATTTTGCAACCGTTTCCCCAAGTGTAATAAGATTGGTCGATAGTGAAGTACTTACTACAAAGTACTTCATGCCTTGGATGATTTTGAACACTTGAATTAAGTTGCCTCTTAATCTGCGCTGGGTTAAAGGACATTTTTTTTTTTCTTTTCAACTGGGTCTTCTTGGGATAACCTAGTTTGCTATTTGATCCTCTGTACATGATAGTTTTTCTTGATATATCTGCAGAGTACATTAATAAAGCCTTGTAAATCATGAAGCTCTCACCCCGCCCTCCCTTCCCTCCGGCATATGACCTTACATTGAAGACATGAAAAACCTCCAATCCTTTGAGGGGTTTGGATATTGCTTGAAGATATTTATAGAAGATAAACATAGAAATTGAATTGCGTGCATACCATCACTTTTATGGTCTACTCAACTGAGACCCATGTTCACTGCAGCCACAGAGAGAGAGAGAGAGAGAGAGAGAGAGAGAGAGAGAGAGAGAGAGAGAGAGAGAGAGAGAGAGAGAGAGAGAGAGAGAGAGAGAGAGAGAGAGAGAGAGAGAGAGAGAGAGAGAGAGAGAGAGAGAGAGAGAGAGATAAAGAGAAGAGAGAGAGAGAGAAAAAAAGGGAAGAAAGATAAAGAGAAGAGAGAGAGAGAGAGAGGAAAAAAAAGGGAAGAGAGAGCGAGCGAGCCACTGAACTCTCCATCTCACTCTAACTCGCCGTAACGAGGAAACTTGGCCCCAAAAGACAACTTCCGGCCAACCACCAGGTGCATGTTACAACCATAATACAACCATAATACAACCACAATACAACCATAATACAACCATAATACAACCACAATACAACCATAATACAACCACAATACAACCATAATACAACCACAATACAACCATAATACAACCACAATACAACCATAATACAACCATAATACAACCATAATACAACCACAATACAACCATAATACAACCACAATACAACCATAATACAACCACAATACAACCATAATACAACCATAATACAACCCTAATACAACCATAATACAACCACAATACAACCACAATACAACCATAATACAACCACAATACAACCATAATACAACCACAATACAACCACAATACAACCATAATACAACCACAATACAACCATAATACAACCACAATACAACCATAATACAACCATAATACAACCATAATACAACCATAATACAACCACAATACAACCATAATACAACCATAATACAACCACAATACAACCATAATACAACCCCATAATACCACCATACAATACAACCATACAATACAACCATACAATACAACCATACAATACAACCATACAATACAACCATACAATACAACCATACAATACAACCATACAATACAACCATACAATACAACCATACCATAAAACTACCATACAACCATAACACAACCATACAACCATAAAACTACCATACAACCATAATACAACCATAATACAACCACAATACAACCATAATACAACCATAATACAACCATAATACAACCATAATACAACCACAATACAACCATAATACAACCATAATACAACCATAATACAACCATAATACAACCACAATACAACCATAATACAACCATAATACAACCACAATACAACCACAATACAACCATAATACAACCATAATACAACCACAATACAACCACAATACAACCATAATACAACCATAATACAACCACAATACAACCACAATACAACCATAATACAACCACAATACAACCACAATACAACCATAATACAACCATAATACAACCATAATACAACCATAATACAACCACAATACAACCACAATACAACCACAATACAACCACAATACAACCATAATACAACCATAATACAACCACAATACAACCATAATACAACCACAATACAACCATAATACAACCACAATACAACCATAATACAACCATAATACAACCACAATACAACCACAATACAACCATAATACAACCACAACCTAAATACAATAATCATCAAAGGGTTAACCGCGATAGTCTTTACCCTTTTCATTCCCACAGATCCTTCCTAAGCTGTATAAAATCATCTCATGATCGCCCGCATAAATTGTGAAAAGCTGGCGTAATCATCAAAGATTTAACCCTTTGAGTACCAGCAACGAGTGTTATGTATTATTCAAGCTATATTTAGACGATATCATGGAGGTACTGAATGGGTTAACTGCACGATAATGAAGTAATGAAGCCAATAACTGTAACCAAAATAACACTATTACATTACCAGTTATAACATTACAAAACAAGACTACAACCAAAACATACAAGGCAATGACGTGAATATCAAAAACAAATGACTAGATTAACATTCATATTTACTTTCACTAACCCACCAATTATTTTACAAATAAACCTAATATCAATGACAGTAATGCATAAATGTGGTACTCCAAGGACTCGAACGTAGGATACTCACACCGAGATTCCGAACACTAAGCACTAGGCTATCAAGATATAATTTTTACATGACTACATAAATAATAAAATAAATAAATAAATGAATATATACTGTAAGTAAATAGATAAATAAATACAAACATACATACATACATACACACACACACACACACACATAATATCTATCTATCTATCTATCTATCTATATTAGGAAGGCAATACCCCAAAGCAGACGACATTATTATATTAGCAAGCAGAGTAATATATAATTAATTACACCATCCACCTGCGGATCACGGGGGGTGGATCAGGTGTGGATTATAGCGACAAAATAATCACCTTAATTTGGACGAGGCTCAACATTTAGGGCATGGGGATTTTTTTTTTTTTTTCTTTTCTTTTTTTTTTTTTTTTTACCCACATCTCTCTCATGTACAAACATATCTTGAAGGGGGGTCTTTGGGATGTCATTTAAAGCTTGATGGAGATCTAGGGAGGAAACTAAAATGCTAAGAAAAATAAATAAATAAGCAAATAAATAGGCCCATCCTCCCTTAAGTGTAAATATTATAATATAATATTATATACATATAGTGTGAGTTATGGGTTGTAAAGTGTTAATATTTAAATACGGCTAGGTGTAATTTTGGAAGAGTTATAGCCTATTATATAAGGTAGTTAAATCCTATATATAGAATAATACTTCAATATATATATATATATAATAATATTATATATATATATATATATATATATATATATATATATATATATATATATATATATATATATATATATATATATATATATCTATATATATATATATTGTAAATACAGTATATATAAATAGTGTAGATGCTGGTAAAAGTTTAAAAGTGTAAAGTGTATAGAGTTAATGAAAGTTAAATGGGGGGTTAAATGTGAGGGTTATATATGGAAGTCAGAGGGTTAATTGATATAGTCTTTACCCTTATGATTCTCACAGATCCTTCCTGAACTGCATACAATCGTACAATGATAGCCAAAATAGACTGTCAAAACGCGTCATAATCTTCAAAGGGTTAATTCCGGATTCACGTATAAGTGTTAATTAACCTCTTCTGTACCGGTGACGTCTTTAAATTTTAGTTTAGCTGTATTTAGACGATTTGGTGCAGCTTAAGAAAGATCTGTGGTAGTAAAAAGGGTTAAGCGAGATAGTTCGAAGCTTGCTGTACTTAGACGATTTGATGCAGCTTAAGAAAGATCTGTGGTAGTAAAAAGGGTTAAGAGAGATAGTTCGAAACCTGTTACTTGCTGGAAATAGTCGAAATAGTCTAATAGGTAGCCAGAATTAAGTTATAATAACGTCGTCGGTAGAGAAGGGGTTAATAATCCAATTTGAGGTTCAGTAATTTCCTATTAGTTCCAGTGACGAAAACTCTACGGACAATTTAATTCCAATTAATATTTCAAATGAGCATTTAAATATTCAAGTTAATCAATAGAGTATCGGGACAAAACCAGGGAACGCAGATTTTGTATACAAGGGGGATGGTTCACTTTTTGGTCGATTTATTCATTTATTTCGTATTTTTCTAGTTTCCTCCCTAGACCTCCATCAAACTTTAAAAAAAAGCATCCATTAGATCCCCCTTTCAGATTAATTTGTACATTTTTCGGTAGAAAAGTGTCCCGGCCGAAGGCCGATTATTCCTAAATTACAATCTCACTAACGTTCGCCAGGAAAATAGTCGACACCTAAATACCGTAGCACGAAAAGTCTTCATATTGACAAGGAAATGGGGCGGAAGGTCTTAAAATCGATAAACTAATGGGGCAAACATCTTAAAATCTGAAAACTAATGGGGCTTAACATGAGGGAGTTCGAATCCCGGGAGGACCATATGCTTTCATTAGTTTATTCAAGTGCATTGGGGTTTGTAATTGATGATTAATGTTAAGAACGAGGTGTTACTTAATTTAGGAGAAACCGGCCTTCGGCTGAGAAATGTTTCTAACGAAAAATGTAGAAATGTAAGTAGAAGGGGGATTTTGGGGATGTTTTGTTAAGCTTGACGATGGAGGTCTAGGGAGGAAACTATAAACAAATAATACATAAACAAATAAATCGACTAATAAATACCCCCCCCCCCCTCCATGAAGAAAAGTCTTCATATTGACAAGGAAATGGGGCGGAAGGTCTTAAAATCGATAAACTAATGGGGTTAGTTTATTGGGGTTTGTAATTGATGATTATGTGGGTGTTCCGTAATTTAGGAGCCGGCCTTCGTGCGTTTTAACGAAAAATGTAGAAATGTAAGTAGCGAGGGATTTTTGGGGATGTTTTGTTAAGCTTGACGATGGAGGTCTAGGGAGGAAACTATAAACAAATAATACATAAACAAATAAATCGACTAATAAATACCCCCCCCCCCCTCCATGAAGACACGAGCGGAATCTCTCCCCCCCCCCCCCCCCCGGGTCCCTCAAACTTTACTTCACCTTTATTGCATGCACATTCCCACCGGCGTTTATCTGACAAGCTGAGTGAGTTGTTTCTTCAAAGCACACTCTCCTCTTTTGTTAACGGAACTCCGGCACGCTTTGATGATGAGAGAGTCTTGCAAGTATTGTTGTGAAAGCCTGAGGAGACCTTATTGTAATAGAAGAGATCGACCAACATCCGCCATTTTGTAGTCTGCTTACCTCACTTTGCACTTAAATATCTCCATACCCATTAAAGACATCCGACAATGCTGGTACAGGATGGAATAATTACCCCTCGCATCCAAGTTCTATAGTGATGAGGATGGTAATAGTAGTGATGATGATTAACCCATCGCAGAGTTGGGTATGGCGTTTTGATTTTAGACAGAGCGGCATTCTACGGTACTTTATTGTTTTATGGGGGTCTGCGTCATGCTGGGATTGTAGTGAGAGAGAGAGAGAGAGAGAGAGAGAGAGAGAGAGAGAGAGAGAGAGAGAGAGAGAGAGAGAGAGAGAGAGAGAGAGAGAGAGAGATAGAGAGAGAGAGAGAGAGAGAGAGAGAGAGAGAGAGAGAGAGAGAGAGAGAGAGAGAGAGAGAGAGAGAGAGAGAGAGAGAGAATGAAACACTGCTGCAAGTTAAAGAATCCCTGGAAGTCAAGAGAGAAGAAAGCACTGGAAAGTATCCACCTGTTCTTTCACTAGTGAAAATAACAGTGTCTCCTCCCCAAGTCAACCTCTTCCCCTCACTCTCCCTCTTCCCCTCCCCACTCCCTTTTTCGTCTCCCTAGTCCTCCTTCTTTCCTTCCCTAGCTAAATACAAGCCACCCCTTACCCTATTATATCTTGACTCAGTTAGTGACCTGATGAAGCTATCTGCGAAACGTTGTCAATAAAGTGCTCTTCCTCAGATGGTGTTTTTTATCCATCTTGAGTCAGTGTTTCAAAGCCAACCTCATATTTTCCTCTTTTTATTTTCGTTTTTTCCCCGCGTAAGTCATTTGTCTGTTCTTCGCCTCCTTGACCACCACCACCACCACCACCACTAGCTGCTCCTCCACTCGGGATAAGAACCCGGACACTCGGAAGATTAATGTCAGACCCGCTCACAGTCGACAAGGGGGCGGCCGGAAAATCGTACTGGGGTTGGGAGGCGAGGGTCTTTAATGCAACTCACCTCGGCTCTCTATTGTACTGTATATAACGCTCTAGTTGTAAATGTAAACAATATTCTAAATACTATCTGCTTGCTTTTGCCATGTTCGAGCAATGTATTTTAGTTTATCATTTAGGCTAACAACGGTACCTATCCAGATTTCCTTCAAACTATAAAATTAACACCCAGATACCCCCTTTCAAGTTAAGTTTTTACATTTTTCGATTGAAAAATGTCCCGGTCGAAGGCTCGTTATTGGGCTCGCTATTGCTCGCCCACAATATGGCGACCTGAATAAGGTGAAGCGTCTTATTATCGCCAAACTAATGAGGTGAACAATCTTATAATCTTCAAACTAGTAGAGCAAAAGAAGGGAGATCCCTCGGACCAAATAGGGTTAACAGACATGCAAAGAAGAAAATTAACTTTAATTTTTTATTTTTATTTTTTATTTTTTATTAATCTATTTCATACACTTGTTTTCAGCCCACATTAGCTTAAAACATTAATAGCCAGCTTTAACCTCTTTTATACCGGTGTCGTCACCTAAATTCTACTCCTGCTACTATTAGACGATTTTATTCAGTTTAAAAGGGGTCTCCAGCAACTAATAGGCTACGAGCTATCGCACTTAAGGGGAGATGATTCATTTTTTGGACGATTTTGGCATGTATTCGTTATTTTTAGTTTTCTCCCTAGACCTCCATCAAATTAAAAAACAAAAAATCCATTAGATCCCCCTTCTAGATTAATGTGTACATTTTTCGGTAGAAAAATGTCCCGGCCGAAGGCCGGTTCTTCCAACATAACCGGCTCACTATCGTTCGCCAGGGAACAAATTGACACCTAAATAGCACGAAAGGTCTAAATATTGATGAAGCAATGGGGCGAAAGGTCTTACAATCGACTAACTAATGAGGCAAACATCTTAACATCTGAAAATTAATGGGGCTAAACATGAGGGAGAAAGTGGTCCAGAAAACCGGCCCATCCCCCCTTTACCATTTTACTACCACATATCCTTCTCATATTACACAACATCGTCTAAACATAACTATAATCAAATATAAAGACGTCGCTGGTACAGAAGGGGTTAATGACCGCGACTGTACGATAGGTCAGAAGTGGGTTGAAGAATATAATCTCGCGGCCGGACTATAATCGGGAGAGGGTCGGGTTTTTTCGAAAGGAAGACAGCAAAAAGAAAGTGAGAGTCTGCTGTCTAAGATATGACTGTCTACGATATGACTGTCTAAGATATGACTGTCTAAAGTATGACTGTCTAAGATGTTACTGTCTAAGATATGACTGTCTAAGATATGACTGTCTAAAATATGACTGTCTAAGATGTTACTGTCTAAGATGTGACTGTCTAAGATATGACTGTCTAAAATATGACTGTCTAAGATGTTACTGTCTAAGATGTGACTGTCTAAGATATGACTGTCTAAAATATGACTGTCTAAGATGTTACTGTCTAAGATATGACTGTTTAAGATATGACTGTCTAAAATATGACTGTCTAAGATGTTACTGTCTAAGATATGACTGTCTAAAATATGACTGTCTAAGATGTTATTGTCTAAGATATGACTGTTTTAGATATGACTGTCTAAAATATGACTGTCTAAGATGTTACTGTCTAAGATATGACTGTTTAAGATATGACTGTCTAAAATATGACTGTCTAAGATGTTATTGTCTAAGATATGACTGTCTAAGATATGACTGTCTAAGATGTTACTGTCTAAGATATGACTGTCTAAGATATGCCTGGCTAAGATATGACTGTTCCTCCCTTCTCTCACTCTTACTCTCTCTCTCTCTCTTTCACTCTCTCTCACACACACACACACACACACACACACACACACACACACACACTATAAAAAAGGGTATTCTCGGACACAAACACCATTTTCCTGTACGCGTATATACCGGTATATGAATTATTTATTGCATATATTAAGGCCAAGTTTAACAGGTCATCAAATACTATATGTGTGTTTATGGATCGCAGGCCCATAACATGTGGTCAAATTCTATGTATTTATAATATTATCCATAAATGAGGGAAACTGATGCACAAAACACGACACCCTGTTTTGTGGCAACTGACATCAAACCTTTTTATGTATCCTCTTACTATCTCTATCCTCAGTTTCAAGCCAAAGGTGGATGTTGTGTGTAAGGGCACAACATAATCTTACTTGCTCTCTTGTTTCCATACTTGACTCTATGAATTGTCAACTCTCTGGCCTCTCGAGCTACCTCTATCAAACTAGCAAAAAAAATAAATAAATAAATAAATATATATATAGTAATAAAAACAAATAAGTAAATCAATAAAACCCTAGACCCCTTCGAGAAAAATCTATCTTATCACTCTCTAACTAAATATATCAGCACTGATTATCTCTCCCCCTAATTGTACTGTCTATCCAAATGTTCTTTGACATCTCTTACCTCTAAAGTGGAACACATTCTATCCGTCTCTCCTTTTTCTGATATATCCATCTTGAACAGCCAATGACTAACCTCTCATATCACTGACTAGCCTGGTGAATACACATGTTTCCTATTAAGGGGGGATGGGCCAGTTTTCTGGTTCCCCTTCTCTCTCGTGTTTAGCCCCATTAGTTTTTCGATTTTAAAACGTTCGGCTCATTAGTTTGGCAATGTTAAGACCTTTCGCCCCATGGTTTCTTTGTCAATATTAAGATCTTTCGTGCCCTTTAGGTGTCGATTTTTTTCCAGCCTGTAATTGTGGAGGAACCGGCCTTCGGCCGTGACATTTGTCTACCGAAAAATGTACAAATTAATCTCGAAGGAGGATCTAATGGATGTTTGTTTAAGCTTGATGGAGGTCTAGGGAGAAACTAAAAAAATACATTAATATATAAATATATAGACCCCCAAAATAACCACAGTCCCCTTCCTATAACCTCGCTGGCCTCACACATTAACCCGGTATGTATGTCATGTACAGCTCATCACGTCCAATTATATGTTCACGCCTAACAACTGTCAAACCATATTCACTTATTGGGGAGGCGGGGGAGGTTTGGGCTTACGGGTATTTTTTTGTTTACGGATCGGTTTTTGTCTTTCTTTTATGCTAGTTGCTCATACACGGTTGTTTATTCAGTTTAGGAAGGGCCTCCAACAATTAATGTATGTATGTATGTATGTATGTATGTATGTACCGGGTATGTATGTATGTATGTATGTACCGGGTATGTATGTATGTATATACCGGGTATGTATGTATGTACCGGGTATGTATGTATGTACGTATATATGTACTGGGTATGTATGTATGTATATACCGGGTATGTATGTATGTATGTACGTATATATGTACTGGGTATGTATGTATGTATATACCGGGTATGTATGTATGTACCGGGTATGTATGTATGTACGTATATATGTACTGGGTATGTATGTATGTATATACCGGGTATGTATGTATATACCGGGTATGTATGTATGTACCGGGTACGTATGTATGTATGTACCGGGTATGCATGTACTGGGTATGTATGTATGTATGTACCGTGTATGTATATATATATATGTATGGAAGGATTAATAAGAAGGATCAACACTATAATCAGGTGGTTTGTGCAATATAACATTAATAAGAAGGATCAACACTATAATCAGGTGGTTTGTGCAATATAACATTAATTTTGTGTATTACAGATTAGCAGCCCGATATCAATGAATGGTAAACGGGAATGAAAGCCTTGTTGAATATTAATGGACACCTGGAATGGGAATCTGGAATGGGATAAAAGGAAGCCATAGGTTTAGTAGTTCATCCGTTAATGGTGTGTATATGGAGCTTTGAAGAGTGTTGCATGGTAATCGCTTTAACCCTATTTGGCTCGAGGGGGGGGGGGGGGCCTTTATGGAACTCCACTCAACGTTTCACCCCCGTTAGTTTGGCGACAATAAGACGCTTCATCCCATTCATTTGTCGATATATTTCTGGGTGAGCAATAGCAAGCCTAACACTTGGAAGAAATCGGGCTGCGGCTGGGATATTATTATATTGAAAAATTTACAAATTTAGCTTTAAAGAGGCTCAGAATGGGCAGTTTTTTTTGGAAGACTGGGAAGGTGTTCTGTATTTAGCCTGGAGTACAAACTAAAAACCCATTGCTCGAAAATGGCATACACAAGCAAAATTACCAATAATATTCAAACAAAATATCGTAATAACCCACAAGGCGTCGGACCAGACAGTGTTAAGGCCGGAATGAATATGAAAAAAAAAAAAAAAATCATGAACATTATGTAAAGGTCTAGAATATTTTATCCCGTTGTGTAGCAGCGACGTTTATTGTTTTATATAGTATTATGAAGCTTAGGAAGAATATATGGTAGCTTAAAGGATGCATTGAGATAGTTATTAATTATGTGCTTTAAAGTCATTATAGTATTGCTTAGTTAGTCAAGATAATATTATAAATTGAACGATAAATTTTGCGGCTTTCATTTACTTCCATTTTCCTTTTTCAAACAAGGTACATTTTCAGGGCTTGCAACCAAAGAAACCTCGAGTTACGGAGACTTTGGGTGGAAGTTTAAACTCTGGAATTACACGAGTTTTACATGCAACTTTCAAGATAGCCGCGAGGAAGTGAACTAGAAGTGAAGATTGTATTTATTTTGTTCCAGTATTATTATATAGTATTTATCTTGTTCTGGTATTATGATATAGTATTTATCTTGTTTCATTATTATTATGCAATCCGAATTACTTCTATTCCGTGTTTACAAAGAGGAATCTTGGAGGTATTTCATAAGCTTGGTGGAGGCTTACTGAGGAACCTAAACAAAATAAAAGTAGTAATAATACATATATAATAATACACATACAGTATATATACAGTATATATATATACTGTATACATAACTGAAATAATAATGAACTTTGGAAACTTAATATATCATTTGAATGATGAAATCAGACATACAGTGAGAAATATTGAAAAAACAAGTAAAAAGTTAGTAAAAAACAAATATGCCTTGGTCTTTAATAAATTTTGCCTCAATGAAAACATACTGCCTACTTATATATATATACTGTACTATATATATATCTACTCTTGACTGTCCTTCGCCATTTCTTAATATATGCACCGCTGAATTAAATGTTATCTCAGTAACCAACAATTTATTAGTATGCTTATCCTTTATTATTTTCACCTGTGACTAGTTTTTTTTTATTAAATAAGGTAACTATTGTAATACTACCCAGTTAGTTAGTCAGTCAGTTATTCTGTCAGTCAGTCTGTCAGTCAAACCAATCAATAAGTTAGTCAGTTAAACCAATCAATCAGTCAGTTAGTCGGTCGGTCAGTCAAACCAATCAATCAGTTAGTCAGTTACTCAGTTACTCAGTTTAAACTTAAATTGCTTCAAACTCCGTGTGTCCAGGCATTTGGGCTCGAACGTCCCTTTGATTTTGGCCCTGTCACTCATTCAACTCTAGGGAAGGCACTCGCTACAGACAGTTCTGCCTTTTGCCTCCCTCACTCACATGGTCAGTCAGTCGGTCAGTCAGTCGGTCAGTCAGTCAAACCAATCAATCAGTTGGTCAATTAATCAGTCAGTCAATCAGTGAGTTAGCCAGCCACTCAAAGCATCAGTAAACCATTGGGGGAAAAGAAAGAGAGAGAGAGAGAGATAGAACATAAGAGCGAGAGAAAGAAAGCGAAAGGAAATTGAAAGCCGAGAGAGACGAGAACAAAAAACAAAAAACAAGAACATGAAAAGGAAAATACACCCAGTAAAACAAAAACGGACCCAAGAGAATGCTACACTCAGTCACTATCCCACAGCGCCCGTATAAAAAACGAGGTGGTGGGAAGGGCTTACTCGAGGGATGCTGTACTGAGAGAGAGAGAGAGAGAGAGAGAGAGAGAGAGAGAGAGAGAGAGAGAGAGAGAGAGAGAGAGAGAGAGAGAGAGAGAGAGAGAGAGAGAGAGAGAGAGAGAGAGAGACAGACAGACAGACAGACAGACAGACAGACAGACAGACAGACAGACAGAGAGAGAGAGAGAGAGAGAGAGAGAGAGAGAGAGAGAGAGAGAGAGAGACACAGACAGACAGACAGACAGACAGACAGACAGACAGACAGACAGACAGACAGACAGACAGACAGACAGACAGACAGAGAGAGAGTAAATGCAAAAAAATAAATGAATAAATGCAAAGAAAGAGAGAGAGAGAGAGAGAGAGAGGTTTTGAAATACCGGTAGGTGATTTGTTAGCTCATATTCCTTTAACCTGTAAAATGTCAAACAAGCCTGATCCAATAAATAAAAACAAAAATAACAACTATATAATTATTATGAAGTGTACAAAGACAGAGAGAGAGAGAGAGAGAGAGAGAGAGAGAGAGAGAGAGAGAGATAGGAGGGGGGGGGGGTATATACTAAAGACAACACTAAGGCTTTGCGCGGTTACGAACAATTGATGCTCGCTAATGAGAAACGCTGCAATCTTAAGGGGAATTTTGGTGTTTTTTCTTGATTATCATTATTATTAATATTAGTATTATTATTAGGCCTATTATTGTTATTATTATTATTCCTCATTTATTAGAGGCTCTCCTTCACTCGCCAGGAAAAACATCCACACTTAAATGGCATGAAATGTCTTAAATATGACAAATTGAGTGAAAGGTCTTAACATTGCCAAACTAATTGGACAAATTTCTTAAAATATCAAAACTAATAGGGCTAAGCATGAGGGAGAAGGGAGTCCAGAACAAAACCTTAACTTAAGATCTCCCCTTAATCTCGGGTATAGGGCCGTGTGCGAGGGGGTTAACACTAGGTGGTCCGACGTCTTGGGGGGTTATTATGACATTTGGTTTCATTATTATGGAAGATTTTGCTTGTATTTGCCATTAAGGAGCAAAGCTTTCAATTGTTACAGTGGAGACAAACACAACGAAGATTACATAAGGATAAGGAATTCCTCCATATTTATATATATATATATATATATATATATATATATATATATATATATATATATATAATAATACGGATAAGGAATTCACCCATATACTGTATATGTATATATATATATATATATATATATATATATATATATATATTAATAAACACGATAAGGATTTTCCCAATATATAAACACAAATAAACTCTACGTATTATGAAATCCACAAGCGACTCGGAAGCCAATAGAAAAAACAAAAAAGGGTTGTGGGAGAATGCGGGACAAATATTAACCACCTTCTTATCTCGCTCTTTCGATAATGAGTTCCCTTCTATCCTTGTCTGGATAAACACAGATAGGGAGGCCAGGCAGGAGGAGACAGGAGCGAGAAGAAGTGAGGAAAAAGGAGAGAAAGACAAGAGAGAGGAGGAGAAAGGAGGGAGGATACAAATAAGAGAGGAGGAGATACATAAAAGAGAGGAGAGAGAGAATAAGTGAGGAAAAGGAGAGAGGAGGAAAGACAGAGAAGAGAGGGGATAGAGACAAGAGAGGAGATAGAAAGAAGAGGAGATAGAGAGAAGAGAGGAGTCAGAGAGAAAAGAGAATTAGAGAGGAGAAAGAAGGAGTTTTGAGATGTTAAGACGTACGCTCCATTAGTTTGCGATTTTAAGACCTTCCGATTTCTGTCAGTTATAAGAACTGTCGTGCCATATAGGTGTCGATTATTTCCTGGCGTGCGTTAGTGAGGAGGAACCGGGAAATTTTTCTGATAAATTTACACATCTATCTCGAAAGGGGTTCATGGGGGATATTTTTTATAGCTTTATGGAGGTCTAGGGAGGAGAGCAAAATAATAATGGTTGAATAAATAAATCGATAAATAAATAAACCATAAATATCGCCTTCAAGTTAGCCTCCGGGAACCCCCCCCCCCCCCCCCCCCACACACACACACTCCCTCCTTTCCTTTGAGTCCAGGAAGTTAAAGAAAGGAAAAGGCAACTCTCAACACGCCTACAGAAGATTTACTTTCCTCAACCTTCTCTCTCTCTTTTCTTTTGTACACCACACCTGTAGACAAGATTTACTTTCCTCAACCTTCTCTCTCTCTCTCTGTCTCTCTCTCTCTCTCTCTCTCTCTCTCTTTTTATTTACACCTGTACACAAGATTTACTACCCCCAACTTTTTTCTTTTTTTCCTGTTCTCCTCACAACTTGTGTAATGCCGTCAGAGGGGAACTTTGATCGTTAGCTGGGCCAAGTATTCGACACACTGCTTACAAACTTTGCCTTCCCTTCTCCCTGTGATACTTATCATAATTTGCATTTCTTATAATCACGCGAAAAATATATGAGTTGGATCCCTATTCCCTCTCCTCCTCTTTTCCACTTTTACCCTTCCCTCCCCCCCCCCCCTCTCTCTCTCTCTGTAAGTATATATATATATATATATATATATATATATGTATGTATGTACAATTCTGTGTGTATATATATATATATATATATATATATATATATTGAATATTTAACCTTTTCGTATTTATATTAAAGAGAAGGAAAATATTACTTGGAGAATGTATTTCAATTCATACTCAAGTCGTAGGATCCATATTCCAGGATACCATACAGGGATTTATAAAGGTACCCCTGCACGCAACTCGGGTTTAATTGTAATCCAACCAAGCACAAGATTCATTGATATTAAGTATATTCATATTTGTTTTCACCACCCCACAACTCACAAATACAAGTGAGCTACAAAATATTTTTATACTCTCAGCGGGGCTCGAACCACCGACAGGACGATTGTCCATGCTTCGGGTAAACTCAGCCTTCTGTGATTTCCTAGCCGTGGTGGTCCGTGGCAGGGTTTTAGGCCAGCCCACATAGCCTAGCCCAGCAATACAAAATCAAGACAAAATTCATGTAATCGTACAATTCAGATGGTGCCAGATAATAGTTGACGGAAAAAAGTAATCGAGTAAATCAGATTTAACTGATCAAATTCATGCATTTTGTTGGTCATGAACGAAATAAATAAATATGGTGTGGCTGCCAGACATTTCAATAAATATGGTGAGGCTGCCAGACATTTCAATAAATATGGTGAGGCTGCCAGACATTTCAATAAATATGGTGAGGCTGCCAGACATTTCAATACATATGGTGAGGCTGCCAGACATTTCAATACATATGGTGAGGCTGCCAGACATTTCAATACATATGGTGAGGCTGCCAGACATTTCAATACATATGGTGAGGCTGCCAGACATTTCAATACATATGGTGGGGCTGCCAGACATTTCAATAAATATGGTGAGGTTACCAGACATTTCAATAAATATGGTGAGGCTGCCAGACATTTCAATCACGCAAAACATACTGCCTACATGGACTTTCCGGCAATGTCATAACTTTAACATTGGCCGCATATTTTACCTTGATTTTGTTTCCGATTTGGCCTCGCTGCTGCTCTGACATTCACCTGGTAAAGACAAATGGGACTGTCTGTTATTTTGTAATGCATACTGTATATTTTGTCATAACCAGTGTAATGCTAGTCGTATATTTGTTTTTCGTTCTGACATGGATATTAAGGGAGCTCACCTCGCTTTTTTTTCTCTTTCTCGCCCTCTCTCTTTGGCTTGTATCCATTCGGCCCCACTCAGCCTACTGTTTTAAGACTTTTACTCCCATCCAGGTGTCAATATTTTCCTGGCGAGCGGTAGCGAGCCAGCATATATGTATATTTTTATTTTACCCGCAAGCTAAATTTGTAAATTTTTGATAGAAAAATGTCTCCATACAATGCTGGCTCGCTATCGCTCGCCAGGAAGAAATCGACACCTGTATGGGGATAAACGTCTTAAAACAGTTGGCTGAATGGGGCCGAATGGATACAAGCCAGGGAAAGAGAGAAGAGGAGAAAAAGATATAACAAAAGGCCGGTGACGCCCCTTAAGCGTTATTTCCACATAGCGATTTTGATTAGTTTTGTATTTGCGTTTATCTTGTGTCGTCCCAGTTTTGGTTTGTTTATATTGCAAGTTTGACATTATAATATATTGCGAGACCCCTTTCTCTACAAGTGGTCGTCAGATGCAGCGACAACATAGTAGACCATTATCCCACTATAAGCTGACTACTCCTGACGATGCCAACAACTCTCTTCTCCGTCAGGTGGTCAAGTTCCGTAATGACCTTAATAACGGCGGCCCTCGCATTAAGGGCCGAGTTGTATTTATGTATTAATTCGTGTACTGTATATAAGTATTTATTTGTTATTTTTAGTTCCCTCCCAATTACTCCATCAAGCTTTAAAAATATCCCCAAGATAAATGTGTACGTTTTTTTGTTTTGTTATAGAATATCGGCCGGTTCTTCCTAAATTGCCGCTCGCTATCGATCGCCAGAACAAATACAGATACCTAAATGGCACAACAGGTCTTAAAATCCCCCGAATAATGGAGCAACCATTATACAATATCATAACTAATGGGGGTAAACATTAGGAAGAAGGGGGGGGGGGGGCATACAAAAGTCTCCCCCTAATAACGGCGGCCCTGGCATTAATTACACCTCCGGCCCCCACCACACACCGGCCATGAAGTTATTGAGGCCGCTCCACCACCACCACCACCACCACCATCCCCACCACAACCACCACCCCCGGACGAGCAATATATGATTCTCAGTTCGGACCGCGGCACTAATTTACAAAGTTTCCGCAGCAATCTATACTGGCCGGATGTTGGTTGTTCACTGATGCTGGAGGGACACCTGGGATGCTCTCTCTCTCTCTCTCTCTCTCTCTTTATGCCGGAGGGTGGGGAGAGAGCCTTTATCTTTGCTATCCTTTCATTCCATTATCACTTAGGGTTGCGCTCTCTACTAGGATTAAGTCCTGGCCACCTCGCAGGGGTCATAAGATCTGTGTGGCCAGTGTATCTATGTAAATCTCTCTCTCTCTCTCTTTTACAAACACACACACAACCTTTAGTTGTTTTAATTTTACTGTTTCAAACGGAGGTCCGTATGACAGGGGTGGTTGATGCATGATACACTGTATGTGGTAACCCATGTTCGAATCTCGGGAAGATCACATGCTTTTATTAATTTAATTGGGAGGTGTTTGGTGTTGGTAGTGCATCCTACATGTATATGTTAATCAAGCAAACCAGTTATGATACTCGTAACCTTGACTAAAGCGATGTGCCAGAGAGCTGGTGTCACATATTATTATGCATATTATTGTCTTTAATATTATCATAAATGTTTTAAAGGTAATGCTACGATATTGCTATTATTATTATTATTATTATTATTATTATGTAGCAGTAGTAGTAGTTATAGTAGTAGTAGCAGCGTTAGTGTAAGTGGTTGTGGTAGTGCAAGTAGTGTAAGCAGTAGAACAATATTATTATAGATACAGATGACACTAATAATGCAGTTCTGTAATACCTGGAGTCCATTACCAACCATTTCCGATCACAGCGCTCCATTATGTACTGCGGACTTACAGGTGAGGAATATGTAGGGCCTATTATTATTTATATGATTATTAGTATTATTACTGTTATTATTATTATTATTATTATTATTATCATAAGTAGAATTAGTAGTAGTAGTAATAGTGGTGGTGGTAGCAGTAGTAGAATAGATGATCACTAATAATAGCCAGTTCTGTCATAGCTGGAGTCCATTACGAACCATTTCCGATCACAACGCTTTATAATATACTGCGGATTTACAGGTGAGTATTATGTAGTTGATGCCATACAACTTTACCAGTACACCAGACCAACCAGTATATATCAAACTGTAGACCATATCAACCAGTAGACTATTTCTACCAGTGCCTCTCAACCAGTAGACCATTTCAACTAGTACTTCTCAACCAGTATCTCACAACCTGTAGACCATTTCTACCAGTACTTCGCAACCAGTAGTTCTCAACCAGTATATTACAATCAGTTGACTATTTCTACCATTATCTCACAGCCAGTAGACCAGTAATTCTCAACCATTAGACCATTTCTACCAGTACTTCTCAACCAGTATTTCACAGTCAGTAGACCATTTCAACCAGTATTTCACAGCCATTAGAACATTTCAACCAGTACTTCTCAACCAGTATACTAGCAAGAATAAAGTTAAATAAACGTCGCCGGTACAGAAGGGGTTAACTAGGGTTGGAAAGAGCTATATACTGGTTGAAAAGGTCGATTGGTTGAACTGTCCACCATCATTCTGGAGGCTATAAAAAAAATAAAAAATACAAAACTTACATATGGCTTATGAAACACTACTATGGGCTTTTTGTACGAAAAGCTTGGCTGTTTAATAACGCTTGGAGCACCTACAGTATAATATAAATGTTTGTTTTAAACCGATAAAATGATTGTTCGACGCTTTTATAATAATACGGTATTTCCGCTAATAGTTGCCGTGGAATCATATAATCCTTTTGTATACACATTTATGAAATACCCTGGTTCACACACACACACACACACACACACATAAAAACAGCTATATATTTTCCCGTCGGCTTCAATCAGATCAGCTGTTCCAAAGCTGTGGTAAAGTCAAGCTATGGGTTGGAGCTTTACAGGGGCTTTAGCTTTACTTTACTAGTTCTGTTTACTCTATGTTAAGCTTACTTCTCGTTTGTTCATTCGGGATTTACGCTTGCTTTACTCTCTTTGCTCACTATGTTTAAGCTTATTATTTTCGCATGCTCATTTAAACTTACCTTTGTATTTGTTAATGTTATGTTATGCTTATTTGTTAATGTTATGTTATGCTTATTTGTTAATGTTATGTTATGCTTATTTGTTAATGTTATGTTATGCTTATTTGTTAATGTTATGTTATGCTTATTTGTTAATGTTATGTTATGCTTATTTGTTAATGTTATGTTATGCTTATTTTACTATTTGTTCATTATACTTTATAGTTTACTTTACTGATGGTTCACTTTATTTTTAGGCTGATTAATATTTGTTGATTCTATTGTTAATCTTACTTTACGATTTGTTAATGTTGTTATGTCCTTTGATCCTGGTGGCTATTATTAGACGACTTTATTCATATTAGGAAGGATATGTATTTTGTTGTGTTCTATGTGTGTGAAGGAGACAAAATACAAACCTGTCTGTAACAAGTGTGTACCCTAAAGTTCAAAGAGTCACCATTTTAACATGTTTTGGGTGTATTGGAAAGAAATGTGGTGTGCTTGTTTAGTGTAGTGAAATGAATAGGAGGAGGAGGGGTTTGTGAGAGCTGGCTGGATTACTCTCGGTGGAGGTGTGACACAAACAAAAACAATGAGGGAAGCCAGACAAATGAAACAGGAGTTCCAGCAACTCCTTGTCACATGCCTATGAGGCCTCCCCTGGGTATTGCCCTACTCGATTGGTGTCTAAATTCTCCCACAATATGGAAGTCAGAAGGTTAATTGAGAGCGTCTTTACCCTTATAATTGAGAGCGTCTTTACCCTTATAATTGAGAGCGTCTTTACCCTTATAATTGAGAGCGTCTTTACCCTTATAATTGAGAGCGTCTTTACCCTTATAATTGAGAGCGTCTTTACCCTTATAATTTTCACAGATCCTCCTTATATTTCAATGTGAGTGTCCTGGGTTCGAGTCCTTGGAGTGTCACATGTATTTGTTGATTTCATTAATTAAGTTTAGAAGTAAAGTTGGTTGGTGAAAAACAATATGAATTACATACTTTCATTAATTCCATTGGGAGGTGTTTAGTGTTGGGAGTTAAATTAATGAATTAGATTATTATATAAAATCGTCTAATGATAGCCAGAATAAACTGTCATTAAGCGTCATCATCTTGAACGGGTTAAACCTCTCAAGTGGCTGCAGCGAGGCAAACATTAATTTATAAGCAGCACTTAGCTTAACAATATATGGTAAGAGGTCTTGTGGGTAAATATGATATATTGTATAAATTATGCTTTAGGATTTTGTTTGCTTTTGCCATTATCGAGCAATGTATTTTAGTTTGTCCCTTGGGCTAACAACAACACCTTCCCAGGTTTCCTTCAAACTGAGATCCCTCTTTAAGCTAAATTTGAAATTTTGTGGACAACAAATATACAGGCCGAAGTTACAGGCTTGCTTTTGCTCACCCATAAAATAATCGACACATGAATGGGATGAAGTGTGTTATTATCGCCAAAGTAATGGAGTGAAATGTCTTAAAATCTCCAAACTATTGGAGCAAAAAAGACCCCCCCTCGGACCAAATAAGGCTATATATATGAAATCTAAGCCCCATCAATCTACACTAACCCCCCCAATTTGCTGCACCGAGGCCAACATATATTCATTAGCAGCACTTTAGGAATACAGCCATTTTCACAGCTGATCCTTCCTCGTTGCCTAATGGACCATTCCCACCCTGGCTTAAGTTTTGGCAACCTAGATGGGGCGTACAGTCTATTAATTAACCCTTTTACCCTTCACTTTAAGGGGAGGAAGACCGTTTTTCTGGACCCCCTTCTCCCTAATGTGTAGACCCACTAGTTTTGAGATTATAAGACGTTCGGCCCATAAGTTTGACGATTTTAACACCTTTCGCCCCATTTCGTTGTCAGTTTTAAGACCTTACGTGTCGATTTTTCCTGGCGAGCGAAAGCGAGCCTGCAATTTTAAGAGGAATCGGCCTTCGGCCGGAACATTTTTCTACCGAAAAATTTACAAATTTATCTTGAATGGGGGTCTAGGGGGTGTTTTTTTCTAAGCTTGATAGAGGTCTAGGGAGGAAACTAAAAAAAATTATGAACAAATTAATTAATAGACCAAACAAACGGTCGGTCTCCCCTTAACACCCCAGGCTTTATTTTTGGCAACCTAGATGAGTGTACAGTCTATCAATTAACCCTTTTAGCCTTCAGTGTACCCCCACTCCCCCCAGGTTTTAATTTGGCAACCTAGATGGGCGTACAGTCAATCAATTAAGGGGAGCTAGGTTGTTTTTCTGGTCCCCCTTCTTCCTCGTGTTTAGCCCCATTAATTTTCAGATTTTAAGACGTTCGGCCCATTAGTTGATTAGGGGTTAACGCTGTCGACAGACGATTTTACAGTACCTCAGGCTGTATCTCATAGATGTTCATGCTTCTGTCGTGTTTTGTAAGCCTTATGTAAGTCTTAATTCTCAGCTTGGCTTTGTGATTCCCGGCTCAGGCTCTTTTTAAGACCATTGTAATTAGCGTAGAAGGCTGGTGAGAGCTACGGTATTAGAACATTATAATGATAATCTCTATTTTGGTACATACACATACAAATTTTTTACTTTTTGTTTTCTTATTTATTTATTTATATATTTGTTCTTATTTAAGTTTGCTCCATAGACCTCCATCGAACTTAAAAACAACACCCCGAAAACCCCTCTTCGAGATAAATTGGTAAATTTTTCGGTAGTAAATTGTCCCGGCCAAAGGCCTGTTCCTGCTAAACAATACTGGATAATTATCTAATGAACGTGAACCCCAATATATCTCAAATCGGTTTCAGAGAGTAGAGCTGAGTCGTCATGTCTGGCAATCATATAACAAAGCGGGGATCACCAGTTTTAAAGATCCACAGCTTGGTCCTTCTGATATAGATATTGACATCGGCATATATATTGCTTAGGGCTTAGTCTAAATACTGTATCTAATATATTAATTAATCTCCAAACACCAAATACCTCCCAATGAAATTATTGAAAGCATATGAACCACCCGGGAGTCGAAGCTGGGTTACCACATACAGATCTTAAGCACTCAAACCATTACACCATCAAAACTTTACCCACCACTGTCATAGATCTCATTACCAAGATAAGTTAATATATCCTAGGCCTCTATGTTCTCGCCTCATGCACATACATACCTTATTGCTTCACCAAACATGCCACCAAAAGCTTGAACTTTTGTCCAAGTCCAGACCCAATCTTAGATCCAGGGGCTCCAACGCCAAAACTATAGCCTCAAGATCAAGCTAGTGTGAGAATCTCAAGCGACTCCACTAAGATAACTGGAATATGCACAACACTAAGGACAAAGGTCTACGTATTACCAACCGACGCTCTGTACCGACTACGACTGTCAGGCCCAGTCCATGCAAGTGTTCTATTAGATGATTTTATTCAGCTTAGGAAGGACCTCTATCAATAATTAGACTTCAAACTATTTCAACCAACCCTTCTAACTACCACAGATTCTTCCTAAGGTGCATAATATCGTCTAAATATACCTCAAATAAAATATAACACGTCGCTGGTACTCAAAGGGTTAATAGCACTCTCATTACCTTTGTGTACCTAATTTTTCTATTTATAATTAGCAGATTAAAGAGTGAATCGCGACTATAGAGTGTGCCTGTACATGGAGCAGTACCGCCACCACCACCGATGAACCAGGTCAGGTGAGGTCAGGTGAAGGTATTGAGGGACCAGCTCGTGCAAAGTATCCCGGACCGAGGCTAAAACATTCCTAGCCCCCCCCCCCCCCCCCCCTCCTCAGAGTTCAGTAAGGGGAATTGAGGGTGATCAAGTTATTCATGTGCCCTGTAATTATGGAGGGGGAGGGAGGCACGCAACTCTCACATCTCTCTGGCTTATCCTGACGCCTCCTGCACCCTCAAACAGTCTCACTCTCACTCCCTCTCACCACCTTCAGCATTATATCATAACTCTTCATTGTTCTGGAGTAGTGAATATACATGTTTGTGAGGGATCCTTTGTATAATATGCATCATTCTGAATTTTTAAGAGCTTCCTGGTCGTCCAAGATCACGCCCAATTCCGGTCAACATTTACTGTTCCCATTATATAAAAGGAATGGGGTCTTGCATAGCCCTATTACATTTTACAGTTTACTAGTGGCAGTTAGAAACACATGGAGACTGTCAATGGTAAGTAATTGTAACTTACTTTTTTATGGATTCTATTTTCCCTAATGCTTAATTAACTCCATTAGTTCTGAGATTTGATGATGTTCGGTCCATTAGGTTGGCGATATAAATACCTTGTGTACCATTTCGATGTTGATTTTCTCTGGCGAGCGATAGCGAATTCGTAATATATATATATTTGTGTGGTTTTTTTTAAAGCTTGAAGGGGGTCTTGGGAAAACATAATGATTCGAAACTAATGAAAGCAAGCAACATCCTAAAAAGGCCGAAGGATCCTCCCAAATTACAGGTTCGCTATTACTCACCAGGTAAAAATCGACACCTAAATGGCACGAATGGTCTAATTATTGGCAATGAAATGGCACAAAAGATCTTAATCTCGCCAAACGTATGAGCTGAACGTCTTAAAATCTCAAAACTAATGGGGCTAAACATTAAGTGCAGTAACCTTGATAATATTATATGCAGTAACCCTTGTGTACCATGCTGAGTCTCCCACCCACCACCGGCATCACAAAGCAAGGACGCGAATATGAGCTTGAATGCAGTCTCAAAAGTATAAACAAAAAATAATTAATAAAATAGTATAACACAGAATACGAGTGTCTGAAAAACTGAACATTTTTACAACCAACCTGTATCTCTCTTCTGAGAGGATCTCTCCTCCCTCCCTGCCGCCCTTCCCCCCTTATCTCTCCTCCCTTACCTCTCCTCCCCTCCCCTTCCCCCCTTACCTCTCCTCCGCCCCTCTTTCCCTCCTTACCTCTCCTCTCTCACCCCCCCCCTTCTCATGACAAACGTACTCGCTAGTGTGGTAAAAACTGTCCCCCAGGTCTCAAATCCCCCCCCCCCCCCATAGTGACAATTCAATGATTTCCCGAGGATTTATGGCGCTCCTCAATTACATTCCCGTCGCACTTAATCCTCATTTAATTGCAAGGCGACACTAAATCCCCCCTTCTTACGCTCTTTTAAATCTCCGTAAACGTCAGCGCGGCCCTCCTAAATGTGTGAAATATCGCAGCCATTCAAATTTCCCGAATAATTGAGGCCGCGGTGGGAGGGCGCGCCATAACGCGAGAAATACTACGGACGCCGCCACCCCCGATCTCACCCAGCGCTTGGACTGCTCCCCCTATCCCCGACCCCCCCCGCATAAAGTCCTCTGCCGGCGGTAAACGTATGCAAGCTGCGATTGGGATGGTTAACGAGAGCTTTGGTTAACGAGTGAAGGTAATAATAATGGAAGGAGAAGCTCATATACTATATGGATTGAGGGAGGTTAGCAGAGAATTACGTGTGATGATATCTCTGATTCATTACGGTACTTAAGGAACACCGTTATTAACATTAATCCTCCATTACAAACCCCAATGCACTTGAATAAATAAATGAAAGCATATGATATTCCAGGGATTCGAACTCTGGACACCACACCCAGAACATAAGCATCTAAAGATTCTAAACCATTACACCACCAACACAGTTAATTTGTTAAAGGCTAAATACACGATCACGATTAATATCCATTTTCGATTTCTTGATATCAATCTAATCATACCAGACCATGACTACGGAATAGCCTAATGATGGGCCTATAAATAGTCACTGTGATATTTGCTAATTTCAACTGGCAACTTTATTCTAAAAATCAAAACATGGGGAAATCAATCGTCAGCAAACAACAACACATTTCGTAACTAGTCATCACTGTAAGATAGTTTGTGAGGCTCTAACTTCGATAGGCTATAGGCTATTTGGTGTGATATATATAGAAGATACAAGAAAAGAAAAGGAAGGATATGAACTGAGACTAAGAAGAAAAATAAAAGAACTACAAATAGATATATATAAAATAAGAAAAGTAAGCGAAAAGGGGCACGTCACAGAAAAATATTACGATCATACTCTCAGGGAAGTGCCGTTAATAAGGCGCTATACTTTCCGAACTGAACTGAGCTGAACGCCAACAACAACAACAACCATACAAGAGTGGTGATGGGCTGGTCTATCAGAGTGAGAGCTGAGCAATCTCTGCCATACCCATAGCTTACTCTGACTGTTCCTTTAACTTATATATTTTCTAGATCTCAAGTGACGGCGTCTCTAACGTGGATTGACCTCCCAATCTACCAAGATTGGAAGCCAAAGCGTCACATTTTTCCCTTGCCCCTCAACTTTCTCTTCATAATTGCTGAGGGGCACAGGGCCCTGGGTGGGGCTTTGGTTTCCCGGGCGTTTCCGCACCTTCCTCAGCTCCCCGCCATGGAGTGGCTTCGGTCACCCAGGCTTTATTGTGGTCGGCGGGGAGGGTTCTGTGGGGGCGCTCGGTTATGGCCTTGGAATTGCTCAGGTCCTTGGGGCTGTTCGGCCAGGCAGCTTGGGGAACAACAACAACCATACAATGAGTTCTATCACAAGTCTTCTGCACGATGGCGTAATTTTCATCATATTCTGGTTACCATGTACAGTATAGTCTATTTTTTTCCAGCTGAGGGTAAATTGCCATGTTTCTATCTTTGTTACTCAGCTATAGGGTAGATTTTGTAGCGAAATATGATGTTAAATATGAAAACTTGGCAGTAATACGAAACACAGCCATAGTAGTTTCATATATTTCCATTAAGTACCGGTATCGATAAATCAGCTGCTACGGGATTCAATTTACCATTAGCTGGAAATAAACCGACTATAGTATAGCCTGTCTACATTGCATTGAAGAAAACAAACTAGAGTTAGGCTATGCTTAGGCTGTGTAGGAAAATTAGTTCTTCGAAATAAAATAAGGGTAGAATTTTACTAAAGGGACACGCATTTGACAAGTAGGCTACCACCGCGTATTTATTGGAGATTTAATTTAGGTATCCACGCCTCCATCAACAACCTACACCATTTTCTGGTCTGATACTAGTTATAGAAACGATTTAATAACGTTTATAATGTGGTTTTCGGCGCGTTTGGCCCGAAAATCGTGTTGTTGACACGACGCTCGACGTTAGTTATACGTTTGCGGTTGTGTTTTTGCCCCCCTGCTGGCCATATATATAATTATGACAATAACTCTAGGGGGGGGGGGGGGGCAAAGCCCCCTCTCAACTCATATAGTGTATCCCGCGGCCTAAATTTGAATTGAACCACTAATATTGGGAAATTATTTAGATGCACGAAGTAGCCTACTGTGACCTCGAGTACTACGTCAACAAACGATCGACGTTAATCCCGCAAATGCAACTTTTCCACCGAGTTATCTATATATTTCGTATAATATTATTAATATTAAAGTGTCTCCATTGTTTTTTTAGTGTTTCGTACACCAGAAACGGGTGTAGCTCGGTGTTGGATGCGTGGAAACCGAAAACAATTATGTATTAAATCCTTGGTGACACCTGTCAAATGCGTGTCATTATAGTAAAATCGTACCAAAATAAGGTATATTCCGTGTAGGGTACGTACGAAATTGCAACGTTACCATAATTATATTTGAAGGAATTATAAATAACTGTATCAATATTAAATTAAATTAGACTAGCCTACTTACCGAGTAACCGACATCAACAAACCGCACGATCCGCTGTCCAAGAACTTGAAAGCCCCGCCCCCTCCAGTGTCTCTTCATTTAGGCCCAAACCACACTTAAATATACACTCACACTCTCACTACAACTTCCTCGGGGTTCCAAGTTGCCGTTATGTCCACTAAGTTCCCAAGTTACCCCGGAATAAAGTTCCGTGAACGAAAACTATTGAGAGAATGTTGCCAAATGTCACCCGCCGCGTGTTTCCCTCGGGTCTCTCGGCTAAAATGCTGACCAGTGTGCCGCTTTCAGTTTAGATAAGTTTTCTTATATAGTACATTAATTCAAGCCAACTAAATATACTGCTACTATGACTATTTAGACTATTCGATTGGTTAACTAATGACAAGGGCCCAACTACTACAATAATTTTTTACAACAATAGTAGCTTGATAGTATTGTCAACATTGGAGTAGCCTATTTCATGCTCGCGCTTGACTATATATCATTAATAGCTACATATAATTTGTCTCATTTGTTTCTTTGGCAGCATTTTAGATCATCTGTAGGTTCAATTAGTGATAGTTGTATTGTGTCATAGACTAATAGGAAAGAATGTCAAACGTCACTGCACATTTTCCCTTGATCTCTCTACTAAAACGCTGACCATTCCGCCGATATCAGTTTTAATATTGTTAGTCATATTTTGGCTATATATAGTAAATTACTGCAAACCAGTTACTTGTAGCATTATTATGACTTGTTATTCAAACAGCGTGGGCCCTTAGTGAGAGATGTTCTGATGTAATGCAGTAATCTTTGCGGTGTTGATGGCATCCGCGCTTTTACACCATTTTATACACGTTTATACCTATTTCGACCCATTTATACACCGTTATACTAATTTCAACCCTTTTATACCGTATTATACCATTCATATACACTTTTACACAGTGTTATACCCATGTTTAACCATTGTATTCCCTTTAGCCTATATAGGATACCTTTTGTATACACTATTATACCATTTTTATACACGTTTAAAAAGCTCTATACCCTGTTATGCACTTTATATTAACTTTATACCCATTTTATGCCCTTTTTATTTACTTTATAAACTTTTTACCCTCTTTATATTAACTTTATACATTTGTATACCCTTTTTATTTACTTTATACCCTTTTTATTAACTGTATACCTATTTATATCCTTTATATTAACTTTATACCCTTTATATTAACTTTATACCCTTTTTATTAACTGTATGCCCTTTGCATACCCTTTCTTTTAACTTTATACCCTTTTATTAACTTTATACCCTTTATATTAACTTTATACCCTTTATATTAACTGTATACCTTTTTTATTAACTTTATACCCTTTATATACCCTCTATATTAACTTTATACCGTTTTATTAACTTTATACCCTTTTTATACCTTTTGTATTAACTTTATACCCTTTATATACCCTTTTATTAACTTTATACCCTTTTTATACCATTTGTATTAACTTTATACCTTTTTATACCCTTTATATTAACTTTATACCCTTTGTATACATATGTATTTTTCATTTAACTTTATACCCTTTTTATTCACTGTATGACCTGTTTATACCCTTTTTATTTTACAAAAGAAATATATTTTGAATTGGCTTTTGACCCGAGTGCCCAATATAGCAGACAAGCTGAGGGGTTAACAGGTCAGAGGGGAGCGATGGGTCCAGCATAATACCACTACTACGTCTCCCCCCCACCAACATAATATATCACTGTAAGACATTTCACGCCTTATTTTGCCGAATTTAAGGGGGTAGTGGCTGGTTTTCAGGTCTATTAATTAATGTGTTTATTTATTTGTTTAGTTTCCTCGCTAGACCTCCCTCAAACTTAGAAGGGGGGGAGGTATTTGGAGTCGTTCTTTAGCTTGAAGGGGGTTCTGGGGAGCCATTTTTCAGCTTGAAGGGGGTCTAGGGAGCGATGGATCCAGGAAAATACCCCCGTTCCATCTTCCCCGCAACATATATTTCCAATAGACGTAAAATATCGAGGGGGGCGGCGTTCCCTAGAGACAGTTAAGCAAATTCATTGTTGCGTATTGTAATATGTCGCACCTAAGGTATGCGGTGTCGCGTTTCGCCCCATTAGTTTGGCGATTGTAAGAGGTTTTGATCCATTAGTTAAGCGATTTTAAGATAAATTTAACCCATTATTTGGGCGATTTTGATGTTTCGCTCCATTAGTTTGACGAATTTGAGATAATTCATTCCATTGGTTAGACTATTTAAATATGCTTCACCCCATAAGTTTCGCAATTGTAAGACATTTCGCCCAATTCAGGTGTCGACGCTTTACTCTGGGAAGGAATAGCGAGCCTGCGATTTAGGAGAAACCGGATTTCAGCTGGTTAATTTGTTCACTGAAAACATGTACATTTACCTTGAAGAGGGATCTGAGGTCGATTCTTATTTTAGCTTGAAGGGGGATATTGGAAGCCATCATTTATCATTAACGGGAATCTGGGAAGCCATCTTTTATTTTGAAGGGGGATCTGGGAAGCTGATATTTATATTGTAGGAGGATATAGGAATATATTTGTTTTACTTGCAGGGGAATCTGGGAAGCCATCTATTATCTTGAAGGGGGATCTGGGAAGGTATTTTTAGCTTGAAGGGGGATCTGGGAAGCCTTCTATTATCTTGAAGGGGGATAGGGGGAGCTATTTTTGTAGCTTGAAGGGGGATCTGGAAAGCCACTTTTAGCTAGCAAGGGTTACAGGGAAGCCATCTCTTCTCTTGAAGGGGGATCTGGGAAGCTATTTTTGTATCTTGAAGGGGGATCTGGGAAGCCATCTATTATCTTGAAGGGGGATCTGGAAAGCCATTATTATCTTGGAGGGGGATCTGAGAAGCTATATTATACTTGCAGGGGATGCGGGAACCCATTTCTTAACTTGAAGGGGGTCTAGGGTACAATGGCTCCCACAAAAATGCCTCCCCCACCCCCCCTCCGTTCCATCTTCTTCCCCGCAACATACTTCCAAAAAAGGCGTAAAATATCGAGGGGGGGGGGGGGGGCGGCGTCCCCGAAAGACAGTTCAGGGGGTAGTGCTTGTTTTGTGATCTATATATTTATCTATTAATTTATTTTTGAGTTTCCTCGATAGACTTCCATCAAGCTTTAAAAAAAAACACCCCCTTAGACCTCACTTCAAGATAAATGTGTAAATTTTTCGGTTGAAAAGTATCCCGGCCGAAGGCCGGTTACTCTTAATATTACAGGCTCACTATCGCTCACCAGGAAAAAATCGACACCTAAATGGCACGAAAGGTCTTAAAATTGACAACGAAATGGGGCAAAAGGTGTTAAAACCGCCAAACTAATGGGGCAAACGTCATAAAATTTCAAAACCAATTAAATGGGGCTAAACACGAGGCGGGTGAAAGGGGTCCAGAAAAACGCCCCATCTCCCCCCTTTAAGCAGATTCATTGTTGGTGTGTTGCAATATGTCCGCGGTAACATATGGGGTGTCGCGGGCACGGGCGTCTAATTTCAGGGGTGTGTCAGGGGGGAGGGGGGGAGAAGGGGAGGAAGGGAGGGAGAGAGGGAGAGAGGAGAGGGAGGGAGGGAGACAGAGAGAGAGAGAGGGGGGATATATATATATATATATATATATATATATATATATATATATATATAGATATATATATATATATATATATATATATATATATATAATATATATACTGTATATACTGTATACTGTATATATATATATTTGTTTTTGTTCGAACTATAAATTCATGGAATCAAATCTACCATTCTCGGGTTCGAATCCCGATCTTGGAAGCCGAAGGCAGTGTCATCACCAGATATTGAAGGGGGAAACTGGGACGCCATTTTCCTTTTAGCATGAAAGTGGATCAGGGAAGGCTGGTAATGATGAGAATATCGACTAGCGCAGCACCGGCCTTCATGTCAGCTGGTCGGGGGGGGGGGGGGGGGGGGGCAAGGAGGAAATTAAGGTAATTCCGGTGTGACGTGCGCCTCACTTTACCAGTCTCCGGGGAAAGTCTCCAGCAACTGTTAAAGGAAGATTGCACTACTGACTAATATCTGGCTTAATATTATTCGATCGTTGGTACTTTTTTTTCTATGTGTATGAAGGAGACTATCGGCAGGTTGCCTGTAACGAGTAACTCCTCCAAAGTCAAAAGAGTGACAGAGCCAAATTCAAGGGACGTTGGGGTCAAAATGCCTTGACACGAAGTTTAAAGCCGTTTAAGTCATAGGATGCAGGAAAGATTTATAGCCTATATACCGATGTGTGAGTGCATGTATATTATATAATTATATAATTATATATATATATATATATATATATATATATATATATATATATATATATATATATATATATATATATATATATATACATATACAGTATATATATAGTTATATACATATATATCTATCTATATATATATATATATATATATATCTATATATATATATATATATATATATATATATATATATTTAATGGAAACGAGGTTAAATGAAGCAGCATTCTCATTATGAATTAGTTCAGGGGAACGGCAATGGCAGGATCAATTGCAGGAAGAGGTATGGCTTTGGGGATGCCAGCTATATGTAGGATGTGCTGCTGCACAGTTTGGTTTTGCCAGCAAATGACAGAATGTGCTGGTGTTACAGCTGTCCAGAGTCTCTACTTGTTCGGGGTTCTTGTGCAGGGTTCTTAAGGGGAGATTTCCACTTGAGGGATTTTTTTCTTGACTCCTTTCTCCCTCATGTTTAGCCCCATTGCTTTTCTAATTTTAAGACGTTCGCCCCATTATTTTGACGATTTTAAGAATTTTCGACCCATTACGGTCAAATTTAAGACCTTTCGTGCCATTTATGTGTCGATTTTATCCTGGCGAGCGATAGCGAGCCTGTAATTTAAGAGGAACCGGCTTTCAGCCGGGACATTTTTCTACCGAAAAATATACACATTTATCTTGAAAGGGGCTCAAGGGGGTGTTAATCTTAAGCTTGATGGATATCTAGGGACCAAACTAAAAACCTCCCCTTAATAGCAGGAATATGTTTGCCTGTCTTGGTGTTGGCATCTTGGAGTTCAGGTAACTTTCTTGTTAGTGTTGATAGTTCTTGAGGTGAATGTGACAGGTGCAGGTTAATGTAGGGTAAATGATAGCTTCTATGCCTGTTCATAACGTAGGGTTAAATCCATAGGTACAGTCATGAGCCATAATACCTGCACACCCACTTGAATCTGCATCGAACCCAAGCGATGGTAATCCAACGTTCTGTTATATCGCAGAGGCTTCACAAGTTTTCTTTAATGATTCCAAGGTTCCAATGGGTGTGCAGGTATTATGGCTCGCGACTGTACCAGAGGGGTCATCATCACCCCAACTTAGTACCTCTCCGCTATCGCTAATGGGGTGATAAGACGTTCCAGTCTCTCTGCTGCACCTGTGTGCTTGAGCGAGGAAACACGATTCTCCCCGTGATTTAAAGGCATAATGTTTGTCTCTCTCTCTCACACACACATACACAAACTCTCTCTCTCTCTTACTTTCTGTGTGTGGCTGTCTGTCTGTTTTTCTTTTCATCCGTCTCTATATTTCACTATCTCTTGTTGCTCTCTCTCTCTCTCTCTCTCTCTCTCATTCGGTGCTTTTGTGTGTCTTTGTTTTTCCTCTTGCTGTTCTGTTCCGGTGTCTTATTGTCTCTCTGCTTCCTTCGTTTCACAGGGGCCCCTGTCAGACATAATACCCTTATGAAGTACACAACCCACATGTTTCTCTCGTTCAATCAACTCTTCCCTCATACGTCTTCCGCGGTAAGTTTGGGGGCCGGAGCAGCAAGTTTGGGGGCCGGAGCAGCACAAGTTATAGCAGGGCCGGGTATAAAGTCTCCGGGGGGACCCACCAAACTTTTCACAAGGAGAATTAAGAGGGATGCAAAAATGGTTAAGGGGGGTCACCGGCTATTTTGATCTTTCTCTCCTTTTCTCTCTTTCCCTAGCTTGTATCCATTCGGCCCCATTCAGCCAACTGTTTTAAGACGTTTATCCCCATCCAGGTGTCGATTTCTTCCTGGCGAGCGATAGCGGGCCAGCATTGTATAGAGAAAACCGGCTTCGCCGGAGAAATTTTTCTATCGAAAAAATGTACAAATTTAGCTTGCTGTCAAAACAAATATATATATATGCTGGCTCGCTACCGCTCACCAGGAAAATATTGACACCTAGATGGGGGTAAACGTCTTAAAACAGTAGGCTGAATGGGGTCGAATGGATACAAGCCAAAGAGAGAGAGGGAGAGAAAGAGAACAACAAGCGAGGTGGGCTCCCTTAAGAGGGATGCAAAAATTGTTAAAAAGACCCCGCGGCCGGAAGTTGTAATGGGGAAAGATGTTGGCAGGCGAGCAGGTCCCACGATAAACTGTCCACGAATATTACGGCCGAGTGGAGAGAGAGCGAGAGAGATTTACATAGATACACTGGCCACACAGACCTTACGATCCATACGAGGTGGTCAGGACTTAATTCTAGTAGAGATGGCATATCCGATAGAAAAGGAAAGTTGAAGGAAGGGATAGAAGAGAGAGAGAGAGAGAGAGAGAGAGAGAGAGAGAGAGAGAGAGAGAGAGAGAGAGAGAGAGAGAGAGAGAGAGAGAGAACTTTAGCGAGGAAGTGCGATGATCTTGTTTTTCTTTTTTCTGACTATCAGTAGACGATTTTATTCAGGTAGAGAAGGCTATACGAATATCAGAATATATATTATTGATTTTAGAAAGGTCCAGTTGGAGCCAAAGAATGAATGGCGAATATTATTTTCCTCTACGATATATATTTACTTCTTAACCCCTTCTGTACCGGCGAGGCTCTATTAATTTTAATTTAGCTACATTTACACGATTTTATGAAGCCTAGGAAGGATATATGGTAGCTAAAAGGATTAATTGAGATAGTCCTTCCTAGGCTGAATAAAATGCCTAGGAAGGATATATGGTAGCTAAAAGGATTGAGATAGCCCTTCCTAAGCTCAATAAAATAGTTTAATATTTACTAGAATATAATGGAAAAGCACGTCACCGGTACTGAATGGTTTAGGATGAATAAATTAATCGCAAGTTACGCAGAATATAACGCAATTCAAGCGAGGAATTCCGGAGACAAAGGGTTGAGTAATATTATGGCTGCGTCTGTGGGAACGTTAGCGAGTACTTCCGATGATGGTGTTCTTCTTCTTGTTCTTCTTGTTATGGCTACCAGTAGACGATATTAGCCGGAATACAATTAAGGGGGTGTTTTTTCGGGGCCCCCTTCTTCCTCATGCATAGCCCCATTAGTTTTGATATTTTAAGACGTTCACCCCATTAGTTTGGGTAGTTTAATACCTTTCGCCCTATCTCTATGTAAATATTAAAACCTTTCATGCCATTTAGGTGTTGATTAGAGGGATTGACGGATACCTACACATTCAAGCGTACTCCAATATAACAGAGAGATAGACGGATACCTACATATTCAGCGTACCTTTTAATCTTTGCACATCTCTCTTTTTTACGGAACTAACCTTTCTATTTCCACGTATAAACTAGAGCCAACCACTCACTCCAATATATATAGAGATAATGGATGCCTACATATTCATCGTACTCCAATACATATAGAAATAGACGGATACCTACATATTCAGCGTACTCCAATATATACAGTATAGAGCTAGACGGTTGCTTACATATTCAGCGTCCTCCAATATACATAGAGCTAGACGGATGCTTACATATTCAGCGTACTCCAATATACATAGAGATAGACGGATGCCTACATATTCAGCGTACTCCAATATACATAGAGATAGACAGATGCCTACATATTCAGCGTACCTTTGAATCTTTACACAACTCTCTTTTTACGGCACCCACCTTTCCAATATTCCGTACACCATGTCTCTCACCAGCTTTGTATTTATCGTATTTGTATTTATTAATGTATTTATTTTAGCTTGATATTGGGATTGTGTGGATTGGTTTGTATGTTTGTGGATTGGGTATTTATGGGCGGGCATTGTGTTGGTGGGCAGGGCAATTTGGCTGGAGTGTCTTTTTTTTATTGGGATGAATGAATGCATATCGTTCTGTGATGGAAGCTAAAATAGAAGAGGAATGGTACGCGTGAATGTATGAATTTTATAGTTAGACATTGTGTTTTGCTCTCTCTCTCTCTCTCTCTCTCTCTCTCTCTCTCTCTCTGCAATGGTATGAAATGTTGCTATTCTGAACAACGGTCATTCTCTCTCTCTCTCCGCAATGGCATAAATGTTATTGCTATTCTGAATAACAATCATTCTCTATCTATCTATCTAGCTATCATCTAACCAATCTAGCTATCATATAAACAAGCTATCTATCAATCCATCTATCTATACATCTATCTATCATCTCTCTGTCAGCCATTCTATCTATCTAACCATCTATTACAACGGTATTGGCTACAAGAGGTTATACAAACGTCAACAAAGAATACATCCCGTTTTCTCTCATTCCCTATACGTATCGCTCCTCATTAAGCGGTGTATCGTAATGAGACAAAAAACGGAGGAAAGACTGGCATCATAACTCCAAACGCACGTAATGATAATAATGAGGTGATAGGGTGTATAAGAGTCATCGAGTATTATGGGGACGTTATTCTATTGATGCATTTATTTTTATATTATTACTGGTACAATTTTTTTTTTAGTTTGCTGCCGAGACATCAATCAAACTCAATAATACACATCCCAAAGACAGATTTGTACATGTTTCGGTTAAAAAATGCCCAGGCCGGAGGCCGGTTCCTCCTAAACTACAGGCTCGCCAGTAAAAAATCGACACCTAAATGTCACGAAATGTCTTAATATTGCCAAAGAAATGGGTGGAAGTATTAAAACTAAAAAACTAATGGGGCTAAACATGAAGGAGAAGGGGGTTCAGGAAAATACAAATACTTCCGCTTACTAGCAGAATCAGAGCTACATCATTATAGACAATCGAACTCCCTAACCCCTGTCTTCTAAAACCACACTTATTAACCCCTTCCGTACCTGCGACGTCTGCTATATTGTATTTAGCTATATGCATGCGTTAAAGAAGGATCTGTGCTAGTAAAGAAGGTAAATTAAGATAGTTCGGAGCCTGTTAATTGCTGGTGTCTATTAGTAGCTAGCATTCTTGACTTACAGTGTACTGGCTTAATAATCCAGAAGGGTTGAGAGCCTCTGAAGTCCTATTTTAACTAACTAACATACAATGACAAACACGGAAATGGTAATGAAAGTGTCAAGTGCTGTCCTAAACTTTTATAAATGAAATATTACAGTAAAATTAATCATAAACTAATTAATATGGACAACTACTCAATAGCTAATTTTCCGCGCCTAGTAATATGGCCCTGTCCGAAATTAACACACTACATTTATATATTCAAGAAAATATAGAGCAGCGATTTAGAGAGAATATCTGGTGAACATCATTGAGCGTTCATGGTGAAGTTATTGAACATGCATATTTCGTGGCCCACACAAGAGAAGAACAATGGACATATTATATATTCCATTTGCTGCTGGATTTCGCCTATTGCCAACATTTAGATTGGCTTTGTTGGAATCAGCTCAAAAGTGAAATATGCCATCAGAATTTGAGACCACGTTGAATAATGGGTTTATATATATACAGTATATATACAGTATAGTGTGCATGTGCATGTGTGTGTGTGTGTACTTACACTAGTTGTACTTACACTAGTTGTATTTGCGGGAGTGAGCATGCTCGTTAATTCCCGCCTCCTAAGATATGTTTGTCATACCGTGCTTTGAAACTCTGTGTGTGTGTGTGTGTGTGTGTGTGTGTGTGTGTGTGTGTGTGTGTGTGTGTGTGTGTGTGTGTGCTTAAATAGAATACAATAAACATATAATTACTGAACTGCATTTCTGAAGTAGGGATGAGGATTAAGATACATCTACACAATTAATAACTGTTATATATGAAATGGAAATTAATATCAATATAAAATTTGTCCATAAGAAAAAGATGACGAGAGAGAGAGAGAGAGAGAGAGAGAGAGAGAGAGAGAGAGAGAGAGAGAGAGAGAGAGAGAGAGAGAGAGAGTAAAAAACAAAAAAAATCGGCAGGTAGAATATTGATCATATTAAACAAATCTGAAAAAATCATAAAAATATGTATTTTTTTAGGAAATCCCCCGAACTGCAACCAGTAAAAATGCGTATCCAGCACGAGGTATTATTTTTTAATGCATTAATTAGGCTAGAGAATTAAATTATCCCAGTATTACCTTTTAACGGAGAATGCGTGAACACATATACATATTCATGACCTGATCTGCTCTTACGTGTTAGTGGAAGTTATACATACTGTAGTACGTCATACAGTTGCACGTTATGTATAAGTGTATAGACTGTGATGTATATTAGTGTGTTTGTGTATTTTGAGAGCGTTGTTAAATACTGTATGTTATAATAGTGTGTTAAGATGTTCAAAAATACACGGGAATAAAAACAAAAAAAATATAGGTATATACAGTATACTATATATATATATATATATATGTATGTGTGTGTGTGTGTGTGTGTGTGTGTGCGTATTATCATACGTACACATATTTCTGTGTGACTTATATAATTATAAGTGTTACTAAACCCACAATTCTTGTTTTGTTTAATTATCATTGAGGTTTTACTTGCATATACCATTAATGTGCAATGTGTTAGCTAACAAAAACACCTTCCCATACCTCATTCAAATTAAAATATAAACCCTACCAGACCCCCTTCAACCTAAATTTATACATTTTTCAATAGCCTCGCCATTGCTCTCCCAGAAAACAAAAAATATGAGCTGAATGGGGTGAAACGTCGTATTACCGCCAAAGTAATGGGGTGCAACGACTTAATCCCTTGAGGACAATGACGCATTAGATCATCCATCAGTCAGTCAACACGTTAGTCAGCTAATTCACCAGTTATTAAGTCAACTAGCCAGTCAGCCAGTCAGTATGTCAATCAGTCAGTCAGTTAGTATGTCAGTCAGTCATTTCATTCGTCAGTCAGTAACATGTCAGTCAGAATGTCATCCAGTCATTTCACTCATCAGTCAGTAACATGTCAGTCAGTATGTCAATTAGTCATTTAATTCATCGGTCAGTCGACATGTCAGTCAGCCAGTCAATAAGTCAGCCAGTGAGACAGTCAGTCAGCCAGTCAGCATGTCAGTCAGCCAGTCAGTGAATCAGTGAATCAGTTCCCAGTTGGTGTCCATGGAGGGTGGAGTTGTGGCGACAGCGGAGATCCACCTTCCTGGGTTGCAGATAATAATATAGCCCTCTAGAAACACGCCATCGGACAACTGCCGCCATTTTGGATCACCGCCACCACCAGTCACCACCTCCATCAAGCTTAGCAAAACACCCCCTGGACCCCCCATCAAGATAAATTTGTAAATGTTTCGGAAGAAAAATGTCCCGGCCGAAGGCCGGTTCCTCTTAATATTACAGGCTCGCTATCGCTTGCCAGGGAAAAATCGACACCTAAATTGCACGAAAGGTCTAGAAATTGACAACGAAATGGAGCGAAAGGGGTTAAAATCGCCAAACTAGTGGACTGAACCTCTTAAAATCTCAAAACATGAGGAAGAAGGGGTAAAAAAAAGGTACCTACCCCTTAAGATTTATAGCTTCAACTAGGCTATGTCTTTGGACGTGATGAAATGGACCAAAACAATGCTACCTCATGTTAATTTGTTGTATTCTTTCTGTCTTGATAGCCTACGATTGCTTAGTGTGCGGGATTTCGGTGTGAGTGTCCTAGGTTCGAGTCCTTGGAGTACCACATGTATTCATAACTTTCATTGATTTCATTAGTTAGGGTTATTTGTAAATTAATTGGTGGGTTGGTGAAAACAAATATGAATTCCTCCAAGGTTTCGAACAAAATGGCTCCGGTTCGACACCCCCCGGGACAGTCGCGTTGTCCCGTGTTCGTCTTGAGGGATTCATGCTATGTTTTCCTGTCGGCGTAAATCCTGAAGGCGCCCAGGGAGCAGATAACTGACACCGGAACCAACACGAAAACAACACCACGACAAAATATAAGATAGTGATAATAAAATAATATAAAAATTGATAGAAAAATAAGCATATACATGAATAAATAAGTATATAAATAATAATGATAATGATAATAACAATAATAATAACAATAATAATAACAATAATAATAACAATACTACTACTACTACTACTAATAATAATAATAATAATAATAACAATACTACTACTACTACTACTACTACTAATAATAATAATAACAATACTACTACTACTACTACTACTACTACTACTACTACTAAATCTTAATAGCAATAGCTATACTACTACTACTACTACTACTACTACTACTACTAATAATAATACTACTACTACTACTACTACTACTACTACTTTTTTTTTTTTTTTTTTTTTTTATTTAATATTGTTCATACATTTCATGTTACTACTACTACTATCACCACCTCCACCATCACCACCAACACTACCATATATTTAATATTGTACACATACTAAATTTCACAAGCATCAGATACTACTATTCTACACCATGCAACTTCAATCCAGTCTCCTTCCTATGCGACCCTCTGCCACTGCTGCCTCGTAGTCTACTTCTGCCACCGTCACTGGTTGTGGTGCAGACCTTCTTGTTCCCCGCAGGCATAGTAGTGCTGATCTGAGCAATGAGAAAGATAGACGGCATCTCATCCAGGCTACGACGTGGCTCCTAGGCTGTTGCTTCTTCTCTGCAATGATCTCTGCTAGCCTTGAATAGAAGCACTGGGCCCTGGGTCCCGTCCCTCCTGATGTGGTGAAGACTAGTGGGGTAAAGCTGCCATGTTCGACGTGTAAGATCCTTTCTCCATATGTCCTGACCTTCTCTCGTTCGTTCCTCTTGTGTACAGCCTCCAGAGACAGCTCGCTGTAGCTGTGGGCCATTGGGTCAAATACTCTTATGTCAAAGAACGCTCGCTGTGCATTTGTCCAAAAGCCTCTTGCACTAACGTCCAATCTTGCTTCAGTGGATGTGTTGGCCGTCCTGTGCTGCATGATCTCTCCATCCAAGGGAATGAGTGATGGTTCGCTCACCACATCTCTACACACCTCCCTGAGCATGTTCGCTGTTACATCTCTTACTTCATCGTGCCTGATGCTACTACTACTACTAATAATAATAATAATAATAATAATAATAATAACAATACTACTACTACTACTACTAATAATAATAATAATAATAATATACAATAATAAACTTACATAATATTAACAATATGAAATAATTATAACACAAACCATCAACATAGTAGTAACTGCTAGATAATATACCTTGCAACCCTTTAAAAATATGATAACTCATTTATCTTCTGATTTCTGGCTATTATGAGATGATTTTATTCAGATTACAGGCTAAATTTGCAACCTATCACTTCATATAAGTTACCCTGAAGCTCAATATTCGCTCTCACAAATGAACTAAACGGCTGGATTAAAGCCTAATAGTTTGTATATCAAATTGTGAAAGCTAATCTCGGCATATTGTTTACTCTCGGCACTGCAATATTCGTTATCAAAGAACTGATTGGACACTGGGTATTGTATTTATGTTTTTGTAGACTAAACTAATATTCAAGCACAATACACAGAGTAAGGCCATTTTGAGCGTACTTTCGAAATTACCCTACGTTCATATATATATATATATATATATATATATATATATATATATATATATATACTGAATACATGCCAGCCATCATATATTGCCTACATCTTCGCCCTAGTGATACAGGAAGCAAAAAATAAAGATAACCTGTGCGATCTTAGGCCGCTACTTCGCACTTAATTATGGGGACAGTGGCTGGATGTTTGGTCTATTAATTCATTTATTCATTTATTTATTTTAGTTTCCTCCCTAGACCTCCATCAAGCTTAGCAGAACACCCCCTAGACCCCCTTTCAAGATTAATTTGTACGTACCGGCTGAAAGCCGGTTCCTCTTAGAATTACAAGCTCGCTATCGCTCGCCAGGAAAAAATGACACCTAAATTGCACGAAAAGTCTTACAATTGACAAAGAAGTGGGGTGAAAGGTGTTAAAATCGCCAAAATAATGGGTAAATCTTAAATTCTCAAAACTAATGGGGTGGTGGTGGTGGTAGAGGAGACTGGTGGTAGTGGTAGTGGTGGCGGTGGTGGTAGAGGAGACTGGTGGTGGTGGTAGTGGTAGTGGTGGTGGTGGTAGAGAAGACTGGTGATGGTGGTGATAGTGATGGTGATGGTGGTGCCACGTTAGTACAAAGGAGTACAAAGGAAATCAAGCAACAACAGATCTAGTGACCCTTCTAGGTTGCTTGTCCTCCAAAACACTGAGGATCAAGTGTCCAAACAGTGGTTTAGAGTGGGTAAGGGAACATTGGAAAGGGAAATACTGCCCTGGAACTAATGTCCGTGGCAGTACTAGGAAGTTAGTAGGGGACAGATGGGTTAGTAACTGAGGGGGGGATAAAATAAAGTTATTCATTTACAAACGCAGTCAGTCGCGGGTTTGATGCGAGATATTTGTCTAGGCGGAGTTTAAATGAATCAACGGTGATGCAGTCTATAACGTTTCGGGGAAGCCCATTCCACAAGTTGACAACTCGATTGAAGAAGAAATTCTTAGATTCGTGTGAGTTAAAAGATTTACCAATAATTTTGCAACCGTTTCCCCGCGTGTAATTAGATTGGTCGATAGTGAAGTACTTACTACAGTTCATATTGTCGATGCCTTTGATGATTTTGAACACTTGAATTAAGTCACCTCTTAATCTGCGCTGGGTTAAAGGAAATAGATTTAATTCTCTAAGACGCTCTTCGTATGGTTTGTTCTTTAGGCTAGGTATCATTTTGGTAACTCTACGTTGAACTCGTTCTAGCTTGTTTATATCTTTTTGGTAATAAGGGCACCAGGATTGAACGCAGTATTCCAGAAGAGGGCGGACTAATGAATTGTAAAGGGTTAGGATAACTTCTTTGGATTTATGCTCAAATGACCTGCCTATAAAGCCAATTATTTTGTTTGCCTTCTTAACAACTTCTGAACATTGTTGACTCGGTTTTAGGTTACTCGATATTGTTACTCCCAGATCGGTTTCTCTGTTTACATTCTTAAGCTGAGTGCCATTCATCGAATAGTTTGCTTTCTCATTTAGGTATCCGATATGTAGTACTTTACATTTATCCGCATTGAAACTCATTTGCCAAATTTGGGCCCAACATGACAATTTATCTAGATTGTGTTGCATATCGTCAACTTGTTCTTTTGAGAGTACGCTATTTGCAATTTTTGTATCGTCAGCAAATTTTGAGATTGTACAGGTGAGACCCTCATCTATGTCGTTGATGTAAATTAGAAAGAGAATTGGTCCTAGTACCGATCCCTGGGGTACCCCGCTACTTACATTGGTCCATTTTGATGCCTTACCGTTTATGACTACTCTTTGCTTTCTGTCGCTGAGCCAATTTTCTATCCATTTCAAACACACCGTCTTGTATTCCATGCGCTTTTAGTTTTAGCAGTAAACGTTTGTGGGGAACTTTGTCAAAGGCCTTTTGAAAATCAAGGTATATAATATCTACAGCTTTACTCTCATCGTAGAGGTTGAGGATATCGTGGAAGAAGTCTAAGAGGTTTGTTAAACAGGAACGTTTTTTACGAAAGCCGTGTTGAGTATCTTTAAGTATGTTATTTTCCTCTAAGTGATTTACGAGTCTGTCTCGTATGACCGTTTCTAGCATTTTACATACAACTGAGGTTAAGCTAATTGGACGATAGTTACTGGGTAGGGATTTGCTGCCTTTTTTGAATATCGGTGTTACGTTGGTTAGCTTCCACTGATCGGGCATAGTTCCAGACTGCAAGGATTTATTGAATAGTAATGTCAGTGGTTTAGAGAGCTCATCCTTAGCTTCCTTTAGAACTCTAGGCGAGATTGTATCAGGTCCAGGCGTTTTATTTACCTTGAGTTTATCTAAACAATTCAATACTTCTCTCTCTGTAACGGTGATATTGCTTAGAACATCTGAATTATCAATCTGAATCGGCGATGGTGTAGGGATATCACTGAGGTCTTCTGTTGTAAAAACTGATGCAAAGAAGGTATTGAGGGCATTACTCATTTGTTCTTCGTCTTTGGTGTATTCTCCATTTTCATCGACTAACGGTCCAACAGTTGAAGTAACAACTTTTTTCTTTCTGATATAACTATAGAATTCTTTCGGGTTTGTTTTACTTTGATTCGCAATATGTAACTCTAAGGTCTTTTTACTTTGCTTAATTAACTTTTTGGCTTTGCGTCGTAGCTCTACAAATTTCAGCCGTTCTTCGTCATTTTGTGAGGATTTTAATCTATCATTAGCAAATTTTTTAGCAAGCAGGCAGTTTGAAATATCTTTATTCCACCATTTGGGCTTATTATTATGGCCTGGACGCCGAGTTTTTGATGGTATGCAGTCTTGCACTGCTTTTAGGTAAGTGGCTTCGAATAACTTCCAAGATGTATTTATGTCGTTATTGTGAATTAAAAAGCTCCAGTCAGTTTCTTTAAACATAGCTCTAAGTTTATGGAAGTTTGCTTTCTTGAAATTAGGGACTTTTTCGATGCTACTATTTGGTTCGTTACTAGTAAACTTTAAAGTGAAAGTTATCGTACGATGGTCGCTGTTACTGAATTCATCACCAACATTCAAATTCTCTATTAATTCTTCTTTTGTTGCAAGTACAATGTCAAGAACGTTATTACCACGGGTCGGCGTTCCAACAAATTGATAAAGCGAACTCTCTTGCAAGTTCGTATACAAGTCATGTCCGGAGTGTGAAGTAAGAGTATCGCCCCACTTGGTCACAGGTAAATTAAAGTCACCAAAAATTACGGTATCTTGTGAGTTACTTACATCTGCAATTTGTTCGTAAATTTCTCGGTCAGTTTGCACTGATTGAGCTGGAGGTCTGTATATTAATGCAAGTATTATTTTGGTACCTTTATTATTCTTTATTAGCACAAAAGATGCGTCGACGTTCACAATTTGAGGTTTTGACAAGAGGGTAGGGTTAAGACTTTCTTTGATATAAAGTAAAACGCCACCTCCATTTCGATTAATTCGGCTTTTCTCAAACATTACATAACCGGGAAGTGAATACTCTGCTAAAAAGTCTCTATCTTCTGTATTGAGCCAAGATTCTGTTATGCCAATCACATCATAATTTTCTGTAAACACTAGCTCCTCTAAATCTGAAAATTTATTGCGTATGCTACGAGCGTTTGCATAGAAAACCTTTAAATTTGTTATTTTAGAACTCACGGAACGCTCTTTAATAATATTTTTGGTTCTTGTCGGATCTACATTTATGTTCATGGCTGTCCTCGGTCCTCGCTGTCTTCGGTCCTTATCGCTGGTGGTCCTCGGTTGCCTCTGTTTTTTCTTGGCGTTGGATGATTTATGTCACTGCTGCTTCTTCTCGGATGGCGTTTTTTGATCCATGGCTGCGGACTGCTTCGTGTAGGAGACGACCCATGCGTGCTGAACCCACAGGGTTTAGATGAGTGCCATCCTTGCGGAACAGAGTAGGCTGGTTGTAGAAGTTGTCCCAGAGGTTGATGAATTCAACTTCTTCCCTCAGACACAAATGTTTTAGTCGGCTATTTGTGCTGAAAGCCTTGTCGTAGAATTTGTCAGGTGCGTCGATCTTGGGGAGAATGCCTGAGATGATGATATTCCTTGACTTGTTTTTGTAGTGCTGGATCATCTTGCGATATTTCTCCATCAACTCTTCGGATCTGGTGCGCATGACGTCATTTGAACCAGCATGGATGACAAAAAGGGTATTTTCATTTGCATCCTTTGTGGTATCTTCGAAGGCTTCCACAATGTCGTCCAGTCCAGCTCCTGGGATGCAAAATCTTTTTCGTTGATTTGGGACTCTGTCGCAGAACTCTTCGACCTGTCCTCGTAGGATGGAATCCCCCACGAGCCTGGTCTCTTCTGGTTCGTCTTCCATCTCTACCAATATCTCAAATCTGTTGGACATTGTGACTGGTAGATGAGACCTTTTCTGCGTTGGCCGTGCACCATTCCTCACTGGTGTAAATCCGGAAACCTGTGGTGGCGGGACTCTACGTACAGGTCGGGGAGAGGAGTGGTTAGAACGGGGGCGAGGGGTTGGTACTGTTCGTGCTAGCAGGCTTCTTGCACGAGGAGTGGGGGAGAGACTAAGGTGAACAGGGCGGCTGTCCTGGTTTGATGTCGGCTCAGGTTCATCAGAAGCATCTGCTGCAGTGTCTACTGCAGGTGTTGGATTGTTGGCAGATGACGTTGGGGCGGTGGTGGATGCTGGAGTTGAAACAATTTGAGTTAGTGATACTCCAACGTTGAGTGTTACAAACTCTTGGAGTGATTCCAGCTTCCTGGTGAGGGCGTTGATCTTGTTGAGGGCTTCATCCAATTTTGCTGTCAAATCCCCTCGTTGCTGGCAGAGTCGGCAGACTTGTGGATCGGCAGGAGCAAACATGGAAGCACCAAACCTACCGGCGCAGTTCGTACAGGCACGAGGCATGGTGACGATCACTTTCTTCAGTTCACTTCACTCACTTAAAAACACTTAACTCACTTTAAAAACACTAAACTCACTTTAAAAAACACTTCACTCCCTTCAGGTCGCTTCACTTACTTAAATAGGCCTAACCGAAAACAAAAATGTTGAAATACACACAAATAGGTTATCAGCGGTGATAGCCTAACCAAAAATTAAAACAAAACAAAATTAAATTTGAATACGCAGTGATAGCCGAACCGAAAACAATTTTATGTTTATTTAAACAGAAATAGGCCACCAGGGGTTATAGCCTATCCTAACCGAAAACAAAAATTATGAAATACCGGTACGCAGAAATAGGTCACCAGCGGTGATAGCCTAACTGAAAATTTAAAAATTGAAGTACGCAGAAATAGGCCACCAGGGATGATAGCCTAGACTAACCGAAAACAAAAATAACCGAAAACAAAAATTATGAAATACCGGTACGCAGAAATAGGCCACCAGCGGTGATAGCCTAGACTAACCGAAAACAAAAATTATGAAATACTGGTATGCAGAAATAGGCCACCAGCGGTGATAGCCTAACTGAAAATTTAAAAATTGAAGTACGCAGAAATAGGCCACCAGGGATGATAGCCTAGACTAACCGAAAACAAAATTAACCGAAAACAAAAATTATGAAATACCGGTACGCAGAAATAGGCCACCAGCGGTGATAGCCTAACTGAAAATTTAAAAATTGAAGTACCGTACGCAGAAATAGGCCACCAGGGATGATAGCCTAGACTAACCGAAAACAAAAATAACCAAAAACAAAAAAGTATGAAATATGCAGAAGTAGGCTACCAGGGGTGATAACCTACCTAAAAAAGCAAAACAAATATATATATATATAATAGAATATGTGACTAAATATACGATTCACCAAATAGAGATTATATAAAAATAAAGTGTAACTGCACACAAGGGGTTAATATACTGTATCAACAGATGGCGCTGGTGTCACTGTAGGCTAGTCAAACAGGATTATATTTAGATAAACAAAGTTATCAGTCAAAGGTTACTACAAGATCATGCAAGCAACAACTAAAATTACAGATATATATAGCTACAGTAGGATACTGAATACGATACCTACTAGAGTTAATAAGAAAATACAAAGCTAGGTCGATTAGAGGTGCGCGTGCGTCGTCTGCTACAAGCTAGGATAACAAATGTAAACAACAATGTTTATCAGTCAGAAAAGCAATAAAATAACATGCACGGCAACTACAGAACTATGTGGAGGTTAAACAAGCACTTAACTACTGTTCATGCAATGAATAAAGGGAATTAGGATATGAAATACTCAAATTAGGATCGAGTTTTCTCAGTGGCGATGCGGAGCTGTTGGCGATGCTAAAGCCGGCGGGTGAATGTGAATAGTGGTAATGGTGGTGTGGTTGTTGTTGTTGTTGTTGTTGTTCCCCAAGCTGCCTGGCCGAACAGCCCCAAGGCCCCGAGCAATTCCAAGGCCATAACCGAGTGCCCCCACAGAACCCTCCCCGCCGACCACAATAAAGCCTGGGTGACCGAAGCCACTCCATGGCGGGGAGCTGAGGAGGGTGCGGAAACGCCCGGGAAACCAAAGCCCCACCCAGGGCCCTGTGCCCCTCAGCAATTATGGTGGTGTGGTAAAGGAGACTGGTGGTGATAGTGGTGGTAGAGGAGACTAGTGGTGGTGGTGGAGGGCCGCGTCTGGTAGGTGTAAATAATCGGGTCATTCAATCAGTCGGGGATCACCTGGTTAGCAGTATTCCAGATGCAATGTTGCCCCCCCCCCCCTCTCTCTCTCTCTCTCTCTCTCTCTTTGTATCTCTTTTTATTCTGTACCAGTCTTTTTTGTCTCTCGGCTGCCTTTGTTTCTCTCTCTCTGTCTCCCCCCCCCCCCCCGCCCTCTCTCACTTTCAGTTTCTCCCTTCCTCATGCAGATACAGATACACACATATACACATATACATACACACACATATATACACACACTCCCACACAATAATATACCAGAATGTAATGGAATACGCTTCTCATAACCGGAGCACTTGCAATGCCATTAAACTTTTGAGGTTTAATACAATCCTTTGATCCCGATGTGGTGCCCAGAATGTGTTGAAGTAAATAAAATCATCTGCTGGTAGCGAGATTAATAGTGTAAGAATTGACTACTTTCGTTTTTCATTCATTGTTAATTAATAAAGTCAAGGCCGATTTTCATGCTTGATAGATTAATTTCCCTTAATTTTACTATTACAACAACAACAACAACAACAATAACACTTAAAAGGGGGAGGTAGGTGTGTTTTCTGGACTCCCTTCTCTCTCATGTTTAGCCTCATTAGGTATGAGATTGTAAGACGTTCGTTCCATTCTTTGTCAATATTAGGACCTTTCGTGCTATTTAGGGGTCTACTTTTTCCTCATTTAGTTGTAGAGGTTAGTGGTGTGTGTGTGTGTGTGTGTGTGTGTGTGTGTGGAATATATTACTTAATCCTTTTGAAGATTATGACGCATTTTGATAGATAATCCTGGTTATGATTATCTGATGTTATACAACTTAGGAAGGATCTGTGGGAATTATAAGGGTGAAAACTATCTCAATTACCCCTCTGACTTCCACATACCCTTCCTCATATGAAAAGAAAATAGTTTAATATTAGCCAAAAAACAGAAACTATATACGTCACCTTATCATCCAAGGGTTAAGGGGAGATGGGTTGTTTTTCTGGTCCCCCTTCTCCCTAATGTTTAGCCCCATTAGTTTTAAGATGTTAAGATTTTTGCTCCATTAGTTATCCGATTTTGAGACCTTCCGCCCTATTTCTTTGTCAATATTAAGACCTTTCGTGCTATTTAGGTGTCGATTTTTTCCCTGGCGAACGATAGTGAGCCTGTAATTTTGTTAGAACCGGCCTTTGGCCGGGACATGTTTCTATCGAAAAATTTACAAATTAATCTAGAAGGGGGATCTAATGGATGTTTTTTTGTGTTAAGTTTAATGGAGGTCTAGCGAGGAAACTAAAACAAATATTATATATATGAGATACTTGACCAAAAAATATACTCTTCCTAATAGCTGCGATGCTCTTAGCCGCCAATATGAACGATTTAGGAAGACAAAAGCCCTGCCGAAGTACGAAAAGTCTTGGTGCAACAATATGCTGCAGCCATGAAGAGAGCCTACGAAAAGTCTTATTTATGACCACGACTTCCCAACAAAAATCGTGTATACACAAGTTTACCGGCGGGTAGTTTGCTAGTTAAGTACTCCTTGGGGGGGGGGGTGTTTTACCGGGAAGGAGATCACGGATGAATAGCCCCAGACATCCGGCCATTGTTGAAGAGTGAATACCGGGGGATTTGTTACATTGTGCCTCCTTTGTGAATACCGGGGGGTTTGTTACATTGTGCCTCCTTTGTGAATACCGGGGGATTTGTTACATTGTGCCTCCTTTGTGAATACCGGGGGGTTTGTTACATTGTGCCTCCTTTGTGAATACCGGGGGGTTTGTTACATTGTGCCTCCTTTGTGAATATCGGGGGTTTGTTACATTGTGCCTCCTTTGTGAATATCGGGGGTTTGTTACATTGTGCCTCCTTTGTGAATACCGGGGGGTTTGTTACATTGTGCCTCCTTTGTGAATACCGGGGGGTTTGTTACATTGTGCCTCCTTTGTGAATACCGTGGGGGTTGTTGCATTTTGCCTCCTTTGTGAATACCGGGGGGTTTGTTACATTGTGCCTCCTTTGTGAATACCGGGGGGTTTGTTACATTGTGCCTCCTTTGTGAATACCGGGGGGTTTGTTACATTGTGCCTCCTTTGTGAATACCGGGGGGTTTGTTACATTGTGCCTCCTTTGTGAATACCGGGGGTTTGTTACATTGTGCCTCCTTTGTGAATACCGGGGATTTGTTACATTGTGCCTCCTTTGTGAATACCGGGGGGTTTGTTACATTGTGCCTCCTTTGTGAATACGGGGGGGTTTGTTACATTGTGCCTCCTTTGTGAATACCGGGGGGTTTGATACATTGTGCCTCCTTTGTGAATACCGGGGGATTGGTACATTGTGGCTCATTTGTGAATGCCGGGGTGTTTGTTACATTGTGAATACCGGGGGGTTTGTTACATTGTGCCTCCTTTGTGAATACCGGGGGTTTGTTACATTGTGCCTCCTTTGTGAATACCGGGGGGTTTGATACATTGTGCCTCCTTTGTGAATACCGGGGGGTTTGTTACATTGTGCCTCCTTTGTGAATACCGGGGGGTTTGTTACATTGTGCCTCCTTTGTGAATACCGGGGGGTTTGATACATTGTGCCTCCTTTGTGAATACCGGGGGGTTTGTTACATTGTGAATACCGGGGGGTTTGTTACATTGTGCCTCCTTTGTGAATACCGGGGGGTTTGTTACATTGTGCCTCCTTTGTGAATACCGGGGGATTTGTTACATTGTGCCTCCTTTGTGAATACCGGGGGTTTGTTAACATGTGCCTCCTTTGTGAATACCGGGGGATTTGTTACATTGTGCCTCCTTTGTGAATACCGGGGGATTTGTTACATTGTGCCTCCTTTGTGAATACCGGGGGGTTTGTTACATTGTGCCTCCTTTGTGAATACCGGGGGATTTGTTACATTGTGCCTCCTTTGTGAATACCGGGGGTTTGTTACATTGTGCCTCCTTTGTGAATACCGGGGGGTTTGTTACATTGTGCCTCCTTTGTGAATACCGGAGGGATTGTAACATTGTGCCTCCTTTGTAAATACCGGGGTTTGTTACATTGTGCCTCCTTTGTGAATACCGGGGGGTTTGTTACATTGTGCCTCCGTTGTGAATACCGGGGGGTTTGTTACATTGTGCCTCCTTTGTGAATACCGGGGGATTTGTTACATTGTGCCTCCTTTGTGAATACCGGGGGGTTTGTTACATTGTGCCTCCTTTGTGAATACCGGGGGTTTGTTACATTGTGCCTCCTTTGTGAATACCGGGGGGTTTGTTACATTGTGCCTCCTTTGTGAATACCGGGGGGTTTGTTACATTGTGCCTCCTTTGTGAATACCGGGGGATTTGTTACATTGTGCCTCCTTTGTGAATACCGGGGGGTTTGTTACATTGTGCCTCCTTGTGAATACCGGGGGGTTGTTACATTGTGCCTCCTTTGTGAATACCGGGGGGTTTTTACACTGTGCCTCCCTTGTGAATACCGGGGGGTTTGTTACATTGTGCCTCTTTTGTGAATAGCGGGTGGTTTGTTACATTGTGCCTCCTTTGTGAATACCGGGGGGTTTGTTACATTGTGCCTCCTTTGTGAATACCGGGGGGTTTGTTACATTGTGCCTCCTTTGTGAATACCGGGGGGTTTGTTACATTGTGAATACCGGGGGGTTTGTTACATTGTGCCTCCTTTGTGAATACCGGGGGGTTTGTTACATTGTGCCTCCTTTGTGAATACCGGGGGGTTTGTTACATTGTGCCTCCTTTGTGCGGCGGGACGAGTTGGTCAATGTTTTTTATATCTCCCTCCCTCTCTCTCTGGGTTATATCCATTCGGCCCCATTCAGCCTACTCTTCTAAGACGTTTACCCCCATCAAGGTGTCAATATAATCCTGGCGAGCGGTAGCGAGCCAGCATATATATATATATTTATTTTTTGACAGCAAGCTAAATTTGTACATTTTTCGATACAAAAATTTCTCCGGCGAAGCCGGATTTCTCCATACAATGATGGCTCGCTATCGCTCGCCAGGAAAAAATCGACACCTGGATGGGGATAAACGTCTTAAAACAGTTGGCTGAATGGGGCCAAATGGATACAAGCTAGAGAAAGAGAGAAAAGGAGAGTAAGAGAAACAAAAAACAGGTGCCCTCCCTTACTGGAATTATTGTTTACTTCTTTGTTTATATCGGTCTTCGTAAACAGTAAGTAACACGAGAGTTGAAGACCTTTCGTGCTATTTAGGTGTCATTTGTTTTCCTGGCGAGCGAAAGCGAGCCTGCAATGTAGGAGGACCCGGCCTTTGGCCATGACATCTTTTTCCCGAAAAATGCACAAATTTATATCAAAGGTGGGTGGGTCTTTAGGATATTTCATTTGGCTTGATAGAGGTCTAGGGAGGAAACTAAAACATATGCCTGCATAATACAATATATTATACAATAACACAAAATAACACAAATTCTTCCCTTTAATTCATTCCCTTCGTAAGCTACTAAGTATATACGAGTTGCTGATAAACAGTTGCCGGAAAAAGTAGCTCGTGTGAGTCCATCCTAAGTCTGATGGACAACTGGGTTAATTGGTTGCTGTCCTGGCTGCTCTACACTGTCCATCACAAGATCTTCAGTACCTCCAGGCGGTATATATGTGCTTAAGGGGGGTTACCTGCTTTTTTGTCTCTTTCTCTCCTTTTCTCTCTTTCTCTGGCTTGTATCCATTCGGCCCCATTCAACCAAATGTTTTAAGACGTTTATCCCCATCTAGGTGTCAATTTCTTCCTGGCGAGCGATAGCGAGCCAGCATTCTATGGAGAAATCCGGCTTCGCCGGAGAATTTTTTCTATCGAAATTTTTTACAAATTTAGCTTGCTGACAAAACAAAAAATATATATATGCTGGCTCGCTACCGCGCGCCAGGAAAATATTGACACCTGGATGGGGGTAAACGTCTTAAAACAGTAGGCTGAATGAAGCCGAATGGATACAAGCCAAAGAGAGAGGGAGAGAAAGAAAAAAAGCGAGGTGGGCCCCTTTAAGAAGAATCGAGGAGAGTAATGGGGTAGGAAAAGTGTATACAAATTCATACTGTATAGTGTATATTCACACTTTCACACACACACACACACACACACACACACACACACACACACACACACACACATACATACATACATACATACATACACACACACACACATTACCATTTTCATATCTGTACATCTCATGTTCATCCACTAATTGTAAAATTTGTATTTTCAGCTCATGAGGCTGCCATTCTTTAATAACCCGTTTATTATTATTATTATTATTATTACACACACACACACTCACTAACTTTCATGGTCGCCAAAGGTCAATGTGACCTAGTCAAGGTAGAAAAACATTATACTGTAATTAGACCAGGTTAAGAAAACCACTGTACATTTTCAGCCTCAGAGCTGCAATCGAACATTAAACCAACATTTGATAATATTATTATTATTATTTGTATTATTATTATTACACGTACGCACACACACACATGCATACACAAAAAACCCACACACAAACAATACATACATAAACAAATACACACACCCTTTTCTATAGTCCAGAAACCTGCAGACAATTGTATTCGGCTAAATTTACGAAGGACCAAACGAAATACAGAGTTAAGGAAACCAGCCTGTATATTTGTCCTACCCCTAAATTCCCTCCCCCCTCTCCTCCCCCCATCCTCCATACTCCCCTTTACATTCTTATTCCTCCCTGCCCTTACTATCCCCAACCACACACTTATTTTATATGTGAATGAAGGAGACAAAATGAAAACTGTCTGTCACAAGTGCCCCCGCCCCAAGGCTGTAAAGAGTGACCGAGAGCCAACATCAAGGTACGTACATTAGAGGTATTTTAGGGGTTTTGGAAAGGAGTGTGGTGTGCTTGTTAAGTGTAGGGAAACGAATAGGAGGAGGAGGAGGTGTTTGTGAGAGTTGGCTGAATTACTCTCTGTGTAGGTGAGGCACAAATAGAAACAGTGGGGAAGCCAGGCAAATGAAACAGGAGTTCCAGCAACTCCTTATGTGGCCTCCCCTGGGTACTGCCTTGCTCAATTGGTGCCTACAATCTCCCCAACATATACCCTTACTAGCCTTACTACCCCCTGCCACCCCCTTCCCTTACTACCCCTACCACCTCATACGCTACCATCCCCCTCTTTGCTTCCCTATCCCTCCTCTCACCCCTACCCCCTATCCCTTTTGCCCCCTCCCTGCCCCCCTCCTTTCCTATTAATCACCCCCCCCCCATGTTCTCAATTTCCCAGGGTGCTCTATAACCTTGGCTCTCCACCTCCTGTCTTCACGCCCCCCCCCCTCCCCCCATCCTCCCAACCTCCCTCTCCATTTAGCCTAGCCGTTTACAGGGGGAATTACGCCTCCATATACAGTCCTAGGGAATTCTACCTGGTGCCATTCGATTTCTCTCGGCGAGCAGCTTCCATAAATTGTCTTAGATTGCATTTTCGACCAGCCATTCGCCCAGAATCGAAAATAAAAAAAATCCATAATCCCTGGGTTGTTTGGTGTGCGGTTTGGTGTGCCCATGACAATTTTTGCACTTGGCGGGTGACTGGGAGGAAACTGAAAGATAATAATAATCAACTTAAAAATAATCTCCCCATAAGCTGACCTGAAGAAGTTGTAAAGATAAACCGAGTCATGATAATGTTTGTTGTTGTTTTCTTCTAACCCTTTTTCTTTTATTCTGCTACCATTAAAATGTTATAATTAGCTTCGGAAGAACTTGTGGAATCAAAGGTCTAATGGAGTGAGCTTGTAGTCTTATGCCCTTATCGAGTTTTACAGACCCTTTCTAATCATAGCCAGAATCAAACGAACGTACCGTCATCGTATACTGAAATGGTTAAAGGAATGCAATATGGCGGATTCGGTGAAGAAGTTCGTCGTAAAACTCCCAATAAAGGATGACCCCCAGCCTCCCTCCCTGCCATCCTAGAGACCCTATGGTAGCCAGAAATCGGCCAACCTCCGCCATTTTAGTGCCATTGGTGTCTACCTCCCCCCCCCCCCCTCCTCTCACTCTCACTCTCTCTCTCTCTCTTTTTCCTTAATTCAATAAGAACATCGGTAAGGCGCTAAAAGAAAATAATAAATATAATAAACTTAGTAAAAATGCTATAAGTAATGAAAACTTGAGCTATTTATACAAACTTGGAATGTATAAGTGAAGAAGTAAATTATGAAAGAGAAGCGTAATTATGAGTTATATAGCAAAAGCTCAACTTCCTACTTTACTATGAATTTCAAAGTAGATATACTCTCATTCTGCTGGGGGCTCTGTTTCCCCAACTAAATATCAAGCTGGTGGGTAGGGAGAGAGCCTTAATTATACTTTGCTATCCGTACCTTACCTTCTCTGTGCAGCAAATTCTATGTTAGCATAAAGTTCGGACTGCATAGTAGGGACCGCAAAGTCTGTGCAGTCTGTGTATCTCTCCTGTTACTGTTTACATTATATCCATACTCATTATAAAGATTCGGAAAAACTCACACAGGATGGATTATGTATACCTGCCCCTTGGATCTACATTCAATATGATCCAAACTAAAATATCCTCCCGTTCCTTGATACCGATGGCCCCGAAATGGAATAAGTTGAGCGTTCTCTCTTACTCTAGGATCAGACCAGCATCCCTCAGCGGCCTGCCCATGTTAACTGTCTGCCGTGCCTCTCATGCTGACGTAGTAGTCCCACACCAGGCACTACTATGGTGAGAGCCTTAGTGGAGTGCCAGCCTTAGTTCATAGTGCCTTAGTGGAGTGCCAGCCTTAGTTCATAGTGCCTTAGTGGAGTGCCAGTCTTAGTTCATAGTGCCTTAGTGGAGTGCTAGCCTTAGTTCATAGTGCCTTAGTGGAGTGCTAGCCTTAGTTCATAGTGCCTTAGTGGAGTACCAGCCTTAGGTCATAGTGTCTTAGTGGAGTGCCAGCCTTAGTTCATAGTGCCTTAGTGGAGTGCCAGCCTTAGTTCATAGTGCCTTAGTGGAGTGCTAGCCTTAGTTCATAGTGCCTTAGTGGAGTGCCAGCCTTAGGTCATAGTGCCTTAGTGGAGTGCCAGCCTTAGGTCATAGTGACTTAGTGGAGTGCCAGCCTTAGTTCATAGTGCCTTAGTTCATAGTGCCTTAGGGGAGTGCCAGCCTTAGTTCATAGTGCCTTAGGGGAGTGCCAGCCTTAGTTTATAGTACCTTAGTGGAGTGCCAGCCTTAGTTCATAGTGCCTTAGTGGAGTGCCAGCCTTAGTTCATAGTGCCTTAGTGGGGTTCCAGCCTTTGGTCATAGTGCCTTAGTGGAGTGCCAGCCTTAGTTCATAGCGCCTTAGTGGAGTGCCAGCCTTAGTTCATAGTGCCTTAGTGGAGTGCCAGCCTTAGTGGAGTGCCAGCCTTAGGTCATAGTGCCTTAGTGGAGTGCCAGACTTAGGTCATAGTGCCTTAGTGGAGTGCCAGCCTTAGTTCATAGTGCCTTAGTGGAGTGCCAGACTTATTTCATAGTGCCTTAGTGGAGTGCCAGCCTTAGTTCATAGTGCCTTAGTGGAGTGCCAGCCTTAGTTATTAGTGCCTTAGTGGAGTGCCAGCCTTAGTTCATAGTTACTTAGTTCATAGTGCCTTAGTGGAGTGCCAGCCTTAGTTCATAGTGCCTTAGTGGAGTGCCAGCCTTAGGTCATAGTACCTTAGTGGGGTGCCAGCCTTAGTTCATAGTGCCTTAGTGGAGTGCTAGCCTTAGTTCATAGTGCCTTAGTGGAGTGCTAGCTTTAGTTCATTGTGCCTTAGTGGAGTGCCAGCCTTAGGTCATAGTGCCTTAGTGGAGTGCCAGCCTTAGTTCATAGTGCCTTAGTGAAGTGCCAGCCTTAGGTCATAGTGCCTTAGTGGAGTGCCATCCTTAGTTCATAGTGCCTTAGTGGAGTGCCAGCCTTAGTTCATAGTGCCTTAGTGGAGTGCCAGCCTTAGTTCATAGTGCCTTAGTGGAGTGCCAGCCTTAGTTCATAGTGCCTTAGTGGAGTGCCAGCCTTAGGTCATAGTGCCTTAGTGGAGTGCCTTAGTGGAGTGCCAGCCTTAGGTCATAGTGCCTTAGTGGAGTGCCAGCCTCAGGTCATAGTGCCTTAGTGGAGTGCCAGCCTTAGTTCATAGTGCCTTAGTGGAGTGCCAGCCTTAGTTCATAGTGCCTTAGTGGAGTGCCAGCCTTAGTTCATAGTGCTTTAGTGGAGTGCCAGCCTTAGTTCATAGTGCCTTAGTGGAGTGCCAGCCTTAGGTCATAGTGCCTTAGTGGAGTGCCAGCCTTAGGTCATAGTGCCTTAGTGGAGTGCCAGCCTCAGGTCATAGTGCCTTAGTGGAGTGCCAGCCTTAGTGGAGTGCCAGCCTTAGTTCATAGTGCCTTAGTGGAGTGCCAGCCTTAGGTCATAGTGCCTTAGTGGAGTGCCAGCCTTAGGTCATAGTGCCTTAGTGGAGTGCTAGCCTTAGTTCATAGTGCCTTAGTGGAGTGCCAGCCTTAGTTCATAGTGCCTTAGTGGAGTGCCAGCCTTAGGTCATAGTGCCTTAGTGGAGTGCCAGCCTTAGGTCATAGTGATATCCTTAGGTCATAGTGATAGCCTTACGGTAGTTCATAGTGCCAGCCTTAGTTCATAGTGCCAGCCTTAGGTCCGTGATCTTATGCGTGAAAATATAATACGCACGATTGAATTAAGGGTGTAGGCCTATAGTCTCTTATGCAGCGGTTAAGGGGAGGCAGGCCGTTTTTCTGGAACCCCTTCTCCCTAATGTTCAGCCCCACTAGTTTTGAGATTATAAGACGTTCGGCCCATTAGTTTGGCGATTTTAACACCTTTCGCCCCATTTCGTTGTCAATTTTAAGACCTTTCGTGCTATTTAGGTGTCGATTTTTTTCCTGGCGAGCGATAGCGAGCCTGCAATTTTAAGAGGAACCAGCCTTTGGCCAGGACATTTTTCTACCGAAAAATTTACAAATTTATCTTGAAGGGGGGTCTAGGGGGTGTTTTTCTAAGCTTGAGTGAGGTCTAGGGAAGAAACTACAAAAATATATGAATAAATGAATTAATAGACCAAACAAACGGCCAGTCTCCCGTTAATTCATCCGCCTAGTCAACTGTTATATAAAAGAAACCACACTCGCAATTCATTCACACTAATTTAACTTTCACACTAAACACCACAATGAGGAACATAACTTAAGTGTGTGAGTGTGTGTGTGTGTGTGTGTGTGTGTGTGTGTGTGTGTGTGTGTGTGTGTGTGTGTGTGTGTGTGTTAAGCTTGGTGGAGGTCTGGGGAGGAAACTAAATAAATAATAAGTAAATCAATATATAGACAAATGAACAAATGAATACAAATCTGTCATTGAATCAGAATACAGTGGCTACCATTGGCGGCCAGCAACAATACAACACCAACACCAACAACAACAACAACAACAACAACAATACAACAACAACAACAGCCGATACACTGCAACATTAACGGCGGGCCTGTCTCGTCCGGTTGACACACTTCCGGCGCGGCTATATGGCTGGTGGGACATTCCGATATACTGTACAGGTACGCTCAGAAGTTGGGGTATGTCTCCGTGCCTCTCTCTCTCTCTCTCTCTCTCTCTCTCTCTCTCTCTCTCTCATGCACTTTTGCATGTTATATAATGTAAATTAGAGATAAGAATAGCAATATGAAACCCGGGATTTGAATTAATTTCCCGGGAAAAAATACATGACCATTTATGCCCGGAATCCCGGGAAGGAAGCCCTAGAGGGGGGTAGCTTGAAGGGGCTTTATGTAACTATTTTATCTATCTACCTATCTTCCTCTATCTATCTACCTATTTACCTCTATTTATCTACCTATCTAGCTATCTACTTCTATCTACCTACCTATTTACCTCTATTAATCTACCTAACTTCTATCTATTTACCTATCTACCTCTATTTATCTACTTCTATTCATATATCTATATAACTATATTTATCTACCTACCACCTCTAATTATCTACCTATCTACCTCCAATTATCTAACTATCTACCTATTTACCTCTATTTATCTTCCTATCTACCTGGGCCACTAGTTGTTCCGGTTATCACTTGAGCACTTCCGGCATTGAACTATGACCGTAACCTTCCACCTTACCTACCGTATACAGCCACGCTCACAACACCCTTTATATCACGGTATTTAGGCAATCAACCAAGGCCATACATCAACACAGCCCTCCTCAATCCAGGGGGGTCTTCTGTACCTCCTTTTCCCTCACGCTTAGCCCAATTAGTTTAGCGATTTCCAGACATTTGCCCCATTTGTTTGGCGATTTCCAGACATTTGCCCCTTTAGTTTAGCGATTTCCAGACATTTGCCCCATTAGTTTAGCGATTTCCAGACATTTGCCCCATTTGTTTGGCGATTTCCAGACATTTGCCCCATTAGTTTAGCGATTTCCAGACATTTGCCCCATTAGTTTAGCGATTTCCAGACATTTGCCCCATTAGTTTGGCGATTTCCAGACATTCGCCCCATTAGTTTAGCGATTTTCAGACATACGCCCCATTAGTTTGGCGATTTTATGACCTTTCATGTCATTTAGGTGTCTATTTTTTTCCATGCGAACGAAAGCGAGCCTACATTTTAGGAGGAACCGGCCTTTGGCCAGGGCATTTTACTACCGAAAAATGCACACATTTATTTCGAAGGGGGTATTTTGTTTTGTTTTATGCTTGATGGAAGTGTAGGGATGAAACTCAAAATTAATAACTATATATATTAAACATATGTGTATAAAAGGTAAACAACAACTAAATCACCCCCTAATATTTTCACCACCATAGGTTCATTCTAAACTGCCTAAAAGCGTCTTCTGACAGCCAGAATTATAATAATAATAAATAATTCGAACTATCTCACTTAACACTCTTTACTACCACAGATCCTTCTTAAGCTACACACAATCGTCTTAATATAGCACGTATAAATATAATAAGACGTCGCCGGCACAGAGAGGGTTTATTGAAGTTGTGCAGGAGGGACGGCATTTCTGAAGGTGACTTTACAGGCTTCCATCACTAAGACTTAAGGGGGGTTGGGGGGGGGGGGGATTGAATTTGGAGAGAGGTGGCTAACTTCTATCGCTCAGAGTCAATCTAGGAGGAAGGGGGAGAGAGAGAGTGTGAGAGAGAGTGTGAGAGTGAGTGTGTGAGTGAGTGTGAGAGTGATAAAGTGAGAGTGAGTAAGAGTGAGCGAGAATGAGAGAGAGAGAGAGAGAGAGAGAGAGAGAGAGAGAGAGAGAGAGAGAGAGAGAGAGAGAGAGAGAGAGAGAGAGAGAGAGAGACACATAAACACACTCACCCACACACATACACATATACAGACACCCACCCATACAACACCCACAGCCAGTCAGCCACCCATACACACACATATACAGCCCCACACCCACATACACACACCTGAGTATCACCGGAAGCATGAACCGGACCAGACAACATTAATGACGGAATATGTCGGTATTGTTGCAAGCCTTGCATAATTATGGCCAATTATTTCAGTAGGCTGACTTTAAGGGGGAGATAAGCACTTGTTTCTGGACCCCCTTCTAGTTCAGTAGGCTGACTTTAAGGGGGAGATAAGCACTTGTTTCTGGACCCCCTTCTAGTTCAGTAGGCTGACTTTAAGGGGGAGATAAGCACTTGTTTCTGGACCCCCTTCTAGTTCAGTAGGCTGACTTTAAGGGGGATAAGCACTTGTTTCTGGACCCCCTTCTAGTTCAGTAGGCTGGACCCCTTTGGAGATAAGCACTTGTTTCTGGACCCCCTTCTAGTTCAGTAGGTTTCTGGACTTTAAGGGGGAGATAAGCACTTGTTTCTGGACCCCCTTCTAGTTCAGTAGGCTGACTTTAAGGGGGAGATAAGCACTTGTTTCTGGACCCCCTTCTAGTTCATGTTTCTGGACCCCCTTCTAGTTCATGTTTCTGGACCCCCTTCTAGTTCATGTTTCTGGACCCCCTTCTAGTTCATGTTTCTGGACCCCCTTCTAGTTCTTGTTTCTGGACCCCCTTCTAGTTCATGTTTCTGGACCCCCTTCTAGTTCATGTTTCTGGACCCCCTTCTAGTTCATGTTTAGCATATTAGTTTTGAGATTTTAAGACGTTCGTTCCATTAGTGTGACGATTTTGAGTACCTCCCCCAGCGTTGAAAGAGTGACAGGGCCAAAATGAAGGGACGTTCGAGCCAAAATGCCTGGACACACGGTGTTTAAAGCAATTTAAGTACTAGAAAGAGGGAAAGACTGATGCTGGGAGAGAGCTCCAGAGCTCAGTTGTTGAATAGAAGAAAGACTGAGAATAATGTTTTACTCTTGGGTTGGAGAGTTGCACAGAGTAGGGGTGGGATTGTGTTGCAAGACAGGTGCTACGTGTTCTGCGAAGAAGAGTTCTGAGGAACACTGATTATTGTAATAGTGGTAGAATAGTGAGAGAGATGCAACATTGCGGCGAAGAGGGAGAGAGACTGCAGAGAATTGGTGAGTGGACTTGAGTTAATGAGACAGAAGGCTTTCTTTTCTACTTTGTCTAGGAGTGCGGTGTGAGAGGATCCTCCCCACAAGTGTGAACAATATTCAATACATTGACACACTGTGCCCCTGTACAGAGCGAGAAGCTGCGCAGGGGTAAAGAACCCCTGGAGGCGGTTGGGAACACCCAGCTTCTAGGAAGCTATTTTAGCTAGAGTGGTAATAGGATCTTTCCAAGAGAGATCAGAAGAAAAAGAGACCAAGAATATTAAGAGAAGATGAAGGGTTAATTTGTATGTTGTTGAAGAGTATGCCATAGTTTTAAGGATAGGGGCTACGAGTAGACAGATGGAGAAATTGAGTTTTGGAAGCATTGGAAAAATAAATAAAATAATATATATATATATAATATATATATATACACACACACACACACACACACACACACACACACACACACACACTACCGAGGATTAACCTCCCATTGTAGTACCTGCACCCTCTTTACCCTGACCATACCAAAACAGTTTCTGTATGTATGTATGTTTGTGTGCATATGTGAGCGTTTGTGTATACGGACATGTGCACACTTACTGCATGTTCTTATGTTCCTATATATGTATGTATATGTATGTGCGCACGTACGTGTATATACGTATGTTCTGTATATGAGTAAGTAAATAAATGTGTATATGTACTGTATATCACTTACTCTCATGGTTATTTTATGATAATTTGTATTCTGCACATGCATCATTATTGTATTTATTTATTTTGTTTGTAAACTAAGCTTACCATCCTCATATCTGTACATCTCATGTTCATCCACTAAATTGTAAAATGTGTATTTTCAGCTCATGAGGCTGCCATTCTTTAATAAACCGTTTATTATTATTATTATTATTATTATTACACACACACACATAATATATCTGAAAGGCAATCCAAACTGCATTATGAATATTGCATTACTCTGTAAATTTCCATTGCATATTCTGGAACGACTGAATATCTTGTTATGTGTATGTAATGTGTTTATTTTTAATTCCACAACAATAAATATACATTCAAATCATCAAAGAACGTAGAAAAACGACACGAAAAAAATAATTATAAATGATTTTCTATATAGTTTGGTATACTATTTCAATTGAGAATTATAATGTAGTTTAATCATCAAATAACGCAGATAAAAGACACGAAATAATGAATAATAAATGGGGTTTTATACAATTCCACATGGAGAACTATAATGTATTTTAACCATCAAATATCACTGACAAGAAACAGAAACCAGAAAGTCAAAGTAATAACATTATTACTCCATACATTTTCTGTTTTCACTTGCGCTTTGTATGCCTCAAAGAATGAATTATATATTTTTTCCTTGTGCGAAAACCCTTTATTTTTCGGAAACCCAAATTCAAGATAAAAATTATTTTGCATGTCGAGGAGAGCTGAAACTGTATTTGATATCTGAATGGCAAAAGTTAGCAAAATTACTGGGAAAAATGAAGCCATTGCAATTTGGTTGAGCAGAAATATTAAAGCTGACCCTTCCTCCTAGCGGCACAGTTGAATGCACTCGCTCCCACTCGATAGATAACGCACTCACCTGATAGATAACACACTCACCCGATAGATAACACACTCACTCTCACCCGATAGATAACGTATTCACCCGATAGATAATGCACTCACCCGATAGATAACACACTCACTCTCACCCGATAAATAACACACTCACTCTCATCCGATAGATAACACATTCACTCTCACCCGATGGATAATACACTCATTCTCACCCGATAGATAACACACTCACTCTCATCCGATAGATAATACACTCCCAGCAGATAGATAACGCACTCACTTTCATTCACTCGATAACGCACTCGCCTTCATTCACTTGATAACGCACTCACTTTCATTCACTCGATAACGCACTCGCCTTCATTCACTTGATAACGCACTCACTTTCATGCACTCGATAACGCACTCGCCTTCATTCACTTGATAACGCACTAATTTTCATTAATTAGATAACGCACTCACTTTAATTCACTAGAAATTTACCCACTGCACACACTTTGAACGGGGGCGGATACTTTTATGTGTATATATATAAAGTATATATATATTTGTACAGTACATATTATTTTTATTTGTACAGTACATATTATTTTTATTTGTACAGTACATATTATTTGTATTTGTACAGTACATATTATTTTTATTTGCTCCCTAGACCTCTATTAAGCTTACACATACACGCACAAGACCCCCCTTCGAAATATATTTTTAAATTTTTCGGTAGAAATATGTCCGGTTCCTACCCATACCTACCTATAAAGTGTGTCTTATTTATTTATTTATTTATTATTTTTTTATGAATGAACTCTTGGTGTGCCATGAAGCTTTTCTCACTGTATACAATCCGGCTACCGTTAGTCGATTTTATTCAGCTTAGGAAGGAGTTGCGGGCTTCAGAGGGTCTCTCGCGTTATTATTTGGGGTTATTAGATGGGGATTTTTTTTTCAGATTTGGAAGGGTATGTGGAAGTCAGAGGGTTAAATGAGAGAGTCTTTACCCATATAATTCCCACAGATCCTTCCTAAACTGTATAAAGTCTAATGATACCCAAAATAAACTGTCAAAAAGCGTAATATTCTTCAAAGGGTGAAATTGTATTATATTTCTTTACGTCGAAAACTAATTAGATAAAAATTGCGTGAAAGGCCAACTATAAATAATTGTATGTTGAATTAGTTTTCGACAAATGAAATAATATTCACACTTTCCGTAACACAGACAAATATATACAGTTTTCTTTAGGGTGCAGAGTGAAAAACAGAAAATTAATGGAATAATTAGATTAGCGTTTTTCACGGATTTTCAGTTTTTAAGGTTCTCATTTTTGCGTTGTTTGATGATTAAAATACTTATATTTATTCGTATGTTTATAATTAAAACAAAGTACATAAAAATACAAAGATAATTCAGTTGTTCGGAATAATGCAGTGAAGAAAAACAGATTATTGCAACGTTCATAATGCAGTTTTGATTGCTTTTCAGATATTGTGTGGGTGCGTGCGTGTGTGCCTGCTTGCGTGCGTGAGTGCATGTGTGCGTGTGTGTGTTATCCACGTTATTTATCAGTAATATCTATCTATCTATCTATCTATAGATAGATAGACAGATATATATATATATATATATATATATATATATATATATATATTATATATATATATATATATATATATATATATATATATATATATATATATATATATATATATATATATATATATATAACCTAAAGAAATCTTAGTCTGCAGTTCTTTCTAGTCAAATTGGAGGATGAGTAGATTACAGAGGACTGTACAGTACATCCGTGGAGACAAAAATTATCTACGCTGTTAAATTAATTGTGCGAGTATATTGTGTTGGGACGAAATATTGGCCACCCTGGAAATAAGGGGAGGCAGACCGTTTTTCTGGACCCCCTTCTCCCTAATGTTTAGCCCCACCAGTTTTGAGATTATAAGACGTTCGGCCCATTAGTTTGGCGATTTGAACACTTTTCGCCCCATTTCGTTGTCAATTTTAAGCCCTTTCGTGCCATTTATTTGTCGATTATTTCCTGGCGAGCGATAGCGAGCCTGCAATGTTAATAGGAACCGGCCTTCGGCCGGGACATTTTTCTAAAGCTAAACAAATATATGAATAAATGAATTAATAGACCAAACAAATGGCCAGTCTCCCCTTAAGTGATCGCAAGAAACTGTGTATTATTATCGTCAAGTAGAACGAACAAGTATTTATTATTACTAGACTCTCTCTCTCTCTCTCTCATATTCATTAGTTTCATTGATTTAATTAATTAGGGTTATTTGTAAGTTAAGTGGTGGGTTGGTGAATAAATAGGAATTACTGACTTGAAGACAAACCGGTCTGAATTTCCCCCGCAAAGATGGGGTAGTTTACACCAGCATCCAACGGACCCCAGGATCAAGAGTTTAGGGTAACGAACATCTTTTAGCCGCCATGTATCATAGTTTATGAAGGCCGTTCCTACGCTCATCTCTCCAACCATTACCACCTTGTCTGCCACCAACATCAGCTAGCAAGTACCATCTACGGTTGAAACCACATTTTATAGAACTCTGCACAAGAAAGCTAGAATAGTAGGGTCCCTGGAGGCTACACACTTAGTGAGTAAACAATAGTAAGTTAGTTAATATAGGACTTCAGAGGCTATCAACTTATCTGGATTATTAAGCCAACACACCACAAGTCAAGAATATTGCCAGGACTGGAGCCCCATTTCGAGAATCCCAGTCCCTTGAAAACAACAGTAAAGCAACAATTGCAGAGGCTCAACACACTAAGTCACCGCAGCTGTATAGCCAGACATGCTACACATTTACTGAGCCATCAGAACTGAGCCCTAGCAATGTTACACATTCTAGGTTGGGCAGAAATCGTAACCTCTAACCTTTGTAACTCTTTGTAACCTCTAGCCTTCAGACCGGCACTACAAGGAGCCATCAGACGACAGAGTGACCATCTGCAGCTCCATCAGACGACAAATGGTTTGAGATCAACAACACCTATGGCCTGGTGGACGAGACCTTGATCCTTGCACCATCTACACCACATGCTACAGCTACTTCAGAGGAGTTCACAACACTGCCAGAGACACCACAGTCACTTGAACCATAGCCTCTCATACCACGGGACTGTTTGGGTGCCATCTCCCTCGACCTATGGTGGGACTTCTCACCATATTGGTTGGAGACCATCTACTGTCCTCTACTATAGTCTTTGAACCTATGACCCCTATTGTAAATATTTTCCCTTAACCCGTCCAATACCAGCGACAGCTTCCAGCCGTCAGTAGATAAGTCACTCCCCAGTCTCAGCAACGGCTGGGAGCCGTCAGTAATGTACTTTCCTTGTAGCTGCCTGTATCAGGCTGTGCCTGGCACCACGCCCGTTTGAGCACTGCTCTCGATATGGCAACACTTCTCAGCTTATATCCAACCCTCTGAAGGCTGAGAGAGCCAGTATTCCTTCATCTCTTGAGGTGGAAGGTTGTTCTATCTTGCCATTTTGGCCACATTGCTTGGAACTGGGGGAGACTTTGATTACTGTATCCTCCGGTACAGCAGGGGTTAACACATCGGAAATCGAACCTGCAAAAGTGTGGCTACTAGCTCAGTAACAAGACTACTCACCCACACCTCACTTGCACACTACAACATACCCGAACGTTACGTATTACCTGCTAACGAACACTTTCTTTATGCAAATGGCTTATTAAGGGGGGTCACCGTTTTTTTTTTTTTTTTTTTTATCTTTCTCTCCTTTTCTCTCTTTCCTTGGCTTGTATCCATTCGGCCCCATTCAGCCAACTGTTTTAAGACGTTTATCCCCATCCAGGTGTCAATTTATTCCTGGCGAGCGATAGCGAGCCAGCATTGTATGGATAATCCGGCTTCGGAGAAATGTTCCTATCGAAAAATGTACAAATTTAGCTTGCTGTCAAAACAAAAATATATACAGTATATGCTGGCTCGCTACCGCTCGCCAGGAAAATATTGACACCTGGATGGGGGTAAACGTCTTAAAACAGTAGGCTGAATGGGGCCGAATGGATAAAAGCCAAAGAGAGCGGGAGAGAAAGAGAAAAAGCGAAGTGGGCTCCCTTAATTAATTCTCTTTCTTCTTCCCACCCCCAGCCTGATATGCGGTAATAAATTCCTTGTTCCGGCCGTGTCGTCATTTATCCTCGGCTACTGTGATTACCTAACATTCTCACCGATATACGCCCACGCTACTGTCAACTTACGGGTGGGGGGGATTTTCACGGCTCAGCGGGACTTGGCAATATCACGTCTCTCTCTCTCTCACTCTCTGTCTCTCTCTCTCTCTCTGTGGCTGTCTGTGTCTATCTATGTATGTTTTTGTCTTTGAGTCTGTCTGTCTGTCTGTCTCTCTCTCTCTCTCTCTCTTATCACTTAGCCGAATTGGCTGGGGATGTGTAAAATAGTCATGGTTGAAGTCTTAAAACACTAGCCTCGTGTATGAAGGCAAATAGTCCTCCACGAGACTATAACCTGGTTCTTCAAATATGAACTAAGGTTGCTTCCCTCATATCCCCCCATGGTCGAGTGGTTACGGTGCCCAACTCTCACAAATCTACCTGGAATGAGTGGGTTCGAATCCTGGTCAGGCTACCTTTCCCCCACCCTGTCCCACATCAACATAAGATATTTGTTATCAGAGAGGGTCTATTACAGTACCAGTATGATTAAAATTGTATTACTTAGCCGAGTTGGCGGGAAGGGGGGGAGGGGGTGTAAATTGTTCTTTTAAATGTTAATAACGGCTTCTTTGTTATTTGGGTTTTTTAACGACCTGAAAGCGCTACGCACGAGTTTCGCCCTGAGTGATATAGACGGGGAAATTACAGAGGGTGAACCGGAACAAAAAGATAAACATCTACTTCTGTTTACACGCACACACGCACACACACACACACACACACACACACACACACACACAAACACACACACATATACAAACGTACATTTGGAATATTGTGTCCAGTTTTGGTCGCCTTACTATAAAAAGGACATTGAAAAACTAGAGAGAGTACAACGGAGAGTCACTAAAATGATACCCCGACTAAGAAATAAACCATATGAAGAAGGACTAAAAGAGTTTAAGCTGTATACCTTGAAGAACCGCAGAATAAGAGGGCACATAATCCAAGTCTTTACGGGGGGGATGGTTCACTTTAAGGGGGGATAGTTCACTATAAGGGGGGATGGTTCACTTTAAGGGGGGATGGTTCACTTTAAGGGGGGATGGTTCACTTTTTGGGCGACTTTTGCATGTATTCATTATTTTTCTAGTTTCCTCCCTAGACCTCCATCAAATTAAAAAAAAAAAAAAATCCATTAGATCCCCCTTCTAGATTAATTTGTAAATTTTTCAATAGAAATATGTCCCGGCCGAAGGCCGGTTCTTCAAACATTACAGGCTCACTATCGTTCGCCAGGGAACAAATCGACACCTAAATAGCACGAAAGGTCTAAATATTGACGAAAAAATGGGGCAAAAGGTCTTAAAATCGACAAAATAATGGGGCAAATGTCTTAAAATGTCAAAACTAATGGAGTTAAACATGAGGGAGAAAGTGATTCACAAAACCGGCCCATCTCCCCTTAACATTATCAAAGGCTATGACAACATGGATGCCAAATAAGTACTTCACACTAGATAAGTCAAATTACACAAGAAGTAATGGTTACAAAATTGTACGAAAGGCGTTTAAATCACATGACATGAAACGAAGCACTTCTTTTTCAACGGAGTGATCAACTTATGGAATATATTGCCTAGAAGTGTTGCAGATTGCCGTACAGTCCAGACATTCAAATATCGCCTTGATAAATATCTTGCCATGAATGACTCCGTTTGTGCCCAAGTAATGTGAATCTAAAGTAAAAAAAAAGTATCGGAAACAAGATATTAATACCTCGTTCACTGGTGCAGGATAAACATGTTGGGCATTGAATATAAACCCAAAATGATCAGAAACTATAAATATTTTCTCGTCTTCTAATGCAGGATATATATTTTGGGCATTGAATCTAAACAAAAATATCGGAAACAAGATATTAATACCTCGTCTTTCGCTAATTTCAGAAACAAAATGGCGATCGTAGAAAACGGGTAGCGGTCTCTGTTTCTGCAGGACCTCAAGGGTATGAGGTCTGCTGGCCGATTGCCCCTATTGTTTGAGGAGGACCTGATCTGTTATTCATGACGCTGAGAGAGAGAGAGAGAGAGAGAGAGAGAGAGAGAGAGAGAGAGAGAGAGAGAGAGAGAGAGAAAAGCAGACCACTACAGCCTTGATTCGTAACCCACGTTGTTTGTATGGAGACTCTTTTTGAGAATACAATTACATATGCTATTATTAAACTCCCTATCAATTACATATGCTATTATTAAACTCCGTATCAATTACATATGCTATTATTAAACTCCGTATCAATTACATATGCTATTATTAAACTCGCTATCAATTACATATGCTATTATTAAACTCCCTATCAATTACATATGCTATTATTAAACTCCGTATCAATTACATATGCTATTATTAAACTCCGTATCAATTACATATGCTATTATTAAACTCTGTATCAATTACATATGCTATTATTAAACTCCGTATCAATTACATATGCTATTATTAAACTCCCTATCAATTACATATGCTATTATTAAACTCCCTATCAATTACATATGCTATTATTAAACTCCGTATCAATTACATATGCTATTATTAAACTCCCTATCAATTACATATGCTATTATTAAACTCCCTATCAATTACATATGCTATTATTAACTCCGTATCAATTACATATGCTATTATTAAACTCCCTATCAATTACATATGCTATTATTAAACTCCGTATCAATTACATATGCTATTATTAAACTCCCTATCAATTACATATGCTATTATTAAACTCCGTATCAATTACATATGCTATTATTAAACTCCCTATCAATTACATATGCTATTATTAAACTCCCTATCAATTACATATGCTATTATTAAACTCCGTATCAATTACATATGCTATTATTAAACTCCGTATCAATTACATATGCTATTATTAAATTCCGTATCAATTACATATGCTATTATTAAACTCCGTATCAATTTCAAATGTTGGCCAGGGGGAGAGAGAGAGAGAGAGGGAGAGGGGAGAGTACAAAGGAGTACAAAGGAAATCAAGCAACAACATGTCTAGTGACCCTTCTAGGCTGCTTGTCCTCCAAAACACTGAGGATCAAGTGTCCAAACAGTAGTTTAGAGTGGGTAAGGGAACATTGGAAAGGGAACTACTGCCCTGGAACTAATGTCCGTGGCAGGACTAGGAAGTTAGTAAAGGACTAAGGAATAACTTGGGTTAGTAACTGAGGGGAGGATAAAATAAAGTTATTCATTTACAAACGCAGTCAGTCGCGGGTTTGATGCGAGATATTTGTCTAGGCGGAGTTTAAATGAATCAACGGTGCTGCAGTCTATAACGTCTCGGGGAAGCCCATTCCACAAGTTGACAACTCGATTGAAGAAGAAATTCTTAGATTCGTGTGAGTTAAAAGAATTACCAATAATTTTGCACCGTTTCCCCGCGTGTAATTAGATTGGTCGATAGTGACGTACTTACTACAGTTCATATTGTCGATGCCTTTGATGATTTTGAACACCTGAATTAAGTCACCTCTTAATCTGCGCTGGGTTAAAGGAAATAGATTTTCTAAGACGCTCTTCGTATGGTTTGTTCTTTAGGCTAGGTATCATTTTGGTAACTCTACGTTGAACTCGTTCTAGCTTGTTTATGTCTTTTTGGTAATAAGGGCACCAGCATTGAACGCAGTATTCCAGAAGAGGGCGGACTAAGGAATTGTAAAGGGTTAGGATAACGTCTTTGGATTTATGCTCAAATGACCTGCCTATAAAGCCAATTATTTTGTTTGCCTTCTTAACAACTTCTGAACATTGTTGACTCGGTTTTAGGTTACTCGATATTGTTACTCCCAGATCGGTTTCTCTGTTTACATTCTTAAGCTGAGTGCCATTCATCGAATAGTTTGCTTTCTCATTTAGGTATCCGATATGTAGTACTTTACATTTATCCGCATTGAAACTCATTTGCCAAATTTGGGCCCAATGTGACAATTTATCTAGATTGTGTTGCATATCGTCAACTTGATCTTTTGAGAGTACGCTATTTGCAATTTTTGTATCGTCAGCAAATTTTGAGATTGTACAGGTGAGACCCTCATCTATGTCGTTGATGTAAATTAGAAAGAGAATTGGTCCTAGTACCGATCCCTGGGGTACCCCGCTACTTACATTGGTCCATTTAGATGCCTTACCGTTTATGACTACTCTTTGCTTTCTGTCGCTGAGCCAATTTTCTATCCATTTCAACACACCGTCTTGTATTCCATGCGCTTTTAGTTTTAGCAGTAAACGTTTGTGGGGAACTTTGTCAAAGGCCTTTTGAAAATCAAGGTATATAATATCTACAGCTTTACTCTCATCGTAGAGGTTGAGGATATCGTGGAAGAAGTCTAAGAGGTTTGTTAAACAGGAACGTTTTTTACGAAAGCCGTGTTGAGTATCTTTAAGTATGTTATTTTCCTCTAAGTGATTTACGAGTCTGTCTCTTATGACCGTTTCTAGCATTTTACATACAACTGAGGTAAAGCTAATTGGACGATAGTTACTGGGTAGGAATTTGCTGCCTTTTTTTAATATCGGTGTTACGTTGGCTATCTTCCACTGATCAGGCATAGTTCCAGACTGCAAGGATTTATTGAATAGTAATGTCAGTGGTTTGGAGAGCTCATCCTTAGCTTCCTTTAGAACTCTAGGCGAGATTGTATCAGGTCCAGGCATTTTATTTACCTTGAGTTTATCTAAACAATTCAATACTTCTCTCTCTGTAACGGTGATATTGCTTAGAACATCTGAATTATCAATCTGAATCGGCGATGGTGTAGGGATATCACTGAGGTCTTCTGTTGTAAAACTAATGCAAAGAAGGTATTGAGGGCATTACTCATTTGTACTTCGTCTTTGGTGTATTCTCCATTTTCATCGACTAACGGTCCAACAGTTGAAGTAACTACTTTTTTCTTTCTGATATACCGGTAACTATAGAATTCTTTCGGGTTTGTTTTACTTTGATTCGCAATATGTAACTCAATGGTCTTTTTACTTTGCTTAATTAACTTTTTGGCTTTGCGTCGTAGCTCTACAAATTTCACCCGTTCTTCGTCATTTTGTGAGGATTTTAATCTATCATTAGCATTTTTTTTAGCAAGCAGGCAGTTTGAAATATCTTTATTCCACCATTTGGGCTTATTATTATGGCCTGGACGCCGTATTTTCGATGGAATGCAGTCTTGCACTGATTTTAGGTAAGTGGTTTCGAATAACTTCCAAGATGCATTTATGTCGTTATTGTTAATTAAAAAGCTCCAGTCAGTTTCTTTAAACATAGCTCTAAGTTTATGAAAGTTTGCTTTCTTGAAATTAGGGACTTTTTCGATGCTACTATTTGGTTCGTTACTAGAAAAGTTTAAAGTGAAAGTTATCGTAAGATGGTCGCTGTTACTGAATTCATCACCAACATTCAAATTTTCTATTAATTCTTCTTTTGTTGCAAGTACAATGTCAAGAACGTTATTACCACGGGTCGGTGTTCGAACAAACTGATAAAGCGAACTCTCTTGCAAGTTCGTATACAAGTCATGTCCGGAGTGTGAAGTAAGAGTATCGCCCCACTTGGTCACAGGTAAATTAAAGTCGCCAAAAAATACGGTATCTTGTGAGTTACTTACATCTGCAATTTGTTCATAAATTTCTCGGTCAGTTTGCACTGATTGAGCTGGAGGTCTGTATATTAATGCAAGTATTAGTTTTGTACCTTTATTATTCTTTATTAGCACAAAAGATGTGTCGACGTTCACAATTTGAGGTTTTGACACGAGGGTCGGGTTAAGACTTTCTTTGATATAAAATAAAACACCACCTCCATTTTTATTTATTCGGCTTTTCTCAAACATTACATAACCGGGAAGTGAATACTCTGCTAAAAAGTCTCTATCTTCTGTATTGAGCCAAGATTCTGTTATACCAATCACATCATAATTTTCAGTAAACACTAGTTCCTCTAAATCTGAAAATTTATTGCGTATGCTGCGAGCGTTTGCATAGAAAACCTTTAAAGTTGCGGTTTTAGAACTCACAGAACGTTCTTTAATCAAATTTTTGGTTCTGGTCGGATCTTCATTTACATTCATGGCTGTCCTCGGTCCTCGGTCGTTATCCCTTTCGGACTGTTCACATTCACTCCAAGTGGAATTAAAGTATGCAATAAGTACGCTGTCACACCAGCGTTTTTTTCGGCAAATATCTAGAAACAATTTTTTTTTTTTTTTTTTTTTTTTTTTTTTTTTTTAACATTGGTATCGGGAACTAGATTTAAATTTGATTATGATTGAAATTTGATTTGATATTGACTAGTAAAAGTTTAATTTAGAAGTTAACAGACGAGAATTTGCTCCAAGATATTGCCGGAAATGAGGTTCGTGTGACACCGGCTTGAATTCCTATCATATTATACAGATAGATAGGTAGATAGAGAGAGAGAGACAGACAAACAAACAGAGAGGAGGGGCTAATCTGTTATTCATGACTGCAGGGGAAGACGGAGGGAGAGAGAGAGAGAGAGAGAGAGAGAGAGAGAGAGAGAGAGAGAGAGATTGAGAGAAAGAGAGAGAGAGAGAGAGAGGAGTTACAGGGAATAGTTAGTATCTCAGAGACCTTGCGGTCCATTCCGGGGAAATACTGGAAGTGGAAGGAGAGAGATTGTTTAGTGCACTACTCATTACAGAGTGAGAAAAATACTGTTTACTCTCATAATTCTTGAACTGCTCTACTGAAAAACTGTTTACAACTTCGGAGGGAAGTTTGTTCCAAGTAGAACAGATTTGATATATGAGAGAGAGAGAGAGAGAGAGAGAGAGAGAGAGAGAGACTTACATAATTATATATTCACACAGTGACCACACAGGACTTACGATTCTAGGAAGGTGTTCCAGACCTGGCCTTAGTAATGTAAATAAAGGAAAATGGAAGAAAAGGATAGAGGAGTAGAAGGCTGCCTCTCCACCTCCAACCCTACCAAAGTTCGGGGATATGCGAGCAGATCTCTCCCTCACTTCTGGGTTGTCTTATCCAATCACCATTTGCGTCAGGGGGTGTTGGGTGTTGTTAGATCTACAGTCGCTGTCAAAAGTTGGGTCGCCTGTCCATTATTAAGACTTAACTATATCATTGGGGGGGGGGGGGTCGATCCATCTTGATTCGCCATTAACCTAATCCCATTAGTTTGTCGATTTTATAATCTTTCGTCCCATTTCTATATCAATATCAAGACCTTTCGTGGCATTTTGTTTTTCTTTTCTAGCGAGCCTGTTCTTTCAAAATTATAGGCTCACTATAGTTAGTCATGGAAAAAATCGACATCTAAATAGCACGAAAGGTCTAAATATTGACACAGAAATGGGGCGAAAGGTCTTAAAATCGACAAACTAATGTGGCAAACATCTTAAAATCTCAAAAAATAATGGGGCTAAACATGGGAGCGAAGGGGGTCTAGAAAAACGATCCATCTCCCCTTAAGATGCTTGAAGCACAGATATCAGATTACTGCGATATAGTACAGTAGTAATGCTCACGGTATTATTGTATCAGTAGGATGTGGGATAAGGGGGGATGGGCGTATTTAGGGGATGGGCGTATTTAGGGGATGGGCGTATTTATTTAATAATTTATGTATCTTTTTATGATTTGATTAGTGTCCTCCCTAGACCTCCATTAAGCTTACATAAACATCAGTTAGATCCCCCTTCTAGATGAATTTGTAAATTTTCTCTTTCCCTCGGTTCTCTAAAAATTACAGGCTCACTATAGTTCGCCAGGAAAAAATCGACACCTAAATAGCAATAAAGGTCTTAATATTAAAAACAACATGGGGCGAAAGATCTAAATCTCGACAAACCAATGAGCCGAACGTCATACAATCTGAACACAAATGAGAAAGAAGGGGGTGCAGAAAAACGGCCCACCTTCCCTTACAAAAAAAAAAAAAAAAAAAAAAAAAAAACCAAAGAGAGACCCGAATTGGAGTGATTTGTCGGAAAAAGGAAATCTGGCCGGAATGCAAAATTGATTCACGGGAAAAAGGGAAGAGATATCCGTAATGATTTGTGGGAAAAATAACTCCCGGCTGCAATGATTGGTGGGAAAACTTGTGGGGGAAGTGAAATAGGGCTGAAATGAAATGGGGTTGAAATGGCATGGGGCTGAAATGGAATGGGGCTGAAATTGAAGGGGTTGAATATGGAATGGAAGGCCTGATTGTGGCGTTCCAGACGAGCATTGTTCAGAGCTGCCTCATTTGTCAGATTGTTATTATTTTGAAACCAGAGCACATGGTCTGATCTCACGTTGTTCTAGGTCTACCCTCCCCTAGATCGCCTCCCTCCAAATTCACAGACTTTGTTTTACCCAGTTTAGATCACCTATCCTCTGTGCCTGCTCAATTCGTCCGAGCCTATATGTACGCATATAATAATCACTGGCTGATACTCTTCATACTTAAGGGGAGATGGGTCGTTTTTCTGGTCCCCTTTCTCTCTCGTGTTAAGCCCCATTTGTTTTGAGATTATAAGACGTTCGGCCCATTAGTTTGGCGATTTTAACACCTTTCGCCCAATTTCGTTGTCAATTTTAAGACCTTTCGTGCCATTTAGGTGTCGATTTTTTCATGGCGAGCGATAGCGAGCCTGAAATTTTAAGAGGAATCGGCCTTCGGCCTTTTTTTTTTTTTCAATGTGATTGAGGGAGGCAAAAGGCATAACTGCCTATAGCGAGTGCCTCCCCCATAGTTGAAAGAGTGACGGCCAAAATGCCTGGACACACGGAGTTTGAAGCAATTTAAGTCATAGGAAGAGGGAAAGACTGATTCTGGGAGAGAGTTCCAGAGCTCAGCTGTTGAGTAGAAGAAAGTTTGACATTTGTCTACCGAAAAATGTTCAAATTTATCTTCAAGGGTGGTCTAGTGGTGTTTTTCTAACCTTGATGGAGGTCTAGCGAAAAAACTAAGAACTATAGGAATACTGAATTAATAGACCAAAACTAAGAACTATAGGAATACATGAATTAATAGACAAAACTAAGAACTATAGGAAT
>CM064562.1:3896193-4166704 GCA_032716605.1 Paralithodes platypus | reverse complement strand
ATTCCAATGACGACTTGGGAACAACAGCAGCTATCTCATCTCCTAGCTGTGGTTTATTGGCTTCCCTGAGCCTCCCCCACTTATCGAACAGAGCAGTAGGGTAGCTAGACAACTCATACGCAAAGACCTCTTCAACACCTAAGTCCCTGTTATTAGCAAAGATGAGGAGCCTCTGGAAAAGGAGCTGTGGGTCGATTGGTACTTTTTCAGCACTGATTGTAACCTTTGCACCCAACGACTCAACTTGATCTTTCTTCCTAAATGAAAAGTCAAAAGCATTGCTACCTTCCATCTTCTGCACAATGTTCATACCAACCTCATACAGTAAATGAGGATTGGCCGAGGCTGGTCCTGTCACACCGTTGGCAATATTCCTGAGTTCATTTGATTCTTGAAATGGATCATAATCCTTGAAGAATGCGAGAACCTTCTCTGTGTCCTTCCTATCTCGTTCACGCCTTGCTTCAGTCATTTCTTTGTGCTGCTCAGAGGTGTGGAAATGCTTCCCTGTCAGTTCTTGCATAACTTCACTCACCTCAGCGCAGGCTGGCATAGCAAGTAACCAGCGCAGGCGTTGCGTTTCCCTCCATGCCCCTACCACGTGTCAATCCACCATTCGTTTTCAAAGAGCGCATCAAAACCTGCTCTATAACCAAGTCGCTTGGCAGTCCTGCCCACAGCCGATCACTTCGGCGGATCACAAATAGACCGGAGTTCAATTGACAGAACATGTCTGGGTTGAGCTGCTCAAGTTCAATCATGTCTTGAATGTACACATGGGCTGACTTGGCATAATTGTTATGACCACACGCTGCAAAGTACGGCAACATCTCCTGGAGTGTTCCGAGGTACAGTAGGAAATCGCCCATTCTCAGTGCCCTCAGGAAGCGACGCAGCAGGTCAATCATGTCCATGTATTGAATCCATAGCTTTCCCATCTTATGCTCTGCTAAGGAGCTCTTCTCAGCTTTAAGTTTTTCAGAAATTCTGTTGAAAACGTCTTTACTGCAGACTTCATCCGGTGAAACGTCTTCACGCAACAGCTTATCCAAAAGATCTGCAGCCTCCTGGAAGTCCTTGCATGAAACAAGAAACAAGATGATGGGATTAGTATAGGCCTAGGCAAAATGTAATAGACAATAATGTGCAGTAAAGGTAGGGCTTGACCTAGAACAAATTGCAATAGAAGTTTTTTTGGCTGTAAGGTTTTTTGGCTGTAAATTAACCACTTCCAGGTGTCCAAAAGTTGGAGACTTTTTATATGTTCATCAGAGGGACCTAATAAACAAGTTAAAGCCAAAAAACGTTGTTTGTAATACATTTATAGGGTCTAGGAGCAACCAGAAAAAAGTTATCTGTAAATTGAAGCTTTGGACGGCGGCCATCTTGAATTTATGCAAATTAACCACTTTCCCGGTGTCCAAAAGTTGGAGACTTTTTATATGTTCATCAGAGGGACCTAATAAACAAGTTAAAGCCAAAAAACCTTCTATTACAATTTGTTCTAAGTCCAGCCCTACTTTGACTGGTCTATAGGTATGAATGTGTGTGTGTGTGTGTGTGTGTGTGTGTGTGTGCGCCATTATCCACCCACCATGTGTGCACCCACCGTATCCAGCCAGCCTATAATAAGGGGTGTACTGGGTCCGCGGAGTACACATGGCCCTATAACACTCAAATTACCTACAGCTGAGGACTCTGATCACCCTGCGCGCTCTCTCTCTCTCTCTCTCTCTCATACTATTTATCATCACACCAGAACTAATAATAATATTCCCCACACTACACTGGTATAGGACATAATATGTGACAAGTCCCTTCCGATGTCCACTCTTTAGTATACAGACTGGACAACTGCCGCCATTATGTGCCCTTTCTATTATAGACCACCATTGTATTATGTGCATACCACTTCGTTTAATTCAGCAATTTAGCATTACTACTAATGGTATAAATCACAGAGTTAGTGTGGCGTAAATCTTATATATTACAGTACTATAGAATTTGTTATCGTACTAAAGTCATTGTATCAGTTTTTTGTGTTTTATTAACGAGTTTCGACAAAACATTTGAAAATAATATGCAACAATGTCCATTGTTTGTTGTAAATGAATATTATTGTTTAGTGAAGTCAAAATTCATGGTCCAACTTCAAAACCACAATAGTTACCATCACAGCCACAACCACCACTACCTCCACAACCATAACAACAACCACAACAGCTACCACCGCAACCACAACCTCCACAATTACTCCAACTACAATTGTATTTTGTTTGTGTGTGTTTATTGTTTTCTGTTGTGGTGTCCCTATTCTGACTCTGTCTTAAGTCGGCCACTCCCTAAAAAATAAAATAAAAAGGAAAACGGGGGAAAAATAGGAAAAGTGGGGATTGGGCCTGAGTATATAGAATAGAATAGAACAATTACCACAACCTTAACAACCACCACCACCCTAACAACTACCACCACAACCACCACACAGTCACCTCGGGCGGCTTGGGTTTTACATCACTCCAAGTTGACATTTACACATTTTCCATTTGATCCGCATGACATTTTAGCTGGCGATCCATATTAAGTAACCTTTCTGTATTCATCCCACCCCCTTCAGAACGACCAAGCAGTATTAAGTATTCTTTTGACAAACATCACACGTTTTTACAGCCAGGAGAAAATGTCAAACGTCCAAAACATTGAAGTTACTATATTAATATCGCCTCCTGTCCTGTATATCATAAGGTGCTCGCTCGTCATCGTTCTCTCGCTCTGTCTGTCTGTCTGTCTGTCACACACACACACTATCCAAGTTATATGTATTGGGTAACGTGCTTCTACTGGTGTTATAAAGATGGTATTTGCTGGTTAGCGTGACTCTTATAGATATTATATAACAGGTCTTGATATTAAGTCTTCAGTGCGGTGACAAGTTTATTTGTTTTGGTTTGGTTTTATATACAAATTTGAATACTGTTAGATGCAGGATACGGATCCAGTTTGTTCATCTATCAGTCTACACCATTCCAAAACTGTTGAAGGTGTAAGGGAAAGTTGACTGGACTTACAATGTTAATAGCATCTACCAAATGAGAGAGAGTGAGTGTGTGTGAGGGAGAGACAGAGTGTGTGTCTATGTGTGCGTGTGTGAGAGAGAATGAATGTGTATGAAAGATATAGTAAGAGTGTGTGTGTGTGTGTGTGTGTGTGTGTGTCTGTGTGAAAGAGTGTGTGTGTGTGTGTGTGTGGAAGAGAAAGAGAGAGAGGGGGGGGAGAGGTCGGACTGTCATTAAGGTGAAATACTAGTGTGAGGGGCACTGGTAGTGAGGGGGGGGGGGAGTACTGGTAGACTGGGGGTACTGGTAGACTGGGGGTGTACTGGTAGACTGGGGGTGTACTGGTAGACTGGGGTACTGGTAGACTGGGGGTACTGGTAAACTGGGGGGGGTTACTGGTAGACTGGGGGGTACTGGTAGACTGAGGGGTACTGGTAGACTGAGGGTACTGGTAGACTGGGGGGTACTGGTAGACTGGAGGGTACTGGTAGACTGGGGGGTACTGGTAGACTGGGGGCTTACTGGTAGACTGGGGGCTTACTGGTAGACTGGGGGCTTACTGGTAGACTGGGGGCTTACTGGTAGACTGAGGGGGTACTGGTAGACTGAGGGGTACTGGTAAACTGGGGGTTAATGGTAGATTGGGGGGTACTGGTAGACTGGGGGGTACAAATGAGTACAAAGGAAATCAAGCAATAATAGGTCTAGTCACGGTATAGTAACATAGAAGGTAGACGCACCGAATTTTTGAACTCATATACTATACATTAAGGCTTCTAAAAAGCACTAAACAGAATTCTATTAATTATTTTTATTTTGTGACTTCACGCTCAACCATGGTACCGTCATAATATAAGATATAGTTGTCGGAATAACGTTGATTATTCTATAAGCGAATATTCAGTGAAATATTCGTATACCATCGTTTGTTGACATAGGCTCCGCTATAGTGTTCTCTCTGGCCGTCAGAGGGCACCACCGTCCGTTCTTCTCCCACCATTTCGCTTCGTAGAAATCTATGTTCCCTCTAGCTGGCCATATGTTTATACAAATCATCTCTCCACATCCCCTAGGCCTTCATACACCCTCACACGCCATCACTGGGTGAAAGTTGATGAGTGTCAGAGGCAAACTACGTGAATTTAAAGGAAGTTGAGCAAGGGATAAACGCGAATCCGTTTAGTCCTACCTTTACTCCCGACCGACGAATCGAAAATCACCAACATCTTCGAAATATCTCTTCATATAAACTACACATATATCAAATAACAATGCTAACATGTAGATTGGGTCCTACTACAATAATATTATCGATATCAATCGACATTACTCTACATATTAGGTAATTAGGTCAACAAAAATATCATCTTATTTCCGTGGTAAAACGACGTCGGCTATATACTACCTCATAGCCGTACTGTATATATATTCTTCAAATGCAAAAAATAACTTTAGCAAATAGACTAGGGTCCTGTCACAGTATATGTCTATGTTTATCCATGTCATTTTACATTTTCGGTGGAAAACGCAATATACTGATCCTGTTAGAACACCATATTTAGCTTGGAAGACGGTACAGGAGTCATTCAGTGACGTCACGGAGGCCCAAACAAGTGACTGTCGTGGTTCCAATACTACCGCCATGCGCCTACCTCCTTATGTTACTATACCGTGGGTCTAGTGACCCCTCTAGGCTGCTTGTCCTCCAAGGCTGCTTGTCCTCCAAAACACTGAGGATCAAGTGTCCAAACAGTGGTTTAGAGTGGGTAAGAGAACATTGGGAAGATAACTACTGCCCTGGAACTAATGTCCGTGGCAGGATTAGTAAGGTAGTAGAGGACAGATGGGTGAGTAACATAACACAGTAAAGCGTCACATTTTTCCTTTGCCCCTCAACTTTCTCTTCATAATTGCTGAGGGGCACAGGGCCCTGGGTTGGGCTTTGGTTTCCCGGGCGTTTCTGCACCCTCCTCAGCTCCCCACCATGGAGTGGCTTCGGTCACCCAGGCTTTATTGTGGTCGGCAGGGAGGGTTCTGTGGAGGCGCTCGGTTATGGCCTTGGCCTTGCTTGGGGCCTTGGGGCTGTTCGGGCAGGCAGCTTGGCGAACAGCAACAACAACACAGTTATAAGTGATAACAAAAAATAAATAAATATATACACAAATCAATGTAAAAATCTCCCCTTAACAGCTAGCTACTGTACATACAACACAGCCACCCACTTGTACATCTAAGCAGCCCCCCCCCCCCCCCCCCCCTTCCCGTGCAAGTTCTTTTGAACAGAAGGTAAAAACATAAGAAGGTAAGACTCTTGAGGTGGTGGTGGAGGAGGTGGTGGTCTAGCTTGCTGTTTACAATTTGTGCTAAAAGGTCTTCTTTCATTTAGCGGACATAACGATGTGTATGTGCGTGCGTGCGGGATGGGGCTTTGAGTGAGTTAGTGCGCGTACCTGTCTGTGTGTGCGTGTGCGTGTGTGCGTGCGTGCGTGCGTGTGTGCGTGTGTGTGTGTGTGTGTGTGTGTGTGTGTGGAGGAGGGGTGGGGAGGGAGTTGTAGCTGTGTGGAGGTGAATGGATAAAAGTAGATTTGAGTGAAGGAGAGAAAGAGTGAGATTGAGTTTGTACATGCGCCAATAAGTTAGTACAGTATCAGTGTTATTTATATATACATATACATATATATATATATATATATATATATATATATATATATATATATATATATATATATATTATAATTATAATAATAACACTATGAAATAATTGGCCTGGAGGTCAGACGGAATTCGGAGAAGTCGTTTGTTTGCATTTGGGTATTCTGACTGCTATCAATTATACATGCTGGCACAATAATAGAGGTGAGAGTTGTACATGTAGCAAGTGACTGTGTGTGTGTGGGTGGGTGTGGGTGTGTGCCTGTGTGTGTGTGGCTGTGGGTGTGTAGATTTCATTACATTATGGTATAGCTTCCTCTTATGTGTGATTTGAGTTATATATTACAAGCACACGTACATACAATACATGCAGAAACCAACAAATACACACACACACACACACACACACACACACACACACACACACACACACACACACAATGATATCACAAGAGTGAGAAAGTATCAAAACATAGGAAGATTAATATAAAGAAGAAAACAATAGAAAACAAAAGAAAAAGCCATAATATATAGAACGAAGGAAGACAAACATAGATATAGTAGTTTCTTAGTGTTCTTATTGTTATCTAGAAATGAGTTTGCTAAAGGGACAAAGTAAACACTAAAAAATAACAATTATTATTATTATGACCTATAAACAATAATAATCCCCCGAGACAGACACTTATGAAGGCAAATCACACCAAGTTGTTCCGGAAGTAACAGGCACGGCAGGCACTTCAATCAATACTGTTTTTGTTCTTCAACTTGGCGTCACACGAGTTACTTTTGATTTATTGTGTTCAGGCAAGATTCGACCGTCAAGCTTTTCTTTAGTAATATTTCACGTTTTTTTTCTTTTCTTCTTTCTCTGTGTTATTTGCTTCTTCCTCTGTCTCTTATTATTTGGTTGTTTCTCTGTCCACTTCCATTCTCTTCTTCTTCATTTGTCTCCTTTATTTCTTCTTGTCTCTTAGCCTTCTTCCTCTTATTCATCTCGTACATTTGGAATCCCATTACGCCATTAGACAGTACACTAGGACCATACGGCTGGGACAGTGTAGATAGCAGAGAAGGGGTGTTGTAGATAGAAGCTGTTGGAATGGCTTTGGTGTGTGTGTTTATCTGTCTCCTTTGCTTCTTCCTCCGTCTCTTCACCGATGTCGACAATGATAAAATACTAGATAGAAGCCCCCAACCCCCGGCCCGGACCCTTGTGGAGGTGGAATACACGAAGTTGGTTCACAAGTAACTGGTGTCGGTCACGTCAGGCAGGCGGAGTGTTGTTCAGTGGGTCATTATTATACTTTGATTATTACTTCCTCTCTTCTTGTATTGACCTTCTTTATTCTTCTTCCTCTGCCTCTTCTTCTTCTTCCTATGCCTCTTCTTCTTCTTCATATGACTCTTCTTCTTCTTCCTATGCCTCTTCTTCTTCCTATGCCTCATCTTCTTCTTCCTATGCCTCTTCTTCTTCTGCTGGATGTTAGTGGCGCCCCAGCTTGATCTACGGTCATGGCTTACCATAACCTTACCTGCACTGGCGGATATTAGAGGTGTGGTTGACCAGTGTCGCATGTACACATTTATATGCTAGCACCTGATCAGCAGGATCGAGCTAATTACAATGGTTACAGACTACATCCACATCCACAACCATCCAACAGTACAGTAAGCATATAAAGGCGATTAATTCGCGGCCACCCCATCTCGAGGATTACGACGTCTTCTATCTATCTATCTATCTATTGCCTGACGCCGTGATCCCCGAAGCGGTGGGAGATTACAGCCAGTAGGTTGTGGAGTAACTAGTGTGGGTCACGTGAGCCACTTTACCTCCATCGCTGACAAGTGGAGCTCGGGGACCGTTGCTACAGTTTACTCCACTTATTACAGTACTTTCTCACTTCTACATTTCTTATTTCAACCCTTCGCGTGGTCGTAAGCATACAACACTAGGTATTGAGCCTGCCTGTCTGGAAACCAACAATGCCAAAATAAATAATAATACAACAATATACTACCATTCCAAAGAAACAATAAACGTGCCAAAATAACTGAAGCATAAAACCCAACTAAAGAAAAGCAATAACAATAATAATAATAATAGAAAATACAGCAATAATACTACTAATAATAATAGTAATAATAGGAACAACACAATGAATATCCCGAGCAGCTAGGTGAAAAATAGCTTCATCAAGACATATATATATACAGGTGGATTTAATTATCAAGGATTTTTAAACACCCTTGCTTTGATGTAGGTCGATCACAGGGGATCACTCACACGTTCATTATACACAAAACAAACGTACATCATTAGTACATTACATATATTCATTAATGTATACATACATACGTTCACATTACATGCTTACATAATTATCTACGTATACACATTCTGTACAGCATACATATAGTTTTTATCATATAAATTCAACACATACACTCACACGCACGCACACACACACGCGCACTCACACACACACATACATCCCTCCCCCCCCCCCCCCCCACATACACACACACACATTGGTTACCGATCTTAGAGGGAAGGATACGGCATAAAAGAATGGCTGGGTTTGCGATCATTGACACACAATATATATATATATATATATATATATACGAATGTTCTGTGTTTCTTATGATGAACGATATTGGCCTAGTTTGTAGAGACCTTTTCTATGAGGCCCCTTCAAACGATTCTACAGAATAGGGGGATGATTGGGTGTACAGTCTCGGTCAAGAGGTGTGGCAGTCTTGGTTCTTATTATATTTTATTTATTTTATTATCTTTTATTCTCTTTTGTTTTATTTTGTTTATTTTTTATTTATTTTTTGGGGGGAGGGGGGTTGTAGACTTCTAGCATGTGTGTTGAGAGACTTGAATTGACTTAACAAACTTGGCTTAATAAACATAATTTGACATAATAGACTTGGCTTGACCTAAAAGACATAACTTGTTTGGCGATAATAAGACGCTTCACCCCATTCAGTTGTCGATTTTTTTTCCCGTGGGAGCAACAGCGAGCCTGTAAATTAGAAGAAATCGGTCTTCGGTCTGGATATTTTTGTATCTAGAATAATGTACAAATTTAGCGTTAAGGAGGTCTGGGTGGGAATATTTTCTTAATTTGAAAGAAGTCAGGGAAGGCGTTTGTGTTAGCCCGGCCTAGGCTAACACAAACGCCTGAGGTCGCTCAAAGACAACTGCAGAGGTGTTCTCATAAATATATTAACCCCTTAAGCTTATTCTGGCTATCATTAGACGATTTTAGTAGCTTAGGAAGGATCTGTGTTCATTAGAAGGGTACAGAATATTTCAACCCTCTGACTCCCATATGCCTTTACTATTCTGAACAAAGTCGTCTATTAACAGCCAAAAAACAGAACACCATTGTGTCATCATATCTTGTAAGTGTTAACTTTTATCAATATGATTATAGTAATTACCAACTTATTCAAGCTTGAGACTTGATCTTTACTTTTTAACAAGTAACCGACCTAGATATGAGATTTTATGTTTTGTTTTGTTTTTCTGATGTGTTGTGATGTCCCTATTCGGGCTCTGTCTCGAGTCAGCCACCCCCATAAAAAATAAATAATTGGGGAAGGTGCCAGAGTATACACATATACAACTTCATTTTCCGAAGAAAGAATCTTTAGCAACTAGGTAGTAACAATGACAAAATTCCAAGAGCAAATTACTATATGAGAAGGGATTACAATGATGTGCTAGTTTTGGATAATTAACATATTAACTATACTCTGTTTATTTTCAGCTGACGATAAAGTGAATCCCTGAGCAGCTAATTTCTCGATACTTAATTTGGACAAATATGAAACTACTATGTCTGTGCATCATAATAAGACCAAGTTTATATAATTAGCACTACATTTCACTACAAAATCTTCAAAATCACTGAGAAATCTTGATGGGAACTTTGCAATTTACCGTCAGTTGAAAAGAAACAGAATATAGTACGTAAATTTGACTATTAACCCCTTCTTTACCGACTACATCTTCTTCACTTTATTTTGGCTACCATGAGACGACTTTATTCAGCTTTGGAAGGACGTCTACCAATTAAAAGCTACAGACTATCTCAATTTATCCTTTTAGCTACCATATATCCTTCCTAAGCTTCATAAAACCGCCTAAATATAGCTGAAATAAAATACAAAAGACGTCGCCGGAAGAGAAGGGGTTACCAACAGAATAGGTCTACTATTAATATGGTGACAACATTAGTATCACCCACTAATTGATAAACTTTGTACCTACCTTAGCATTGACAGGACCATGAACATGAAGAGATGGGTTGGATGTGAAAGAGATCTGCCATGTGTAGATCATTCGGCTTTCTGCAGAGTCCCGTTTTCTTATGTTCCGCGATGAAGGAAGGGTTTGGACGACTCCCATCGCAGCACAGACCCTACAAAATCTCCGGCTACTATTCGATACAGGGGCCACATTTACAAAACAAACACCTTAATTTCTCAAAGCTTAACATTCGGATTCTTGAGAGATTGTAATTTTAGCCTGTCACAAAACGAATATCTTAATTGGCCAAAGCTTCAGATTCGAACTCTTGATGGAGAGATTAGGAACTTTAGTCTGTCACAAAACGAAAGTCCACTTCCATAAATTCGGCTTAGCAAAGATCTCTCACCAATAATCAACTCCACAGGGTATAAAATCAAGGAGAGTTCCATAAATTCGGCTTAGGAAGGATCTCTCACAAATATAATAAGGTGCGTTTTATCAATCCGGCAGTCACATAAACCGAGTTCATACGAGGGGAGGGTTTTGCAGGGCCTGTGCTCCTCCGGCCAGACTTACCATTGGTTTCCTTCATTTGTTTCCGTATTTTTCTTTGTCCTTTTGGATTTTCCATTCTTGCTAATTCCATCTGGAAATACATAGAAAATATGGTTAATAATAATGATAATAGTAATAATAATAGTAATAAAAATAATAATAATACAGTAGTAATAATAATAATAATAATAATAATAATAATGTTAAAAATTATCTTCAGGTCTTTAAAAATGGGGATATTTGTATTTCTTTGTTAATTTATTTAAACAATATCACGTGCAAAGAGAAGAAAATATGAACATACATAGATAACAGGAGAATAATATTTATTCCGCAGGAAGTCACATAATAGTGAAAACAATGGAATAGTCACCTCACTGATATAATTTTAAGGGAAGGATGTAGTATCCGGGTGTACGGTCCAACGGTAGTCATGTTTACATAGGTCGATCGCTCGCGGTTAAGTTCCCGTATATTTGTTCTGTTATTTGACCCCTGCTGGCAATATGTATGATGATGACAATAAGTCATGGGGGGTGAGGGGGGAAAAAGCCCCCCTTCAACCTATTCTTGTATCCCACGGCAGTCAAAATAGACGGGAACATGATTGCAAGCGTCCGTGTAGTGTAAGGCGGGCGGTCCACCCGGTAACTACATTCTTGCCAATTTTAATATGTTTCGCTTACTGAAATGAGGAAATTGATAAAAATACAACTTTGTGCAATCTGCCTGTAGATTAGAACACCATGTTTTGTACACTGGTTATTCTCTCAGACCCCTATGTACCCCCTGAGAAGTGCAAATGTACCCCTGGGGGTACATGTACCTCAGGTTGGGAACCCTTGGGGCCCTAGGGGAATAAACTAAAATACATTGCTCGAAAATGACAAAAGCAAACTGTCTTCAATAATAATTAAGCAAAAATAGCATAATAACCTACAAGAATTCGGATCAGACAGTGCTAAGTATCATTTATAACAATATCAGATACAAATACATGTACTTGATCTTGGGTGAATAATCAAAACAATACTAATAATTAATTTGAAATATGTCTTACAATTATTAACCCCTTCTGTACCGGCGACGTCTTAATTCTATATAATTCAGTATAATAAGGGCCTCCAGCAATTAACAGGCTTAGAACTATCTCACTTAACCCCTTTTACTACCACAGATCCTTCCTAAACTGCACACAATTGTCTAAATATAGCAATAATAAAATAAAGAAGACGTCGCCGGTACAGAAGGGGTTAAAGTGAGTATACTGTATGTTTTATTTTATTTTTATTTTTTATTTTATTTTTTACATTAGAAAAAAACAAAAACATACTGTGTTTGAAATACTGGCCCCATGCCTCCAAAATGTCGTAGGGGGGAGTTGTCCCGTCTCTGTAGTGGAGAGCCGGTTGAATGGGTTTCCATTTGCCAGCAATGAATGGAGGGGGTCTAGACAGGGGGGTGGAGGGGCCGGGGAGTGGAGGCAATTGGTGGGGAGAGGGTGGATATGAGTGGTGGAGAGTGAGGATATGAGTGGTGAAGAGGGCTGGGAGTGAGTGGTGGCGAGGGGAGGGTAGATGAAGTGGGCAGGAGAGGGTAGAATATGAGTGGTGGAGAGGACAGGGAGTGAGTCGTGGAGAGGGCAGGGTATGAGTGGTGGAGAGGGGAGAGTAGAAGTGGTGGAGAGGGGAGTGTAGAAGTGGTGGAGAGGGGAGTGTAGAAGTGGTGGAGAGGGGATGAGTAGAAGTGGTGGAGGTGAATGGAGAGGTCTGGACGGGGGAGTGAAGGCAATTGGTGGGGAGACGATATGAGTGGTAGAGAGGGAAGGTATGAGTGGTGGATAGGGAGGATATGATTGGTGGAGAGGGAGGATATGATTGGTGGAGAGGGAGGATATGCGTGATGGAGAGGGAGCATATGAGTGGCAAAGAGGGTGGAAAGTAATCACAAAAATAAATAAGTTATAGGAATAATAGTGAATTAGTGAATATTAGTGTTTGTTGTAATAGTTTAACCCGAAAATGGTGAAAATTTGCAAATAATCTATATGGGTAAAATACTGTCATGTAATAGATCCTCGGGAAGCCTTCTGTCAAAACCAACCAAGCGTGCCAATTTTCTGCACAAGCGCAAAACTAAAATAATACTGAGCACGACTTAACATTAGCGGATCGGATTATTATTTTTTTTTTTTTTTTTTTTTTTTTTGGCTTTAGACTGGTTTGGCCATTTTAGAGATATGTTCATCTTTATTGCCTGCAAGACCCCCTTTAAGTTTAAACAAATAAAATAATAAAAAAAACTTCCAGAATGTTCCGGAAGCTTCCAAATGGATTGGTGTGTGCGTATGTGTATGTATGCCTATGTGTGTTTAACCTATGTATGTCTATTTGTGTTTAACCTATGCGCGCAAGTGTGTCCAACATTACCAGCACATGTGTGATTATGACTGCGCGTTCCACCTTGTATGTGCGTACGAGTGTGTAAGTATCTGTGTGCGTGTGTATGTGTGCTTGGGTGGGTGGGTGGGTGTGTGCCTGTCTGTATAGGTGTGAGTGCGCCTGTGTGTGCCTGTGTATATGTGTGGTTATATATATGTGTGTGGGAGGGGGGAAGAGGGGGGGGGGGGGGGGGGTGAGGGAGTAAGGGCGTGAGTGTGAGGGGAGATAATGAAAGAAGAGTAAGTGCACGGCGGAGGATGAGGCAGGAGAGGCTATTGTCTCCCACGTCACAATGGTACCATGAAGAAGAGTTGGAGAGAGAGAGAGAGAGAGAGAGAGAGAGAGAGAGAGAGAGAGAGAGAGAGAGAGAGAGAGAGAGTGTGAGACAGACAGACAAGAGACAGACAGAGAGAGCGAGAGCGAGAGCGAGAGAGCGAGAGAGAGCGAGAGAGCGAGAGAGAGCGAGCGAGCGAGAGCGCGCACCACAAGAGAATCCCAGTCACCCTCAACTCCCAACACAGAATATGTCCGGCCCTACGTATAATCTGAATTGGCGACATGGTTAATATGTATTAATAATAATATCATGAACAGTAATTCAACACATACGGTATAGTGTTGCAATATAGCAGTCGCCAATAAAACTACCGTTATCTTGTGTCATACAAAAAAAGAATAAAAAAACAAAATATTATATACAACACACACACACTCATATCATAACCACACCATCATCATCCTCACCAACTTCCCCTCCCCCCACCCCTCATCACCATCATCTCCACCCCCACCATATCTATTTCTAACACGACCCACCTCCCCTCACCATAACCACACCATATTATCTCTCACCACCTGCCCCTCCCTCCCCTCACCTCAACCCCCCTCTCTCACTATCACCACCATCTTCCCCCCACCCCACCTCCCCTCACCATAACCACACCATATTCTCTCTCACCACCCCCCCCCCCCCCCCCCTCTCACTATCACCACCATCTTCCCCCCACCCCACCTCCCCTCACCATATTCTCTCTCACCACCTGCCCCTCCCTCCCTCCCCTCACCTCCACCCCCCCCCCCCCCCCCCCCTCCCCACCACTACCTCCATCCTCTTCCCTCAACAATAAACCGATTAATATAATATTATTATTATTACATAACCACACCATCATTCCCCCTCCCCCACCATAACCACACCACCACCAGCCCCCCTCCCCACCATCCCATTCCCCCCCCCCCCCCACCATAACTACACCACCAGCAGCCCCCCCTCCCCACCATCCCATTCCTCCCCCCCCCCCCCTCACCCCCACCAGCCCCCCTCCCCACCATCCTCACCCCCACCATAACTACACCACCACCAGCCCCCCTCCCCACCATCCCATTCCCCCCCCTCACCCCCACCATAACCACACCACCACCAGCCCCCCCCCCCCCCCCCCATCACCGCCACCGCTACCCCCCCTCCACATTATTAGCTCCGCCGCCATTTAATTGAGGGAATTAGTAAGCAATTTGCACCGGCTCGCCATTAGCCAGCCACTCGGTAGTCACACGGGTAATAAACCGGTACCACACCACATATTTGACCATCAGCTGCTTTCCCCAACTTAATTCTATATGGTACGAGGAAGGGTCGGTTTCGCTCCATTAGTTAAATATTTTAAGATGTTTCAACATATTAGTTTGGCGACAATAAGACACTTCATCCCATTCAGGTGTAGACTTTTTTTATCTGGACAAGTGATAGCGAGCCTGTAACTTAGAAGAAATCGGTCTTCAGCCAGGACTTTTTCAGTCGAAAAAAATACAAATTTAGCTTGAAAGGAGTTTGGGTGGGCATTTATTTGTTATATATATTTTGTTAAGGAAGTCTGGAAAAGCGTTTTTGTTAGCCTAGGAGACAAGCTAAAATACATTGCTCGAAAATGGCTGGATCAAGTAAACTCCTCTATAATCATTAAACAAAATAGCTGGATCAAGTAAACTCCTCTATAATCATTAAACAAAATATCCTAACTCCCAAGAGGTAGGAGCAAACAGTATTAAGGAGGATCCCTTTTTTTATTTTTTGTTTAAGTGGATGAGGGAGACAAAAGGCAAACCTGCCTGTGAGCCTCCCCCAGAGTTGAAAGAGTGACAAGGGTAGCCGACTCAAGACAGAGCAAGAACAGGGAAAACACAAAAGAATTATACTATAGAAAATAATCTACCTCTGATCTTGCTTCCGATTCCAATGTGAAAGAGTCTGAAAATAGTAGGAAAAAATACAAACTTGCTCAATTGCTTCACAAGAGTTTTTTTCGGCAATTTTTGATCCACAACTTTTTGGCAACATTTTAAAGCCCCTGTCAAACGAGCAATTTTTTCCGTCAATTTTCCATGAGCAAGTTTGTTCTCGTATTATTTATGAACGTTTTTGCACTGGTATCGGTAACTAGACTGAGGTAGATTATGTTAGGCGACTGAATTCTGATAAAGTGCATTCATTTAAGTTTCCAGGGGAGGTTCCTCTCACACCGCTCTCCTAGACAAAGTTGAAAGGAAGGCCTTTCGTATCATTAACTCCCGTCCACTCACCAACTCTCTGCAATCTCTCTCTCTCCGCCGCTATGTTGCATCTCTCTCGCTATTCTATCGCTACTATAATAATCAGTGTTCCTCAGAGCTATCCCAGTGCATACCACCTCCTTTACGTAGGGCACGTGGTACCCGTCTTGCAACTCAATCCCACCCCTACTCTGTGAAACTCTCCAACCCAAGAGTGAAACGTTACTCTCAAACTTTCTTCTACTCAACAGCTAAGCTCTGGAACTCTCTCCCAGAATCAGTCTTTCCCTCTTCCTATGACTTAAATTGCTTCAAACTCCGTGTGTCCAGGCATTTTGGCTCGAACGTCCCTTGATTTTGGCCATGTCACTCTTTCAACTATGGGGGAGGCACTCGCTATAGGCAGTTATGCCTTTTGCCTCCCTCAATCACATAGAAAAAAAAAAAAAAAATGCCCGTAAAAATTGCTCGTGACTTCGGCTTAAGACTGTCTTATACGGTGATATCGACAACTAGACCCCAAGATAAATGATCAAAGGAGACACAAATCTATTCCCAAGTCCATATCAATAGTCGATATTAAAGTCCATATTAAAAGCTCATAATAAAGTCCATATCAAAGTACACAACAAAGTTCATATCAAAGTCCATATCAAAAGTCGATATTAAAGTCTATATCAAAGTTCATATCAAAGTCCATACCTAAAGTCCATGTCAAAAGTTCATATCAAAGTTCATATCAACAGCTCATATTATTCCATATCAAAGTCGATATTATAGTCCTTATCAAAGTACACAACAAAGTTCATATCAAAGTCCATCTCAAAAGTCGATATTAAAGTCCATATTAAAGTCCATATCAAAGTTCATATGAAAAGTCCATGTCAAAAGCTACAAAGTCCATATAAAATTTCATATCAATAGTCCATAATGGGGTGGGGACACTTATTACAAGCAGCATTGCCTTTTCTCTTCTTCATACATATAGGAAAAGTAATAATAAATATATTTAATTCCATAGCAAAATCCTGCAGACCAGAATTGCGGAAACAAAATTAAAAAATAAATGGCGGGTAAATTCGCTCCCATGTGAATCCGCCGTAAATACCCCCCCCCCCCAATAATAATAATGGCGGGGCAATTACTTAGTCCCCGTGATGCGCCGAGACAGATAATTATGAGGGAAAGAGGGGGAGGGGGAGGGGGGGGAATTATTATATATATTTTAGTGAGCAAATACACGCCCTCCAATTGACTCCACATTAAACGCAACATAATGGTGTGTGTTTATCGCGGGTAGGAGGAGGAGGAGGGGGGGGGGGGGGAAGCTATTTCTTTGGCCTTTTGTTCTTATCTGACGTTTGGTTGTTGTGTTTAAGGGGGTCAGCTGGGGGGTTTTCTCCTTCTCTCCTTTTCTCTCTTTCTCTGGCTTGTATCCATTCGGCCCCATTCTGCCAACTGTTTTAAGACGTTTATCCTCATCCAGGTGTCGATTTCTTCCTGGCGAGCGATAGCGAGCCATCATTGTATGGAGAAATCCGGCTTCGCCGGAGAAATTTTTCTATCGAAAAATTTACAAATTTAGCTTGCTGTCAAAAGAAAATACATTTATATGCTGGCTCACTACCGCTCGCCAGGAAATAGTGACACCTGGATGGGGTAAACGTCTTAAAACAGTAGGCTATATGGGGCCGAATGGATATAAGCCAATGTGAGAGGGAGAGAGAGAGAAAAAAAGCGAGGATGGCCCCCTTAAATTAAATATAATAGAGATATATCTGACACACACACACACACACACACGAAGGGCAACACACACATACAAGTAGACAGACACACACACCTACATAGAATATATACACACCAAAGGCACACATACAAACACATATAGCTATAGATAGATAGATAAACAGAGACAGACAGATTATATAGTACGGTACTGACCAGTCGGAGTATAGTGTTTGCTACCATACAGTACCGGTATATACCATTTGACCTGTTGGGCTAATTTAGTTAAGTGGAGGAGGTAGATAAACAGAATACCTAGATACATAGATAGACGGACAGACAGATAGATAGATAGATAGATAGACAGATAGACGGATAGATAGACATATATATAGATAGATATATAGATAGATAGATAAATAGAGATAGATAGATAGATAGACAGACAGATAGACGGATAGATAGATACATAGATAGACATATATAGATAGATATATAGATAGATAGACAGATAGATAGATAAATAGATAGATAGAGATAGACAGAGAGTATAGCCAGTCAGAGTGAACTGTTTGCTACCTTTGGACTTGTTAGGGGTAATTTCGTTAAGTGAGGCAGGGGGAAGATAGATAGATAGATAGATAGATAGATAGATAGATAGATAGATAGATAGATAGATAGATAGATAGATAAATAGATAGATAGATAGATAGACAGACAAAAATAATAAGACACACAGGGAGAGTGATCTGTTTGTTACCTGTGGACCTGTTTGGAGTATTTTGGTTAAGTGAGGCAGGATAGATAGATAGATAGATAGACAGAGAGTATTAGCCAGTCAGAGTGAACTGTTTGTTACCTTTGGACCTGTTTGGAGTATTTTGGTTAAGTGAGGCAGGATAGATAGATAGATAGATAGACAGACAGTATTAGCCAGTCAGAGTGAACTGTTTGTTACCTTTGGACCTGTTTGGAGTATTTTGGTTAAGTGAGGCAGGATAGATAGATAGATAGATAGATAGATAGATAGATAGATAGATAGATAGATAGATAGATAGATAGATAGACAGACAGTATTAGCCAGTCAGAGTGAACTGTGTGTTACCTTTGGACCTGTTTGGAGTATTTTGGTTAAGTGAGGCAGGATAGATAGATAGGTAGATAGGTAGGTAGATAGATAGATAGATAGATAGATAGATAGATAGATAGATAGATAGACAGACAGTATTAGCCAGTCAGAGTGAACTGTTTGTTACCTTTGGACCTGTTTGGAGTGTTTTGGTTAAGTGAGGCAGGATAGATAGATAGATAGACAGACAGTATTAGCCAGTCAGAGTGAACTGTTTGTTACCTTTGGACCTGTTTGGAGTGTTTTGGTTAAGTGAGGCAGGATAGATAGATAGATAGATAGATAGATAGATAGATAGATAGATAGATAGATAGATAGACAGTATTAGCCAGTCAGAGTGAACTGTTTGTTACCGTTGGACCTGTTTGGAGTATTTTGGTTAAGTGAGGCAGGATAGATAGATAGATAGACAGACAGTATTAGCCAGTCAGAGTGAACTGTTTGTTACCTTTGGACCTGTTTGGAGTGTTTTGGTTAAGTGAGGCAGGATAGATAGATAGATAGATAGATAGATAGATAGATAGATAGATAGATAGACAGTATTAGCCAGTCAGAGTGAACTGTTTGTTACCTTTGGACCTGTTTGGAGTATTTTGGTCAAGTGAGGCAGGATAGATAGATAGATAGACAGACAGTATTAGCCAGTCAGAGTGAACTGTTTGTTACCTTTGGACCTGTTTGGAGTGTTTTGGTTAAGTGAGGCAGGATAGATAGATAGATAGATAGATAGATAGATAGATAGATAGATAGACAGTATTAGCCAGTCAGAGTGAACTGTTTGTTACCTTTGGACCTGTTTGGAGTATTTTGGTTAAGTGAGGCAGGATAGATAGATAGACAGACAGTATTAGCCAGTCAGAGTGAACTGTTTGTTACCTTTGGACCTGTTTGGAGTGTTTTGGTTAAGTGAGGCAGGATAGATAGATAGATAGATAGATAGATAGATAGACAGTATTAGCCAGTCAGAGTGAACTGTTTGTTACCTTTGGACCTGTTTGGAGTATTTTGGTTAAGTGAGGCAGGATAGATAGATAGATAGATAGATAGATAGATAGATAGACAGACAGTATTAGCCAGTCAGAGTAAACTGTTTGTTACCTTTGGACCTGTTTTGGGTAATTTGGTTAAGTGAGGCAGGAGGAAGGTAGATAGATAGATACACAGGTAGATAGATAGATATCGTAGATAGATAGATACGGTAGATACAAAAATAGGCCTAGATAAATAGATAAATAAATAAAGATAGATAGATACTCCCAATCTTTCTTCTATTCAAAAGATGAGCTCTGGAACTCTCTCCCTGAATCCATCTTTCCCTCATTCTATGACTTACATTGCTTCAAACTCAGTGTGTCCAGACATTTTGGCTCGAATATTCCTTGATTTTGGCCTTGTCACTCTTTCAACTCTGGGGAGGCACTCGTCACAGCTAGTTTTGCCTTTGTATCCCTCATCCGCACAGAAAATAAAAGATAGATAAGTAGATAATAAGATAGATAGATTGATTGATTAGATAGACAGATAGATAGATAGATAGATAGATAGATAGATAGATAGTACCAGTCCGTCAGAGTAAAGTGTTTGCTACCGTTGGACCAGTTTGGGGTAATTAGCTAGAGGGAGAAGTATGTAGATGACGGAAGGACGAATAAAGGAGGGAATATGAACACGATAATGATAATGATATGAGAGAGAGAGAGAGAGAGAGAGAGAGAGAGAGAGAGAGAGAGAGAGAGAGAGAGAGAGAGAGAGAGAGAGAGAGAGAGAGAGAGAGAGAGAGAGAGAGAGAGAGAGAGAGAGAGAGAGAGAGAGAGAGAGAGAGAGAGAGAGAGAGAGAGAGAGAGAGAGAGTATGTGAAGTTAACTATAGAAAGTATGAGGATAAATATGAATATTGATATAACTAATAAGGGGCATTTGGTAGAGCGCATATTTCCGCCTACGCTGACTGATTGTTTACCATTAGTAGCATAAGCCTAAATTTTCTTCTGGATCTAGGTTCCACGATATGATCCGGATCGCCTCCTAAATTAAACCACTTCTTCCTTGCCGCATGTTCTATCTTTTCACCAAATTTCGTGAAAATCAGTACATAACTTTGCGAGATAAACAAACAGGTAGACAGACAAACAAACAAGCGAACATATATACTCCGTCCAATTTCGTTGGTGGAGGTAAAAACTAGTACTTGTCAGAGTGGAGTGTTTGCTATGCCTGGATCTGTTTGGGTTAAGGGGAGACACAGTTTTTCTGGACCCCCTTCTCCCTAATGTTTAGCCCTACTAATTTTGAGATTTTAAGACGTTGGTTCCATTAGTTTGGGGATTTTATTACCTTTCACCCCATTTCTTGTCAATATTAGAACCCTTCGTGCCATTTAGGTGTAGATTTTTTCCTGACGAGCGATAGCGAGCCTGTAATATTAGGAGGAATCGGCCTTTGGCCGGGACATGTTTCTACCGAAAAATGTACAAATCTATCTTGAAAGGGGGTCTAGGGGGTGTTTTCTAAGCTTGATGGAGGTGTAAGGAGAAACTAAAAAAATATATGAATAAATGAATTAATAGACCAAACAAACAACCACGGTCCCCTTAATTTGGTAAAGTGGAGACGGGAGATGATATAAGTGCTGATAAAGGAAGGGATAAGGAATATATTAAGATGTTATTGAGACAGGCACAGTAGATAAACAATAGCTATATACGAATAGATAGAGAAAACTGATAGATAGGTGCATAAATATATTTATTTTATTTTTTTGTTCTATGTGATTGAGGGAGGCAAAAGGCAGAACTGCCTATAGCGAGTGCCTCCCCCATAGTTGAAAGAGTGACAGGGCCAAAATCAAGGGACGTTCGAGCCAAAATGCCTGGACACACGGAGTTTGAAGCAATTTAAGTCATAGGAAGAGGGAAAGACTGATTCTGGGAGAGAGTTCCAGAGCTCAGCTGTTGAGTAGAAGAAAGACTGAGAGTAACGTTTCACTCTCGGATTGGAGAGTTGCACAGAGTAGGGGTGGGATTGAGTTGCAAGACGGGTACCACGTGCCCTACGTAAAGGTGGTATACACTGGGAAAGCTCTGAGGAACACTGATTATTATAGTGGCGATAGAATAGCGAGAGAGATGCAACATTGCGGCGGAGAGAGAGAGAGATGGCAGAGAGTTGGTGAGTGGACGGGAGTAAATGATACGAAAGGCCTTCCTTTCAACTTTGTCTAGGAGAGCGGTGTGAGAGGAACCTCCCCACACATGTGAACAATACTCAATACAATATATATATATATATATATATATATATATATATATATATATATATATATATATATATATATATATATATACAGTATATATATATATATATATATATATATATATATATATATAAAGTATGTGTACCGGTATATATAAAGTTGTATGGTATATTGGTATTCCTCTATTCCCCAAACCCTTGGAACTATGAATATGAGACTTGGTATAGATACTCATGGGATATGAGTATCATATTCAGGTTACCATATTAGACGGTATTCTTTAGTTTGTAATCAACCTCTACGACTCAAATGGGTAAATACGATCTCAATAAACCCTCTTGATAACATAGGTCATTCTTAAACTGCACAAAATCATCTAATTTTAGCCAGAATCAAAGGTCATAATGATGTCATGGTGCTGAAGGGGTTAAGCTAAAAACATAAATTAAACCAAAAATAATACTATATCATAACCTTGGGGGTATGTGATCCCTGCAATGTTTACTATCATACTGCTTCCCACTTCAGATAACAGGATTATTCTTTAAAGGGGGTTTTCTGAACCCCCTTCTCCCTCATCTTTAACCCTATTAGTTTTGACATTTTAATACGTTCACCCCATTAGTTTGGCAATTTTAAGACCTTTCGTGCCATTCAGGTGTCCATTGTTTTCGTCGCGAGCAATAGCGACCCTACAATTTAGGAGAAAGCGGCCTTCGGCGCCGGGACATTTTCTACCGAGAAATGCAAAAATGCATCTCGAATGGGGGGGGTCTTGGGAGAGAGCAGATAATGATGGTGATGGAACTGTGATGATGATGATGGCATTGGTGGTGGGTGATGATACAGCTACAGCATGGTAAATTAATCTGATAGGTACCCTATAGCTACATGTATTTCACCTCTGAGAGAGAGAGAGAGAGAGAGAGAGAGAGAGAGAGAGAGAGAGAGAGAGAGAGAGAGAGAGAGAGAGAGAGAGAGAGAGAGAGAGAGAGAGAGAGAGAGAGAGAGAGAGAGAGAGAGAGAGAGAAACTGAAAAAGACTGATTGGAAAACATGAGAGGGTAAATTAGTGTGTGTGTGTGTGTGTGTGTGTGTGTGTGTGTGTGTGTGTGTGTGTGTGTGTGTGTGTGTGTGTGTGTGTGTGTGTGTGTGTGTGTGTGCGTGCGTTTGTGTGTGTGTGGGTCTGTGTGAGTGAGTGTGTGTGTGTGTGTGTGTGTGTGTGTGTGTGTGTGTGTGTGTGTGTGTGTGTGTGTGTGTGTGTGTGAAAAACAGACGGTATAAACACACTTGTGGAGATCGTCAAATATGTGACGTCATTGTTGGAAGAGCGATTCAGATGGAATTGGATCTTGATTAATAACTCCTCCCTCCCTCCTCTCTCTCTCTCTGTCTGTATGTCTGTCTGTCTCTCTCTCTCTCTCTCTCTCTCTCACACACACACACACACACACCACAAAACAGACATAATTATAAACACATTCACTCATTTCATTTTATGCTCTCTCTCTCTCTCTCTCTCTCTCTCTCTCTCTCTCTCTCTCTCTCTCTTATAACAATAGTTTAGTTACAATATGAGCAAAAACACGGACCCGTGGCTAGAAGTTATAATTGGAGAGGTTCACCACTAGTATATGTATAAATATTATTGCATAAGATCTGTTCTACCTGAATCCAATTTCAGTCAGAAGCTAAAAATAGATCTTCAGTAGAACAGTTTAACCCTATTAAGAAACGAAAGATAGCATTTTGCACACTCTGCAATGAGTGTAATGAATTAAACTATCAATCCTTTTCCACTTAACCCCTTGAGGATTATGACGCCTCTTGACAGTTTATTCTGGCTAATATTAGAAGATTTCATTAAAATTAGGAAGGGTATATGGAAGTCAGAGAGATAATTAAACTAGTATTTACCCCTTTGATACCCATAGATCTTTCAAGTTGCATAAAATCATCTAATGATTGCCAGAACAAATTGTGGAAAAGCGTCATGATCCTCAAGTTGTTTTTTGTTTTCTATATTCCAACTACTTTCTCTCGGGCATAGGCTGAGAGCCTGTACATTCAACCGTTCTACATTGAACGGTGAAGCCCGTGAGGTCTCGTTCCAGTCTAGGGGGTGAGACATGTGAAGCACTTTTAGTTGCAACCAGCCCCTGCCATCTTGCCTTCGCAGGATGCATGGGGCTTAGTTGTTCACTCATGGCTCGAAGCAGCCCCACCTCTGAAGCTGCCTTGCTCCAGTGCTTCACTGCCTCACCTCCTAGACTCGGACCCTCACTCTCCGAACGCCACCTATTGAGCAATGAACCCACTAGGCATTGACCCCCTATAGCATATTTGAATATGGGAATATTCATACAGTGTTATTTAATCAGAGAACAATGAGGGTATTTATTTGGCGTTTCGGTGGGCTTTGTGGTAATGCACTTATACTAGGTACAGCATATTCCATCCCAATAATATCTTCCCATTGACATATCGGGATTCGAACCTGGGTCCATTGGATTACCAGTCCAGTGGCAAGACCACTCCACCACACCTCCCCTATAAGAGTTAAGGTTAAGTTAAAGTTAAGGTTAAGAATATCTCCCCGGAAGAGACCGTAAGACCTTCGAGATACTACATACTCCTAGCAGCTCCGTGTAACGCTCTGGTCTGTGCCTCCCCTACACAATTTTCCATCATGTAAGCATCAAACCGTGCCCTCTAGAATGGCTCTCTGTTTAGCCTCTTTCTTTTTCTCCTTTCCATTATCTGTCGCCTCAGGGTGTGTGTGTGTGTGTGTGTGTGAATCGCTTAGAGGGAAGTATTTTTGTTTCCGAACCTTCATGTTTAGCCACATTAGCTTTCAAATTTCAAGACTTTCGCCCATTCCTTTGTCAATATTATGACCTTTCGTGACATTTAGGAATCTATTTTGTCCTGGCGAGCGATAGCGAGCCTGTAATTTAGAATGAAGGCCTGGACATTTTTCTACCGAACAATTTACAAATTAATCTCGAAGGGAGGTCTTTGGGATGTTTTTATTTAAAGATTGATAGAGGTCTAGGGAGCTAACTATAACAAATTATATATACCGGTAATAACAAATAAATAGACAAATAAAATAACGTCCCCTTAACATGTATATTTACTATTAGCACACAAAGTATTTTTACAATTGTCTAGTAAGATGACATTTCCGAAATACTAACCTTGAATCGACATTGCCTACCAATACAGTAATTCATAAATGTTCATGGACCTCACTTATATTACACGATACAGGTATACTGTAAGCTGATATATTAATGTAGTTTTGAATACATTAATACTAAGATCAGATATATTATTTAGAGTAAAACAAAATCCATCCATAAATCAATCCTACCATTTGTTATGGGTGACTGTACCCTTTCATACCACAAACGCCCACACCATTCAGCATCGTCTGTTGTTTCAGAATGTTAAAATCAAAGCTGTCAAAAACTTTCCGGAGCGAGTGAACTGTCTGGAACCAAAATGAATACTAAGGAACTGTCAAATCCAGTCCCAGGTATCCACAATAGACTAGATGAACAGCTGAATATGGTCTCCTCAGTAACAGAGAGACAGTTTGTGTGTGTGTGTGTGTGTGTGTGTGTGTGTGTGTGTGTGTGTGTGTGTGTGTGTGTGTGTGTGTGTGTGTGTGTGTGTTACAAGGAGTTACAAGGAATGGTAAGTATCTCAGATACCTTGCGGTTCATTCCGAGGAGATATTCGAAGTGGAAGGAGAGAGGGGCTGTTTAGTGCAGAGAGAGAGAGAGAGAGAGTGTGTGTGTGTGTGTGTGTGTGTGTGTGTGTGTGTGTGTGTGTGTGTGTGTGTGTGTGTGTGAGAGTTACACAGTTACATAGATACACATAACATACAGACCCCGAGGTCCTTACTAGGTAGTCCGGTCTTAAAAATTATCCATACATTAATAATAAATATAGATTATATCTTAAGTACAAACAAAATTACATACCATACACAAATCAATCATATATCCTATACATATATATATATATATACAGTATATATATATATATATATATATATATATATATATATATATATATATATATATATACAGTATATATAAAGAGGTCCACGACTTTTTATATGTATCTGTACAATGTATCTATTTAGGCCTACATGTTTTTTCGGCTAAAGCTAGATAATGTTTGGCAGTTGAAACCCTTCAGCACGATAACGTAACTTTCATCATATCCTGGTCACCATTAGACGATCTTTTTTTTAGCTAAGGGGCTACGACCTCAATACACCCTCAGAAAGCCATAGGTTCTTCGTAAATTGCACAAAATCGTCTAATGTTAGTCAGAATAAAGGTAAAAAACGTTCCTGTTGACGAGGATAAGCAAGATCTTTCTGACCCAAAATGCTAAATTACCAAATGTATGAAAGTCTACGGGGTAACGGTGCCGGTTTTAAGAGGCAACTACCGAGTGGATGATTAATTAACGAAGTGGCTACGGGACACGCAGCCCAGCCTCACTGGCTGGGCTGCGTGACACCACCAGTGGTGTCTCGCAGCCCAGCCACACTGGGTAGGCTACGGGACACCACCACAAGTGTTTTTGTATTTATCGCCATATAATTCAGCCAATTAGACTGTTGAATCGAAATTCTTTGGATTATTATTTATATTATCATTAAAAACGTTGGACTTTATTAAATTATAATCCTACATGTTGTATATACAGACCTATTCCACACTCAACTCCCTACGCCACACACACTCACACATACCTATTTATACATCTAACTAGGCTTATATATAGCCGTTATAAATGTGTGTATATTCTTCGTCTTTCATATCCATTTTATAAGAACATATGGGAGTCTGCAGACAGTCGATTGGCCAAAACAAGGCCCAACCTCACACCCAACCCATCTCGTTTATACGTTTATCTAATTTTATTTTGAAACTGTCGTTCTTGATCCCCACAATGGCGCTAGGTAGCCTATTCCACATGTCTATTATCTACATATCTGTTACCATTATGGTATAATGATCAAACAGAAGTAGTCATTCATACTTGCATAACGTGCTGTAAGACAGCTTGACGACGTTCACAAGCACAAGTGCGTCAATGTGTGGATAGTTACATGTGTTTGTGTAAATGAATATGTTTGTGAGTGTAATGTAAAGTAATGCAAATACAGTATATGTGCGTAAATAAATGTTTGTTTACGAATGTTATATGGATGTTCAAATGCATGTCTACATGAGTATGTATGTGCGTGTGTAATGGCATGTACGTTTGGGTCATAATTTGGAAGGAACAAAATTATATATTTGTGAAAGAAATTGCAAAGTACACTGTAAAGTGATCAGCTCAGTAGCAGTAGGCTTTCAAGCATAAACTGAATAGCTTAATGAATTAATTGGGTGTGAGCTGGATCTGCCTTGCGTAGGCCAGTTAGGGGGGGGGGGGGGGGCGCAGTATAAGCTTGCATGCACGAGTAGAAATGTGCATGTACGAGCATAAAGCCTGTACGTTTGTGAGTGGAAATATGTATTTGTATAATTGATGTAAAAAATTAATAATGAATGTACAATATGTTTGTGTGTGTGTGTGTGTATGTGTTTGTGTGTGTGTGTGATAGAGAGAGAGAATGAGAGTCATTCACATGACTTGTCTTTGTGAATGTGTGTTTGTGTTTGTGATTAGGAATGCGAATATGTATTTGTGCGTGTGGTTCTGAAAGAACATTAGAGTGTGGGTGCGATTGTGGGAGGGAATATCAATGTGTGTGCGTGTGTATTCTGATTGGAAATGTGAAGGCGAGTGTGTAGTTGTGAATGTATGTTCGAATATATGTGCGTTGTCGAGTGGTAATCTAAGAGTGTGTGTGTGTGTGTGTGTGTGTGTGTAGATATATGAATATAAATTACCGAACTTGTTCGTCAAGGTGAATACACGCAATGCGAGTTAATGACATTGCGGGTAGGAATACGAAGATGTGTTCCTGAATGATTTTGTGGGTGAAAATGTGAATGTGCATGAGTTTGTGTGTGTTTATATAGTGAATCAACATAGAAGATAATAGGTAACATTTCTCAATTGATGATGCATATATTGTCTGGTGATTATTGGCATCCAAATGTGATGTTTGGTTAATTTAGGATAGGGATTGTAATTGGTAAATCTATAGCATTATAAAACATTTATATTGCTACCATGTGAGTGCGGCCGAAGAAGGTTGCCAACAAAAAACCCGCTGACCAACCTCAAGCTAATCCAGGTAATCCAGAAAATTAACACCTACTTGTAAATTGTACCTCTCTCTCTCTCTCTCTCTCTTATACACCAACGTGTTCGGTTATGTATTGGTTGACATACTTACTTTACAACTAAGAGGAGCTGGGTTCGAATACCAACCAGGAAAGAGACATTGGGACAAGTGTCCTTACCCCTTGTTCCTTTCCTCAGTTTTACAAAATGGAATTAATAGAGACTTGGTATAAGGCTACAGAGTGCTATAGTGGGATCAAGAACGATAGAGAGATTTAAGATAGAATTAGATAGAAATACGGACGAAATGGGTTGGTTTGGGGATCTGCCTGATCTGGGTTAATCGGCTCTCTGCAGACTTATGACGACCTCTGACAGATTTTGGTGAGGTCGGTCCTCATGGCTTTAGTGAGTTGGTCCTATAATTAGGGTTGGGTGTGAATGGGATCTGTGTGTGTGTGGGCCAATCTGTTTTCTGCAGATTCCCATTTTCTTATTTTCTTATGTTCTTATATATATATATATATATACTGTATATATATATATATATATATATATATATATATATATATATATATATATATATATATATATATATATATATATATATATATATATTTATAGTATATCTCGCAAATACACGCGAGATAATAAATGTTTAAATACCCCCAGCCGGAATCGAACTTCCGACATACAGAATGAGTGTCCAAACTTTTAACCCACTATACCACGGCATGATAAAGTAATCTTAACCTTTTCCTATATAATTATATTAAGTAGAAAGGAAATCCTACTAGGAGAATTTATTTCAATTCATACACAAGTCGTACGATCCATATTACAGGATACCATACAGGAATATTTACAAGATTACCTACGCAACTCGGGTTATAGAGATTTCATTTAAATCTCGCCCAGCCAAACACAAGAGTCATTAACATCAAGTATATCTCACAAATACACGTGAGCTAATAAATGTTTAAATACTCCCAGCCGGGATCGAACCTCCGACATTCGAACGAGTGTCCAAGCTTTAATCTTGTAAAAATCCCTCTATGGTATCCTGGAATATGGATCGTACGACTTGTGTATGAATTAACTAATATAGTTTGGAGTGTAATATTTATTACATCACAGTCATGATAATGTGTATTTCATGTTCATAACATAAGAACATAAGAAAATGGGAGTCTGCAGAAAGCCGATTGGCCTAAGCAAGGCAGATCCCTGTCCCACACAACCCCAGTTCAATTACAAAGCCCAATTATAGGCTCAACACTCTAATACCCTGAGGATCATCTTACCAAAACGGTTAGAGATTAACGCAGGATTATGGGGGTATGCAGAGTGCTGATTGGCCCAACCCGGCTGATCCCCCTTCACACCCAACCCTTCTCGTCCATATGCTTATCCAATTTTATCTTAAAGCTCCCTACCGTTTTAGACCCCACTATAGCACTTGGTAGTCTATTCCACCCATCTACAACTCTGTTACCAAACCAATATTTGCCTATATCTTTTCTGAAACGAAATTTATCTAATTTGAAACCATTGGTACGAGTTCTTTCGCTATCACTGAGCTTTAGTACATTTGTCATGTCCCCTTTGTTAATCCCACTAACCCACTTGAACACCTCTATCATATCCCCTCTAACTCTGCGTCTCTCTAACGAATGTAAACCTAATTTCTTCAACCTTTCTTCATACGAAAGATTTCTAATATTATGGATCATTTTTGTCATTCTACGCTGTACTCTCTCCAATGAATCTATGTCCATTCTGTAATAAGGACACCAAAATTGGACAGCATAATCCATATGGGGTCTCACTAATGACAAGTAAAGTTTTAAGATAACATCAGCAGTTCTGTTACTCACACTCCTAGAGATGAACCCGAGAATCCTGTTTGCCTTATTACGAACGCTTATACACTGTTTTCTAGGCTTCAAATCATTGCTAACAAACACACCTAGATCTTTCTCACAGTCTGAATTTTCTAATTCTAAATTAGCTAGTTTATATTTAACATTTGTATGCATCTTCCCTATCTTTAATACCTTGCATTTGTCAATGTTAAACTTCATCTGCCAATTTACTGACCATTCATGTAAGGTATCTAGATCCCTTTGGAGGCACTCTATATCGCTATCTGAATCAATTGATCTCCCCATTTTAGCATCGTCTGCGAATTTACTTATCCTACTAGTTATACCTAAATCTAGGTCATTTATGTATATAAGAAACAACAGGGGACCTAATACCGATCCCTGGGGGACACCACTTTTGACTGCTCCCCACTCTGACTTGGTACCATTTATGCTGACTCTCTGTTTCCTACCAATTAGCCATGACCTAATCCATCCCAACAACGATCCTCCTATTCCATGTGCCTCAACCTTTCTCATCAATCTCTCATGAGGGACTCTGTCGAAAGCTTTACTGAAATCTAAATAAATAATATCATATGACTTGTCACTATCTTTATACTGCTTCATATACCTCTGAGAAAAAGCTAAGCAAATTAGTAAGGCAAGAACGTCCCTGAGTGAATCCATGCTGAGAAGAATTTATTAAGTTAAATTTGTCTAAGTGGCTTCTAATTTTCTTAGCAATAATAGACTCTAGCAACTTTCCTATGATTGATGTGAGACTAATGGGACGGTAATTGGATGCTATCGATTTATCACCTTTTGTGAAGATCGGAACTACATTTGCAAGCTTCCAAGCTTCTGGAACTAAACCTGTTTCTAAAGACTTGTTAAATAAAAATGCTAATGGGCTACTTAACTCATCTCTGCATTCTTTTAATACTCTAGCATATACCTCGTCAGGACCAGGCGATTTTTGAGGTTTCAGTCTGTCAATTTCCTTAAGCACATCATTTCTACTTATACTAACTGTACTTAACATATTTTCTATACTATCACTATATACCATATTGACTTCTGGAATCTGTGCCAAATTTTCATTAGTGAAAACGGAAAGAAACTGACTATTTAATGTACTGCACATTTCTAAATCATTTTCTGTTATTTCTCCTATTGAAGTTTTTAGGGGGCCTATTACATCTCTAACTTTAGATTTATATAGTTGGTAAAAAGCTTTAGGGTTATTTTTTGAGTCACTGGCTATCCTTATTTCATAATTTCTTTTTGCTTTCCTGATTTCCTTTTTGACCTGTCTTGATAGAGTCTGATAGTATATACTGTATGTAGATGATTTTCGCCTTTCTTTATTTTTCTATATATTCCTTTCTTTTCTCCTATAAGATCTATTAGCTTATTAGTCATCCATTTTGGTTGGTTCTGCGGCGATCTAAATTTTCTTTTAGGGATATATTTATTTTGAGCATTGTGGAGTGAAGCAATAAACTGGTTATATGTAGGTGGCAAGTTTAACTCTGGCATATCCTGACTTAATTGCTTAAGAATAGGGTCCACCCTTAAGTCACTTCTTAGCCCACCATAATCGGCTTTTCTGAAATCTGGGATAAGTGTCGTATTCTCTTTAGCATTCCCTGTCCATTGTTTATTAAAATAAATAGATTTATGATCGCTATTTCCTAGGTGGTCACCAATCTCTACATCATTTATCATATGTTCATTGTTACTGAAAACTAAATCAAGAATATTAATACCTCTAGTCGGCGTTTCTATGAATTGAAATAAAAAACTATCTTGTACTACCTCAATAAACTCTACTGAATCGGAGTCGCCTATTTGGTGCTGCCAATCAATGTTCGGAAAATTAAAATCACCCATAATGCACACATTGCTAAACCTTGATGCTATTTTAATTTCCTCCCATAACGATGTTCCGCCATTTCTACTCATATTAGGCGGTCTATATATAACTCCAATAACTATGGTCTCACTACCTTCGTTAACCTCTACCCAAACACTTTCATTATCATTATTTAGTCTAATACCTGATTTAATACAGCTTTTTAATGTACTCCTGACAAACACTGCTATACCCCCGCCCCTCCTACTTGTTCGGTCATATTTAAACAAACTATATCCTGGAATATCAAATTCTGCTAAAAAATGCCTAGATTCTGTATTAATCCACGTTTCAGTTAGCGCTATTATGTCTATATTTTCTGTGCTAACGAGTGCTCTAAGTTCGTTCATTTTGTTACATAAACTCCTACAATTTGTATAATATACCCTCAACCTATTACTTTTATTTGCAACTAATTTTCTATTGTTTTTAGCTAACTTATTATTTCCTGTTGAACTACTAGCTCTAGACGGAAATGCTACTCTATCAGTAATCTCAACTTTACTATCAGTTACATGTGTAGTGTTATCGATACTACTATTACACATCACTATATTCGCACTATCTTGACTGATTATTTCTATTTTACTCACTGGTTTGTCACATGAAGTACCTGCTCCATATGGAGACAGTATTTTACTTACACCCCCAGGTTTTTTTTAACGAAACCCCGCAACAATCTTGTCCAGTGAGCTGGCCAAGGTCGAAACTCCTAGTCGAGAAAGATGTACTCCATCCTGGGCATACAGTTCATCCTTACCATAGAAGTGGGTCCAGTTATCTAGGAATGGTATTGACTTTGCCTTGCAATACTTCTCCAGCCGGCTATTTACACCAATAGCCCTGGAGGACCATTCCTTCCGTACCCCTCTTCTTGGCAGGATACTGTGTACCACAGGAAATCCACCCTTCTCCTTGATCCTCTCCAGCATTTCCTGGTACTTGGTCAGCAACTCCTCAGTCCTGCATCTCCATATGTCATTGGATCCCGCGTTGATGAAGATGATGGGGTCCTCCCCACCCACCTCTAGGACACCATCCATCTTCTCTGCCACCCTCCCGACTCCGGCTCCAGGTAGGCAGACAACTTTACTAACATGAGTGTTAGTAGCCCCGTCAAGGTACCTAACCATTGAATCACCGACAATGAACTTAGCTTTTTTCCGTTGTCGGCGTGTAGCAGGAGTTGTAGCAGCAACAGCAGCAGACTTCCCCCCCCTCCCCTCTCACTGCCTCGATGATCGCCACTTCCTCGCCATCACTCTCATCAGCCAAGGTGCTGAAGTTGTTGTGGGTCTTGAGTGGCTGCCTTTTCAGCTTGCAGGCCGTTGCACTGGTCGACACCACTTTCCAAGGGGCTTCACGATCCCTGGGAACACTTCCGGTAGCCTCACACTTCTTCTCCGCCATAGCTAGTCTCAAGGCCAAATGTTCATCTTTGAGACACTGAATCTCCTGCTCCACACTCTCCAGTCTTTCTTGCAAAGCAAGACAAAGCTGGAGAGTATGGGAGGAGACAGCAGACTCATCAACAACAGCCATCACTAAGAAAGTTCACTAGGACCTCACTAAGGGTAAACAGGTTCACTAGCGGTCACTGGGGACGTCCGCACTAGTCAGGGGTCAGAGGGCAACGCACCAATTTACCAAAGCATTTGGTTTCGAATCGCAACATAATGTTTGAAAGATATATTTATATCTTTTTAAACCTCAATTGAATGTTAGGATTTTTTCCTTACAACTTTTTTGAATTTATAATAAAAAAAAAATTAACCTTTTGAATTATATATATTTATTTCACATCATAAGAGAAACAAAATCATAATAATTGTGAGAAAAATTGTCATACTGACTAACATAAGAAAAAAAAACTGTCCATGAGCAAAGAATTAGCAGAATCAGTAAATTTGCAGATGACACTAAAATAGGAAGAGAGATTAATTCTGCTCATGATATTCAGGCTCTCCAAAAATATGTAAATACAGTACACAAATGAGCAGTAAATTGGCAGATGAAGTTTAACGTACATAAATGCAGTGTAGTCAAATTTGGGAAATCGATAGAAAATACAGCATATAAATTAGATAACATCGATATAAGAAACTCAGATAATTAAACAAAATGGGAGTTATCGTCAACTGTGAATTTGAAATTAAGAAATCAATGCATCAGTGTCGAAATAAGGCAAATAAAGCTCTCAGATTTATATTTAGAAGTGTGAGTAATAGAACAGCAGCTGTAATCTTATTTTTTTTTTTTTTATCCAGCGTTAGTAAGGCCTCATATGGATTATGCTGTTCAATTTTGGTGTACCCATTCTGAATGGACAAAGATTCGTTGGAGAGAGTACAATTAATCAGGAATAAAATGTTGGCCATGAGTTCCCATCTGATATTCTACTTCACTCTGTTGATCAAGATTGGCATCATTAGATTGATCATGATCCTCATTTTGAGCATCTTGATCAATATATTGATGCACACTTTCCTGATCAAGATTTGCATACATATCATCTGATCCATTATGAAAATCTTGGCCAAAAGATTCAGTGTTGCTAGCTAGTCCAGGATCATCAATGTCTTCTTGATGTATTGTCTGATTGTCTTCATTTTCTAACAATTCTATAACAAGAGCATTACGTCCAGCTTCCCACAATCTAACTAAGTCATGTAGAATTGCCATTCTACTCTTATAATCTTTCATGCCACATTCCGCAATCATAGATGACATTTTTTGAGACATCACAGATGCTCTTTTAAACTTCTCCTTTTGTGAGAGAATCCGTGCTTTTTCTTCCTTTCGGCAGTCTCTTACTCCAATTCTTCCTAAACCTGGGAATTCCTGAAAGACCCTGTGAACATTTCTGTAATTGGTCTTGGACCATCGTTTGTCAATGGTCTCGGGACAGTACAAGTCTAAACTGAGTTGCTCTCTTAATTTTAATAAATGCTTGCAGGGCAAGTGCTGAGATAATGTCCAATTCCAATATCCTTACACAGTTATAGTTTAGCAACTACTATTAATTATTACTACCTCCTCTCCCCAAAAGTGAATATATATATATATATATATACAATTTGTAGGCCTACATATTCTTAAAAGCACGTTAGCATCCACTATTAAATATTCAGTTAAATATAGAAATTGCATCAACTAAGGAAACGAGGTAGTGGAGAATGGGAGTATAAGAACATAAGAAAATGGGAGTCTGCAGAAAGCCGATTGGCCCACACAAGACAGTTCCCTCTCACACCCAACCCTAATTACGACGCCAAATTATTAGCTCAGCTCACTAATACCATGAGGACCGACCTCACCAAAACGGTCAGAGGACAGACAATGAGGGTCTGTTGAGCGCCGATTGGCCCACACCCGGCAGATCCCCCTCACACCTAACCCATCTCGTCCATATGCCAATCTATTTTGTTCTTAATGCTTTCTATCGTTCTTGATTCCACTATAGCACTTGGTAGCTTATTCCACCTATCTACAACTCTGTTACCAAACCAATATTTGCCTATATCTTTTCTGAAACGAAAAATATCTAATTTGAAACCATTTGTTCGAGTTCTTTCGCTATCACTGAACTTTAGTACGTAAGGAAGATTTCTATCATGTGGAAGGTCCTAGGACTTACATATAAGAACATAAGAACATGGGAGTCTTCAGAAGGCCGATCGGCTCAAATAAGGCAGATCCCTCTCACACCCAACACTAATTATAGGGCCTAATAATAGGCCCAACTCACTAACACCATGAGGACTGACCTCACCAAAACGATCAGAGGTCAACATGGGAAAACGGGGGTCTGCAGAGCGCCGACTGGACAACAACCGGCAGATCCCACTCACACCCAACCACCATTATAAATACTAAATAGGGCATTAGGATAACACCATAGAGGATTTGTTTAGACTAAGTATATGGATTCATATGGTACTAGTTTGTACTAGGACCTACATCAAGTGCTTGATGATGGACCACGATAGTTTGAAATATTATTAGTAAATAAGGTAAATATGGGCATTGCTCTAATCAAGATGGGTTGGGTGTGAGAGGGATCTGCCTTGTGTGGGCCAATTGGCTTTCTGCTGACTCCCATTATCTTAGGTTGTTCTTATGTTATGCTCTCTCTCTCTCTCTCTCTCTCTCTCCTCCTTTGTACTCCTTTGTACTCCTTTGTACTCCTCTTCTAAGCAACATGTGCCATAGTACATATATAAATTCAATAATGTCCAACTTCAATATCAATACAGTTATAGTTTAGTAACTACTTTTAATTACTGTAATTACCTCCTCCTCTACCCATATATATATATATATATATTTAGTTTTCAGTAACAATGAACATATGATAAATAGTGTAGAAATCGGGGACCACCTAGGAAATAGTGATCACAATTCTGTGTATTTTAATATACAATGGAAAGGTAATACCAGAGAGAATACAACATTAATACCTGACTTCAGAAAAGCCAATTATGGTGGGTTAAGAGAAGCCCTGTTAGCGGACCCTATGGTCAAAAAATTAAGTCGATCCAGGTGTCCAAATGAGTGTATCCTTTCTCAGGCACCTGTCATCCTAAGTCAGGAGGAGACGTCAAACTTGGTAGATACATACGATAATTTTATCAAGTCAGTATTCAATGCGCAAAATAAATATATCCCCAAAAGAAAATTTAGATCAACACAGAACCAACCCAAATGGATGAATAATAGACTATTAGATCTTCTAGGACAAAAGAGAGGAATATATAGAAAAATTAGAAAAGGCGAAATTCACCTACTTGCTTACTATCAGAATCTATCAAGACAGGTAAAAAAGGATATTAGGAAAGAAAAAAGAAATTATGAAATTAAGGTTGCCAATGACTCAAAAAATAATCCTAAAGCTTTTTACCAACTATATAAATCCAAGGTTAGAGATGTAATTGGTCCCCTTAAAACTTCGATAGGAAAATTGACAGAAAGTGATTTAGAAATGTGCAGTACATTAAATAGTCAATTTCTTTCCGTTTTCACTAATGAAAATTTGGCACAGTTTCCAGAAGTCCGTAAGGTATACAGCGATAGTATAGAAAATAGGTTAAGTACGGTTACTATAAGTAGAAATGATGTGCTTAAGGAAATTGACAGACTGAAACCTCATAAATCGCCTGGTCCTGATGAGGTATATGCTAGAGTATTAAAAGAATGCAGAGATGAGTTAAGTTATCCATTAACATTTCTATTTAACAAGTCATTAGAAACAGGTATAGTTCCAGAAGCTTGGAAGCTTGCAAATGTAGTTCCGATCTTCAAAAAAGGTGATAAATCAATAGCATCCAATTACCGTCCCATTAGTCTCACTTCAATCATAGGAAAACTACTAGAGTCAATTATTGCTAGGAAAATGAGAAACCACTTAGAAACATTTAACTTAATCAATTCTTCTCAGCATGGATTCACTCAGGGACGGTCTTGCCTTACTAATTTGCTTAGTTTTTTCTCAGAGGTATATGAAGCAGTAGATAATGACAAGTCATATGATATTATATATTTAGATTTCAGTAAAGCTTTCGACAGAGTCCCTCATGAGAGATTGATGAGAAAGGTTGAGGCACATGGAATAGGTGGGGCATTGTTAGGATGGATTAGGTCATGGCTAATTGGTAGGAAGCAGAGAGTCAGCATAAATGGTACCAAGTCAGAATGGGGAGCAGTCAAAAGTGGTGTCCCCCAGGGATCGGTATTAGGTCCCCTGTTGTTTCTTATATACATAAATGACCTAGATTTAGGTATAACTAGTAGGATAAGTAAATTCGCAGACGATACTAAAATAGGGAGATCAATTGATTCAGATAGCGATATAGAGTGCCTCCAAAGGGATCTAGATACCTTACATGAATGGTCAGTAAATTGGCAGATGAAGTTTAACATTGACAAATGCAAGGTATTAAAGATAGGGAAGATGCAAACAAATGTTAAATATAAACTAGCTAATTTAGAATTAGAAAATTCAGACTGCGAGAAATATGTAGGTGTGTTTGTTAGCAATGATTTGAAGCCTAGAAAACAGTGTATAAGCGTTCGTAATAAGGCAAACAGGATTCTCGGGTTCATCTCTAGGAGTGTGAGTAACAGAACTGCTGATGTTATCTTAAAACTTTACTTGTCATTAGTGAGACCCCATATGGATTATGCTGTCCAATTTTGGTGTCCTTATTACAGAATGGACATAGATTCATTGGAGAGAGTACAGCGTAGAATGACAAAAATGATCCATAATATTAGAAATCTTTCGTATGAAGAAAGGTTGAAGAAATTAGGTTTACATTCGTTAGAGAGACGCAGAGTTAGAGGGGATATGATAGAGGTGTTCAAGTGGGTTAGTGGGATTAACAAAGGGGACATGGCAAATGTACTAAAGCTCAGTGATAGCGAAAGAACTCGTACCAATGGTTTCAAATTAGATAAATTTCGTTTCAGAAAAGATATAGGCAAGTATTGGTTTGGTAACAGAGTTGTAGATGGGTGGAATGGACTACCAAGTGCTATAGTGGGATCTAAAACTGTAGGGAGCTTTAAGATAAAATTGGATAAGCATATGGACGAGAAGGGTTGGGTGTGAAGGGGGATCAGCCGGGTTGGGCCAATCAGCGCTCTGCAGACCTCCATAATCCTGCGTTAATCTCTAACCGTTTTTGGTAAGATGATCCTCAGGGTATTAGAGTGTGAAGACTATAATTGGGCTTTGTAATTGAATTGGGGTTCTGTGGGACAGGGATCTGCCTTGCTTAGGCCAATCGGCTTTCTGCAGACTCCCATTTTCTTATGTTCTTACGTTCTTATATATATATATATATATATATATATATATATATATATATATATATATATATATATATATATATATATATATATATATATATAATTTGTACATATTTTTTAATAGCACGTTAGCATCCACTATTAAATATTCAGTTAAATATAGAAATTGTATCAACTATGGAAAAGAGGTAGTAGTGGGAATGGGAGGAGTATAAATTGTAATTAAAAGAAAAAGGCAGTCAATGGTACCAATTAAATGTGATTAGAGGATCCACCTGGTCCTCTAATCACAGATTATACTCCTCCCACTCACCAATAATCTATTTTTGTTCTAATGCTTCACCCATTGTATATTCTAATACATACACACACACACACATAATATATATATATATATATATATATATATATATATATATATATATATATATATATAATGTGTGTGTTTGTGTGTGTGTTATAAATATTATAATTAATATTAGTTGTGACTGACTGACTTATTAGTTAATATTGCTATCATATTGCTAGAAAGACGATTATGTAGAGGAAATAATGATAGAGGTGTTTTAAGTGGATGAAAGGTGATAGAGGTGTTTTAAGTGGATGAAAGGTGATAGAGGTGTTTTAAGTGGATGAAAGGTATCAATAAGAGATATATGTATATATATGGTATTATAGTTTAGTAACCTGCCTTTTGTCTCCTTCATACGCAGAAAAGAAGAAAAAATAAGAAAATGGGAGCCCGCATAAAGCCGATTGGCCCACACAAGGCAGATCCCTCTTACGCCCAACCCATCTTGTCCATAATATGTCTATCTAATTGTATTTTGAAGCTCTCTATCGTTCTTGATCGCACTATGGCGCTAGGTAGCCTGTTCCACAGGTATATACAACTCTTAACCAAACCAGTATTTGCCTATATTTTTTGAAACGAAATGTATCTCATTTGAAACCATTTGTTTGAGTTTTCTCGCTATCGCTGAGCTTCAGTACATCTTTCAAATCCCCTGTATTTAGCCTATCTCACTTACCCCCTTGAACACCTCTATCATATCTATCATATATCTAACTCTGCGTCTTTCTAACGAATGTAAGCCTAGCTTCTTCAACCTGTCCTGTCTTCATATGGAAGATTTCTAATATTACAGATTATTATTGTCATTCTCAGTTGTACTCTCTCCAAGGAATCTATGTTCATTCTCTAATAGGGACTCCAATTTTGAACAGCATAATCCATGTGTAGCCTCACTAGCGCTAGATAAAAGTTCAAGATTACTACTTATTACGTCTGCTGTTCTGTTACTCACACTTCTAGATATACATCCCAGAACTCTATTTGCCTTATTTCGAACACTGATGCATTGATTTCGTGGTTTCAAATCACAGTTGACGATGATTCTCAAGTCTTTTTCATTATTTGAGTTAGTTATATCCACGTTATCGAAATTGCATACTGCATTTCCTATCGATTTACTCAATTTTACTACACTGCATTTACCTACATTGAACTTCATCTGCCAGTTTACTACCCATTTGTGTAATATGTCTAAATCTATTTGGAGTGTTTCCATTTTAGTGTCATCTGTAAATTTACTGATTTTGCTAGTTATTCCTACATCAAGGTTGTGTCTCTCTCTCTCTCTCTCTCTCTCTGAGAGAGAAGAGGTACAATTTACAAGTAGGTGTTAATTTCCTGGATTACCTGGATTAGCTTGAGATCTTAAGGTAAAGGGTCCAGGGCCGGTATTTATAAAAGAATTTAAAAATGTCCCTAAAAGTAATTTTAACTAAAAGAAAATCCTTAAAAGTTATTCATAAAACATTTAAAAGCAGCTTTTAGTGGAAGCGTTAAGAAAGCTGCCACAACCGCTATTAATAGGTAAGTATAGGCTTCTAATTGCATATACTAATTACTATAAAACATTAGGGTAATTATGCAATATTTTGTTATTGTGAAATCAATTATATATTGCTAAATTGAAAGGGTAATATATTTACCATACCAAAACAATTGCATACTCCGGTGTGGCAGCATCTGAGATAGTTGCCAAATTCGCGAGTTTACACAATTCGTAAAGTGGGGTAATTTCGGAAATTTTCCTAGTTTGTTTTTTACAATTTCTCCTGACTGTAAACACATTGTAGAGATTTAACTAGGTCAAGTGATGTGTAGTGATAATGCGCCGTAATCCAGGAAGCCTCCTAAAATTCTCCCATAATATCCTTATCCTTTTCCTAAATAATGTCCGAAGTATTCTTGAAAAGTATGGTAAAAGCGTTTCCATTGTATAATGACAATGGCTAATTACATATTATCGCCAAAGTCCGAAGTTATGACCGCAGTCCGAAATCACCCCAGTTTACAGTAATTTGCGAAAAAATAGGGTGCAAATAGGCTACTTAAATTGGTCTCGGATGTTATGAAATAGGCATATCTTGTGACAATCGAAAGTAAAAGTAAAACTAGAGAAGCTGTTGAACAAGACATATCAAGTAATTATATTGAGGACTTAAGCTTTGAAAATGCCAGAACAATTTTTATGACAAGGACAAGAATGATAGAAGTAAAAGAAAACTTCAAAAACAAATATGAATCTAACCTATTGTGCGATATTTGTCAAAATGAAAATGAAAATCAAATGCACCTGTTCAACTATGAATCATACGAAGACCTATACACAGATCTGAGAGGTAGGGACAACTTGAGGGAAATATTTGAACAAAATTAATTAAAAAGGGTAGCAGAGATTATAAGAACAGTTCTAAAAGGGAGGGAGACTATCGTTAATTTGAGAAAAGAAATATATAAGTAATATGAAAATGTTTAACAAATACAAATAACAATAAGAACATAAGAACATAAGAAAATGGGAGTCTGCAGAAAGCCGATTGGCCTAAGCAAGGCAGATCCCTGTCCCACACAACCCCAAATCAATTACAAAGCCCAATTATAGGCTCAACACTCTAATACCCTGAGGATCATCTTACCAAAACGGTTAGAGATTAACGCAGGATTATGGGGGTCTGCAGAGCGCTGATTGGCCCAACCCGGCTGATCCCCCTTCACACCCAACCCTTCTCGTCCATATGCTTATCCAATTTTATCTTAAAGCTCCCTACAGTTTTAGATCCCACTATAGCACTTGGTAGTCCATTCCACCCATCTACAACTCTGTTACCAAACCAATATTTGCCTATATCTTTTCTGAAACGAAATTTATCTAATTTGAAACCATTGGTACGAGTTCTTTCGCTATCACTGAGCTTTAGTACATTTGTCATGTCCCCTTTGTTAATCCCACTTACCCACTTGAACACCTCTATCATATCCCCTCTAACTCTGCGTCTCTCTAACGAATGTAAACCTAATTTCTTCAACCTTTCTTCATACGGAAGATTTCTAATATTATGGATCATTTTTGTCATTCTACGCTGTACTCTCTCCAATGAATCTATGTCCATTCTGTAATAAGGACACCAAAATTGGACAGCATAATCCATATGGGGTCTCACTAATGACAAGTAAAGTTTTAAGATAACATCAGCAGTTCTGTTACTCACACTCCTAGAGATGAACCCGAGAATCCTGTTTGCCTTATTACGAACGCCTATACACTGTTTTCTAGGCTTCAAATCATTGCTAACAAACACACCTAGATCTTTCTCGCAGTCTGAATTTTCTAATTCTAAATTAGCTAGTTTATATTTAACATTTGGTTGCATCTTCCCTATCTTTAATACCTTGCATTTGTCAATGTTAAACTTCATCTGCCAATTTACTGACCATTCATGTAAGGTATCTAGATCCCTTTGGAGGCACTCTATATCGCTATCTGAATCAATTGATCTCCCCATTTTAGTATCGTCTGCGAATTTACTTATCCTACTAGTTATACCTAAATCTAGGTCATTTATGTATATAAGAAACAACAGGGGACCTAATACCGATCCCTGGGGGACACCACTTTTGACTGCTCCCCACTCTGACTTGGTACCATTTATGCTGACTCTCTGTTTCCTACCAATTAGCCATGACCTAATCCATCCCAACAACGCCCCACCTATTCCATGTGCCTCAACCTTTCTCATCAATCTCTCATGAGGAACTCTGTCGAAAGCTTTACTGAAATCTAAATATATAATATCGTATGCCTTGTCATTATCTACTGCTTCATATACCTCTGAGAAAAAACTAAGCAAATTAGTAAGGCAAGAACGTCCCTGAGTGAATCCATGCTGAGAAGAATTGATTAAGTTAAATGTTTCTAAGTGGTTTCTCATTTTTCTAGCAATAATTGACTCTAGTAGCTTTCCTATGATTGAAGTGAGACTAATGGGACGGTAATTGGATGCTATTGATTTATCACCTTTTTTGAAAATCGGAACTACATTTGCAAGTTTCCAAGCTTCTGGAACTATACCTGTTTCTAATGAATTGTTAAAAAGAAATGTTAATGGGTAACTTAACTCATCTCTGCATTCTTTTAATACTCTGGCATATACCTCATCGGGGCCAGGCGATTTCTGAGGTTTCAGTCTGTCAATTTCCTTAAGCACATCATTTCTACTTATAGTAACCGTACTTAACCTATTTTCTATACTATCGCTATATACCTTACGGACTTCTGGAATCTGTGCCAAATTTTCATTAGTGAAAACGGATAGAAACTGACTATTTAATGTACTGCACATTTCTAAATCATTTTCTGTCATTTCTCCTATCGAAGTTTTAAGGGGGCCTATTTTATCTCTAACTTTAGATCTATATAGCTGGTAAAAAGCCTTAGGGTTATTTTTTGAGTCATTGGCTATCCTGATTTCATAATTTCTTTTGTCTGTCCTTATACATTTTTTAACCTCTCTTGATAGATTCTGATAGTAAGCAAGTAGGTGAATTTCGCCTTTCTTTAATTTTTCGATATATTCCTCTCTTTTTTCCTAGAAGGTCTAATAGTCTATTATTCATCCATTTGGGTTGGTTCTGTGTTGATCTAAATTTTCTTTTGGGGATATATTTATTTTGCGCATTGTGGAGTGAAGAAATAAAATTATTATATGTAGCTGTCAAATTATCCTGAGTTAAGACAGGTATCTGAGAGAGAGTATGTTCATTAGCGCACCTGGGTCCACTTAATAGTTTAACCATAGGATCGACTCTTAACCCGGGAGCTGCGGGTAGACTCTTAAGAGTTCCCCCGGCGCACTGCGGGTAGACTCTTAAGAGCAGAGACTTTGAACACGTACCAAAACCGCGCGTTTATAGCCAGGCGGCTGAAAATTGGTGTGGGTATTGTACTACATGTCAACTCTCGATACCACCCCGCCAAACGCTCGCCCCGCACTCGTGCAAGCACCACCGCGCCAGTAACCACGCACTAGTCATGGAGCCTACACGTCCCTCACGCTCGCTCCCTGATGACACAACCAGCCCTCCTTCTGGTGGTGTTAGCCGCCGTGGAAGGCAGAGGGTGGCTGCCAAAGACCCTAGCTACCAGTACGACACGCCCTACAGCTCAGAGGACGAATCACCAGCACCAAAAGCACGTAAAACACGTGCAAGCAGGGCAATGGCACAGAGGTCATTGGTCTTTCGGGACACTGCCACCACGACCCAGGCCACTGCAACAACCACTACCACCACCACTGCCACCACTGCCACCCCTGCCACCCCTGCCACCGGTACCAGCGACGCAGGAGGCCGCCCTAGGGCTGCATTACCTGCGGGGGCAGGAAAAATTAAAAGGCACGGGCGTAGGGAAGAGAACCCGTACGCCAGCCACAGTGCCCCTACCACCACCACCACCACCAGCCGCCCCTGGCCCAGCTGCCCCTGCTGCCCCTGCCGCCCCTGCCGCCCCTGCCGCCCCTGCTGCCCCTGCCGCCCCTGCCGCCCCTGCCCAAGGAACAGGGAAGGGGAAGGGGAAAGGGAGAGGGAAAGCGACTGGGAAAGCGACTGCTGGCCCTGGTGTCCCTGCCGCCCCTGCCGCCCCTGCCGCCCCTGCTGCCCCTGCCGCCCCTGCCGCCCCTGCCCAAGGAACAGGGAAGGGGAAGGGGAAAGGGAGAGGGAAAGCGACTGGGAAAGCGACTGCTGGCCCTGGTGTCCCTGCCGGCCCTGCTGCCCCTGCCGCCCCTGCTGCCCCTGCCGCCCCTGCCGCCCCTGCCCAAGGAACAGAGAGAAGGGCGACAGGCACCACCATCATCTTGCCATCAAGGCCACGCACCACTGCTGCCCCTGCCGCCGCCGCCCCTGCCGCCGCCGCCGCCCCTGCCGCCGCCCCTGCCACCACCTCTGCTGTCCCTGTCCATAAGACTCCCGCACGTGCCAAAGTGACCCGGAAAAATCTTACACCATCTAAGTATGCCGCCCTGCTGTTTGATGGTGATTCGCAGGACATTGGCAGCCCGGGTTTCGACGACGAAGCCCTAGCACGGGACCAAGGGTGGGGGGATTTGGGAGTGGACAGTGGGAGTGAGTCCGACGTCGGTGACGAAAACGAGGAAGGGCATCGTCTGTCGAGTGAAGAGGAGGGTAATGATGATGAAGTGCTGTATCGCGACCATGGAAGCGATATTTCAGACGCAGAAGAAGACGCAGACGACATTCCGATCCCTGGCATGCCTTCGTTCGATTGGTCTGACGGGGTCAATTTTGTACCTGACGTGCCCCAGTTCAATCCTGGGACGTCAGGAACAACTGACAACTGGCCCTGTGATGATCAAGCGAACGAAAGCGACTTCTTCCTCGCTTTTTTCGACATGGAGGTAATGACGTACATCGTTGCCCAAACAAACGCCTACTACAGGTGGGTGTTTGGCAGATTGGACGTCCTTTCTCCAAAAGCGAGAATACGAGGCTGGGTGGATACGACTGTGGCAGAATTTCTGACGTTCTTTGCCTTGTTGTTCCTCATGCCTCTGATCAAGAAGCATGTGTTGCAACACTACTGGAAGCACGACCCTCTCATCGCCACCCCAACTTTCAATAAGTTCATGACTCGTGACAGATTTTTGTTGCTGCTAAGATTTATGCACTTTGCAGACAACGAAAATCCTAACAGGATTGACAGGATATGGAAAGTTCGGGATGTGTTCACCATGTTGTTGGAGAGGTATAGGAAATACTTTTACCCCTTCCTCAATTTGGTGATTGATGAGTCGCTCGTGCTCTTCAAAGGACGTCTTGTTTTCAAGCAGTATATCCCCTTGAAGAGGCATAGGTTCGGAATCAAGCTCTTCGTGTTGTGCGACTGTGAAACTGGAATAGTGCTTGACATGATCGTGTATACAGGCACTGACATTGACATACCGAAAGCCGCTGCCAATGACCCCATGGGCATGTCAGGTGCCATCGTCAGGAAAATGTTGGCACCTTACCTGGGCAAAGGCCACATCATCTACACTGACAACTGGTATACTTCTCCTGCTCTCTGCCAGTTTCTTTATGACAACCAAACGGGGTCATGTGGGACTGTCAGAAAGACAAGAAAGTTTATGCCAAAGTTCACAGGTGATGTCATTCCTCTCACAGATGCCTCCTCCAGTGACACACCTTCAGAAGACGACCTGGCCAAGGAACACCGCGAGAGGCATGTGCGAAGAAGGCGACGAAAGGGGCAGAAATACAAGCAGCTCGAGAAGTGTGGGAAACTGATAGCCCTGAAGTGGAAGGATAAGCGAGACGTCCACCTGCTTTCCACCGTCCACACAGGTGCCCAGGTGGATTCTGGCAAAATCCACTACCGAACCAGGAAGACAATCTACAAGCCCGACATGGTAGTGGACTACACCAAAAACATGCGCCTGGTGGACAAGTCTGACTGTCAGCTGTCAGGTGTTGAGTGTCTGAGGAAGACTGTGAAGTGGTATCACAAGCTCTTCCTCCACCTAGTTGACATAACGATGCTGAACGCCTACAACTTGTGGTTGGTGAAGAAGGATATGGCCCCAAACCAGAAGCTGAAATTCCGGGAGTTCGTGTACAACGTCTCCTACCAACTCCTGGAGAAGTATGCCACCACCACTCACAGACGTACGGCATGGCGTGGGGATCACGTTCCTGACCGCATCCAGCTGGGTGTCGAAAGACACTACACAACCAACACCGAGCTGATTGGCACTCGTCACAGGCAGGTGCAGTGCACCGTCTGCAGCTCCAGTGTGAGGAAACCCCATGTGACCAAAAGAGTCACCTCAATGTGCGCCGAGTGCAAAGTTGCACTCTGCCTGGGTGACTGCTTCAGGGACTACCACACCTTCAAGAACTACTGAGTGTCGGCCCCTGCCCTGCCCTGCCCTGCCCTGGACTCGCCCCGTGCCCTGCCCTGGACTCGCCTCCTGCCCTGCCCTGCCCTGGACTCGCGCCCTACCTTACCTGACCTGACCTAATTGATCACGCTACCTCATAATGTAACATATATATTATATAATGTATAAGTTCCAAAGATGTCCCTGTGATATAGCTTTTACATTATATAATTGTATGTTTCATTATTTAGTTTATAAGTTTCAAAGATTTACATGTAATATGCCTTATTTTTTAGTATATCAATATATATGTTTGTTATTAGCCTAAGTAATGTGTATATAATTATTTTCTTACCTCAAATGAATTGTACAAAAATAAATATGTTTCAATAAATCATGTCAAACCTACTATGATAATAAAATAAAACAATATAAAAAAAAAAAAGAAAACAAGGTCATGTCATTGTATTCTTACAATATGATATATTCTATGAATATTTCATATTGTTTGAATACAATGGCATGATCTTGTAAAAAAAAAAATTTATAAAAATTTCTAGACAATATAAAACCTTCCCCATAACCCCCTCCTGGATTCGATCCCACTACCCTACGACACTTTGAGTTTTCCAGTCCGCGACCTTACCAACCATGCCACAGGAGCTCATACCAAATATCACTCAAAACTTCGTGTGTACAATCGAAATGACAATATACAAAAAAAATGAATTATCCCACCAATTTACGTTTGTAAATTGATGGGATTATCAATTATATCATGCCAAGGTTTATAATAGTTTGTCTCTGTCAAGAATTAGTAATTATATAACTTTATTCTGTCAAAAATTGCCCAAACACTCAGCAAAATTGCCCCTCTCAGTGTGACTCCACTCATTTTCACACGGTCAGGCGGTCACGAGGTGACCCTTGCCGCTCCTTGATTCTCCAGCTACAGCAGCTCTGTCTGGGAACAAAATTGGTATAAATACAATAATGGATAAAATACTCTTCACAAATACATTTGTATTGTATAATATTGTAAATAAAAATGAATAATAACTGTGTGGGTGTCGAAAATTGCTCAACCAGCTTTCTTATGTCTCGCCTACGCGCGTATATTGGATTATACATAGTCATGACTGTCATACAAATAATTGCAGTAGGTCTCGAATATACATTTAGATTGCATATTACTTCGAAATAAATAAGTAAACGTTTCTCTGGTGGCAATCTAAACCCTTTCGCAGGTGTAAGGAGACACCAGTCTATATTTAGCCCTCTATCACAACAGGCAATCTGCCTGTGTTGACTCAGCACCGTCGCTGGTGGTCTATAAATATAGTACTTTATTTACAGTCAATGGCCTACATGTTTCTGTGGTACTTCACATGTGTCTAAAATGCAATGTCTGCTTGCATAAAAATGCAATTCTGAAGTCCATTTAGATGTACGACATACGCATGTCTCAGTTTCTCTCTCTCTCTCTCTCTCTCTCTCTCTCTCTCTCTCTCTCTCTCCATTCCTGACTCATGTTATTGTAGACCTGTTGATGGCAACGAACACCAGCCATCTGGTAGACATAAGGGTCAAAATACCAAACATCAATACGCCTGGGGCGCCTCCACAATTATCACTAAGCTGGTTATCTATCTAGAGATCTGCCTGACTTCCATCTCTCCACGACTCACTCACTCACTGCACCCCTGCATGCCTCCCTCCCACCCACCCACCCACCCCCAACCCCCCCTTTCAGGCTTCCGTCTGCTAGAAACACATTCACAATTTGCGTAAATATCGCATCAATTGGGCTATATGCGGTATATTCCTTGTTATATGGGACGCCTACATATGTACACGTCTTTATTATAGCATGAGAGTGCTCTAAATACAAGATTGACGTGATATTTATGGCGTAACACACCCTCTCCCCCTTTCATTCCCACCACAACTCACTCACACCTTGGTTCACGCATAGAAACTCATTGATAATGTGCGTAAATATCGCATGAATTGGTTTATATGCGGTATATATTTTGATATATGGCACGTATACATACGTACAAGTCTGTATTATAGCGTGACAGTGCTCTACGTACAAGATATACGTGATATGTATGGCGTAAACCACACTCTCAGCTCATAAATTGCCGCCAAACCTCCAACACATCTTCATTCCCGCCTAAATATTCTCTTATAATTCCCTTATATATTGCAATTTTTGGTCACTATGAGGCATATTCATTGTTATATGGGTGCCCTACACACGTATACATACTCTAAATAGCCTAAAAGGGCTCGAAAAAGGAGATATACGTGATAATACGCGGTAACCCACCCCCTCCTCCCTCTCCTTCTATCCCCTGCGCGCGTAAATATTCGGCAGGGAAATCTCGCCGCTCGATGACAATCTAGCCGCGCGGTGCCATTCGCTCCACATTTTTCAACTACGGACCGTTCCCCTACCCCCCCCAGACATTTTTTGGGGGGTCAAATATATATGGGCCGATGCACGCAAACATTCCCTACACGATGATGTACTTTTTATCGAAATTGGCAATAGGTCCCAAAATCATCATAGGTGCGCACAGTCTTACCCTGTAGAAAACCCCCTGTGCGCCGCGGAGAGGTTAAGGCTCGTCTTAATCCACCATAATTGGCTTTTCTGAAATCTGGGATAAGTGTTGTATTCTCTTTAGCCTTTCCTGTCCATTGTATGTTAAAATAAATTGATTTATGATCACTATTTCCTAGTTGGTCTCCTATCTCTACATTATTTATCATTTGTTCATTATTACTGAGAACTAAATCGAGGATATTATTACCTCTAGTAGGCGAGTCTATGAATTGAAATAAAAACTATCCTGTACCGCCTCAATAAACTCTTTTGAATCTGAGTCGCCGATTTGATGCTGCCAATCAATATTCGGAAAATTAAAATCCCCCATAATACACACATTGCTAAACCTTGATGCTATTTTCACTTCCTGCCATAAAGCTGTACCTTCGTTTCTACTCATATTTGGTGGTCTATAAATAACTCCAATAATTATGGTCCCACTACCTTCGCTAACCTCAACCCAAACACTTTCGTTATCAGTATTTAGTCTAATACCTGATTTAATACAACTTTTTAAAGAACTCCTGACAAACACTGCTATTCCGCCGCCCCTCCTACTTGTTCGGTCGCGTTTAAACAAACTATATCCTGGTATATGGAATTCTGCTAAAAAATGTCTTGATTCTGTATTAATCCATGTTTCAGTCAGTGCTATAATGTCTATATTTTCGTTGCTAACAAGTGCTCTAAGTTCATCCATTTTGTTACATAAACTCCTACAGTTTGTATAATATAATCGCAATGAATTTATTTTACTGGTATCGGATTTACCTTTATTTCTAACTGAATTCCCATCTTCTGTTACACCTTCAATATTTCTACTAGCAGTACAATTAAAATCCTGTGACTGATATTTTCTATTCCTATCTGATGTACCAGTACGGCAATTTACCCTATCTAGACAATTAATAAGGGAACAGCCATCGTTCATAGAACGAACTCCTGGATGGGAGAGTGCGCCAAAAACAACAACAACAATCTAATATTATATGTTAGTCCTTCTACACTCCTTTAATTTGGTCTATTTGTTAGTGTTCTTCCAACAAGTACAGTATAGGCGTTTGTCAACGAGGACGCTGGAACTATACCGGTTGTGGGCGGAGGAGGGGATTTATCCAAGGTTAAGAGATTTAAGAACATAAGAACATAAGAATTTTGTTTTTATCTCTTAACCTTGGATTTATCCATCTAAAAATAGAGAGACCGACCGCGGCAAAAAATGTAGTCGGACATAATATATACAGTATGAAACGAAATGTTTAAAGTAGGTTGATATAATATATGGTCGTAGGTTACTTTCTAATATAGCTTATTCGTTGGAGAAAACACAGTGGATCACCTTTGAGTAGTATGATAGGCCTATTAATCCAATTGGTCTTTTTAACATGAAAATTCCTTGGCAGGGGGTGGCGGATTTGTTATTCAACCATCTTCATCGTCCTCTAAAAGTAACTTTTAAGCGCTAAAAGTCCCCAGGAGGGCTTTTAGTTTTCGCCGGGTTTAAAAGCTACTTTTAGCTGCTAAAAGTTTTTTTACCCAACTTTTACCTTTTAAAAGTGGCCGCCATCTTTAAAAGCTACTTTTAAGCCTAAAAGTGCTTTATAAATACCGCCCCAGAGATTGGTCAGCGGTTTTTTTTTCGCAACCTTCTTTCGCCCGCACTCACATGGTAGCAATATAAATGTTTTATAATGCTATAGATTTACCAATTACCATCCCTATCCTAAATTAACCAAACATCACATTTGGATGCCAATAATCACCAGACAACAATTATGCATCATCAATTGAGAAATTTTACCTATTATCTTCTATGTTGATTCACTATATAACACACACAAACTCATGCACATTCACATTTCACGCACAAAATCATTCAGGAACACATCTTCGTATTCCCTACCCGCATGTCATTAACTCGCATTGCGTGTATTCACCTTGACGAACAAGTGATTTATATTCATATATCTACACACACACACTTTTAGATTACCACTCGACAACGCACATATATTCGAACATACATTCACAATTACACACTCGCCTTCACATTTCCAATCAGAATACACACACACACACATTGATATTCCCTCCCACAATCGCACCCACACTCTAATGTTCTTTCAGAACCACAACGCACAAATACATATTCGCATTCCTAATCACAAACACAAACACACATTCACAAAGACAAGTCATGTGAATGACTCTCTCATTCTCTCTCTATCACACACACACACACACACACAAACACATACACACATACTCACACACACAAACATATTGTACATTCATTATTAATTTTGTACATCAATTATACAAATACATATTTCCACTCACAAACGTACAGGCTTTATGCTCGTACATGCACATTCCTACTCGTGCATGCAAGCTTGCACTGCGCCCCCCCCCCCCCCCCCAACTGGCCTACGCAAGGCAGATCCAGCTCACACCCAATTAATTCATTAAGCTATTCAGTTTATTCTTGAAAGCCTACTGCTACTGAGCTGATCACTTTACAGTGTACTTTGCAATTTCTTTCACAAATATATAATTTTGTTCCTTCCAAATTATGACCCAAACGTACATGCCATTACACACGCACATACATACTCATGTAGACATGCATTTGAACATCCATATAACATTCGTAAACAAACATTTATTTACGCACATATACTGTATTTGCATTACTTTACATTACACTCACAAACATATTCATTTACACAAACACATGTAACTATCCACACATTGACGCACTTGTGCTTGTGAACGTCGTCAAGCCGTCTTATAGCACGTTATGCAAGTATGAATGACTTTAATTCTGTTTGATCATTATATCATAATGGTAACAGATATGTAGACAATAGACATGTGGAATAGGATACCTAGCGCCATTGTGGGATCAAGAACGATAGAGAGTTTCAAAATAAAATTAGATAAACGTATAAACGAGATGGGTTGGGTGTGAGAGGGATCTGCCTTGTTTTGGCCAATCGACTGTCTGCAGACTCCCATATGTTCTTATAAAATGGATATGAAAGACGAAGAATATACACACATTTATAACGGCTATACAGTATATAAGCCTAGTTAGATGTATAAATAGGTATGTGTGAGTGTGTGTGGCGTAGGGAGTTGAGTGTGGAATAGGTCTGTATATACAACATGTAGGATTATAATTTAATAAAGTCCAACGTTTTTAATGATAATATAAATAATAATCCAAAGAATTTCGATTCAACAGTCTAATTGGCTGAATTATATGGCGATAAATACGAAAACACTTGTGGTGGTGTCCCGTAGCCTACCCAGTGTGGCTGGGCTGCGAGACACCACTGGTGGTGTCACGCAGCCCAGTGAGGCTGGGCTACGGGACACCACCAGTGGTGTCCCGTAGCCCAGCCTCACTGGCTGGGCTGCGAGACACCACTGGTGGTGTCCCGTAGCCACTTCGATTAATTAAACCCAGTGTGTGGGTCCTGATTAAACTTTTCAGTACCGGTGACGTCCTATTCATTATATTTTGGCATATATTAAACAATTTTATTCAGCTTAGGAGGGAGAGAGAGAGAGAGAGAGAGAGAGAGAGAGAGAGAGAGAGAGAGAGAGAGAGCGAGAGAGGAGAGAGAGGAGAAGAGAGAGAGTAGGAGGTTGAGAGAAGAGAAGAGAGAGAGAGGAGAGAGAGAGAGAGAGAGAAGAGAGAGAGAGAGAGAGAGAATAGGTGAGGGCGAGAGAGAGGGAGAGAGAGGAAAAGAGAGAAGAAAAGCAATTCGGGTGGATCATATTGACTCAGACGAAAACAACAGACTACACCACGGAAAGAGGAACCAAGAGAGAAGAGACTAAAGGAGAGAAGAGGAAGAGAGGCGAGGAGAGGAAGAGATAAGAGAATAAAGAAGAGGAGAGGAGAGAGAATCGTGAAGAGAAGAGAATAATGGAGAGTAGAGAAGAGAAAAGAGAATAAAGGAGAGGAGAGAAAAAGGAGAGGATTGTAAAGAGAAGTGCATAAAAGAGAGAAGTGGGTAAAAGAGAGGATAGAAGAGAAAGAGAGAAGAGAATAGAGGAAAGGAGAGAAGAAGAAAAGAGGAGAGAGAAGAGAATAAAGGAGAGAAAAGGAAGAAAAGAGTAAAGGATAAAGGAGAAGAATGAAGAGGAAAAGAGGAGAGAGAATCGTGAAGAGAAGAGAATAACAAGCCAAAACACCAACCTACCCCACCGGAAGAGAGGAGGAATAGAAGAGAGAGAAAAGGAGAAGATAGAAATGGAGAAGAGGAGAGGAGGAGAAGAGGATAGGGAGAGGGAAGAGGAGGAGAGTGAGAGAAACGAGAAAGAAGAGGGAGAGAAGAGAGAAGATGGAGAAAAGAGAGGGATAGAGAAGACGAGCGAACTGAACGCCAACACACCAACCTACACCAAGGAAAGAGAGAGAGAGAGAAAGAGTACAAAGGAAATCAAGCAACAACAGATCTAGTGACCCTTCTAGGTTGCTTGTCCTCCAAAACACTGAGGATCAAGTGTCCAAACAGTGGTTTAGAGTGGGTAAGGGAACATTGGAAAGGGAATTACTGCCCTGGAACTAATGTCCGTGCAGAATTAGGGAGTTAGTAGAGGACAGATGGGTTAGTAACTGAGGGGGGGATAAATAAAGTTATTCATTTACAAACGCAGTCAGTCGCGGGTTTGATGAGAGATATTTGTCTAGGCGGAGTTTAAATGAATCAACGGTGATGCAATCTATAACGTTTCGGGGAAGCCCATTCCACAGTTGACAACTCGATTGAAGAAGAAATTCTTAGATTCGTGCGAGTTAAAAGATTTACCAATAATTTTGCAACCGTTTCCCCGCGTGTAATTAGATTGGTCGATAGTGAAGTACTTACTACAGTTCATATTGTCGATGCCTTTGATGATTTTGAACACTTGAATTAAGTCACCTCTTAATCTGCGCTGGGTTAAAGGAAATAGATTTAATTCTCTAAGACGCTCTTCGTATGGTTTGTTCTTTAGGCTAGGTATCATTTTGGTAACTCTACGTTGAACTCGTTCTAGCTTGTTTATATCTTTTTGGTAATAAGGGCACCAGGATTAAACGCAGTATTCCAGAAGAGGGCGGACTAAGGAATTGTAAAGGGTTAGGATAACTTCTTTGGATTTATGCTCAAATGACCTGCCTATAAAGCCAATTATTTTGTTTGCCTTCTTAACAAAGAGAGAGAATGAGAAAGAGAGAGAGAGAGAGAGAGAGAGAGAGAGAGAGAGAGAGAGAGAGAGAGAGAGAGAGAATACAGGAGAAAAGGGAAGAAAGAAAGATGAGGAAAGATGAAATGAGAGAGAGGAGAATAGAAGAGAACACATCACCCTATACACCACGGGGAGAGAAAGAAAATGGAAGAAGAGGAGACAAAAGGAAAAGAGAGAGGAGGAGATAGAAGGAAAAGAGAGCAAGAGGAAGAGAGGAAGAGGAGGAGTACAAAGGAAATCAAGCAACAACAGATCTAGTGACCCTTCTAGGCTGCTTGTCCTCCAAAACATTGAGGATCAAGTGTCCAAACAGTGGTTTAGAGTGGGTAAGGGAACATTGGAAAGGGAACTACTGCCCTGCCACTAACGTGGCAGGACTAGGAAGTTAGTAGGGGACATATGGGTTAGTAACAGAGACAGTTAGGGAAAGAGAGAGGAAGAGGAAGAAGAGGAGTAGACAGGGGAAAGAGAGGAAGAGGAAAAAGAGGAGCCAGAGAGAGGAAGAGGTGGAGACAAGAGGACGAGGAAGAAAAGTAGGAGACAGAAGGAAAGAGAGAAAAAGAGGACACAGAGGGGAAAGAGAGAGGAAGAAGAAGAGACAGAGGAAGAGGAGACAAGAGGGAAAGGAAGAGGACAGAAACAACGAAAAGGCAACATTCTTAAACCGAAGGAAGGCAAAGAGGAGAAGAAAATATAGGAGATAAGACGGGCGAGAGTAAATGTATATACACTGTTGAACGGAATAGGGGAGAAAACGAGACAAGGAGGGGGGAGAGAGAGAGAGAGAGAGAGAGAGAGAGAGAGAGAGAGAGAGAGAGAGAGAGAGAGAGAGAGAGAGAGAGAGAGAGAGGAAAAGAGAAACCCAAAACAACACACCACACTAGAGAGAGAGTGTGTGTGTGTGTGTGTGTGTGTGTGTGTGTGTGTGTGTGTGTGTGTGTGAGTGAGAATGAGATGAACAGAGTGAGACGAAAAGAGAGGGAGATGAGAGATGACGAAGAACAACACACCAACCTACACCATAGGAACATGAGGAGGAGGGAAGAGAGGAGAGGAGAGGAGAAAGGAGAGGAGAGAAGAAAGGAGAGTGAAAAAAGAGAGAGAAGAAAGGATAGGAGCGAAGGAGAGAAAAGAAAGAAGAGGAAGAAAAGAGCAGAGGAGAAGGAGAGAGAAGAAAGGAGAGGAAAGAAGAGAGGAAGAGGTGGAGGAGAGAAGGAGAAAGAAGAAAGGAGAGGAGCGAAGGGAGAAGCCGAAGAAAGAGGAAGAGGGGAGAAGCAAGGAGAAAGGAAGAGGAGAGAAGAAGCCAAAGAGAGAGGAAGAAGGCAGAAGCCAAAGAGAGAGGAAGAAGGCAGAAGCCAAAGAGAGAAGAAGAGGGGAAGAGAAGATAAGCCAAAGAAAGAGAAAGAGGGGAGGAGATTAAGAAAAAGAAGAAGAGGAGGAGGAAAAGAGGAAGAGGAGAAAATCTGAAGAAGCCAAAGAAGAACCCTATGAAGAGGAAGAAATAGAGCGAATCGGTGAAAGAAGAAAATGATAAAAGATAAAAGAGGAGGCGGAAGAAAGAGTCCGTGGCATAAGAGGAAGCGGTAGCCAGTGTGGTAGGTAGCTTTGACCAGATTTCCTCTCCAAACGAAAAGCTTTTTTTCAAGATCAAAGAATCGGGAAATTGAAAGAAAGAGCAGGAAGGAAGTAGGGTGCAATGCCCATGTGTACGCGGTGCTCAAATTAGTACGCGATATATATTACTAATGGCAAAATCACCGGACAAGGCAGCGCAGGAACATTAAAGAAATTTTGAATAAAAACTCTCAAACAAGTACAAATATCTTCATTGAAAAGTCAATTATGGGGAGTTTTTTTTTATTTGTTTCTATATATATACCGGTACTGTATATACAGTATATATATATATATATAATATATATATAATATATATAATATATATATATATATATATAGATAGACATATTTATAATATAATATATATATATAATATATATAATATAATATATATATATATAATAATATATTATATATACTGTATATATAGTTATGTTTCTAGTTTCCTCCCTAAACCTCCATCATATAGATAAATTTGTAATTTTTTCGGTAGAAAGATGTCCAGACCGAATACCGGTCTATATTGCGCGAAAAGTCTTATTAATGGCACAGAAATGGGGCGAAAAGTAGTAAATCGCCATATTAATGGGGCGAACGTATTAAAACCTCAAAGCTAAAGGGGTTCAAACAAATACCTCCTTTTAATTAATGTTACAAGATAGAAGGCAGAACCCAATGTAGCAGAACAAAATATATAAACAAAAAGCAAATTGACCTTAGATTATAAAAACAGTTAAATAAAATAAATATGAGAGAGAGAGAGAGAGAGAGAGAGAGAGAGAGAGAGAGAGAGAGAGAGAGAGAGAGAGAGAGAGAGAGAGAGAGAGAGAGAGAGGAAATAACACTAAATATCCACGAAAACCGAATCAATGGTAGCTTTAACTACAATAATTTGTAGGAAGAACAAAGCAAAAAAGTACCCATTAATCACAAGCGATTCAATATCCTTCATTATAATCGTAATATACATGAAAGACAAAACAAGAGGAAGATCAAACGAAAAACAAATCAATAGCAATTATAAAGAACATGCTACGCCCTAGGCCTAATAGGGTGTGTGGTTCACTATAAAACCGTATCCATGCAATTGCAATATGGCCATAGTCATAAGAATAAACCAAAGGAAAAAAATAACAACAATAACCTCATTTACAGCCGAAAGTGAACAGTGAAAAAAGCAGGACAAAAACAAAAGAATATCACCATAAATCAAATAGCCACCATAAACACACAGGTGCGAGTGGGAAAAAGGTTTTTCATAAACAGTGATATTAAATATAAATAAAACAGATAACTAATATAAATATCAAACAGTAATTTCATGAATCTATAGATAGATAATTAATTTATTAAATAAAATTATATGGTACTATACAAATATTACAAAGAAAATCATAAAATAAAAAATTTTAAGGTAAAAATATTTAAATTAAATATTTTTAAAAATTACAGTTAAACGTCACATTTAATTTTATTATTTAGAATTTATTATTAAAAATTTGTTACATTTATAATATAAATTACTATTTTTCACTAAAAATATAGTCTATAAAAAATGATTCACTTTATTATATTTATAATTTCATAGCATGAATTTCAACTTTTTTTGTTATTTATTTCTATATTTATGAAATAATTATTTATAAATTTTAAAATTTAAGCTAAATTAAAATAGAAAAGAAATTGGAGGAGAATATATTGAAAAGAGTAAAAGGACCACAAATAACATCTTTTCAGCGATATAATTGAAGCCACTTTCAATCGGAAAAAAGACAGAAAAAAAAAGGGGGAGACAAGGAAGTAAAGGGACGTATCGGTAGTTTGAGGATCAGTTAATCACCCGCAATCCCCCACACCAGCACGCTTCCTTATAAATAGTTATAAAAACACCAACCACACCAAAACAAAAAACAGGGATCCACACCCCTGTTAAACCTTCCTTGGGAGGGGAAGAAAGGAAAAAAATACACCAAAATAATAGTGTTTTAACAGAGAGAGGAGAGTCCATAGTTAACTGAAACCATACTAAAACTTCCCCTATTATTTTTGGGTTTTCTTATTATGTCTTAGTGTAATAATGTATCAATTAGGACTCTAAAGTTGATACAGTGTATATTGAATGTAGTTATACCAATTATGATATACGGTGCCGAGAATTTTTGATGAACCAATGACATAACTGGTAGGTTTTAGCTTAGGATAAACTCTCAATCTTTGGTAATAAGGCCATTATTTTTTAATTTTATTTTTATGTTTCTTATTCATCAGCATATATTATAAGTATATTTGTAAATTTTTGGTTGTTTAGTGTGTCCCGTATTGGCCGTTCCTCTAATTACAGGTCGCTTTCGCTCGCATGGACTTAAAACATCAACACCAAATGGCAAGATGTCTTAATATAACAAATAAATATTAGCGGGCGGATAAGCTTCAACTTTTCAAACTTTATATTGTCAAAGATGATGCCCGTCATCTACAGTAACGTCAAAACATAACTATCCATATTTACAAAAAAAATAGCAACACCAATGTTTGAAACAACGAAAGGGATAATAGCTAACTGAAAATACAAAACAAGCCAAAGCTTCAACCGTACTATCCACACAGGAAACCAAGACGGCAGGGGGGGGTAAACAAAAACAAACATCCGAAAACAAAAGGACCAACCACCAACACCCAGACAAAGGAAGCGCAGCGAAAAGGGGCCGAGGAGAAGAGGACAAAAAAGGAGGAAAAATGGAGACAAAACAAGAAATAAAATAGGAGACGAAGGAAAGTAAGGAGGGTAAGGGAATAGGAACGAAATATTGAAGGAAGTTCACTTTTAGTAGTACTAACGTGACACACAACTGAACCCAAACACAACTAATATAGACACTCTCCCACAACCAGACACAATCAAACATCTAATAGTTCAATTTTGATAGGACCATTAAACACAAAAACAACAACCACTCTTAGAAAACCAAGACATGTTCACCAACCCACACACAGACTTACAAGGACATCACATAGAAACAATCACACCAGTCGAAACCATATCCTCCAAAAAGATCACTCGCACTCTCAAAATCAACTTTAAAACCTCACCTTTGTGAGAGTATCTGTTTATCTACATAATTAAATGGCAAAAATTTTGGCCGTAATAATGTGTTAGTACAACTTCCTGCATAATGAATTTCGTATCAAAACAAAAAAGAGTGTGACGAAAACCACCGCCGACATCACCCCAATCGTAAAACTTATAATACCAACACTGTAAGCAAGTAAGACAATTATAACAAGCACAGCCCAAGTACGCTTATGCTCCAAAAGTACAGTATCTAACATTTCATTCTGTGCTTGTCTGTATTTCCACAGATCTGACCATCATTTACAAAAATTACACTGTTTTTGTTTGGTTTTTCTTATAACCTGAAAGACAGTATCAACTGAAAACAAATAACCATAGAAAAAACAAGAATCTAGTTGGATACCCTTTCGTCTAGGTTGCCTGAGTCTCCTCCAAACAAAACTTAAGTACGGATCAAGGGGCCAAAACAGGCCGTTTTTAGAGAGTGTGGGGTTTTTTATTAATGCGGGCACATTGGCACTACAAGGGATCCTCCCCCTTCGATTACCTGCCCTGGAATACTGTTTTCCGTTGGCCACAGGTGCGCTTAGGATTCGGATTTTATTAGGAGTTAGTAGGGGACAGAATGGTTGTTCAGGAACTGAGGGGGGGGATAGGGGATTAATAAAGGGGATTAAAGATTTATTGGGGGGGGATAATAAATATATTATTAGATTTTTTGATTTTTTTATTTATTATTTTTTTTTAAAAAAATAAAAGTTATTAATTACAACGCAGTCAACACAGGTCAGTCGCGGGTTTGATGAGAGATATTTTGTAGGCGGAGTTTAAATGAAAATCACGGTGATTGTGGGTGTTGATGCAAAGCTATAACGTTTCGGGGAGGAAAGCCCATTCCACAAGTGGACAACTCGATTGAAAGAAGAAAGAAATTCTAGATGTGTGAGTTTAAAAGACTTTACCAAGAATTTTTGCAACCGTTCCCCGCGTGTAAATAGATTGGTCGGATAGTTAAGTATTACTACAGTCCATATTGTCGATGCCTGTGATGATTTTGAACACTGAATAAGTCCCCTCTAATCTGCGCTGCTTGGGTTTTAAGGAAATAGATTTAATTCTCTAAGACGCTCTTCATATGGTTTGTTCTAATAGGCTAGTTTTTTTTTTTTTTTTTTTTTTTTTTTTTTTTTTTTTTTTAAAGAGACAATGAACAGAGGAAGGAAAAATACGATAACACAAAAAGGTCCATGTGCCTAAAGGCATCCTCCATTCATAAAATGTTTGTAACAACTGGATTTAAACATTTGTAGATTGTAAGTTTGTGGAAAGCAATTCGAGGGAAGTGAATTCCAAAGAGTAGTAGCTCTGGGGATAAATGAATTCTGATAAGCAGAAGTTCTGCATTGGGGGGGAGAAAGTGAAAATCCATGGCGCCTCTCACCTCCCCTAGTTCTACGGGGGAAAGATGTGGAGAGGCGGCACAATTGAAGCAAGTTCTCGGAACAATTGCTGTGAAAATATCTGTAGAATAATGCAAGGGATGCAACGTTTCTTCGTATGGATAATGTAGGAAGGTCCTGCGTGATTACAGGGTTATTGATTAATCTAATAGCTTTATTTTGAATTTTGTCCAACTGCCTCAATGCAACCACTCCACTTCCACCCCACAGAGGTGAACAGTAATCCATCTGAGAACGCACATGACTTTTATATATCACGGCCAACTGCTCGTCAGTGAAGAATTCTCGAACTCTGTACAGGAGTCCCAGTTTTTTAGAGGCATTCTTAGCAATGCTTCTAACATAATGTGTCCAGCTCAATTAGTAGTTAATGTTACACCGAGAATGTCAATACTAGGGGAAGTGGGAATATTTACATCATTAAAAAATATATGGGAGTCAGTGAGATTCTGTCGGTTAGAAAATTGAATGTACTTGGTTTTCTGTGCATTAAAGGAAACTAGATTCTTTTGTCCCCATCCATTAATTCTAGAAAGGTCCTGGTTCAGAGAAAATTCAGTGTTTTTTTGAATTTATAAGATCGGGTTGGGTGAAAGAATTGGTAAATGTGAAGGAACTGTGGAGTGTTGAGTCATCTGCGTAGGAATGTATTGGATTATGAGTGGTAGATATGAGATCATTGATATGAATGAGGAAACAGAATTGGGGCCAAAACTGATCCCTGGGGAACACCAGCATTTATTGAGTGAAATTGAGAATAAAGGCCATCTACCATTACACGTATTTTTCTGTTATGAAGATAAGAAGAAATTAGTGGAACTAATGATGCAAGGCCGTAGTGTGACATCTTCGACAATAAGGATTGATGCCAGACTCTATCAAATGCCTTTGATATATCCAGTGCTATTGTATGTGTTTCACCATGTTGGTCTGTAGCTTGGTTGATTTGATGCGTAAGAAGGCAAAGCATGTCTGCAGTTGATCGACATCGTCAATCATTTTGGTAACTTTACGTTGAACTCGTTCTAGCTTGTTTATATCTTTTTGGTAATAAGGGCACCAGGATTGAACGCAGTATTCCAGAAGAGGGCGGACTAAGGAATTGTAAAGGGTTAGGATAACTTCTTGGATTTTCTGCTCAAAGGACCTGCCTATACCAATTATTTGTTTGCCTTCGAACAGTTGACTCGGTTTTAGTAAGAGTGTGTAAAAAAGAACTGAGTAATTTTATCATGAAAGAGTTAATAACATAATTACTGCCGTCATCTTCACCACTTGCATAATAAGCAACAACAACCAGTAAAACAACAACAACACAATAACAAACAGCCCTCGATTTCCCCAAACCTCCATAACTTCTGATAGTGTGTTTGACAAAATATAAACCATAACTTACTGGTATGAAGCTCTGGGGATACTGAATCATTTATTTATTTTTGTTTTGTTTGCGGTATATTCTTATTCCTTTATCATATGAAGTAATGGCAACAAGTTAAACGCAAATAATAAACTAAAAATAACAGTAACAGTAACAAAAACAACAAAAACACTAACAACAATATCAGTAACAACAACTACAACAACAACAACAACAATAACATCAACAGTAGCAACAATAGTAACAACAATAACAGTAACAACAGCAACAACAATAACAGTAACAACAATAACAGTAACAACAACAGTAACAACAACAATAACAACAGCAACCAACAACTCGTACCGTACCTGACTTTCCCCAACCCTCCATAACTTCTACTCGTACGCTTCATAAACCGAATGATGATCTGGGCAAGGGGGAGGCTTTTGTTTTCAGGAATTTGTATGTTCCGTGTTCACTAAAGGGACCACATAAAAGGAGAAAGGTAGAGGTTAAGGAGAGATTTGTATTTATTTGTTCCTTTATTTATTCCTTTGTTTATGTTTCTTCCCAAGACCTCCATCAAGCTTAAAAAATACCCTCAAGACCCCCCTTGGAGATACATTTGTACAGTTTTTGGTAGAATAATGTCATGGTCGAAGGCGTTTCTATTAAATTACAGACTCGTTCTTGCTCGCAAGGAATACATCGACACCTTAATTAGGCACGAAAGGTCTAAAAAAAGAAATGGGGCGAAAGGTTAGTATCATTCTTCGAAACCAGTCTATATCCGTCCATGAAAGATAAAGTTAAGTCTCTGTCACTCACTCGGTGGTTTCATCCGACTTAACAAGTGTGTGTGTGTGTGTGTGTGTGTGTGTGTGTGTGTGTGTGTGTGTGTGTGTGTGTGTGTGTGTGTGTGTGTGTGTGTGTGTGTGTGTGTGCGTGCGTGCGTGCGTGCGTGCGTGCGTGCGTGCGTGCGTGCGTGTGTGTGTGTGTGTGTAGACTACAGTATTTTCTTGTGTGTGTGTAGACTACAGTATTTTCTGTTTTCTTTTGAATCAGCATCAACAGTCTCGGCAATTAGCCAGGCTCTCTATAAAAACTGTGTATAGGGTAGAGTGTTGCTTAGAAATAGGCCTATTAGGGGTCCTAGGTTAATCCCCCCTTCAAGCTCCGGATAGAAGCTCCCTATTACTCTTGACATTTAAGGAGAGGTTTGGTTTTTATGGACCGAGCCACCCTACCTACAGAAGCTAACCTAATACAGTATAATGCAATAAAAGTTAGCATAAGGTTTTCGATAATTTTTTTCTCGAATACCAAGTTAATCTATTTAGTAGGTATTAACTATGAAAGTTGTCAATGTAATAATAATCAAATATAATGAACCACACCGTAAATTAAATTTCGTTTAATACAACACACACACACGTTGCCAGAATAAAGCTGCCAGATAAAACTTGCCAGAATAAAGTTGCCATAATAAAGGTGCCAACAAAAGTTACCAGAATAGATTTGTCGAGTTGTCGGAATTATGGCACCTCGTGTGACCCCTCCTCCTTGAGTTACCCCTTTTAAGCTATGTATAGAAAAAACTCCCTATTGGGCTGGTATTTAACCCCCCCCCCCCCCCCCGCACAGTCACCCCCCCTATCCGTGTATAAATAGAGAGGGGGAGGAGGGGGCTTAAAGAGAGAGAGAGAGAGAGAGGGGGGGGGGTAAAAAAAAATCCTAGACCCCCTTTTCCCTCATACTTAGCACCATAAATTTTGAGATTGTAAGACGTTCGTCCCATTAGTTTGGTGGTTTTAAGACCTTTCACCACATTTGTATTTAAATTTTAAGATCCTAAGTGCCATTTAGATGTGTCAATATTTTTTTTCTGGCGAGCGATAGTAAGCCTGCAATTTAGAAGGGACCGGCCGGGTAATTTTTGTACCGGATAATGCACAAATTTGTCTCGAACCTTGATGGAGGTCTAGATAGCAAACTGAAATAATAATAATAATAATAATAATAATAATAATAATAATAATAATAATAATAATAATAATATAAATTTTCCCCTTCGGCTCGGAATGAATCGGAAGTAATATAATACAAGAAAATAAACATAAAATTGTATTGTTTTGGCCATTTTATCACTTCCAAATACCGCACACATTAAGAACTGTAAGCCATAATTTTAACTTTCCATATGCCGTACAATAATCAACACTAACAACAAGGGCACATATTATGTATTACCTTATAATTCTTCAAGTATATTGGCGTATGTTTTGACTACGCTCAGACCTAGGTTATGTAAATCCATGTATTGTTCATCCTCTTCATGAGAGAGTTACAGAGATACACAGACCTTGCGATCCCTACTAGGCAGTCAGGACTTAATTTTAACATGGGATTTGCAACAAAGTGCAAGTTAAAGACAACAAAGAAGAATGCTCTTTCCCCACCAACCACTCCCTCCGACGTTGGGCTGGCATGAAAGTTAGTTGGGGAAACAAGGACCCCAGCAGAATGATAAAAATTTCTACTGGGAAATTAATAGTAAATAATACAATCAAGAAATATAGTATACTACTGATACTTAACCGAAATTGTATAGCCTATATGTTCTACTCCTCGAAATGGATGTATAGCCTACTTTTGAATGTGTCAATTGTATTACCGTACATTGTACAACTTTCCCTTGCAATTTAGAGAGAGAGAGAGAGAGAGAGAGAGAGAGAGAGAGAGAGAGAGAGAGAGAGAGAGAGAGACTTACATAGATACACTGGCCACACAGACCTTACGATCCAAACGAGGTGGTCAGGACTTAATTCTAGTAGAGATGGCATATCCGATAGAAAAGGAAAGTTGAAGGAAATGATAGAAAAGAAGAAGGCTCTCTCCCCACCCTCCGTTCCTCCGGCAATTGCCGAAATTGCATGAAAAAGTTGGAAGTGATTAACCTTGCTGGGCTTCGAAATCCCCAGAAGGAATTTACAGGAAAGATTGGAAAAAAAGAAAGGGAAAACAAAACAGAAATTAAAAAAATCATGCAACCCTTCGCCTTAGCAGCATGTAACTTTTTGGGTTAATTGGAATCATCCAACCCATCACCCTTAGTAGTATGTACATATTTAGTGATGTTTATTATTCTTATTTTTTATTTGTGTATTATTTTTTATTTTTTTTCTGTTCTAACGCTCTCTTCAGCTGAACAAATAATAACGGTGATAATTACTGCCTACTCCATACCAATTTTTCTGTGGTATGAGTAGATTTTTTCTTAAATGTATCTATAGAGGAGCTGTCTATTACTTTATTTGAGAGAGAGAGAGAGAGAGAGAGAGAGAGAGAGAGAGAGAGAGAGTGAGTAGAGAGAGAGAGAGAGAGAGAGAGAGAGAGAGAGAGAGAGGGAGAGAGAGAGAGAGAGAAGAGAGAGAGAGAGAGAGATCCAGAGAGAGAGAGAGAGAGAGAGAGAGAGAGAGAGAGAGAGAGAGAGAGAGAGAGAGAGAGAGAGAGATAAGAAAATGGGAGTCTGCAACAAGCCGATCGGCCCATACAAGGCCCTGTCACAACCCAACCCCAATTACAAGGTCCAATTATAGACCATCTCACACCTTGAGTACTGACTCCACCAAACGGTCAGAGATTTAACACAAGATTACGGGGGTCTGTGAACGCTGATTGGCCCACACCTAGTAGATCCCCCTCACACCCCACCCATCTCGTCCATATGCCTATCTAATTTTATCTTAAAGCTCCCTATCGTTCTTGATCCCACTATATCACTTGGTAGCCTATTCCACCCATCTACAACTCTGTTACCAAACCAATATTTGCCTATATCTTTTCTGAAACTAAATTTATCGAATTTGAAACCATTTGTACGAGTTATTTCGCTATCACTGAGCTTTAGTACATTTTTCATGTCCCCTTTATTAATTCCACTAGAGAGAGAGAGAGAGAGAGATAAGAAAATGGGAGTCTGCAACAAGCCGATCGGCCCATACAAGGCCCTGTCACACCCAACCCCAATTACAAGGTCCAATTATAGACCCATCTCACACCTTGAGTACTGACTCCACCAAAACGGTCAGAGATTAACACAAGATTACGGGGGTCTGTTGAGCGCCGATTGGCCCACACCTGGTAGATCCCCCTCACACCCAACCCATCTCGTCCATATGCCTATCTAATTTTATCTTAAAGCTCCCTATCGTTCTTGATCCCACTATATCACTTGGTAGCCTATTCCACCCATCTACAACTCTGTTATCAAACCAATATTTGCCTATATCTTTTCTGAAACTAAATTTATCGAATTTGAAACCATTTGTACGAGTTATTTCGCTATCACTGAGCTTTAGTACATTTTTCATGTCCCCTTTATTAATTCCACTAACCCACTTGAATACCTCTATCATGTCACCTCTAACTCTGCGTCTCTCTAACGAATGTAAGCCTAATTTCTTCAACCTTTCTTCATACGGAAGATTTCTAATATTATGGATCATTTTTGTCATTCTACGTTGTACTCTCTCCAATGAATCTATGTCTATTCTGTAATAAGGACACCAAAATTGAACAGCATAATCCATATGGGGTCTCACTAATGAAAAGTAAAGTTTTAAGATAACATCAACAGTTCTGTTACTCAACACTCCTAGATATGAACCCGAGAATCCTGTTTGCCTTGTTACGAACGCTTATACATTGTTTTCTAGGCTTCAAATCATTGCTAATAAACACACCTAGATCTTGCTCACAGTCTGAGTTTTCTAATTCCATATTAGCTAGTTTATATTTAAAATTTGTATGCATCTTCCCTATCTTTAATACCTTGCATTTGTCAATGTTAAACTTCATCTGCCATTTTACTGACCATTCGTGTGAGTGAGAGAGAGAGAGAGAGAGAGAGAGAGAGAGAGAGAGAGAGAGAGAGAGAGAGAGAGAGAGAGAGAGAGAGAGAGAGAGAGGTTTAAAGACTTGATCATGATAAACAGGCAGCTTTAGGAGGGAGCCTAGACATAATATCAAGCTATAATTGGGAGTTGAAGCAGACACCTTAATCCGAGGGGGGGGGGGGTATTACTGGACCTCCCGTTTCACCCCAATAGTCTGACGATAAGACGCTTCATTCAGGTGTCGCTTTTTATTTAATTATATTAGGCTATATTCAATTTATTTATTTTTTTATAATTTTATTTTTATTTTTTATTTTTATTTTTTATTTTATTTTATTTTTTTTTATTTTTTGGGGGGGCGAGTGATAGCGAACTTGTAAGTTAGAAGTATTCGGCCTTCAGTTGGAACATTTTTCTATCGAAAAATGTACCCATTTAGCTTGAAGGAGGTCTGGTGGAAATTATTTTAGTGTGGAGGGAATTTGGGAAGGCGTGTTTTAATAGTGTTAGGGACAAACTATAATATATAATACATGATCGAAAATGGCAAAAGCGAGAAAAAACCCTTCATAACAATTAAAAACAAAAATTATAATAACCCACGAGAGGTCCGATCAGATAAATGAAACAAGTCTAAGGTGCAAATAACAAAAGGCTTCATAACAAAGGCAGACTCGATGATCAGAGAATTAAATAAAATCGTCAGAGATTAATTACAAAAATATCATAGTTTAACTGAAGCAAAAGTCAATATTATCAGTGTAAATAGAAAAAGTCGAATAGGATAACTAAAAATCGTCAGAAAATAGTGTCTAACTAGAATTCGCACTACCCGTAAATAAAATCATGACTTTGCAATTATAATTAAGCAGGGGTTGCCTAAGAGAATCCCAACAAACCAGAGATAGAGGATAACTAAACCCTGTTAATTATAGCCAGGTAGACCAACCTCTCGTAACTCAAAAATGACTAGTAATCGAGTCTTTATTTCTACCATTTGGAAAGAGTCAATCAGTAAATAGGCTAATATTACAGCCCGTTTGATCCAGCTCTTCACTGAAGAGCTGGATCAAACGGGCTGTAATATTAGCCTATTCTTCACTGAATTACAAGAGGTTAGAGTTGAGATTTCTGGCCAAGTTATGGTGAATAAACTACGGAATATAGTACTAAATTCATCGTAAGAATGTATGTACGTAACCAGAGGCACATATCAGTACACCATAGCTGGGGGTGGCTGACTCGAGACAGAGCCCGAACAGCAACAACATTTAAAGTTTCACTTCCTTGGGTCCGACCACTTTCGCGTTCCCTCGCCCCTTTCCGTCTCGTCTAGTAGGTAACGTTTACAAGGGGAGGATTCCTAGCCACCCGCCCCCGAAATAGGAAAAGTATTACCGTAGGAAAAGAGACAGACAGAATGGCTAAGGTTGGGTAGAGGATGCCAAACCTCACTCTGGAAAGGACCAGCCCTCACCCATTCATCGCAAGGTTAACTAAAACTTACTAAAATCGGATTCAAACGGCTAACACATGACATTTTGAATCGCAATAAGCTTTCCTACACTGAATAGAATCGCCTAGCGTCAGCCAAGAAATTCGCCAATGAACTAAAAGAGTAACACTTGATTCCGTGACCTCTTTGCTAATCTATAATAAAGTAGACGTGCCGTTTTGCCAAAATCAAAACGGCATACCCAACTCTGCGATGGGTTACCATCATCACAGTTGACCAGAAAAACTAACAATATATTATTTTTGTTAACGAAACCCTTCCACCGTATATAATTAACCTATACATTAGTAGAATATATAATAGCCTGAATATCTCATATCCCAAATGAATAAAATTAGCTCGTATTTATTTATTAAAGCAGCCGTGAATGCAAAGAAAACGGTGCAATTTTGAACTGTGCCATTGTAAAGGCTTATCCCTCAATACCCTAAGGGGAGATGGGCCGTTTTCTAGTCACCCTTTTTCCTCATGTTTAGCCCCATTAGTTTTCAGATTAAACGATACCCATTAGTTTGGCGATTTTAAGACCTTTCGCTCCATTTTGTTGTCAATATTAAGACTGTTAGGCTATTTAGGCTATTTTTTCCTAGCGAGCGATATCGAGTTTGTCATCACCACCAGCAATCATCACTACACTTATCACCATAATCATCACCAGTTATCATCACCACCACACGCATCATCACCACCACCACAATCATCACTACTACAATAATGATTAGCCTATTATTCATCAACACTATAATGATCACCACCACACTCATCACTACACTTATCACCAGCACATTCATCACCACTATACTAATCACCGTAACATCACTACAATCGGTCAATATACAGGAGGCGCTACAATATAGGTAGCAAAATTGTAATGGTAGTTTTGGGTTCCTATCATCATATGCTTCATTTCTATATACTTTTTATCCCCGGGGAAAAAAAAAAAAAATCTTGGGATTTTTCATTTATTTTCTTGGGATTTTTTGTTTTGGTCATTAACCTAACCAAAAAACCAAACCTAACCTAACCTAATAGCCCCCAAATACATTTAGGTTAGGTTAGGTTAGGTTAGGTTAGGTTTTTTGGTTAGGTTAATACAAAAAATAAAAACAAAATCCAAGAAAAAAATAAAAAAAACCCAAGATTTTTTGTTTTTTTCCCGGGGATAAAAAGTATATAGAATGAAGCATATGATGATAGGAACCCAAAACTACCATTATAATTTTGCTACCTATATTGTAGCGCCTCCTGTATATTGACCCTACAATCATCACCAGCAAACTCCTCACCACCACAATCATCATTACTACTCATCACCACTACAATCATCACCACTACACTCATTACCACCACAATCATCACTACAATCATCACCACCACCACCATAATCATCACTACCACTACACTCATCACCATCATAATCACTACACTCATCACCACCATCATCACCGAAACCATCACCCAAAATCGCTTAATGATAGCCAGAATAAAGTAATGAAAGTCTAATACAAACATATATATATTTATAGTGAAATATAACCAACCTTTCAATATGGTGACCAGGGAATCGCGGGTGCCTCACTTCCACCCATCTATTTCGGCAATTCGCCACTTCTTCACACTAAATCACTAAATACATAACAAACATCGTCTCTAGTAATCAACAAGTCTACTTTAAAGTCTTCGTGAGTCACCAAACCGCGAAAATAAGAGAAAAACTGTGGATCCAAGATGGCGCCTCCTCCCCCCAAGGCTGCTCGACAAATCTGAATTTCCCGCTATCGTGACGTCATCATCCCGGACCCCGCAGAAGCTTCTAGAAGCTCTAGCTCAGACTCTGCAGCGTTCACAGTTGACCAGAAAAACTACCAATATATTATTTTTGTTAACGAAACCCTTCCACCATTTTTTGGACCTAAGATCATAACTATTGCACAAATTCAAAAAATATGTTTTTAATTACCGTCGCATTCACGCACCGAAGGTTTGTGTGAAGTTTGGTGAAAATCCGTCAAACGGTCTAGCTAAGGAGGAGTTCTGGGACGGACAGACGGACAGACATTTCAGTTAGCCTATGCCTATAAATAAAAACGACGCAAAAGAAGTTTCGACCGGTAAGCGTTAGCATTTAGGCCTAGGCGACACCTTCCCTATATTATATTGTAGGCTTCATATAGGCCTAGATTGTTACGCCACGGTAAATTAATTAGCTTGCCAGTTTTTTACCATGACTCAGACTGGCAACATAGCCGAGTGCACCCTGAATGTACAGTCATGGTAATGAAAACTGGAATATACCATACCTACTAACACATAGGCTAACAAGACCGTGAACAGTAACAAGCAAAACAAAAAAACAGCAATCTGATTTTGGGAATTTACGCAGTTTACGCCAAGTTTAGCATAGCCTAATAGGTGTATGTGTATCACAATTGTGCCTCCTAAACTTGTCCAGCAATTCCTGGCCATAACTAGGTACAGTAACCTGACATAGGCTACTACATTACAAGTCACGACATTCGGCAAAGCCTACCTGCATTTTTGTTCAGAAAAAATGGTTGGCCACGGGATGTAAGCAATCGTCTCAAACCCTAGCTTCAACGACTGGTGCTACATAGATTTACCATTACACTTGTATCATATTAAAATTAAGAGCAAAATGTGTATATTATTCTTGTATACCTCATGCTAGTCTGTCACTTTGTCCTAGCGTATTACATGCTTTAGAAGTTGAAAAGTTGAAACAAATTTCACCTACCTCTCGGGCCTCGGCTTGTTGTCGGTCTTCAACTGTTCACACAACCGTTCTCTCTGCTTTTCAGTCTCCTCTGGCATTTTCTCTCGCCGGCTACAGGATCAACGCACAGTATACAGACGACTGGCTTCGTAATAACGAGCATTATAACTATAGAAGGCGAAGTTATGGACCCGGCAACACGCGCACGAGACCTCCACACTGTAAACACACAGGTAGTGGGGAAAGATTCAACACAGGTGAGTGGGACGGTATATTTTTGATTTCATATTATAGCCATCATCTATAGTATTGAACTTTTAAGTAATGAATCATATAATTGTAATTTATTTGTCTGAACTCTTGAAATAAAATATGGATTAAAGTTTTCCATGTAACTTTATATTACGGTTATGTAGGCTAATATTTCGCGAAGGCTACACGTGCGATAAGAAGAACATAAACAGCCATCGCACTGCATGTAATGCAGGCAAAGCGATAGCATTATCCTATATTATTAGATTATAGAACTATATAGATTAACTCGACGGCTTAGTTCATTGCGGATCCTTATAATATAGGCCTAAATATATTTTGTCTTCTATGTAAGTTATCCAAGGTAAGCTTGTGCGTTTAGTTTTACGTTGGGAACTAGATGTAGGCTAAATTATTATATGCAATCTATAATATAGGCTATCGTGCAGCTTTCTTGTGAAATTGCCCAGCTCCCGAACAGGGCAACCATTAAATCCGGTTAAGCTTAGATCCGTGCCAATAGCAATATTCCTTTCGTTGCGTGAGAGATGTGACTTATTATATATATAATATACTGTATATATATATATATATATATATATATATATATATATATATATAATTTTGTTTTAACCATCGTTGGACGATTTTATTCAATTTAGGACGAATTTTTGGGAGTCACTTGGTTTATTGACATCGTGTTCAACCCTTTTCTTTCTGGAGGTCCTACATAGACCCAAGCTGGCTAAAGTCATCTACTGTAGGCCGGAATACAATGACATTGACTTCATTGTTAAAGCTATAACATTTGGGCTATTTTAAGAGTAGGGCTACTTAGCACCTTATGAGTGGGCCCGTCAGTTCGTTTCCACTACGCGCCCCAGCCTTTTTTTTTTCACCCTAAATGGCCTTGTTTCCGTGCTCTTTTTCATGCATAAACAAGAGCCAGAGCTTAATACAATTATGTATCCCTGAAAGGGCGTAAATTGAGCTTTCCAATGACACCAGAACCACCCTTCTATGACCACGCATTCTCTTGCAATGATCGTGCATCACGAGTGCAAAAACCCTAAAATACGGTAATTTCCTTATATAATTCCCTGTGTGGCGAGGTAGGGAGGGTGGAGTTGTGTGGAGTAGATGTCAGTAGGTGCGGGGTCCGTGCCGAGCGGTCATGAGGCAACCTACGCTCCTCCCGTCGCTCGTCTCTCTCTCACAGCCATTCTTGCTCAAAAATTGCACACGGACTTAAGTCGGTCCCCGCCACATAGTCCAGGTTTTTAGATACGGACTTAAGTCGGGCCCCGCTAATAAGGGGTTAATACAATATAGTATGGTCCTATCCAGAGTGAGGTTTGGCATCCTCTACCCAACCTTAGCCATTTTTGTTTGTCTCTTGTACTGTCCTATTTTTCTGGGGGCAAGGGGCTAGGAATCTTCCTTCCCTTGTAAAATTCTCCTACTCATCAAGATAAGAAAGGAGAGAGGGAACGCGAAATTGGTCCCTTACCCTGAAAATTAGAACCCTTGAATGTTGTTTCTGTTCGGGCTCTGTCTCGAGTCGGCCACCCCCAGCAATGGGATATGTGCCTGAGTATATACATACATACACACATACATAAATACATACATACAATACCGTCAAGTTGTCAATTAATTACCATTCAATTCCAATAATTAATTCTACCTACGATAACACTGAACAGCCCTTTCCTCTGCGCTAAAAGTTATAAATAAAAATAAATAAATACAAAAACACATTGCAGACAACAATAATAATATTATAGTATTGTAAGTTGGCTGGATTATGATACAGCTTGTATTCAAAAGCGGCCAGACCAGAGTTAAAAAGAAAACAACTATGGAAAAGGTGGTTGTTTGAGTTACCCTTAACCCACAGAACCCCAGCGACGCAAACCATGTGTCCTCAATGTATGTAACGCTAAACCCCAGCGACGCAAACCATGCGTCCTGGCCGGTCCGGTCCTATGGCACCTAGAGGGCTCAGATTTGTATGGGAACTGTGTAAGTATCCCACGCAGCCTTGACGATGATTGAAAACTCTCAAAGTCCAACCGCGTGCGCGTGAGCGTGCAAAAACCGATATTTTGGGTGTATTTACCTTCAATTTTTACTCTTGTAAAATTGACTTTCGGGGGCTCCGTAGGACCATTTTTTGAGCTTTTTGATTGTTTTTGTTCCTTCATTCCTAACCCATTCGCTATTGTTTCTGGAAAAAAAAAATAATAAAAACAGCCGGTCCCTGGTGGTAGGCTACATTTATTATAAACTAGCTGGTCCTCAGCGGGTTAACCCCTTCAATTGGTCCAGTGTTTCTTCATTATTAGCCCGCCAGATTATTTAACTCGGCTTAGGAAGGACGTCTAGCAATGGAATACTTAAACAAATCAAGACTATCTCAATTAACCCTTAAACTCTGACAGGCCCTTAAGTTGAAAAAAAAAAATGCCTGGGGGTAACTAGAATTAATATAGGCCTACTGTATATAAATGATCTAATTAAAATAGTAGAACCAATAGATTCCGAGTAGTTAGAGCAGGCAACTCTACACAATGGGGCCTTTTTAGAAACTCAAATGAATACCAATATCTTGTCTTACGTTATTGATACACAGTAAGGCATTGTATCTAATTTATAAACATACAGTATCTAGTTAAAGTTATTGATATGCAAATAATGCAACCAATCCATTTTGAACAGTGATCTATAATGACGAATACGTAAAATGTTAGCAGTTGTAATGGTCAATCTCTCCCCCCCCCCCCCTCTTATAAACACAGGCCGAACACAATCAAAGGCCGAATATGCACTGCGAGTATATAAACAGTTTCGGCATCATTCCGACTCAGCCCAAAGGGAGAGCCCATAAACGCGGCTTTGGATCTATGATGTTTGGGTCTCCTGTTTCATTTCGGTCCGTATGTCTGTCAGTTCTAGTCTTCTGTTATTTATTTGTGATCGTGCCTGTTCTATTTCGAGTCCGTTCCTATTACTGTTTTATATCTATCTATTGCCGGACGCCGTGACCACGAACGAATCGCCAACAATACTTGTCAGTTTTAACTTTCCATGTGCACAATACTTCTGTCAGTTTTGACTTTCCATGTGCACAATACTTCAGTCAGTTTTACACTTTTACCTCTCCATGTGCACAATGCTGCTGTCAGTTTCCATCTAATAATCTTCAATTTTATTATTACAGTAATTTCCAAATATATACAATTGTACATTCATTTTAATCATTTGCCAATTACTGTATGTGTCAAGTAATATCTATTTTTTGGTATCTTTCATGTAACTGCATTCATGTTTCTGTCATATTTCAAATTAGTTTATGTAAAGTTTTATGTAGTATTTTCCAAGATGGTATTTTCATTGTCTTTGTTCATATCTGTTGTAAATATCCCCCCCCCCCCTCTCTCTCTCTCTCCACTCGGCGACTTATTTGGATTCAAAATGTTATTAGAATATTTTTGCATAGTGTGAGAGATGATCCGAGCCCGTCCGTCTTACCCAGATGCTCCCAACTCACAACTCTTCTCTTTCTTTTCATATCGCTCTATTTTTTTTTTATTTTTTTTTTTCCTAGTGCATCCTGATTTCTCATTCTTTCTGTCCTCAAATCTAAGTTAATACTCGCTTGTTTGTAAATCTGCCTGGCTGTTTGTCTGTGTGCCCCCCTCTTTTTGTTACCTCCATCACGGAAACAAACTCACTCGGTGTTCTTCTTTTTCTTCTTGGAAAAACAATGTTATAAAACAGGGTTACACAAAGATCTCTTAGAGAGGGTTTCATGAGCAAACGAGGAGAGAGGAGAGTAGAGATGATTCAGAGTCGACCTCCAGACAAATTCGACCACTCGGACCAAATCGGCCGCTCAGCTAAACTAGACGTTCAACTCAACTGGACCTTGGCCCAGATCACCCATGCAGCTCCAAAACAGCCACTCTGCCTAAAATGGTTACATTGACCACTTTGACCACAAACTCATTTTGACTGCTTAGATTAGTTCGAGGTCTTTTCAGAAATTCCAATACAAAATAAGGAATTAGATATCCATAAAATAGCGTTAATATAAGAATACTAAAATATAATTCAATAAAGCTTAAATAGAACACCTAAAATTATACAACAGTTCGTTTGACAATAATTTTCTTATAACTACATTTGTGTCACATGATCAGTGCAGAAAGTGTTAATAATAGTGAGCTTTTATGAATGCATCACAATTTCATGAAGAAAATTTTAAATGTCGAAATAAACTCCATGTTCATTCACAGTTTTATTAGGAAGAAAGTTCCTTACATTTATTTGCGCCATGAAGAAAATTTCAGAGCAGAAAAAGGAGCAAGTTCATATAGAATATGGAGGGAGGAAACTGGAATCATGTGAGGTGTAGGAAAATTATGGAATGATCACAACAAGAAAAGGTTTACAGAAGGCTAGCCAAGTGTATAAAAAGGACAACCTGAAATATGGAGCTATCAGGGAGAGAAAATAAAAAAATAACACACATAAAAACAAGCTGTAATGATAAAGATAGCATGCAGTACCACGGTCCCCAGGATAAATGGGGAAAATTATTATACTGTACACACAATAACTGTAGGATATAATAGAAAGACATTGAACTTGGAAGTAGGGTGAATACTATTTTGAAAGTGAATATGCACTACTGGAGTAAACCAACTTTAATAAAGAGCGATGTGTAAAATATGACCGCATTATATCCACCATAACAAACAAGACAAAGGGACACAAGACTGATGATGCTCTAGAGAAGTGAGTGTGCACATTATCTAGCCACGAGGGATACAATCAGAAATAGATCCTGTTAGTACTACTCATCTTTGACCCTAATTGTATGTTATCCCAGCTACAAAAACATTAAATAGGGAGGCTTGTAAATTATATGGGAATAAGACAGAATCAACACATTTGATACTAAGATTTTTTACAACTATTTCTGAGGAATAAGCCATGTAAATTCAATGCTTAGACAATCTTTGAACCTAGTAGGCCTATTGGCTGGAAAATTCAACATAAGCATAAATACTAGGCACATCCTTCTCTCCAATTATACTTACTGAAATATAAACTTGTGACAAAACACTGTCATTCCTGGATACAATATGTGGATTATTACTTAACTTCAAGAACTAGTAAAATATAATAAATTAGTGGTGTCAAGTATGCATGAGCCATTTGCTGGGAAGAGTGAGTATGGAAGGTCTCTCCAATAAATTCAATAATACAACTATGAGTCTGTAATATAACAGAGAGAGAGAGAGAATTACTTACAAACATGGTAATGGGATAAAGTAATGAGTAGAGAAGTGCTGAGTGAGTTACGGCATGTCTTCTACTTTACGCACGAGTCTTGAATAATACGAGAAGCTTGCTCATGGGGTCATACCACAGCTATTTACAAGGAGAATTACACCAACACCTTTGCATTAGTCGCCATTTAACTTGTGTTCTAGATCATAACAGGCTTCAAGCTGACACTAGCCATTAACACCTTTCTTATTTGTGTGATACAGACATAGTCAGGAATAGATGTATACTATTTGTAAGAAAAACTATGATTAACAAAAGTTCTGAAAAAATTATCGTCACAAAAGTCAATGCTCATTATCTTATTTTTATATAAAGGACGTTTTCAAGAATTTAATTACCGTAACTGTGAAGTGACACTTGAATCATACCATAAAAAACATAAAACACTAGTACCAGCACAGTCGAATGCAACTTTAATGAGAAATTGTATACTGTACTCTCAAAGTGAAGGACTTTACTATCACAATCCCTGTTGCTATTTTTATCATAAAGAGTCAAATTAACAGCTGTCTCTCTTGATTTTACATATCTCATCAAAATCTTTAGCTAACTTTTGTATCCGACTACAGCACTAATAGTTCGAGAGAAAACAGCCTGGAGTATGCAATATGGAGCCTATAAATTCATATTTGTTTTCACCAACCCACCATTTAATTTACAAATAAACCTAACTAGTGAAATCAATGAAAGTAATGAATACATGTGGTACCCCATATAAAAACAGATATGGCATATTCTCCTCATAGAAAACTGAATCATGCTTGCAGAAACATTGTATCAGTGTAAATATTGCAACCTCACAAACAAGCTTCTGATAAAGTAGTTGCACCCAAAATCCAAATGTCATAGGTACCTCTACAACTTCTAACTTTCATATTCTTTAATGATTTATATAGATCAGATTTTTTAATAAAACTTGAATTAAGCAAACTTTCATATTCTTTAATAATTTATATAGATCACATATTTTAATAAACATGAATTAAGCTTTGATTTGTCACCAACTTTTACCTCAAATTTAGAGAGATACGAAAGTCAAAGTTGAGGAATAGGACATGAATATTGGATTTGAAAGTACCCTAGCTATCACTATTGCACTTGGCATTAAGGAATATTTTGGCTTGGTATTAGTGTTCCCAACATATGTGCTTGTATAACTAATATTAGTACCTGTAGAATCATAACAACTTTGAGTATCTTGGAACTTGCTCTACAGGGATCTAGGAAAAATACAACAACAAATCTCTATCATTCAAAGTTTGTAAATTGTAAACTAAAAACAAAGAAATCTCTATCATTCACAGTTTGTAAATTGTAAACTAAAAGCTGTGACTACAAAATGTCATCAAGTATACATCATTTAAAGTTTGTAAATTGTAAACTAAAGCGGTGACTACAAAATTCATCAAGTATACATAATTTATATCAGCACAATGGCTTCTTGCTTCGAGTAATGAATCCTCAAGGAAAAAATGGTTTCACAAGTTACCATTAGCCCTTGATTTATGTCATGAACCACAGGCATTAAGCTTCTTCACAATACCAAAACTGTAGCACATTTTCCACAAAGCTCTCAAAAACATCACTGCTCCCAAACTGCTGTATGGTAGGATAGAATGGTAAGCTCAAGGAATCCAAGTTATATATCAGGTCCAGGTACTCCACACACAACCTCGTCTGGTAATAATTCAGCCATATTCAACAACATAGGATATCATATTGACAAGTTATATTATCTGTCTGCCATCACTACCACTTTCCACAGATTTCTTGATTGTGGAAGGATCATTTTCATTTCCTTCAATACTCCACACATGCATAAACGTGTCACAAAACTGAGCTATAGTAACAGTAGAAACTTTAGTGCTGTACTGTACTCGGTTACTTGTCATGCAAACCTTGAATCACAAAGATGTCTACAACCTAATTGAAACTTTGGTTGAATAGTTCGTTGAGGGGCCTGCATTATGGAAATCTTGGGCAGCGTAGTGGTTGAATTTCATCATTACACAAGCGTATCAAAAGAATACTTCACTAATACTTTTTGACAAGCAGGAACATTCTCCGACATTAAGTAAAGGAATCTGTAGGCTACACGGCAAGTGCTTACAGTCTTCCATATAATCTTTACTCATATTACAGTTACATACTAAAGTGAATATCTAATTACATTCTTAGCATACACAGTCTATATAGGATACTCAAAAGCATTTTCTGCATTAAAATAAAATACTGTACCACATTGAGACAATTGTTTAGCTTATACAAAAATAACCCTTTTTATAATTGGAAAGAAAGTCTTTATGAAATTAAATCTTGGTCCTCTCACCTCCTCCTTTTGAGCTACATTTGAATATTATAATACAGTATACACAAAACAATTAATTATAATATAACTTTTTTGTTCAGTCTTTTCTTTTCTGACATTATAGTTCTCAATGATGTACATGTTACTGGCCAGGAATAATGAACTTCCTTTCTCACACTAACATTTCAAATCCCATTTATCAAATATTGCAAAGCAGAGAAGTACTGAAATTGATGACAGGTAAGTGTCTGAATCTATAGCAGCATATTTATTCTAGCTGAGAATACCAGTTTCAATTAGGCGTATCTACAGTGATAGCGTCAAAATATTGGTTTTCATACACACCTTTATACAGAACACAAAGTTCTTTTTGCTTTCCCAGAACCAAAATGCTATCAGATTTTTCAATGCTCAATGGCTAAAAAATGATTTAACATAATCCAATGCTAACCATGCTTAGACAATTTTAAGATTTTTTTTAAAGATTTTATCCAGGTGAAATTTGATATGTTTATAATGTATTAATCATTTCTTTCGCACCAGTACCTATTGCTATTATTCATTATTCTTACTATTCTCAGTGGTTTATGAAAACAAATTAAGCTTTATCACTCCCAAGCTTTCATTGCCATATGTAAATTAAACACGCAATAAAGCTGCTTAAATTACATCACTGGAAATTGCTACAAAATATTTTTGGAACTTTTTTGTGGATTTTTGTAACTTGGAAACTTATCATATGCCAACATGGCGTTTTACAAAAATATTCCTTACCAATTATGAAATGCTTGTCAAATCTGCTCCAATTATCTTATTAACGGGAGACTGGCCGTTTGTTTGGTCTATTAATTCATTTATTCATATATTTTTTTAGTTTCCTCCTTAGACCTCCATCAAGCTTAGAAAAACACCCCCTAGACCCCCCCTTCAAGATAAATTTGTACATTTTTCGGTAGAAAAATGTCCCGGCCGAAGGCCGATTCCTCTTAAAATTGCAGGCTCGCTTTCGCTCGCCAGGAATTAATCGACACCTAAATGGCACAAAAGGGCTTAAAATTGACAACAAAATGGGGCGAAAGGTGTTAAAATTGCCAAACTAATGGGCCGAACGTCTTATAATCTCAAGACTAGCGGGGCTATACATTAGGGAGAAGGGTATCCCGAAAAACGGTCTGCCTCCCCTTAGGCCGAGAATAAAGCACAGTTCAGGCAACTTATATATACAATACAATACAATCAAGGCAGGTATCAAAATTTACACAGCACTTTCTTGAGCTCCCAATTCAATCACACATTATTAATACTGTATTTGAGTAACGGGAAAGGTATAAGGGCAAAAAACTGACAGCTACAAAGATATACCATTTTTATAGTTTGACAATTTTCCCTTATACCTGTAAAGTCACAGATATTGTTTCAATTGATTTTGACATTACCTTCATACAAGACCATAAGCCATGTCAAATTCAAATAAGAAATGTCAAGGAGGTATTCAGGAAGTTTTAAAAAACTGTAAACATAATTAATTCAGTCTGATTAAAAGGTGTAATAATGGGATGGAACAGAAAAATGGAAAGTCGCAATCCATAATTTGTTTACCTACACCCTCAAAGACTGAAGAAAGTCCCAGAATGAGAGGTGATTGCACCTAAACCCTGTGTCAGCTAATCTGGTACAAATTGTGACCCCTTAACATCTTATAGCTTAAAAATAATAAAGACAATCAAGCTGGTATCTATATTTTTGTAAGGGTAGACCAGTAAATAGATGAGTGAAATTACAGCCTGTTTGCTATAGCTGTTTCTGAGATATAAAGAAGCTATGGATCAGAATTATTGCCAAGTTAGCTGACACCGGGTATAGTTCAGTTGTCTCCAAGTGCTATACAAAGATGACGTTGAAACCTGATCTTCTTTGTGAAACATAGACACCTAAACGAGGGTGTTATTCAAACCCAATTGGCATTATGAAGTGTTGAAATCTGAGCCAATATTCTGTAAATACATATGAAAAAGCTGTACTAAAACAAGGCATGGAAGCCTGACGTATAGAAGCTCACCCTCCTGAATAATTACCTCCACCAACTTGGAGGTAAGGAATAATGGATTGCGATTGTACAAAGAAAATAGATAATTAATGCATAAAGATAACAATCCTCATCTGATAGACAAACATTTTATGGTTCAATGGGGTAACTAACTGTGAGATGAAGGGGGATCAGCCGGGTTGGGCCAATCAGCGCTCTGCAGACCCCCGTAATCCTGCGTTAATCTCTAACCGTTTTGGTAAGATGATCCTCAGGGTATTAGAGTGTTGAGCCTATAATTGGGCTTTGTAATTGGGGTTGTGTGGGACAGGGATCTGTCTTGCTTAGGCCAATCGGCTTTCTGCAGACTCCCATTTTCTTATGTTCTTATGACAATGTAGTAATGAATAGGAAGGGTACCATAAACAGGTTATTTATCAGTTACTTTAACTTAAATGTATTAGGCCTACAGTTTACACAAGGTGACAATAATGTGATAAAATTGCTTAAATGACACACAGACAAGGATAAAAGTATCCAAGCAAAGAAGAAAAAGTTATTTCACAAGCAATATTGAATTTGCTTGCCTTTAAGACCCTTCAAGAAACAGGGACTGGACAAATGCCCACATTTTGAGCTTGCTTTAGTATGATCTATTATTAACACCGACTGATTTTCATACCAACATTAACAGCTTGACAACTTTGGCAGTACAAATTGTTAACACATACTATGCAAGCAATATTTAGACTGTCAAAAGTGTTATGTCAACTTGCATATATCATGCCTTGCATCAAATATCCGAATTGGTATCATGATGAAAATGTGTCCAGTTTCCGTTTTCTGTAGGATCTCCAGGTGGCGCAATAAAGGGGAAACTATACAAAGCGTGACAGGCAACAGAAGGAAAGTACCATACTGTACCGGTAATGTACACATGCAAATTTACAAATCAAACATACTGTACAACCTTCCGCACATATTCACAAAACACTCAGGCAGTTAGTTAATTAAATGAGACGCCTGATGCCGGCGAAAGTATTATCCTGTAGTATATTATTAAAAATCACCATTACAGTATACTGTACTAACACTACTGAATATATATTCATCACATTTTGTGTCTAGGAGTCAGAATGGGAGTGTTGGTTATGATGATTTTTTAGTTCATAAATATCCGTTTAGAGTGCTGTACCAAAACATTTCAACATAATGTGATCATATGATGCCATAACATGAAGTATTGCTGTGACGAACCCTAAAACATAGCCTACATTATAACTTCTAAAAAAGGTCAAAATAAACCAAACACACTCAGTCGCTTCAAAATATTGTGAGTTATAACATGGGAATAATTGCCTACAGTATGTACAGTACAAATAATCTGCACACATACAACATACTGAATGCAACGAACGAACAAACAATCGGGCATACATGAAATACAGCAAAACATTAATACACACAAAACATGAATGTATAAGTAAATGTATACACCACTGTACTGTCACCCCTTCAGCGGACCTATGCAGACTAACACACACAACAAAGCCACGCCAACAGCTTCCTCTCTCTCCAACACCCCTTCTCCCCTTTCAACACTCTTCGGAAAGTAGATACGAGGTGCCGTTGTAAAGGCTTATCCCAACTCAAAGACAAGCAACAGTTATACAGTATTGTCAAAGGATAAAGGGGGTAGGCCTATCACACAGATTATATCCCTCATTTTCATCGATCAACATTTTCCGGCAACATTTTTGGGATCTATTGCACTAGTATTGCTGTATTGGAAACTAGAGACTGAAGAAAAGATTAATTAAGGTGGCAAGATTCTTTTAAGGGGGGAAGGGTTTATTTATTGGTCGATTTATTTACTTATTTACTATTCTTCTAGCTTTCTCCCTAGACCTCCATCAAGCTAAAAAAAAACACCAAGATACCCCTTCTACCAAATGTGTATATTTATTGGTAGAAAAAGCCCGGTTCATCCTTTCACCACATTTCTCTGTCAATTTGAAAGATTTTCGTACCATTTAGGTGTCAATTTTTTTCCTGGCAAGCAATAGCAAGCCTGTAATTTTGGAGGTGCCCGGACACAATAACAAATTTATCTCGAAGAGGGATCTTGAGGATGTTTTTTTAAGCTTGATGGAGGTTTAGGGAGGAAACTAAACAAAAATATATAAAGATGAATAAATAACCAACTAAATACGCCCATCCCCCCCTTAAACTGTCTTTAAATTAGAAGTTAGGGTTGGCTACTGAATTAATGACTATTTAATTATCAGAGGAGAAATACAGAGACTTATTACACTCAAGGATCTAGTAAAACTTGACATTCTTACGATTAATCTTCTGGTTAAAGTATATCAATAATAATTCCAAATATAAACAAATCCAAAATATAGTAAATAAATAAAAATATATTAACTACTGTACACAGTATTATAAATAAATCACTTATAATGTTCTCTTTTTTAAATACAGAACAGTACGCCACTCAAAATTTACCGTAATCATTTATCTCTCGTCCATCTCTTTCTCAGGTAGTTCATAGTTTCATTCAACTATTATATGTTTTTTGTTTCTATTTTAATAACTACTTGTTTGCTGAAATAACTTAGAATTAACAAATAATTTTATAGTGAATAATTCTATAAACACAACCAACACGAAATATACATGAATAAATTGTGCGACTCATATGGAAAAGGGATTGGAAAAAAATAGCACTTTTAATATCTGCATCATACCTCACAATAAACTCCTATAATTGAGGAAAATTAAGATAATATTTAGACTAGAAATAATGATGATCCAGAAATCAGTTTACCCCAAATAGTTGCAAAGTGCCAATTTAACATATACAAGTACTGTACATTATGGTACAGTGTTTGCTTAACAACTCCAGCCTCATTACTGAATATTTTCCAGGTTCAAATTCATCTGTAATATGTTATGCTTTGTACTGCACTGTTAAGTAATTGGTTTCAAAGTCAACATAAACTATAAAGGCATGAACTGGCTCACTGTTTCAGGTTAGCTTTTTTTTTTTTTAATACAGTATTGTAGTTTAACCAGACCACTGAGCCACATTAAGAGACTCTCATAGGCCATGTTAGCTAGTGGATCATGATTTCTTGTCTGCAACTGTACAATATAATATTCTGCTATGAGGTAATGTTGAGTGCCAAGTCACACAGGCAGTCTTGCATTAGAACTTATGTCACTATAGATCTCGGGGAAGGAAGGAAGCCACCTGGACAACCAAGACTTGAAAACATTCGGCTTAAATATATCTTTGGTGCATGCTCAAACAAGTTACATGCAGAGGTTAGATTAAGTGGAAAAAGTACCGTATTAAATTGTAAAACTTGCAAAATAAACGAACCAAAACTGGGACAACACAAGATAAATACAATAGAACTAATCAGTCGCTATGTGGAAATAACGCTTAATAAACTCAAATACTTTAGAGTGGAAAAATCATCCATTACACCTGCTAATGTGACACCAGCTGTAAAGTTACTTAAGATGTCAGTGTTTCCTTATGTTTCCAGACCAATCGGGTAGCACAGTTTGACTAAAAGAATTAAAAGTGAGCACAGAAAACCCCACACAAATAGGTGAAACAAATACAGTAGGTGAATACTAGAAACAGGACAACCGCCAACAGGACAGGACGGGACAACCACCAACAATTTGTGGTCTTGTCATTAACCCTCTCACGTTCTTGATGCAATTTTGAGCCTACTGTATTAGGGATACTTTAAAGCCTTTGTTACCATCAGGGGTATTTAGAAACCTTTAGTTTAGTTACTTCAACCTCTGCAGTTGTCTTTGAGTTAGCTGTGGGCAGAATACTAATTTTGGAGAGGTAATTATAAGAGTGAGAGAACTCTATTTAGTATTGCTAATCTGGCAACCTCTGCGTCATATAGTCGTGAGAGGGTTAAAAGACTATCAGTATTTATTTAATTACAGTATTTGTATGTCATTACGTTCAATCAGACAAGTTTGGAGGTCAATACTGATTAGATGAGCTTTAGTTGTACTTTTCAAAAAAACAAAAATATATATATATTAATTACTGATAACATGAGGTACTGATATACTGTACAAGTAATTTAATATCAGGTTACCAAACATTTTATATTAACTAACTTTATACTATACATGTATTTTTCAATGTGTATTTGAGCCTCCCTAATAGTGTGATGGTGAAGTCTCGATCTGTCCTGTGGAGGTTCTCTACCCCACACCCCAGCACCCACAGTGAGTATTACCATATAGGCCTATATACTGTATAGTGCAGAAAGATGTAAAACCTCAAGAATATGATACCCTGAAGCAGCGGATAGGCAGACCAGACCAGAATAAGTAAAGTTTTGATTGGCTAGTACAGTGGCGCTAGTAAGTCACGTCTCAGCTGTCCTTACGTTTGGCTCGCTCTGTGCTATAATAATGCCTGCCAGATGTTGAATAGGGTGGGTAAGTGCAGGAATAGGTTTGTATATCCCCCTCAAAATGAATATATTAAGTTCAGATCTTATGCATCAAAATATACATGGTGCTGAGACATCCCTTATTAGGCCGATTATACATGCATCCTCCAATATTTATATGTTTATGTAACACTATTAACAGTGTGGATATTGTATTGAACATTATATATAATTTTGATTTTAGTAAGTAAAAGTAATGGCAATGATGGTTACTGTTATATTTTGGAAAATTAGTATGGTAAAACTTCCCCATGAAAGGAATTTCATGACATTATGCATTCAACAAATTAATGCCATTACATTCTTGGCCTTTGGGGAGGAGTTCATGCCAATCAATAATTGTCAATCCACATCATGGTGTCACAGAAAGAAATTATCCCGAGACACCAGCACCAATTCTAACATAGGTTCATACCTTAGGTTATTTAAATATTATATAATTCTGAACGTCTTCAACTTAACTGCTTGCATTCCTGTATCCTAGAATAGCAGCTACATGGACTGTCTGTAGTTGTGAGCATCCAACACAATATATATTAACAACTTGAAAGAGGACTAAGATGAAACTCATATCATCGTGCTGAAGGGGTTAATCACCACATAGCTATTTTATGTACGAGTCCAAACAAGGAAATGGGTTACCTGTATATTAGAATGACTTCCAGGTTAACTAATACATACATGTACTTATATGCACCATACCTTTTCCAAAGTTAGTAAAAAATTTGGATACATGCATTCCAGCATTCTCCATCATAAGGACCTTTAAGTAAGGGTTATAAGGTTATGAAAAGATACTTTCAGCAAAAGCAGTTACAGCTTACATACCACATCTTTACACACCCATATCGTGGTATTAGTAATTAGTTGTTGTTGTTCCCTAAGCTGCCTGGCCGAACAGCCCTGAGTCCCTGAGGAAGGCCATGGCCACGATCGGGCTTTCCCACAGAGCTCTCATTGAGTGTAGATTGTGTTGTTGGCGTAAGTGGTTGTGTGAAATGCAGTCTTCTATGATGTGTTTAATGGTATGGGGTGCTGTGTTACATCCCGGGCAGGCGTCGACAACGGAGTCATCCAGTCTCTTCTGATAGCTCAGGAGAGCTGGATGGTGTCCGCATCTCAGCCTGGCCAGGTGGACTCTGTCCTCGCGAGGAAGGGAGGATTCGGAAGGATGGATTTCGGGAGGTCGTGCATGCAGCTGCGTGTTGTCTGTGAGTGAGTGGATGGATCGGCGAGAGATATGAGTATGGATGTGCTTAGTAATTAGTACTATACAGTACTGTATATGGTATATTATTAGTGTAAAATAGTTTAACCAGTCCCTCAAATTTTAGAACAAAACTCTCACAGTATTGGCCTGTACATAGTATAGCTTTAATTATACATTGTGGTGGTTGATGAGAGCACACTTAATTATTATTTCCTCACTTTAATGTAGTGTTGTCCTGTAACTAGTGTAACCCTTCAAAATGTTACATGCACCAACAGTTTACATTACCCCTAGTAACCATTTTTACTGTAATAAAGCTAGTTAGTCAACCACATAGCCAGGGTAAAGCCGGTAATCCAAATGGATCTTCACAGCCAGTTTGACGACAGTAGCAATTCAGCTGTTCAAATCCTTTATATAACTTGATAGCAACTCTTAGTATTTCAGTGCGGCGACTGTTCTTTGGAAAACATGCAAGGCTATTCTTTGGAAAACATGCAAGGGGTGCACAGAGGCCAGCTGTACGTCTATGACTGTATTCCTTTCAAGTGACATACTGCAAATGCATAAGTGCACACTGGTAGCAACAAGTGACCAGTTATTTATATGGGTGTGCTTATATGAGAAGCATACGTTTTCAAATCAATATATTTTTTTGTAAAACAGCCTTATCTCGCCCAGACGAGGTGGCCACCTTGTTGTATGTAATGTATGAAATAAATATTGAATGTTAGTGTACTGTTATAGAGCTCTATGGTTGTGCTGTTTATAACCAATGTTATCAGTTCCATCTGTGAATACCAAAACACATCAGAAATAATTACCTACTGTACTAAATATTTTGAAGCATTCGTTGTAGCTCAACTAGAGATGCGGCCTTACTGGCTATGGGCATGCTATGAATTGGGAAGGTGTGTTTGGTGATAGTGAGCTCCTTTGTACAAAGTGCCTCTCTCTGATCAAAGTTTCCAATGTAATACTTACGAGAGCATCTAGCTCGGTAGATACCATTTCAATGATTGGGATAGTAGAGGTGCTCCACAGCTTTGCGCTTGCCAGGTGGTGGCCTGTGTTCTTTGAACTCCTTATTTTATCACTGATAAATGATGTAATTTTTAACATACTGCGATCCTATATAGATATTTTTTATTTTTGAGACTATGTTAAGTTTTGTTTGCTGTGTTTAGCATGCATTTCAGCTAAGTAGTCGAGTTTTATAAATTTATTTAGCCAGATTTAATTCGCTCCTATAACGATTATCATAAAATGTATCTAAAAAGTAGCTTTCAGAAGGCATAAGTATGATACAGTATATACAATATTACTGTGTAAGTCGTTGATTAATGAATCTGTATAATAAATCTGAAAATGAGATGGCTTTGCTAATTAAAATAATCTTGAGTACCTGTAATGCTAACAGAAAGCCTTTTCATTCTAGTTATTAACCCTCAATTCGCAGCGATCGTCATATGAAGGGAGAGAGAAAATTGGCCTATCCTGCGGGACCCGTCATATGACGGGTGCCATTTGGAGGCTATTATGAGCGATGAGAGAGAGCCCAGGCATTGGAGGGACGATAGGCGGCCTTAAACCGCTCGCCATGGAATGAAGGCCATTGTCGGTAAATATAGCCGCCTGACGCGACGGTGTTCTATTTAGCACCGATTGAACTTCCTGCAAAAATTAAATACAGCCTGTATTTATGAAACTTGACAGACTGAATCACTGAAAAATTTATTGAATGTGTGTATATACTCAGACACATACCCAATAGCTGGGGTGGCCAACTCGAGATAGCCTGAACAGGGATAACACAAAACAACATAAAAAACAATAACAAATTCACACATATCTAGGTCGCCCAGGAGAAAACCCGAGACCTAGGCTCATTTGTGGTCTCCAGCAAAAGGTTCCCAGGTCCCAGACCTCCTGAAAAGATTTCGGTCTTAGCAAGCACAAACGAAACGAAGCTCACCACCACCACCTCACGTCCAGACATGTCCCTTCATATATACACCCGACTGGGTGGCAACATTGGTAAGGCGTCTTACTGGCGAGCGAACCCCACTAAAATGTTGCAGGTTCAATCTTCGCTCAGGGAAGATGCCATAAAAAATACTGCCCACGTAGTTAATAGCCAGGAGACTAATGCAGAACCTACTTTTGCAAATGGGAATACAGCAGTTGTTAAAACAAAATAATTATATAAATAGTATGTGTGTATGCATGTATATACTCAGGCACCCCATAGCTGGGGGTGGCCGACTCGAGACAGAGATCGAACAGAAACAACATTTAAAGTTCCAATTCTTAAGATCCGGGACCACTCTCGCATTCCCTCACCCCTTTCTCTGTCTCGTCTACAAAGGGAGGAGGATTCCTAGCCTCCCGCCCCCAGAAGGAAAAAGTATGTATATACTCAGGCACATACCCCATTGCTAGGGGTGGTCGACACGAGATAGAGCTCGAACAGAAACATTTAAAGTTCCTATTCTCATGGTTCGGGACCACAGTCGCATTCCCTCGCTCGTTTCTCTGTCTCGTCAAGTGGGAGAAGGAAAAGTAAGACAGTAAAAGTGACAGACAGAAACGACTAAGGCTGGGTAGAGGATTCATTTTTGTTTTCACCAACTCGCCAATTAGTTTAAATAGGACCAGCCCTCGGAAAACGTAGGATTGTGGAGGGAGCTGCACCAAGGGGAGGACCGAGGAAGACCTGGGATCGGACTATACGTGCCGATCTCAAATCCAAAAACTTGACAAGTGAAGCAGCCCTTAACAGGGTTGCCTGGAACGCCGCCATTAGGACAAGAGACTGAAACTGCACGTATGTGTGGAGCATTCAGTCTTAAAATGTTATGTATGTATGTGTATGTTACGAGTATAGTTCTTTATGCAGACATTAATTCATATGAACAATGAATTGTTTTACGGCAAATTATTCTCGTAAGATCATCATACTGTGTTTACTAATACTGTGTATATAAATAGTAATAATAAAAATAATGGTAGTCTGGGGCTGGGGGAGTGCTGGAGGCCCTTAGTGATCCTTGGTCTCTGGGTCTTCTCCTGGGCGACCTAGATGTGTGTGAATAAACACTGAATATATATATATATATTTTTATGTTGTGTTGTTTTGTGTAACTTGTGTTGTCCCTGTCTGGGCTCTGTCTCGATTTGGCCACCCCCAGCTATTGGGTATGTTCCTGAGTATTTACATAGATACATACATACAGTACATACAAAAATAATAAAAAAAATTATAAAAGCAAAAATAATAATAATTATAGTTAAGATAGGACTATACCTTCCTTCCACTCATCTCTCAGCACACGGCCACCCAAGGATGTGGAATCACGGAGCGTAGGTATCAAGTATTTATTTTCTTCTGCATACAATAAGACTGTGGCTTGAGTATATAAATCATTTGGGAGAAGGTTACTTGCTTCAGTATAACATAATCTTGAGGTGTTACTCAGGTATCAGTAATTGTACACAAACAACAGGAAAGGAAAAGGAGGGAGCTTAAGTTACAATATTTTTTACTGGGAATCAACGTTTACTTGATTGAATATGACGAGTACCTACCCGATAGCACTATCGTTAGTGAGTGCTGTTTGTACTTTGTACTATTGTTGATATTTTGTCAAATTGCAAATTAGTGAAATATTAAATTTAAATATTAATTGTAGTTTCTTTATTTATACGGAATTTAGTCAAATTTACCAGAACGTCCCGGACTTCCCAAATTGACTAATTCCTTGAACGTGACGATAGTGCGTTGTTATATGTGTGATTAGTTTGCTTGGGAAACAGATTAACTTGCTCATGTAGTTGTTGTTGTTGTTGTTCCCCAAGCTGTCTGGCCGAACAGCCCCAAGGCTCATGTAGTAATGTACACCCTATGTGATGGATTGTGTTCTTTTATTTATAAATTATTATTTTGCTTAAGTGTTGTTTCCACATAGCGATTTTGATAAGTTGTTTTGTCTTTTACTGTGTTCGTCCAATTTTTTTTTTTTTATTTAGCAAGTTTTACATTGTATTTTCTAAACTTTGCATTTTAATTTTATATATTTTTATATTGAAACAGTAGGGCGTTCTGAACATAGGGTATCACCGTATTACTTCAATATGAACAAATAAAATACACTGTAAAATGCAAGGGATTGAAAAATGTATGATCTTGTCATAATCAATAAAGCGAATATCAATTCACAGTGAAAACATTTGTACAATTAAATTATAAGAAACCTCTTTCTATATATATATATTTATATTATAATTATAATAATAATAAACTGGGTTTCATCTTTGGAAACAACTTAGTAAACCCCAGAAATTTATACATAACGGATAAGTTTGTCAGTACAGATGAAGTAGGCTAATATATCACATAAAAGCATATACAGGAGGAACTACTATACAGGTTTAGGATACACCAGCCAAACTCTACGCACTGGTTAAATTTATACGCAAAATCCACTAAACGTGTAAACAAAAATAAAAATAAAATAAAATAATAATAATAATAAACTGTGAAATACAGGGTGACAGAGAATTTGGTTATCTAATTGACTCGGCTGATGCCAACAGTGAGTAACCGAATTATGTCCCACCTGTACATAAATTTTGTTAATAAAGAAACTAATTCAACTTTATATTTTTTTGCCGAGTAGTATAATCATGGATTTCGTATATAAAATGGGCAACCATGCAGGCATTGGCTAGTCTATCCTACTTGGCATGACAGGAGCCAGAGTCGCGGTCACACGGACTTGGGTTGGTACTTAGGACGAATTCACACCAATTTTTCCTGCAACTTTAATCTGGTAGCTTCGTAAGTATATTTTCATAACATTTCAGTCAGCCATAATTATTTACTTTCATTCCAATTGTCGATACTTGTGCAAAAGTCTCAAAATGTTGCCAGAAAAAAGTTGTGGATCAAAAGCCAGAAAAATCATGTGTAAACCCGCTAGGCCGCTACTACCAAACAAAGATTAATTTATGCGGTAACTTATATAGCGCAGCTGCATTTGGGATGAGGCTTACGAAACACAAAGACGCATTTAGATTGTAGTGTACTTCACAAAAACTTGGACACAATTTGGCTGTATCACACTGAACAGAAAGAAGCATCTGGGATCTAGCTTACGGAACTTTTGAAACTTGACGGTACCAGAGAGACCAACATAAAAACAGTCATCTGAACACATTCTGAACTGAATTTATTACTTGTGAACAATTATTGTACAATACAAACTTTGTAGGTTTATTATTCTTTGAGGAATGGTGTTGAATTACAGCCTTGGCAGAATTATATACCGGTAATACAAATCAAAAGGTTCAGATATACTAGGAAACATCCAGCAGGTTTAAGAAAGTTGGGAATAAAATGAAAATAATTAAAGACAATAGTGTACTATTCAGTGTGAGAATGACTCAAAAGAAATGTCCTTCTAGCACATGCCGGACATATTTCATAAAACTTAAGAAATACCTCTCACAAAAAGTCAAAGAACCAATTTAAAGCAGCACCAAGATCACAGAAAATCATAAGTGTATGAGAGAGAGTGTGTGTGTGTCTGTGAAACCTAAAGAAAACCATCTTTCGAGATAGCATTTTGTTTCTCCAGTAGTACTCTTTCACATTAGTTATTGTAAAATCCAATTTGATGTCAGGTATTTTCTTTATACAGTGTTTTAGACAATCAGAGGCTGCTAATAATAATATACAGTATATACAAAGCTTCAAGGAGAGATATTTGCAACAGATTCTGTAATAAATAGTGATCTAACAACAATGCTATACATATCATTAAGTTGTGCTCTTTTAAGACCTATTCCAAATACAATTGACCAAAAAAACTTATATTATAATCTGTAAGACATTCCAACAAAAATAATAATAATAAATAAAAAAATAATAAAAATAATAAAAAATAAACAAATGTCACAAGAACTTATACTGTACTATCAAAAAAATAAATATATATACCAATGAAAAATAACACTCGTAAAGTTTGACAACCCAAAAGCGTGTGACTGGGACTGTGGGAGGAGGGGCTAATTTTTACCGACACAACATACGTAAAGCCTGCAGAGCCCGGCGTCAGAAACAACAAAGGAAGAGGCGCGGGAAACAATCTCTTGCCGGAAACCATCAACTCATCCTCGCAGTCATATTCCCAAACAGTTGTAGTTCCGGATTCATCAACATATTCAACACCACACGTTGATTTAAACTCAAATTTATCAGCACTATACGGTACTTACCCACAATTCATTATGCACTTACCATACATTTTTCCATATACGGTTATATGTTTTTAGATACCTGTACTTCTCATACTGGGGGTCTGCCTTATACAAGAGGGTTAGGTTTATATGGCAGAATATACGGTATATATATCTTAACTACCTCATCCTATTAACCTTTTGTTGATGATTATGGATTACATCATCACTAAAACTCATCCACAATTCCTAATACTTTTGCATACTGTACTAGGATATTAACCATTCTATTCATTTACCATTTTGTTGAACATGGAATTTAAAATTTTGTTATTACAGAAGTAAATGTAAATGGTAAATACAGGTCTCCCTCACTATCCGATGCCCAAATTTACGATATTATTATAGGTTTTTAGGTGCTTGGGTTTTGGCTGGTCCGAGAACGCATCCCCTTTTACCCCAGTAATTTTAGGGTTCGCTATACGATTTTTCCTTTTAAGATTGGGTTTTCAGGAACGTAACCCAATCGTATATCGAGGGAGACCTGTATAACGAGATGGTAACACTGATGAATCAAGGCCGGATAGTAAGCAATTCCTGGTGCCATTTGTCAGATTTTCAGCACTCCTCGTTAATATTATTGTCATCATCATTAATGGTACTATACAATGATCATCCTCATTTTTCTTCTCACCGTTATCATCATTCAAGCCTTCTTTACTAAGCTGTTAGATTTTATACAAGTGAGGGAAATAAACCAGGTGCTTTCTAAAAAAAAAAAAATAGTTAAAAACCAAGCACAGGTGTATCAGCAAACTCAATGAAAACATTACTTCCCTCTGCAGAAAAAAATCAAATGAAACGAAAAAGGTGCGTGCTATGAAAGTAAAATGGCAAGTGGTAGTGCTTAGTGACCTAGTACCTGGTTACAGCTGTTTGTGAATATGCCTGAAGGATAAGTGAGGCTACTGTGACTACCCAAGGCAACTACAAATATATCAATACAAATTCAATCTATTAATAATTGAGTTTTTTTATAGAAGATTTTTCATCACATACAGCCAACCAAAAAATAAGGTGAACAGCTCAACAAATTACAAGAGTATCCACGAAATTCCTAGATCTATTTAAAATTCCAACTGATAAATAATGTGCATGGCAAAGTCTACCAAAGATGTGATGAATTGGCTAAAATAAGTAAAATCAACACATACAGAATTGATTTAATTTTTGCTTTTAAACAGAATATTTGTAATTGCCTAAGGTAGTCATAACAGTCGAGCTTAACAAAACACTCATCAAGGTCATATAATCTCCAAGGAAGGAATGCGGTTTAATGTATCTATGACGATAAAGTTAGGCAGGCCGGAGCTTGTGTGTGATGCTGGCCTCGGGAATTGTAGATTCCAAAAATGACTTCTACCCGGGGGATTGGCGACGTAATTTACCACTTGCGGATTTGGGGCTATGAGGAAGCTTAAGGTGTAAACATCGATATTCAGCCTACATACAAGTTAAAATACAGTATGTTTGTAGTATTCATGTGAGTAGCCTACATTAAATAATGAATTCCATCCATAGTAGCCTACATCAAACTATATTAAACTTAATTTGCATCCATTTAAACTAGCATACCGGTATATTAAATCATATTCAACATAACTCCCATCCATCATAAACACACATATTATCTGAAATTTCTGGCAAGTATTAATGTCTACAGCTTGACCTTCCTTATAGCCCACAACTTGACAAGTGATCAATTGGGATCTCGGCTACGAACACGCATCTTCACACTAACATCCATCCAAAAATTGACACCCGGCATACAAGGGACATAATCTCGATCCACACACTGGAGTCGGAAGAATCGGTAACATCGGTACTGTCGACTAAGAGCGCCCTATTCCACATAAACTTCCGGCAAAAAGGATCAATTAGAACACCGCACTTTCGACTAAGACAAATTAATAATCGGTACTGTCGACTAAGAGCGGCCTATTCCACATAAACTTCAGGCAAAAAGGATCAATTAGAACACCGCACTTTCGACTAAGACACAAATTAAACGGGTTGCCATGTTCAATCACACAACCAACCTCCCTGTGATTCCAAGGGACTGGTTCGCAATTCAACGGGTTACCAAGTTCAATAACTCAACCATCCTCCCTGTGATTACAAGGGACTGGTTCGCAATTATTAAGGGGGGTCACTGGCTTTTTTTTTAATCTTTCTCTCTTTTTCTCTCTTTCTCTGACTTGTATCCATTTGGCCCCATTCAGCCAACTGTTTTAAGACGTTTATCCCCATGCAGGCGTCGATTTCTTCCTGGCGAGCGATAGCGAGCCAGCATTGTATGGAGAAATCCAGCTTCGCCGGAGACATATTTCTATCGAAAAATGTACAAATTTAGCTTCCTGTCAAAAACGAATATATATATATGCTGGCTCGCTACCGCTCGCCAGGAAAATATTGACACCTGGATGGGGGTAAGCGTCTTAAAACAGTAGGCTGAATGAGGCCGAATGGATATAAGCCAAAATAGAGAGGGAGAGAAAGAGAAAAAAGCGAGGTGGGCTTCCTTAAACGGGATACGAAGTCCAATCACTCAACTAACCCCCATGATTACAAGGGACTGGTTCGCAATCACTCGCTCGTGTGTGTGTGTGTGTGTGTGTTGCGCTAATACTCTTTCCCTTCACTAAGTATGAGGGTACACATAATAGAAGTCTGTCTTGCACTAAACTCTAGGTTCTATTAGTAGTGTAGGCAAAACAAAAGTGGTTTATGTTTCTTAGTTTTCAGTATTGCATCTCTAAAATCTTACAGCGATCATGACTATTTTGATGCCTCGGTATCACTTTGTGCCCACTCTTTCACGCCACCACTTGAGGTACCTTTATATCAATATTCACTTTGGAATTTCATAAAAACTGTATATAAAAAAATCTTAAACCATTAATATATCACTCACAATAACTATGCTAATAATTGTGACTTTTTCCCATTTAAATTATATTAGTCATTATTTGTTTACAATGTTAGTTTTTCAAATTTCCAAAATAATTACAGACCACGATTATATCCCAACGATAAACAAAACCAAGACGACGATATTAAAAGTTACTTATTCCTTTGGAAAATTATTTAATCTCAATATCTACACAGCACTTTATAAAAATTCCAATAAAGTTAAATAATAATCTTAGTCACAAGCTCAATTCATTAAAATGAAAAACCTCAGACATTCAGGTTTAATACAGTTTGGGTTAATATTTCCCAAATATTCAGGTTTTCAATTCTTAAAATAATCAGGCATTCAAGTCTTCAAAATATTCCAGATTTCACAGCTTCAAACAAGCAAGTAATCACAACTTATTAAGGTATCTATTCAAAAAAGTGACCAGAACCGAGGCTGTCACTTCTTCATGAGTCTTTGCGCGTCACTCCCGTCAAATTCCGTCCAAGGAGAGAATTAAATAGCCACCATACCTTCCTTCAAGACCTGTGCACTTTCCTCCCGATCAACAGTGTCAGAGGAAGGTTAACTATCGCTCAAACAATCGTCCATTTTTATTCAACCATATTTTCATGTTATTACAGAACTTAATCCAATGCCAGGTATTTATCTTCTCTTTGGCATTTATAGGCAGATCGAGGGTGCTTCATTTAATAAATTCATAGATGCCTAAACCAAAATGGACCCACTCCAGGAGGCTTAATATTTCACAGGATATTGATCTAGTTGTTGTTGTTGTTGTTGTTGTGGTGGTGTATTTGTCACCAATTCCTCAATAAATAGCTAATGCAATACAAATAATACTATACAGTACTGTACATGGCATTAGATTATGTTGAGCAGACTTCACATGAAAACAATCAGCTGAGAGAAAACTGGACTGGTAAAATACGACTGCAAGCACTTTACTTCATCACCTTTCCAGTCATATAATTGAAATAACTTTCTATTGGTTTGACCATACCAGTCACAGGTCAGGGTTGACTACTGACCGATTACATGGGTTTCCTCTAACTTGTCACTGTCCAAGGAAGTAACTAAACGTTCATCCGTAACGTTCCCTCCAACCTATGCACTGGTTTGGCTACTGACTTCAAAGATCTGGCCCCCTTCACTGTTTGTCACTTTCCCTCAGACCTATGCACTGGGTTGGCTACTGACTGCACTGACCTCCTGGCTGTCTAAACATTCATCGGTCACTTCCTCCGGGTCCTATGCACTGGTCTCGTCCCACTCGTCACTGTCGGTCTCACTGTCGGAGGAAGATTCACTGTCACTGACCTCGAAGGCGAACCTCCTCTGCAGAATGGAGGCCACATCAATACTGTTGGGGTCTTCCTTGGGCTTGATCTTCCCATCGTCAGCGCGCGGTCGCAATTGGATACCTGGAAGAAGTGTAAACCTTGCAATATTGCTTGGATGATGATGTTCCTTGCAATACAAGAAACATCAATCTATCTATTTTATCTAATGCCAGACGCCTTCATCCCCAAGGAAGTGGCCACAAATTAATTACCTCCACATTCCGAAACAATCAATTTGATTCTCTAGTCATTAAACTTGTATGTACAGTATGTATAGCCTGTTTTCTGGGCAGGGTTGCTAACCCAACCACACACTGTTGTGCATAGTGTGTTAAGTGCACATGGAATGTTATTGTATTGTTTTAATGGTTACGGATGTGAATGTAGTCTGTAAGCTGTGTAATCAGCTTACCATTTTTTTTTCTTATTTTTTTTTTCCTATATTCCAACTACTCCCTCTCGGGCATAGGCTGATAGCCTTTATACTCAACCGCTGAACACGGTGAGGCCCATGAGGTCTTGCTCCAGTCTAGGGAGTGAGACATGCGAAGCTTCACGGCTCGAAGCAATTCCATCTCTGAAGCCGCCTCGCCTCTGCGCTTCAGTCTCATCCCCCACACTCGGACCCTCACTCTCAGAACGCCACCTATTGAGCAATTAGCTCACTAGGCATTGCCCCCCTGTAGCATATTTTTGAATATGGGAATATTCATACAATACTACAGTATTTAATCAGGGAACAATGAGGTTATTTTTTTGGGCATTTCGGTGTGCTGTGGTAATGCACTGATACTAGGTACAGCACAAATTCCATCCCAATAATATCTTCCCATTGACATATTGGGATTCGAACCCGGGTCCATTGGATTACCAGTCCAGTGGCAAGACCACTCCGCCACACCTCCCCTAATCAGGTGCTAACATATACTTGATGAGTTCATGTGACACTGGTCTACCGCACCTCTTGTGTCTGCCATTGCCTAGAGAAGTGTGAAAGTCCATGCTCTCTCGAGGCTCTGGTCAATAATCCTTTTGGGCAATAATGGGGAGGTGAACCCCAGACTTACTGCGGGATGAGTCGCGTGCATTACCATTCAACCACTCGGGCTCAAAACATTTAGTCAATGGGCCAGATCCCTGAATCACAAAAATTGGTACCGGTACTGTACAATCCAAGAGGTACAAACTCTCAGCATAATCTCCAATAACTGGCTATTAACCCCTTCTATACTGGCAACGACTTTTACATTTTCTTTTAGCTATACAGTATTTAGACGATTGTATGCAGTTTAAGAAGGATCTGTGGTAGTAAAAAGAGTTAGGTGAGATAGTTTGAAGCCTGTTAAATAGTGGAAGCCCTTTTTAAGCTTAACAAAATAGTCTAATAGTAGCCAGAATTAAGCTAAAAGGACGGGTCGGTACAGAAGGGGTTAAGTGATGGTCGGTTGACACAGGTACATGAAGGTGATTACAGTAATTCATGGCCACCCTTTTGGGGATCAAGGTGTATGGCAATAGATAGATAGAAGTGATATGGGAACCCATTTACCAAGGTTATCATATTGAAATTCATATTATTACCAACCCACCAAATAAGTCTAATTAATGATATCAATGAAACTAATGAAATAACACATCTACAACAATAAGAAAATGTATTTTTAGATTGTAGTTGTAGCTGTAAGTCCTCTCTAATGGAATAAGTTTTCACCCTATCCCAAGGACTTATACCGATAGTTATACCATGTTAATTTTACTCCCTGAAAATAAGGCTTTGTCCTAACACTGCCTACTTTAGCTTAGTTTTACATAACTTGTTTCTAATATAACCGACTAACTATATAAACCTAGTCTATTATTGGGCTCCCTTACTCTATCACCTGGGCAAATATTATCACCACCTCTTGATGTATGGTCAATAATACATACTGGTAATATTCTCCAGAAATGAAAAAATATACCACAAATTATTAGAAATAGCATATTGGGAAAAAATATTGAATTATGTTCTGAAAAGTATAACAAAGTATAGTACTCTAATAAATATGACATTATTATATTGTACCATAATTTATATTTTGCACTTACCTTCCCTGATGGCGTCGAGCAATGCACTTCGACCATCAACTTCGACTGCTGGAAGAACTTTCTTCTCAGTTTTCCGCAAGATCTTTTGTGAATGCTGAAAGATATACAAATTTTCAGTAAATTTCATAAGACACATAAAATTACTCTTAATATAATACATTAACTAATAATGTTCTTAACACCAATAACTCCCAATGAAATTAATGAAAGCGTATGATCCTCCGGGGATTCGAACCCAGGACACCATATTCTCAGAACTTATAACAGACTATGCAGTAGAACCCAGCCAATCCGGTGCTCTCACATCCAGACTCATGTTTCAGGCAACCAAACTTGTCTGGATGGCTTGGGAAAAATAAGTCAATCCAGAAACGAACGAGACAAAAACAAGTAACATCGCCTATTGTTTACATCCAGAGTTCGGTACCGGTACATGCGGCGCTAATTATTATCCTTACATTGTTCTCTATAATACAAAGAGAACAAAGGGATCTCCACAAAGTCCCTCTATTCAACTCTTTCCAATACAGTTTATGCCACCAACACCATCTACAAGCTATATTATCCCCAATTCAATTCAATTTAAGTTCACAATATTACGAGATCCACAATTCACGGCGCTCAGCTGATCGGTAGTACATTATTAATTTATTTGGTAGATATTATTAGTCATATACTGTATTGTCAATATTGATTCCTATCGAATACAACATAAACAAAACTCGATATTGACAATATATTATTATGTTCTCTCCACCAACCAACTTTACTCCTAAACTCGATTAATGAAATTAACAAACACATGTGGCAGCCCGGGGATGACTAATAATATCCACCAAATGTATTATAAATGTACTACCGATCAGCTGAGCATCAGTCTCAGTTTACTAAAGGGTCTCTGTTTATAAGCGCCGTGAATCATGGATCTCTTAATGTTGTGAACTAAAAATGTTATTGAATTGGGGATACTATAGCTTGTAGATGGTGTTGGTGGCATAAACTGTATTGGAAAGAGTCTGTTTAATAAAGGGACTGGTTAATGATGTGCATCGGTGTGCATACTTTTAACCAGATCCAGACAGAGTTCTCCCCCAATTAGTCTGGATGGGCTAGGTTTTACTGTAACAGGAACAGTATTTTGCAATAATACACACAAATCCCTGTTAACCAGCAGTAATTGGAAGTCGAAGGGGCAGGATAATTTGTTTTGCTAGATATAAACTTCTTGTGAACACTCTCGGGCTGTAATTGATTTATAACAATAAATCAATTAAAGCCCATACTACCATGCAATGTACAAAACAACAAAAGTTGAATACAGTAATTAAATTATCAATTTATTATTTGGCTTGCCAGTATGTTTCAGTGGCAAACAGGTACATATGAAAATAAACTATGATGGCAAGCATTAAAGAGAGCTTGGTGGAAATAATCTGGGTTGGATACTGTATTTGCAAGAAAAGATTTTTTTTCAAGCAATTTGCTATATAGTATTGTGGTAGATGGGACCATAGGGCTATCCATTATCCACTCTGAAATGTTAGTAGACTGGAAGATAAGTACCGGTATATGATTAAAACAAAATTTCCTTACCACTCCATTGAGTATAAGTGGCGGCATGGGTGGTGGTGGTGGTGCCAGAGGTGGGTTCCCATTAGGCACCAGCTGCTGGGGGGGGTCCGGCATCACCTCCCCGGGCCCCGTCGATGGTATGGGTGGGGGCGGGGGTGGGGAAGCTGGAGGGGGCTCCGGCTCCACCTTGTCCGGGGTGGGTGGGGGTGGGGGCAAGTCTGGCTCGTGGTTGTAGTTGGGCTGGGGGTGACGGCCCGGACCGGGCGACATGGACGACCCTCGCCCGTCCACACCACCCTGATCATTAATAACATACGATATACATCAATGATAAAACCTATGAAAAGATAAAATCGAACATACATACATAGGAGCTACAGTTTCAATCTCATATCCTAATGGTGGCATTCTAGGCAGCCCTGTTCTGGACTGCCTTATTTTCAAGTTTTTAAATTATAGATCGGATCATGGAATTATAGCCTGTGTTTTTCTGTCTGATCTTGATCTGACCTGACAAGTGAGGCAACTCTGAACAGAGCTGCCTGGAATGCCGCCATTAGGACACGAGATCAGAAGAGCACTTCGAGTGGAACACTCGGTCGTAAATTTATGCATGTATGTATGCCAAAATCAGACCTCCAGCATATAGCCTATACTGAAAATCAACCTTTTCAAACTTTAATTGACGTGGCCTCTAACGAGTCAGCTATGGATTGGTCTTAATAAAAAGATGATCTTTTTGTTAAACCTACTTTAACAATCCTTCCACAAGGTAGACGCTTTCAGAACTTCCTCGCATATTGAGAGAACGGGTTGTAGTAGGGGTTCTCGGTTGAACTTTCTTGAACTTTCTGCAGTAGATAATTAGGGAAGCCAACCCATAAAGCATTACAAAAGTCTACCCGAGACAGGATGATTGAATGAGCCAATGTTAGGAGGCAACGCCTGTGTAGAAACTGTCTCGTGGAGTATAAGCTTCTAATATGCAGATTAAAACAGTTGACGATCATCGATATTTAACCTCTGAAGTGCGCATGGGGGTAATTGGAAACGTCCCCCTGTGCGGACGTATTTGAGGTGTTTCCGTCACTAAAATATTCATTGTGCCATTAATGGCATTAATACTTATCCATATGCGCCTATTATGGGTTGATTATAAAGGTATTAACCTGAAACAACAATAAAACGAGTGAAAACAGCGTTTGGATGGTCAAAATCGGAGATATAGCCCGCGAGTTGTATAATGTATGGGTGAGGCAAACTGCTTTCCCGCCAATTTCCCCCAAGGCCACTGAGACACAGTCGATCGATACTCTCTCTCTCTCTCTTGCACTCGCTTGCCATCAGTGATGACAACACCCTGCTTGCAACTCGCTAATGTTAGCACGAAAATATACCTCAGAATAAGGGAATAACAGGGAAAATAGGTGATAACTGAAGGAGAGGAGGAAAGTGGGGAAGGAGGGGAGGTAGAGGACTGAGATTTTGCATGGCCCAGGGGCCAAAAAAAAATAAAAAATTTTTTTTGTTTTTTGTTTTTTTCGATGTCAAAAGTTGATTTTTTTTTTCACTCACTCATAAGAGTCTCCCCGCAGTCCGCCGGGGGAACTCTTATGAGTCTCCCCGCAGTTCCCGGGTTAAAACCACGATGATGCACATAGTCACATGATTAGGTATGCTCACATAATATCATTAATTATTATGTTCCTTCCAACAACCAACCATACTCCTAAAATCGATTAATGAAATTTACAAACATATGTGGCAGTCCGTGGATTCAAACCCAGGATGCTCACACCGAAAATCAACACCTTATACATCGCACCACGATTTGGTAAGAAAGTAATTTTGTGGTGGAATGAAATGAGTGTAAATGATGTAGTACTGACCTGTTTGTCTGAGGGTGGTGGTGGGGGCGGTGGTAGCAACTCCCGAGAGTGTGCTGGTCCACGGTGCCGTGTGGGGGTGCCGGAGTGTGAACCTCCAGGGGGAGTGGGGGTGTTGTTGTTGCTGCTGGGGGGGTCGGGGGGAGGCTGTACTGGCCGGCTAGAGGGGCCGCGTTGACCACCACTGCGACTTGGGGTACTGCCTGCAGGGGAGGAACACAATCATTGGTCAGTCAATTTCTTTCCACTAGCTACTTAGACTGAATGATGATGCAGTTTTCACCACTATGCACTCCCTGCTCAACAGCTGGGTTAGGGTGGGTGCCCTGATGATCAGGGACTTCAGTGAATAGTTGTCACAGATTGCTAGACCGCGCCGTCCACCAACAGCACTGGCGTCTGCCAATAACACATACTGGCTGGCCCGAGACTCAAACCGTCAATCTCACGGTTTGTAGGCGAGTGCTCTACCAACCGCGCTACGGCCTGTAGCGGCCTGTTTCCTATATTAAAATAACAGAGTGGGATGACTACTGTTTCAAGTGAATGTAAAAATTATGCCCAAACGACAGAAAAGTTGTTTTTTACTGTGAAAACACTATACAGTTTCTACTCTCTCTGGAGTCCTCTTCAGATGAACTGAAAAGGGCTCCAGATAGAGTTATGTCGAGAAAAAAAAATCTATTCAAATATTCATGGCATTGTGAATTGGCATTGTCTGTCTCTTTTCTTGTACTACTTTTCCTTCCAAGTCCTGGCGAGATCGCCCGATTGTGTGGCACTGCAACACTACAAGGGAGGCTGCGGCCAAGGGGTGCAAGCCCGTGGGCTGCTGATCCCCTTCCCCGCTGCACTCTCAGACAGATTTCGTCTCGCTCTAGCCCTTCGGGGATTCGAGCATCTGGCGCGGCTTCGGTCAACCTGACTCGGGACTGTTCGGCCAGAGTCTGGGGAACTACAACAAACTACTATGAAAACTGCTTATATTGATTAATCTATTCCTATTGCTGATGTCTCCTAATAGAAACTGACTTTTGTTTTGATTTGTATAACTGCTATGGGAAAAGCTGGCTCTTCAGTGGTCGACCGAACCACATACTGGGTCGGTGATATTTTGGGGACGTCTTCCTCGCCATAACTCGAAACTGCACATTTCTGTGGAGTTATCTCACCAGTTACATGCCTTACCAACCTTGCCAATGAAATAATTTAACTAATAGCTTACTTTGTGAGCCTTGTCCATCGGGCGTATACGGCGGTGGTGGGTAGCCAGCATACTGGTCCTGGTAAGGTGGGGGATAGGGGGGCTGGTGGTGGTCCTGTGTGGGGCCACCGGAAGAGGGAGGGCCGGCTGTCTGGTTCAACTCGTGGCTCGGGGAGTAATGCGAGTTGGGGACGTACATGCCACCCGAGTCCTGGAGCGAGAGAAAAATTGGTAATTATCAGTGAAATAAATGGGTAATTTTCAGTTTGAGACATGGATAGGAAAATCAAGTACTGTACACTCATCCCTCCGTTATCGTGGGTTTGGTTATAGCGTTTTACTGTTATGGCGCATACCCTAAAAACCCATGGACTGCTAATAAATGGAAAAAATAAAAGGTGAAGTTGAGGGAGGGGGGGGGGGGGGGAAAGGTATAAGGGGGGGGGGGGGGGGGGAGTAGAAGATGTGGTATAGGGAGATACTAATACTTTGTATGTGTTATCCAATTTTGACACATTTCCCGGGGCTGGCACAGTATTTGAAGGGTTATTTTTACACATGTTTATATACCGTGCCTTCTGTGAAGCCTATCGCACTTCTTGGGTAACATTTAAGTTGCGATTATTGTTGTCCACCACAATGGCGTCACCTGGGGCCTGGGATTTAAGTGTTGTAAATTGTAAACATTATGCCAGGATACCTACCACAGAGTGAGTGTTGCCATAGTGACCCCTCAGCTCTATACTGTTTGGTCTCAGTGGCCGGCCATCAACAGCGTTAACACTACCGCCATCTTCAATGTAGCCCTGGGGGGAGAACCGGTGGAGGTTAGTCAAATTCATCACAATAACATAGCTTTAATACCCTCATTCAATATTCAATCAAACAACATAAGTAATAAGTTGGATTCTTATTATAAGTGTCCAGTTCACAAGCCCTAATGGTACCCAAAGAAGATACAAGCTCCTGTCATTATTTCATCCTTAGAATCTTTAGACTTGGAGACATTATCACTGATAGGGTAAAATACCGACAGAATGACAGTGTGCTACTGTATATCATTATCACCACCAAAACAAGACTCACCCCAGCTAGCCACAGACACACTTACACTAACTATAAAAGAGCTAACTGGGAAGCTTTCACAAATGAGACAGAACAACACTTTGAAACCTTAAACAGTACACCCATCACTAACATCAACAATGCTGTACACACATTCAACACGACTATCCAAAACGGCGACAAGAAACACATTCCAAGATAACATAAAAAACACAACCCCAACTTCTCACCAGAAATTCAAAACCTCATCATACAACGCGACACACTGAAACACTCCCCAGCACCTCACACACAAGACATCAATCAACAAATTCAAGCACTCAACATCCAGATTAACAACAAAACACAAGAACAACAAACACTAAATTGGAATAACTTCCTACAAACACTCGATCACAAAACAAACCCCCAAAAAATCTACAAAACACTAAACAGCATCACACTTTCCAACAGCAACACAACACAATCACATGCTGCAATCACAACAACAGACTCTACTCCTTCACGTAAACAAGCAAACACTCTCATCAATCACTTCTCTCATGTCAGTCACCTAAAACCCCACAAAGACGACCGACGTGTCATCCGACGCAAAAGACAATTCCCCACAGACCCTGACTATACACCCTTCACCAACAACCAGACAAAGCATATCATCAACAATCTCAAGCTCTCACCCACCTGTGGCCTAGACAACATAAGCAACATTCACCTCAGACACCTGGGACCACAAGGCATACAAGCACTCACTAACATATCAACTACAGCTACTCACACAACACATTACCAGACATCTGGAAGCATGGTATCATCATCACATTCCCCAAACCTAACAAAGACCCCACGCTACCCTCCTCACACCGCCCTATCACACTCCTTTGCACCCCCTCCAAAGTCATAGAGCACCTTGTACTACAACTGATGACACCTGACTTACCCCAACACAACACGGCTTCAGGCCATTGCACTCCACAAACACTCTTCTTACAGACCTTACACAAAGAGCTTTTGACGGCATCAACTCAGCTAGACCACCACACAGATCAGTACTTGCCACACTTGACATTAGTAAAGCCTTCGATGCCATCCCCCGCCACAACCTAACAAACAAAATCTACAACACAAACATGCACAACACAAAAAGATGGCTGGCCAACTTCTTAGCAGGCAGATGTGCACACGTATCTTTTGCCGGTCAGTCATCTAGCATTAGAAATTTCCCAAACGGAGTCCCGCAAGGATCCGTCCTGTCGCCCGCACTCTTCAATCTGTACATGCATGATATAAATACACCAAATTCACCCCAAATAACCATAGCCTCCTACGCAGACGACATAACACTCACAACCATGCACCAAAACCCAGACACAGCAACAAGACTCCTTCAAGACTATCTCGACACATTACATGAATGGTGCACTACAAACAGACTCAATTTAGCCCCAGCTAAATCCACTGCAACCCTCCTCACAAGCTGGACAGGAGAGCACGATTACGTCCCGGGACTCAACATAAACAACACACCCTAACACACACACACACACACACAAAATCCTAGGAGTAACATACGACACCCAAATGACATTCAAACAGCACACCACAAACACAAAAAAGAAACTGACACCCAGACTTAACGCCCTCGGATCACTTGCCCACACGAAATTTGGACACAACAAAGAAACCACCACCACAGTCTACAAACAATACATAAGATCAGTTATGGAATACGCAAGCCCGGCCTGGGCTTCTAACCTAGCTGAAACACATCATAAGACCTTACAGACTATTCAAAATAAAGCCCTTAAAATCATCACAGGATGCACAGCTACTACACCCACAGATCACCTACATCAAGAAACCAAAGTCCTAAAAGTCAAAGATCATCTAGACATGAGAGGCACTCAATTCCTGGCAGCAGCCTCCACGAATCAACACCACCCACTACACTACATGGCAACACACCCACAGACACCAAGAAATATAAAAACAACACCCAGCACACACTATCACACACAAATACTGTCTTCTCTCCCTCCCTGCCCACCCCAAACCAACTTCCGGAAGCACATCCATACTCATATCACTCTGCGTTCCATCCACTCACTCATAGACAACACGCAGCTGCAAGCACGACCTCCCGAAATCTATCCTTCTGAATCTTCCCTTCCTCGAGAGGACAGAGTCCACCTGGCCAGGCTGAGATGCGGACACCATCCAGCTCTTCTGAGCTATCAGAAGAGACTGGATGACTCCGTCGTCGACACCTGCCCGGGTTGTAACACAGCACCCCATACCATAAAACACATCATAGAAGACTGCATTTCACACAACTACTTACGCCAAAAACACAATTTACACTATTTGAGAGCTCTGTGGGAAAGCCCAACCGTGGCCATGGCCTTCCTTAAGGACTCGGGGCTGTTCGGCCAAGCAGCTTAGGGAACAACAACAACTACTGTATATAATGGTAGGCTATATAATAAAAAGTGCTTTAGATAAAATACTTTAAAAGGCTGTATATACCAATAGCTATGAATGAATCCAGCATTTGTTGACATTTCAGTTGAGCTTCATCTTTAATGCAGTATACAGTACCTGTATTTAGTTTTCCTTTTCTAAACAAAACCAACTGCAACTTTTTCATAAAATAAAAAACTAAATACAACACCAGTACACCAAACACCTTACCATAACTTGTGCAACAATTCTCCTATCATTATGCGAATGCTATTCTTCAATTTATTTTCTACTATCTTCTCCCATACCATTGGTAGTCTACCACTATCAGCTGTTCCTCTCACTGGTATCCATGTACTGTATCTCGCTTAGCATTCGGTCTTTATTTCCTATGCTCAATTAAAACCATAGTAGATTCTTCTCCAATTCTGATTTAGTTTGCTTAGCTGAGTTTTGGCTGTCAAGAGTTCAGCACTAAAACACAATACAATTTATAACTCTCCCCATGTACTACTGGCAAAACTACCAATCAACAGATATTTCGAGACACCAACTTTTTCAACATTGTTCTAATCTCGCATTTCCTAAATTCCAATAAAACAATACAGACCTCGTTGGCTTGGTTGTTGGGCGTCCTGTATTGTGACTGAGGTGCGATAAACTCTCCAGCCGCAATGGCCTGCTGTCTTTGCCGCTCCCGGGTGTTGGAGGCCAGGCGCGGCACTTTTTTACTCTTATTCCGCCCGTCTCCCTTCGGCTTGCTCGGCTGTTAGTATGGGGGAGGGGCGGAGGGCGGGGTTAGTTGCTCACAGGTTAACATGTAAATTACAAACGTCCAATTGGATTAGATCAAATGAGGCTACAGTATAAACATAATCATAAAGACCTATTTGGTTAGAAAAAAGGTTACTTATAAAAAAACAAATAATAATAAATAAACATCAATTTAGTTACACAGTAAAATTTTGAAAGCATAATTTGGTTAAACATTAGGGTAATAGTGCTTAACAGCCAATATATAAATCGAGCATACACAATCTATTACTGTAGCAATAAGAAGGTTAGAAAGGATTGGTTAAGGTATAACAAAAGTAATCAAATAAAATGAATGCCACACTATTACAACTGATTATAATGTCTATACTGTATTAGCTTATCAAGTTCAAATTTTATGTAAATACTGTTGTTGTTGTTGTAAATACTGTAGGGTAGACTAGCTAATTCAAATGCAGTGTTCCAATCAGTATGCAATATCAATAAAAAAGTACCCATAATCAAAGCAGAGAGATTGATAAGTGTATTTATTGCCAGATGCCTTGATCTCCGAGTTGGTGGCAACAAATGAATCTTCTCCATCAAGGCAATTTGTTTGATTCTCTAGCTTTTTTTTTTTTTTTGGGGGGGGGGGGTTGCTAGCTCAAATGGCCATTGTGGCGTTTAGTGTGTAAGGTGCATGTGGAGTGTTATCGTACTGTTGTTGTGGATGTGAATGTAGTCTGTCTGTGACCAGTGTAATCAGCTTGATCATGCCAATCAGGTGCTATCAATCACACTGTACATGTGACACTTGTCTATGGCACCTATGATGTCTGCCAATTTTGTTACTAAATACATTAATCAAGCGTGACTAATTCTCCCCGGGTAATAATTATTCCATTTTGCATACTAATTGGAGCACCATGTATGAATTGGCTAGTACAGTATACCCTATATTAATTATATTAAAAAAAAAAAAAAAAAAAAAAAAAAGGCCTATTAACTATAAACAAACCAGCCTATCAAATATTTTAAAATCTCTCTTGGAACCAAAAAAAAATCTAATTAACAGCTTAGTGTGTGAAGACGGACAAACTAATGTGTAGATATGGTACATAAAATAAAATATAAAATATTTATATAGGCTATGGCATTGACTAAGATTATAACAAATATAACTTCAAGCTGTAAGGTAAATAATAATACAAAATTGCAGAAAAATTAAATGTTTGGCTGTGACAAAATAAATCAGTATTCAAAGAAAAAAAAAAAAAAAATAAAAAGGGAAAAAAACGGGAAATATGCCTGAGTAGATGGATAGATAGTCTTTCAGACAAGCACGAAAATTGAGGCAAATGTCCAGACACCTCACATCTGGTTCAGACTAACACCCCAGTCCAAAAGACCAATGTAAAAGTTTGTCAGAATGAACTTTATACTTCTGAACAAGATCTCACCCTGATTAATACAAAAGAGAGGGATTTTACTGTAATAGAAAACACAAACAACATTCAACTAAAAAAGCAATTGAAATGTGTGGAAAGGTAAAACAGTAAAAGCACTCAAATTAAAACAGGCAAGAGAATGAGGACGGACCTTCTGCTTCTTGTCGAGCTTGAGTCTCTCAGTCTCCTGGGTCATCTCTTCTCGCCATAGGTTGAAGAAGTATGACGGGTCCGTGTAGAACTTGAGGCCATCCTTACCATCGTCCCTGTCAACAACATTTATACTTTGGCTTATTGGGTCTAGGATTAAAACAGTTGTTGTTATGCTTATGAACTGCTATGGCCAAACACTCTCCAAAGTAAGGAACATAAAGAAAAGGTAAAATTATTCAAATATCAGGAGTGCTGGAAAGCTGGAAACAGCTTGGATTGGAGAGCCTCCCTGTCGGCAGCGCTAAAATGCCACACGTGCCGCCGGCTGGGAGGATCAAGTGGTCGTACTAGAGAGATAGGACAGGTAACAGAGAGAAGTTTATGGTCAAAGGAGGTGAAAGGAGAGAAAAGATCGACAGTATAAGAGGAAGGGTTAGAAGTTAGAAACAAGTCAAGAATGTTTGGCCGATCTCCGAAGCGATTCGGGATACGGGTTAGTTGCTGAACCGACTGCTCTAGGTCATTTAGGATAGAAAAGATGTAGGCTTGTCAGTGGAATGAGAGGAGAGCCATTGGCGGTGGTGTACACAGATCAACAAATTTAATGAGGAAAGCAACCCAAAAATAACCTGTACATTAAATTCCTAAAGTCAACACAGATTGATTTCAGGCTTGGATATTTTCAGTCTTCTATATCAAAACCTAATAAATAACAGCTTGAAAAAAATGAGTTCAATAATCCAATTATTAATAACAATGGACTTACCTGTATGGGTTCAATTGATGTAGAGGCGGAGGTTGCTCACACGTCTGATAGGTATCTAACATTGGGGCGGGAATGGTGTCTCGGGAAACTACTTGTTGATCAAATAACGTGGAGGATTTGAACGCCTTGCGCATGTGGATGTCTTGTAGTGACACTGGAAAAAAACAAATTCAGTAAAGAATATTATTAGTTCTCAAATTAATCATCAAGGTAAACAATAAAAGTATCAGGTAAATATATACAAGGAACAGTACTGAGTAAACCAACATAACTATTCAGATTCGTACAGAATACCATACCATCCTGAATAATATATTATTAAAAAGGAAATTATGTTTGCCTACTAACCTTCTTCCACATTGCTGTCTAAAATCTTGACTTTAACTGAGAGTTTGTCAACCCTCCCTTGCAACGACACGGTGCGATTCAAGATGGACGTTGACTCTGCTATCATCTCCCCAAACAAATCCTCAGCATGCCTCGATAATGAAGATAACTGCAGAAGAGAAAAGATGTTAGTACCAAAAGGAGTTTGACGATAGAGTATATTTCAATTATTTTTATCTGGAATATCACTCGCCTGCAAACCAAGAGGTCGAGGATTCGATTCTCGGGCTAGCCAGTATGCGTTATTGGCAGGCGACAGTGCTGTGGTGGACGGCGCAGTTTAGCAATCTGTGGCAACTGTCCACTGAAGTCCCTGAAACAACAGGGCACCCACCCTAGCCCTGCTCTTGAGCAGGGAGTGCATGGTGGTAAAAAAACACATCATCAACATGCAAAGTTAGATGAATTCGTGAAACCAACACATATTTATTAGTCGGCACCAGTTTTATCTATGATCATTCAGTGTTCTATAAGTTTTCCTAGGATAATATTCTAGATTAGACTTTCCTCTAGCTTCATTCCTAAATCTGTCTCTACGCATCACTCTACACATACTCCTCAAGCAGCTTATCTCCATCACATCCAGTTTTCTTCTCTCTTTTGCCTTCAGAGCCCATGTCTCAGCCCCATACATCACTGTTGGTACAACTATCCCTTGATACATTGTACTTTTAGCTTTCATTCCGAGATTTCTCACCTTCCACATACTTCCCCTTGCTCTGAAAACATTCCTTATTCACTTACTCTGTTTTACTATTACATTCATATTGATGATAAACAAATTGCAATGTCACTGTTGGAAAGCATGAAAAAAATTCTTCATATTTCATATACATTTTAATATTGTTAAGCATAATAACGAAAGTGAGACGAGTTGAACGCCGAAGAACGATAAAATTGTATACTATTATCGAACAAATTTCAGTATGAAATAGGCCTATCAATTTTTCCCCCATGAAATATCAATGTTTTCCCCAGTTTCATTAATTCATATTGTAGAATGGGCTTTCCTCTTTCTTGTCATGTATAGAACATTACAGTAGACATGATTATTGTGGGCTTAAAAAGAGATAATGTATTGTTTCTTGGGAGCGTGATAAAACAAAGTCTGATGTAACTTAATGTAAGTTTCTTCTGCGACTCAGGAGATTAAGGTGGCACTGCTTTAATTATTCCTGGTTAACTTGGCAGTGATTGAGATTGAGGTTGTAATGGTCTACTGATTGAGATGTCCAAGAACCAAACCATATATTATATTCATTATAACAACTCTAGAACACCCAAACCTCAACCTCTTACAACTCAAGAAGGACATTGGCACAAGGCACATGTAGTTTATTTTTATTATTTCATACTTGAGTGATGAGGTTGGCTAGGGTGAGGTTGGTGAAGGCCTCAAGGTCCTGTGGCTGATAAGTGGCAGGGAGGAGGGCGGAGTACACACGACCACTATCATCCGTCACCCACTCCTCCACCAGGGGCACCCGAGACACGTGCTCGGGGGACACTACGCGTTTCAGCAGAGGCATCTTGGCCTACCCACACCACTGATGGAAAAAGAATGAATTATTAATAACTGCTATCTCATTCCAATACACACCACTGACAAAAAGAGAAAGTGAATCATGAGTAACATAAGCATGTCATATCCATAGTCCTACTAAAATTATATAAATAAATAAAGTACAGTATTGTGAGTATCTTGTTTTTCATACGTCACTGACAGACAATAAAGAATTAATTACAAGTATTGGAGGTACCCGGTATCTTCGTCCTATCCACACAATTTTATTCTACACAAACTACTGATGAAAAGAAACCATAGTTCATACTATTTTGTCTTACCCATACTATTAAGGAAGACAAAAAGGAATCATGAGTAATTTGTAATTAAAATAAAGACAAATTAACATTGATTCGAAATAACTATCTTCTTCTACCCACATACATACAATGCCCTATTTTTGTTTAAATTGTGGTGTAAAGCATTTCGAACGGTAGTGAATTCCTTCCGAAGAACTGGCGCTTTCGAGAAACAAAAGAATAGATTATTATTGCCCCTCAACTTTCTCTTCATAATTGCTGAGGGGCACAGGGCCCTGGGTGGGGCTTTGGTTTCCCGGGCGTTTCCGCACCCTCCTCCGCTCCCCGCCATGGAGTGGCTTCGGTCACCCAGGCTTTATTGTGGTAGGCAGGGAGGGTTCTGTGGGGGGCGCTCGGTTATGGCCTTGGCCTTGCTCGGGGCCTTGGGGCTGTTCGGCCAGGCAGCTTGGGGAACAACAACAACAACTGTATTATAAAAAGGCTAAGGATGATTTATACAGTACTGTATATAGTATAGTACAGTACACCGTATCATTTGATTTTCAATGATGCAATAGTTAAATCTTTTACTCCTATAGTAAGATGATGCCTTATATATTTTATTATAGCTAATATTAGGCAAAGGAAAATAAGGTTCTTATCCCTGGCTTTAGAAAAGCCAATTTTAGGGGATTAAAACGATCACTCAGAATTAAAGGGGAGGCAGGAGATTTAGGTCAAGTAAGCCAATTAGTTCCAGCAGAACTGTGAGGTCAGGGCCAGGTGGGTCACACAGCTGAGATAGTTAGACAACCAACTGAAAATTTAAATAGTGTGTATAATCAGTTCATCTCTGCCTTACAGAGCGAACAGGATAAATATATACCAAAAAGAAAATTTAGATCACATACAAACCAACCAAAATGGATGACAAATAAATTAGTAGATCTTATAGGTAGAAAGAGAGGTGTATACAGAAAAATACAGAAAGGCGAAATCCACCTTATAGGATTTCACCATAACTTGTCGAGGCAGGTAAAGAAGGAAATTAGGAAGGAAAAAAGAAACTACGAAATCAAGGTAGCAAATGAATCCAAAAACAACCCTAAAGCATTTGATCAATTGTATAAATCTAAGGTAGATACAGTAGGGCCTCTTAAGAATGTGATAGGTGAGATTACAGATGATGAGTTAGAAATGTGCAATACTCTAAATAGTCATTTCCTTTCTGTTTTTACAAACGAAAATTTAGATCAAGTTCCAGTAGTCAACCAAGTTTTTAACGGTAGTATAGACGAAATATTAAGCACAGTTCAGGTCACTAGTGACGAAGTAATTAAGGAAATAGATAGACTAAAACCCCAGAAATCTCCAGGTCCAGATGAGGTGTATGCTAGGGTATTAAAAGAATGCAAGGACGAATTAAGTTACCCATTAACTCACCTATTTAATAATTCACTAGCTTTAGGCTTAGTTCCTGATTCATGGAAGCTCGCAAATATAATTCCGATATTTAAAAAAGGTGATAAGTCCATAGCATCAAATTACCATCCTATTAGTCTCACATCAATTATAGGGAAATTGTTAGAATCAATTATTGCTAGGAAACTTAGAAATCACTTAGAAATGTTCAAGTTAATAAAACCCTCTCAACATGGTTTCACTCCAGGACGATCCTGCCTAACAAATTTACTCAGTTTTTTCTCCGAGGTTTATGAAGCGGTAGATAACGACAAGTCATATGATAGACTTCAGTAAAGCCTTTGATAAAGTTCCACATGAAAGGCTGTTAAGGAAGATAGAAGGACATGGTATTGGGGAGATGCTACTCAAGTGGATTAAGTCATGGCTGATTGGTAGGAAACAGAGAGTTAGTATAAATGGTGTAAAATCGGACTGGGGATTAGTTAAAAGTGGGGTCCCCCAAGGGTCGGTTTTGGGGCCCCTTCTGTTCATTATCTACATAAATGATCTTGACTCAGGCATAAAGAGTAGGATCAGTAAATTTGCTGATGATACTAAAATAGGTAGGATAATAGTCAGCTAGCGACAGGGAATGTCTTCAAAATGATCTCGATCACTTGCACGAGTGGTCCATAAATTGGCAAATGAGTTTCAATGTAGACAAATGTAATATATTAAGGATTGGAAATTGTAATTTAGATGCTAAATACAAACTAGACAATGTAGAATTGGATAACTCAGAGTGTGAGAAGGATCTGGGGGTGCTCGTTAGTAATGATCTGAAACCCAGAAAACAGTGTATAAGTGTTAGGAATAGGGCAAATAGAATTCTAGGATTCATATCTAGGAGTGTTAGCAACAGGACTGCTGAAGTTTTCTTAAAACTATACTTAGCTCTAGTAAGACCCCATTTAGACTATGCTGTTCAATTTTGGTGCCCTTATTATAGAATGGATATCGACCCTTTAGAGGCAGTCCAAAGAAGAATGACCAAAAAGATACATAATATTAGAAATTTATCGTATGAGGAGAGGTTGAAAGTCTTAGGCCTGCACTACCTAGAAAGAGGAAGATGTAGGGGAGACATGATAAGAGGTATTTAAATGGATAACAGGTTTAAATAAGGGCGATATAGATGAGGTATTAAAGCTAAAGAACAGCGACATAACCCGCTCAAATGGTTTCAAGTTAGATAAGTTTAGATTTAGGAAAGATATAGGAAAGCACTGGTTTGGAAATAGAGTTGTTAACATGTGGAATGCACTGCCCAGAATAGTAATTAGCTCAGAAACAGTTGAAAGCTTTAAGCATAAGTTGGATTCCCATATGGGTGATATGGACTGGGTGTGAATGGGAGCTGCTTCATGTGGGCCGCATGGCCATATGCAGTTTCCCGCGATCTTATGACCTTATGTTGTTATGTAATTGGGGTTGGGTGTGACAGGGATCTGCCTTGTGTGGGCCGATCGGCTTTTTGCAGACTCCCATTTTCTTATATTCTTATGTTCTTAACCCTTTATTGGCGGCCCGCAACTTATGTCGTGTGAAAGAAATTTGGACTAAGTGGCGGTTCACAACTTATGTCGTGTGCCATTTTCACCACGTAATGTTGCTGAGAGAGAGAGATAAGTGGTGGGAGGAGAGTAGCAAGCGTATGACTGCTCCAGACCACCGCGACGGACCTACTGACATCAATCCCACCCTCCCCCACCCTCACGCACTCGCTACACAGGGAATTATGTAGGGAAACTACCTAATTACATGGTTTTTGCACTCGTGTTGCGCGATCATTGCAAGAAAACCAGCAGTCGTACAAGGATGGTTGGGGTGTCATTGGAAAGCTCTGTTTATGCCCTTTCAGGGATACCTTTACCTTACCTTTGGATGTGTTCGCCGCTCCTCTAGCGGCACCAAGGAGCGCGACGCCCCTCGTTATGGGTAGTGATTTGGTGCAGTAGACTGTTTGAAGCGACAGCTCGCTCCCTTGCGAGGATGGGCTCGTCTGGCACTTTTTGCAGTTCGACATCTATGGCTCTCTTGAAGTTGTCTAACGAGATGTCCCTCATGTCTCTTACTCGCCGTGGGAGTTTGTTGAAGAGACGTGGGCCTCTGTGTGATAACCAGCCCTCTCGCAGAGAGCCCATAGCACCCCTGTTATTCATCTGGGGGATTTCGCATTCCCAGCCTCTCCTATCACTGAATTTCATGACTATCGGAGTATGTAGGTTTGGTACTAAACCCTCTGCGATTTTCCATGTGTATATTATTAGGTAACGTTCTCTTCTAGATACTTGTTTTACGCTCTGGGTCTTATTTAGGCATGAAAATGATCATGTAAACAACCCTATTTAGGGTAAAAACACCCCGCTGGGCGGTACATATAAATTACCGCCTAGGCCGCTCGTAAGGTGTTAATTGTATTCAGCTCTAGAAATCGAAGGGTTGAAAACTATTTCCGATATCCCTCTGGCTCCCGCAGATTCTTTGTACCAAATTAAATCATCTGTTAATAGCACAAGGAAATTATAAAACCATTAAAGCATTCAAAGGGTAAATAATATAAGAAGATTTCACACACATTAAAGGTAGTAACTGACCTGTGGCTATAGAGAACAAGTTATGTGAGGCCAAACTGAGTGTGTTTGGCCGCCACGTTTACACCGGGGTGTCATACGCCTCACTCTCTCCGCACCCCTACCACCACACCTGCTCTCCCACCACTCCCATCGTTATACCTGCAAACAAATACATTATTAGAATTATCATAAAAAATATATACATATACTGTACTTATATCACACAAAGGTAAATACTGGATAGACAAAATGCATAGAAAAGGAAAAATACTCTAACTACAAAGTGACAAACAACCTTCTTGTTGTTATATCATCCTAGGGAATGTACTAGTATCTAGTAGTTTAGAGGCACACCTTTATATGAGCAATGATCAACCTGTGTATACCCCATGACAGTTCTTTATGGGGCACAGTGACAGTTGTCTGTTCGACACTGGATGGTTGTGTGAAGGGACTACTGCAAAATGAGTACCGGTAATGACAATATACTAAAACATGATACACAGAACTTACAACACCACAATAAGGTAAACAAAGCTAACAAATGCAATATTTAGAGGCGTTGGATTATAATCCAACACCTTTAAATATGATGACGATTGGATGGGTTACCTACAACGGCTAACTAGTCCACAGTAACATTACACTGGCCTTCTGATGATATGCAGGAGTTGCATCTGCTTTTTTGTTTTGTTTACTATGTGACAAAGACTTTGATTCCCCAAGAAATGGAAATTTAAGATTATCATGACAAATATTTACATGTTCAATCCCATAAAATGTCTATCATATTCTAGCTACCGGTACCACCAGATAAGTTTATTTAGCTTAATAATTTATTAATATAGGTCAGAGGGGCAAAAACTTTCTAATATGACCACTGAAATGTGATGGTTGGTTTCATATTTATCTTACCTCTTATCAAACAATATTATTCAGCTTAGGGAGGGCACCTCAGACATTTGATTCAGCTTTTGAAATTCCTGTGAGAGACTTCATTGAGTTTTTACCCATTTGATTCCTCAAGGTCCTTAGTAAACTGAGTAAAATTGTATGACTATCACTAAAATAAAATATAGAAAGGTGCGTTGAAAGGAGTTCAGCTTACATGAGAGCAGGACTGAAGCTAAGCAACAAACAGCGGCACTAGCTCAGCACTTCCTTCCCTTTGGGAAGTGGAGGCAAGACTGCCAGAGGAAGCATTTCACACCAACAAAAAGAAACTACTTGGCAACTTCCACCATAAACACAGATAAAAGTAAAGCAAAGTTGAAGTAAATTTATAGACACACTTGTTTGGATTATTGTGGCATGGTGAGTGGTGTATTATGTGTTTGGTGTATGTGTGTGGTGCATGTATATGGTATGTGGGTATGGGTGTTGTGGTGGTGTGTGGCAAGGATGTCTGGGGTAAGTGGGTAATAAGGATGTCGTGGCACAGTCACCCACCCTCACTCTTCATGCTCACTGCTTCATTTCTTTTATTCTATGCCTAAATATAACAGGGGGACTTTAATGTCAGTGCCATATTGAACTTAATAATTATGAAGCACGAGGAAGAATTGTACAGTACCAAGAGTGATATGTAATCTGATTGGTTCAATGTCAACAAGCTCCATTTGAGGCCTTTTATCTTTCACAAACTAATATATCTGAAAGGCTCTTGCAACATAATAAAAGTGTTGAAGTCAGTTTCAGTAAATACTATACAGTAAAATATTAAAGCTAGCAAACATTCTGTGCTGGGTAGTTAATGAAATACAGTAGCAATGTCATAAAGTATGGTATGATGCCCAGTACTGAAAAATGAATTCAGTACATAATAATGGTACAGGTAGCTACAATTGTTTACACATATTATATATAAGAGATATGTTTTTAACAAACTGACAAAATACTGTACAGTATATTGAAATAAAGGGTATAAACTGCTAACTTTTGAATATCAAGTCACTATGCTTTCTTTGTCACCATTCATGGTTATATTATTATCGCAAGGCGATAGGTAGTTCTGTGGCCAAATGAATTTGAAAATGTAATAAAAGTCATACAGTATCTCATTTAGCATGATTACCTTGATCTATTTATTATGGGTCTCATAAGACAATTTTATTTAGCTTAGAATATATGCCTTTCATCATCCAGGGGCTAAAGAGAGTGTTAAAGTATTGTAATGTTTACACTACTGTATACAGTACGGTACATACCAATGGGTGGTCAGAATCAAGTGTCCCTCACCCAGAAGAAACAAGCTAGATAATTGAATGATTTGCCTCAGCATACGAAGGCGATTCATTCACGGCCACCCCCTCTCAGGGATTACGGCATCTGGCAATAGATAGATAGAATGGTTCTTCATTACTGTGACTTCTTTATATATTTTGCTCTGGCTATCAGTACTCTATTACACTGAGCTTTAAAAAAAAAAACATTCATAAGTAATAGGTTAATGTCAGTCAACCAATAGTCAACCCGGATTCCTAAGTTAGATAAGGGAGATCAGAGTACTCAAGAGTGAAGGTATAAACGAGAAATAGATGTCAAGCTACAACACACACCCATCAAAGTACTGTAGGTCACTCTTCTTAATGACATTTATAGATATCAATGAATTCTGGCATAGTCCACTTGTTAGCTTGTAGCCACTCAGATATACTATATTTATCATATAATTACAACCACAATATAGTACAGTACTGGGATTTACTTGAGTGATAGTATTATACAGTAATTGATAATGATGCTGATGAATGACATACAAGTACCTGTACTATATAATAAAGCTAACAAACTTAGATAAATGCCTTAAATAATATAGACACAAACATACACTCATGACTAAAATTGCCCATATGAATTCAATCCCACTCAATGATTGTATGTATGGAAAGAAGATAGTATACTAGAAGTACAACTGTACAGTAGTTTTCAAAGAGTTGTAAATTTGTATAATTAATGGTTTTATGAATTGACGAGTCACTCACACTATTTTAATTTCCTTCTCCACACACACATTCAATCTGTATCAAACCAAAGAAAGACAATACAGTACAATACTTTTGTTTTATATATCCCTGATGCTTTAGAACTTGTACTTAAAATTTCAAAACAAAGATTCATAAGGGTGTAACCTCATTAATGCTCACGACTGTACAACTACCATCACATCAATCACCTACAAACATATACAGTATTCAGCTCCAGGACAAGGAGGTGATAGTGAACGCAGTCGCAACACTCAAGACAGGATGCCAACTGATAAGGTACCAGATAAGGGGGATTGTGTATGTGACGATACCTCCACTACCATAGCTCACATACACATTCATTGTTTACCCTTTCACTACACCAGCTATTTCTACATATTAGGCTATACTGTCTAACTACACCAGCCCTTTCTACATATTATACTGTCTATCATTAAACAATTTTAATCAGATTAGCAAAAGACCTAGGTGGGAGTCAGAAAGTTGGTCAAGATATTTTTTTACATAACCAATTCCTATCCAGAATATTTGATGGCGAGGATATCACTGTACTATATACGGTACCGTAAGGGTTAACTGTCAGGTGGTGTTACACATTATCAAACTTAATCCGGTCCTCTCATTACGATGATCTTATTCTATGTTTCATTTAGACCAATACAAGATTACCTTATTTTTAGTTTAAGAATGAGCTGTGTGAATCAAGGGGTTAGGTAAGAATTTTGTTTACAAATTTGAGTCCTAGAGGTGTTAATTAATACTGTACTTACCTTACCTTTTGATACCTTTTGATGTGTTCGCCACTCTTCTACCGGCACCAAGGAGCGCGACGCCCCTCATTATGGGTGGTGATTTGGTGCAGTAGACTGTTTGAAGTGACAGCTCGCTCCCTTGCGAGGATGGGCTCCGTCTGGCACTTTTTGCAGTTCGACATCTAGGGCTCTCTTGAAGTTGTCTAACGAGATGTCCCTCATGTCTCTTACGCGCCGTGGGAGTTTGTTGAAGAGACGTGGGCCTCTGTGTGATAACCAGCCCTCTCGCAGAGAGCCCATAGCACCCCTGTTATTCATCCGGGGGATTTTGCATTCCCAGCCTCTCCTATCACTGAATTTCATGACTATCAGAGTATGTAGGTTTGGTACTAAACCCTCTGCGATTTTCCACGTGTATATTATTAGGTAACGTTCTCTTCTACGTTCCAGTGAGTACAGATTCAGTGCTCTTAAACGCTCCCAATGCCAACTGATAAGGTACCAGATAAGGGGGATTGTGTATGTGACGATACCTCCACTACCATAGCTCACATACACATTCATTGTTTACCTTTTCACTACACCAGCTATTTCTCATATTGAACATCTCTGTTCTACAGTGCATTATCAAACACCAATAACTTTAAATTATATATACAGTATATACAAAACTTAAGTACCAGTAAACCCCCTGGTGATGGGAGGGCCTGTCTAAGCTTTAATACAAATATTTTATAAAAGCTGGAATACTGTAGCATGAAATTAGTAAATCTGAACTAAATTGGTTTGAAATGGTTAGTTGAGATAGTACTTTAACCATTTCAACACAATAGAACTTTCCTTAGTTGAAAAATATAAACTAGGGGAGAGTTGAAATAAAATAAAAAAAATCACCGGACTATTGAAAGAGTTAAGATTATTAGGTCATTACTGATGTTGTGAAGTATTGTTCAGGTACCGTATCAATACAATGATTAATTTTCAGTTCATCAAAAACATTATGCAAATATCTGACTCTACAAAATGGCAATAAGGTAACATGATGTCCAATATGTATACCTGTATCTGTATTATAAATTATCGGTATGTTGGGTAGGATAAAATGTTGTAAACAGGAAGCAGAACAAGTCCACTAAAGGGGTTGCTCCATATGGCCTACACAACAGTATATACAGTCTTTCTAAAGCACTAGTTAGGGGTAGCTACAGAAGGCCTACAATACAGAATGTTTGACCTTAAAGACACAGGTTAAAACAGATACTGTATTTCTTAGGCAAGGGTAAGTTTGATTAATTTGATTTTGGCTAAACCATTAGTAAAACTAGGCTTAAGTTTTAATGGCAGATTTGGTAAAGCTAGGTTACCGGTAAGTCTTAAGTTATGTTACTAATATACAATTACACGCAAGTAGAAATATTAGCCTTTTAATAAAATTAATAATGATTTTAACTCCTTCACGCTCGGGATAAACTTATAACATTTTCCACTCGCCTCGTCTCATTGTGTCATTTACACACTCTAACCATTACACCATCAAGACAGTTATGATGATAATAAGTCATGGGGGGTGAGGAGGGGCAGACCCCCCTCAACCTATATTGTATCCCATGGCCACTAAAATAACTTTTACCAAAAATGTACATAACAGCTGGTTGTGGGATACAATATAGGTTGAGGGCCTCACCCCCAGTGCCTTATTGTAATCATCGTACATGTTACCAGCAGGGGGAAAATAATAGCTGGCCGTGGGATAATTAGACACGAACGTAACCGCAAGCGTCATGTAAACACAGGTATAACCGCTAACACAACCTTTACCAAGAATTCTTGTACAGTTCCTAATGCTGTACAAGGTGACTAAAAGGAGTGAGTGATGAAATTTCCTGTTTTCCCAGACTGCATAATGCACTTTTTATCAAAGACATACATACCCAATTACAAAATAAGCCATAAACTAAAAAAATAAGGAATGATTGTGTCTTTAAACCTGCATTGTATTTTACAATAAAAATCATCTTTGGATTCACTGTAACAAACCCTAGACCAACAATGAGAAGAGATGGTGGTTCATCTAACACATGGACACCCTACCAGCATGAATAGTATTGCAGAACTCACCAATCAACATAGAGCTCTACATACAGTATATCAATGTTGCTATTTCTACGTTACTCAACTATAAACTGTTAGCTTAGCTATGTAGTTTTCTTTGTGTTCAAGCATTTCTATGCTTATTTAATTTGATAATCATATATTAAAATCCCATCATTCTTGTTTATAATTACATGACTACTGTAAATTTCAACTGAACATGCATAACTAAATCTTACAAACCCTAACACCCAAATGTTTATATGATTGAAATATTTGGTAATTTAAAAAAATCCAAGTCACTAATAGCTTACTTTCTAGTGAATTTATCCAATACAATTATACAACATACAGGGATTGGCTTTCAGCACTAGCTCATAGTTAGCAAAAGAGGAAAATTAGTTGTTGTTGTTGTTCCCCAAGCTGCCTGGCCGAACAGCCCCAAGGCCCCGAGTAAGGCCAAGGCCATAAATGAGCGCCCCCATAATAGAAGATAGTAACAAAGATAGCATATCCTTATATGGACATTGCATTTCATTTTCTATCTCCTTCCTAACCATTCCCATTACTGTATATTACATTCACCCTCTTAGTATGCTGATCCTTCCTCTATGTGTATCTCTTTAACTCCCTTCCCCTTCTGTCCTTCATCTGACACTGCACCATTCAATTCAGTCTCACCTCTCCCATAAAGTTCCACCGACTGCTCTTATATACAGTCAGGACCACCAATACGCGAGTTTATGGTCGACACATGACCTCGCATATTAGGAATCGCGTTATCGGAAGGTACCGGTACTTCCTGGGCCTCCCTCATTCTATTAAGTGCCATGCTTCTCGCTAAAATTAGATCACACTCGCTTACTAAGGGGGAAATGGCGGATTTGGCCACTTCTTCGCTCTCGATTCGCATATTAGTTATCCCTCGTGTATTCAAAGTTTTTGGTTAATACTACGATAGGCTTGGTTAGGTAAGGTTGTTAGGTTAAGGTAATGTTAATCCCATTCGGCAAGAATGTAGTTACCGGGCGTCTTGTTTACACTACACGGATGCTCACCATCATGTTCACGTCTATTTTGACTGCCTTTGGATACAAAAATACATTACCCTAACTAACCAAACAACCTAACCTAGTATTATAGATTTATCTATCTATCTATCTATTGCCTGACGCCGTGATCCCCGAAGGGGTGGCCACGAACGAACCGCCCCCATGCACCTCTGTCCCCAGTCAGTCGACGCCCCTCCCCCCAACCAGCACCGCCTTCGTTCATGTAGTTCCTCACTCCATCCTTCCACCTCATATTCGGTCTACCTCTCCCCCTCTGTCCCTCCACCTCGCTCTCGTACACCCTCTTAGTCATTCTCTCGCTTTCCATACGTTCCATATGGCCGAACCATCTCAAGTTGTTCCTTTTCACACTTTCCAGCACATCTACCTCCACACCACCTCCTTCTTACTACCTCATTAGTCTGTCTATCCCTCCATGTAACTCCGCACGCACTCCTTAAGTAATTCATTTCCACTGCTCTCACTCTTGGTCTGAGTCTCTCAACCAACGTCCATGCTTCGCTTCCGTAAGTCAGTGTCGGGATTACCACACTGTCATGCAAGGACTTCTTCACTTCCATACTGACCACCCTATTTCTTGTTACTGCTTTTAGCGTTCCTACAACCCTCTTCCCTGTTGTACCCTCTCCCGCACCTCTTCATCCATAGTCCCATCTTTACTCAACACACTGCCCAGATACTTAAAAGAGTTGACGATCTCCATAGCCTGACCGTTCAGCTTCACCTCACACTCTGTGACTTCACCCCTTTCGAAGACCATAACCTTGCTCTTCCCCGTATTTACCTTCAAATTCCGTTTTTCGCACACTGTTCCAAACTCATTTACCAGACCCTGCAACTCCCATTCATTATCACTCATCAGAACTGTATCATCCGCAAACAGCAGTATAGGTAGCTTCCACTCAATTCCCTCCCTTTTCAGCGATACACCAACATCCACTGCTCTTGATAGTATTTCTTTCATAACTCCATCCATATACAGTAAACAACCACGGGGACATCACACACCCCTGTTTCAAACCAACATTCAGGTCAAAGAACTCGCTCTGCTCACTCTCCACACGTACTGCCGCCTTTGCACCCTCATACATGCTCTTCACTGCTTTCAGCAACTTGCCCTCTACTCCGTATATTCTAAGTACTTTCCACAAACCTTCTCTATCCACTCTGTCATAGGCCTTCTCTAAGTCCATAAAGGCAACATACACCTTTTGTTTCTTCTCCAGATACTTCTCCACAACACAATTCAGGGTAAAAATCTGATCTACACATCCTCTTCCCTTCCTAAAACCTCCCTGCTCGTCGCCTATCCATTTCTCCGTTCTCACTCTCACTCTCTCAATCACTACCCTACTGTATACCTTCCCTACTACGCTTAGAAGACATATTCCTCGGTGGTTACCACACACTCCTCTTTCCCCTTTGCCCTTATATAGGGGGACTATTATGCCAGTCTTCCAGTCATCGGGTGCACTCCCCTTCTCCCATGCTAGTTTGCACATTTTCCATACCCATTCTATCACTATCTCACCACCATACCTCAACATTTCCCCACACACTCCATCTGTTCCTGGTGCTTTCCCCAACTTCACTCTTTTCATGGCTTCCCACACTTCTGACCTCCTGATCCCCACCTCCTCCTCCACTACTTCTCTTCTTCTCCCTCCCATACCATATCCAGCTATGTTTGCTGGCTCTTCATTCCTTTCATTTAGCAACTCACTGAAGTACTCCCTCCATCTTTCGACTCTCTCTTGCTTCTCGGCTAGCATTCTCCCATTCTTATCTTTCACACCCTTACTGTTTCCCTTGCTACCTTCCCTAACTTTCTTGACTTCTTTCCAGAACAGTTTCTTACTCTCCCTCCATTTTACACTCAGATTCCTTCCAAATTCCTCATCTACTCTTCTCTTACTTTCCTTCACTACTCTCTTCACCACCCTCTTACTCTCCACGTACCTCGCTCGTTTCTGCCTCTCGGAATCTTCATTCCCTCTACTACCCAACCACTCTCTATATGCTTTCTTCTTTTCTTCCACAGCTATTCTTACCTCTTCTGTCCACCATGCTGTACCTTTCACTCCCCTCCCTCTTCTCCTCACTCCACACACCTCCTCACATGCTGCACAGATCTCATCCTTAAACACCTTGCTCATCTCCTCCACTTCCTCCATAACTTCCAGGTCGAACCCACCTAGTCGTCTTTCCACTGCTCTCCTGTACTCCTCCCTGACTTCCTCCTCCTGCAACCTCTCCACCCTCCTCACCATTCCACCCTCCTCTCGCCTCCCTCCCGCTCTCCTCACCCACTTCTTTTGTATCCTAACCTTAGCTACCACTACATAATGATCAGACAGACCCCCTCCAATACCCCTATACACCCTAGCATCCATCACAGATTTCTTCATTCGTTCATCCACACATACATAATCAATCAATGACTTTCGTTCCACCACTGTCTTATCCTTCATCGACAACATCCGTTTCCACGTGTACCTGTGGATCATTCTGTGTCGGAAGGTGTTGGCTATCCACAGCCTCCTCCCCACACATACGTCCACAAGTGCACTACCATTCCCATTCACCTCTGATGGTACCCCCACCCTCCCACCACTCCCTCAACTTTCCTATCACCCACCTTACCATTCATATCCCCAATCAGAAATATTCTTTCGTTCTTGTCAAACTTCTCCAGGCACGCCTCCACATTCATCCAGAACTCCTCTTTCTTTCTTTCAAGTATATCCTCTGTCGGGGCATACACGCATACAATCACCCACGTTTGTATTCCTACTTTCATTCTCACCCACACAATCCTTGAACCCACAGACCCATACTCTCTTACACATTCCTTCCATTTGCTACTTACAAACAAACATGCACCTTCTCTCGCTGTTCCTTCACTCACTCCAGCACACACACCCATTCCACACTCCCACTCTCTCACATCTGAACCTTTCCATTTGGTCTCTGTCATTCCACATACATCCAGCCTGGCATTCACTAACACTTCCAGAACCTCTCTCTCTTTTGTGCCATCATTCATGCCACTAACATTCCACGTAGCCATTCTCAGAATGTCCGAAGGCATGTCCTTAGTCGGTCGTGGTTCGTCAACGTTGGTTCCGTCCGCATCCGAGGCTGTTCGTTCGTTTTTCCTTGCTTGGGGTAATTGCCTTCAATTTTTTACTCTTGTAAAATACGTTTTCGGGGGCTCTGTAGGACCATTCTTTAAGCTTTTTGAGCGGTTTTTCCTTCATTCCTAACCCATTCGCTATTGTTTCTGGAATAAAACAATTTTTTTAAAACCGGCCGGGTTCTGGTGAACAAACATTACAAAACTAGCCGGGGCTGGACGGGTTAAGGGATTAGTACTCAACCAGCGGGGGTGTGGGGGCGGCATCCGCCACCCATAATACTAGGTTAGGTTAGGTAGTTAGGTTAGGCTAATGTCTTTTCAAATCACTATCGGGAGCGTGGCTCAACATCGATCGATAGGCCTAATGGGGAAAATAGGTTTTCCCGAGATTTCTAATTAATTACAAACACTATATATTGATGCAAATGACCAATTTTGTTTATAAAAACACTCGGAAAATTTGTGGTATTAAAATAAAAAAAATCTGATATTTTAGATATTTTACGTTTCCTTCCATTATCCTCGCCTCCATAGAAGAGGCACCTATCTCCCCTCTCAGTGTTGCTTTTTGAGCATATCTAGGAGCTCCGAAACTACCACTAATTATTTCTCAATATTTGAAGGCTAGTATAGAATAAGGATGTTGCAAAGATCATATTAAAATTTGTTTCAACCTCCGGAGATACATTTTAAGTGCACTAGCCTATATAAAGCACTGTATACCGTCTGTGATTTTGTTTTTTTTTGAAAAAATTAAGGAAACCCCGGACAGCCTTTTTACTAGTTAATTCTAGTTCTTTGTTTATTTTTCTTTGATATCTATTCTATTCTATCTATATGCTCAGGCCCAATCCCCATTTTGGGGATAGCCGACTCAAGACAGAGCAAGAACAGGGAAAACACAAAAACAACATAAAACAAAAAATAAACACAGATAAAAAACACAAACTCTCACACATCCAGGTCACCCAGGAGAAGACCCAGAGACCAGGGTTACCAAGGTCGCTCCAGCACTCCCCCGGCCCCTGACCACCAGGAGAGGTTCCGATCTCGGCAGGCAGACATGCAGCGGAGCCAAAGCGACAAGCCCTCCCACCACACCCTTCATATTAATCGTCTCCCCGGGCCAGGCGCCTGATGGACTATTATCTAGTCCAACTTGCGCCCGACCCCTTACTCCAAATGACCACGTGTTCACTCAACTATTCACAAGCATTCTCCATTCACTCCTGTCCACCACCACTTCCCCTGCCTGATCTATAGTCATTCCTCTATCATCCAAAGCCTTTCTTACACAGTCTCTCCATCTCAATGGGGGTCTTCCTGCCCTTCTATCTCCCCTTGTACCTGACTCACATATTCTCTTTGTAAGCCTTTCATCTCCCATTCGTTCAACATGACCATACCAGCTCAGCACCCTTCTGTCCACTCTGGCTGACAAATGTTCCTGCTGCCCCACTCTCCTACGTATCTCTTCATTTCTCAATCTGTCTCTACGAGTAACTCCACACATACTCCTCAAGCAGCTCATCTCCATCACATCCAGCCCTCTTTTCTCCTTTTTCTTCAGAGCCCATGTCTCAGCCCCATACATCACTGTTGGCACAACAATTCCTTGATACAGTGCACTTTTTACTTTCACTCCGAGATTTCTCGTCTTCCACATTCTTTGATATAGTGTTGTTTAATACCGAGGACCGTCGCATTTTAGTATTTTCAACATTATTAGGGGAGCAGTCAAAAGTGGTGTCCCCCAGGGATCTGTATTAGGTCCTCTGTTGTTTGTTACTCTTAAGAGGTTTTGGTGGGCAAAGGCGAGAACACTCTTAAGGGGTAAGGCCTAAAAAACACGTTTTAAAAGGCCCCAGTAGCACCTAAAACAAAAGAAATGGTGCTTAAGTGAGATTATTCTCATAAATGACCTTGATTTAGGTATAACTAGTAGGATAAGTAAATTTGCAGACGATACCAAAATGGGGAGAACAATTGATTCAGATAGGCTAGAGATATAGAGTGCCTCCAAAGGGATCTAGATACCTTACACGAATGGTCAGTAAATTGGCAGATGAAGTTTAACATTGACAAATGCAAGGTATTAAAAATAGGGAAGATGCATACAAATGTTAAATATAAACTAGCTAATATGGAATTAGAAAACTTGAATCGTGAGAAAGATCTAGGTGTGTTTGTTAGCAATGATTTGAAGCCTAAAAAACAGTGTATAAGCGTTCGAAACAAGGCAAACAGGATTCTCGGGTTCATATCTAGGAGTGTGAGTAACAGAACTGCTGATGTTATCTTAAAACTTTACTTGTCATTAGTGAGACCCCATATGGATTATGCTGTTCAATTTTGGTGTCCTTATTACAGAATGGACATAGATTCATTGGAGAGTACAACGTAGAATGACAAAAATTATCCATAATATTAGAAATCTTCCGTATAAAGAAAGGTTGAAGAAATTAGGCTTACATTCGTTAGAGAGAAGTAGAGTTAGAGGGGATATGATAGAGGTGTTCAAGTGGGTTAGAGGGATTAACAAAGGGGAAATGACAAATGTACTAAAGCTCAGTGATAGCGAAAGAACTCGTACCAATGGTTTCAAATTAGATAAATTTCGTTTCAGAAAAGATATAGGCAAATATTGGTTTGGTAACAGAGTTGTAGATGGGTGGAATGGACTACCAAGTGCTATAGTGGGATTAAAAACGGTAGGGAGCTTTAAGATAAAATTGGGTAAGCATATGGACGAGAAGGGTTGGGTGTGAACGGGGATCAGCCGGGTTGGGCCAAGCAGCGCTCTGCAGACCCCCGTAATCCTGCGTTAATCTCTAACCGTTTTGGTAAGATGATCCTCAGGGTATTAAAGAGTGTTGAGCCTATAATTGGGCTTTGTAATTGGGGTTGTGTGGGACAGGGATCTGACTTGCTTAGGCCAATCGGCTTTCTGCAGACTCCCATTTTCTTATGTTCTATGTTCTTATTAGCCTAACCTAACCTAACGGAAACTAAACAGGGAACATGAGCTGGGTTTAGACCGTCGCGTACCCATAAACAGGGAAAGTGAGCTGGGTTTAGACCGTCGTGCACCCATAAACAGGGAACGTGAGCTGGGTTTAGACCGTCTGTTAGTTTTCGGTTAGGTTAGGCTAATATTGAAAATACTAAAATGCGACGGTCCTCGGTATTAAACAACACTGTACCTGTATATCAAAGATAAATAAAAAAAATCTAAAATTAACTAGTAAAAAGGATGTCCGGGGTCTCTTCAATTTTTACCAAAAATTCTCCCTATTGACGGCAGTGAAATTCTTATTAAGCTCCTTACTGTTAATCAATCATTCATGGGGGAGGGGAGGGGTGGGGGGGGGGGGGGGGTGCAAAGCCCCCGTCAACCAATCCTGTATCCAAAGGCAAATAAAAATGTATATTTAGTCCTACTCTGTAAATGACAGCCTAGGCTACATCTGAGTGTTTTAAGATTGTTGGATAATGGGAGAAAAAACATTTTCTGGGGATTGTAAATAATTTCAACTAGCCTAGGCTACTGTAGGCCTAGGCTATAGCCTAATGATAAAAACTACCTAAAACCACGAAGAAAAAACATGAGAAAATTAATGGTGGGCTAGCCTAGTTTCGGTAGCCTAATATTTTCCCAAATTGTTTACCCAAATCACAAATAGGCTAGGCCTAGCCTAGGGTTAGCCGCCTAGGCCTAGTACGATAATATCCTAGAGCTAGAGGACAAAAATCGATAATGTTCAAGGACACTACATCCGCCTTATTAGAAACAATTTATTAGGGAAAATAGGCCCCAACAGATTCGCCATATTTTTCTCCATATAGTCTGCATGGAGGATTTTCGTTATTAAGAAATTGAAAAAATACCCTTTTCACAGAAAAATAGGCCTACACCAAAAATCTGGTAAATTTCTATAATTGCACCTATACGAGCTAAACAAATTATTATTGTCTTTAACAGGAAGGTACGAGTTAAGTGATGTGGTATAGGTGGCAATATGCGGAAATGGATTATAAGGGCATTCCGCCCCCCTCTGACAAAAGTCTATCAATCTAGATGTGACACGGATTTACAATGTTTCGGAGAGACATTAGCCTAACCTAACAACCTTACCTAACCTAACCTAGTATTATGGGTGGGGGCTGCCGCCCCCACACCCCCGCTGGTTGGGTAAAACGGTAGAAATTCAGTTGGGGTGGAGTGAATAATCGTAGATTTTCGTAAGGGGGTAAGAGGGGGGCAAAATGCCCTTATAATCCATTTCCGCATATTGCCACCTATACCACATCACTTACCTCGTCGTACCTTCCTGTTAAATAGAATAATAATTTGTTTAGCTCGTATAGGTGCAATTATAGAATAATACCAAAAATCTGTCAAAGATGTCAAATAGCGGGGGTGTGGGGGCGGCAGCCCCACCCATAATACTAGGATAGGTTAGGTAAGGCTAATGTCCTTTCAAAGGGGTATAGGCTAGGCTATTAAACACTAGGATAGCTTATAGGCCTAGGCCTACCCGGTCAGAGGTAAGAAGAAGAAGAGTCGGAAAAACTCCATTTATTGGTCACCAATTTTCCCATGGATTTTTTTATTTTTCCCTGTTAGTTTTCATCAATATATAGTGTTTAGAAATAATTAGAACCCTCGGCGAAACCGTTTTCCCCATTATACAACGATCTTAAGACACGCCGCCCGATAGTGGGGAGGGCTATGAAGTACAGGGAAAATGAGGGGGTAAACGCGTAAAACGGCGATACAAACGTATTCAAGCAAAACTTGGCTCGGGTTTGAAGGTATTTCAAAGGTCTAAAACCCAATATTTCGAAAACCCGAGCCAAGTTTTGGTCAAAGCTGGCTCGGATTTTGCGAGTTTGTAGACAACAAAATGACAGTAACCTCATTTAGAAATTTGGCTCAGGTTTCCCAAAATTGCAAAGCCATAAAACCCGAATTTTGGAAAACCCGAGCCATGTTTTGGCCAAAGCTGGCTCGGATTTTGCGAGTTTGTAAACAAACAAATGACAGTAACCTTATTTAGAAATTTGGCTCAGGTTTCCCAAAATTGCAAAGCCATAAAACCCGAATTTTGGAAAACCCGAGCCAGGTTTTGGCCAAAGCTGGCTCGGATTTTGCGAGTTTGTAGACAAACAAATGACAGTAACCTCATTTAGAAATTTGGCTCAGGTTTCCCGAAATTGCAAAGCCATAAAACCCGAGCCATGTTTTGGGAAAATTGTCTCTGATTTTGCGAGTTTTAAGAGTAAACAAATTACACTAACCTAATTTCGATTTTTGGCTCATGTTAAGCTATCATAGTGTTTACAAGCCTATACCCCTTTGAAAGGACATTAGCCTAACCTAACAACCTTACCTAACCTATCCTAGTATTATGGGTGGGGGCTGCCGCCCCCACACCTCCGCTATTTGCATCTTTGACAGATTGTTTGTGTATTTGTCTGTGAAAAGGGGGTAATTGTTTAGTGTATGGCCTGCTAAAGAAAATGGATTTTTGAGCACAGACTAAACCAAATGTTCACTACTGTATTTACATAGCTGGTCATTAACCTAACCTAACCTAAGGTAACCTGGGCATCCTGGGGGCTGCTGCCCCCAGACCCCCGCTGGTCTTGGGATGAAAAGTGATAAAAAACACATATCTCTTACCTCATTATTCAAAGTTTTGTATTTGGTTTAATATACACTTACCAGGTCATTTGAACAGTTATATTGCTTCTATATATCATATAATACACCATAGAATACGTTTTTAATAACTAGAAAAAAAAAAGTACTTCGATTAAACAATTACGGAAATACCTTAAAACACGAGCCAAGTTTTGCTTAAATAAATTTGTTTTCGCCGTTTTTAAACCCGCGAAAATAAGAAAGCGTAATTACACTTACACTTAGTTACACTTAGTTGTATTCCGTCCGTTAGTGACACAGTTGAGCTGGGGCTCCACTGCGACCAGGCAGCTCCCTTTCTTCCACTCTCCATTCCAGAAGTCGGTTGGAGTTGGTGCTGGGGTATCCTGGTGTTGGTGGCCGGTCCGGTATTTTGGCCAGCCACATGTCCAAGTGTTTCTTGAAGGTGTCTGGAGACACCCCGGTTATGTTCCTGAGAGGGGCTGGTATACAGTTGAACAGTCTGGTTCCATTGTATGTAAAGCTGTGATGGATCAGGGATTTGATTTTTTGTGTTGATCCCGGTATGGTATTGCATACCATATGGTATTGCATACCATATTGAGATGTGGAGGGAGTAGGTGAGGAAGAGATGCGTCCACGTTTTCGACGAGGAGTTACGACGAGTAGTGGTTTTATTTAAAAACCAATAATGACCGCATCGCCACTGGTCTGCCGGTTCATAATAGTAACATTCGTTTGAGCAGAGTTTGCAGGAAACAGAGGTAGGCAAACAACCATGGTCAGTAAAAACCTTAAGGGCTGCACTATTGTTCCTTGTAGTGTCAATAATCACTGAATGTGGGAGGGGTGAACAACCATTACAAGCGGCGTCCATGACTAAAGTGAGGAGAGACTTAAATGAAGGTGTGTAGCTGTGATTGGTTCAGTGCAATGATGTAATCAAGGTCAATAAACTCACCTGATAGGTTGCTGGTTGTATGCGTGACGGAATCTATGAGTTTAATGACGTGGTCAGAAAAAAACCCCAATAAGAATCCAGAAGTGTCTCGTGACGTATTGCGCAGGAGTTAGGAAATGAAACTCAGTATTTCCAATGAGGATTGGCAGATGGCGTGATAGTATTACAAAAGTTGAAGGATAGAGCTCTCCAGTTCACGAAAAAATGGCGTCGCTGAAAGCCGCGCCGTCTATAAGAGAGTATTGACAACCGTTTTACGGTAGGTAGACATGTTGTTACCGTTTTTTTTAATAGGTTTTGCCGAGGGTTGAAACTAATTTTAATATGATGCTTAGAGCATATAGATTCCATATCTGTCTTCAAATATGTCAAAATAATTGGTGACCAATAAATGGAGTTATACTGAAGAGTCCGATGTAGGCCTAGTCTCCTTGAATGCTACCCAAAAATCAATGATAGCCTAGTTCTGGACTTGGCTAGTCTTGAAAATTGAAATTGATTAGCCAAAGCCTAGAATGAACAGCAATTGTCAGTAGTCTAGGCTAAGGCTAGCCTAGTTGTTCTAACATGAGTAACCTAATGGCTGATGTAGGCTACAAGACTGGAATGAATTATGGTGGAGGTGTAGGCTAATGAGTATAGATAATGCTGCAATGGTAGTGTGAGTCATGAGAGGGCCCCACGGAGGGAGGGAGGGGCAGGCAGAGAGAGAGGGGAGGGGCAACTGGCACCACAACAAACCCAGCCATTTCTCACGACACCTTGCTCTTGTTTTGCTTATATTACCTTTATTTAACCACTAGTATTTCCCACTACCCATCCAAGGGTTAGCTTATACTGAAAATCAACCCCTGGATATGCTTAAATATCTCACAACGTGGATATTTTTATTAAAATAGACAGAAATGGCGTCTGTTTTCATTGACGCTCCGCAAACCTCATGAAAAAACATCTTTGTTTAGGCCTTATCTACCTCGAGAAATGAAAGGATATGAGGGATACTTGGCCGTACAAACTTCTTACTTTCGAAAAGGTCAAACTGGCCTATACTCACGTTCAAAGGGAGAAAAGAGGAAGAAATGGAGATAAACAACTGCCATAACCTGCCAAAACATAGGAGGGCGGAGGGAAGCGTCTGCCAGCACACACCGATAAACCAAATCACAAACATAAACATCATAAAATTACATCACTCACCCTTAATACCTTACCAAGGTTATTATAAATTTATTTGCATTTTTCAGGTGTAAGCATTATTTATTATTTAATAATTATTTTTCATGTATTCTTTGCTCTGGGACGGTGACCAAACGTAAACAAACATGGCCTCCTTGCTGGGTCTTCGGGAGTACGGGAGTGACAGCGACAGTGAATTAGGGGACTCAGAGGACCTATTGCAACATTTAAAACCTATAGAAAGTGGCCACACTATAGCCCAGGGCCTCCAACTCGTGGTGACGCCAGAAGTTACGTCTACAGTAAGTATGGATGGATTAAGGGAGTAGCCTGCCTAGTTTGCTAAGTGTTCTGTCAGAACAGTCATTAGCCTAGGCCTAGGTTAATTACATACCTCGGAAAAAACGTTGGTTATATTCAACGACACTAGTGCAGCGTTATATGAAACAATTTATTAGGGAAAATAGGCACCAATAGATTCGCCATATTTTTCTCCATATAGGCCTAGGCCTAGTCCGCATGGAGGATTTTCGTTAGCCTATCAACAAATTGAAAAATACCAACTTCACAGACAAATACACCAAAAATCTAAGTCAAAGCGGGGGTGTGGGGGTGGCAGCCCCCACCTATTACCTATAATACTAGGATAGGTTAGGTAAGGTTGTTCTTCTAATAACAAGTCATTAGAAACAGGTTTAGGCCTAGTTCCAGAAGCTTGGAAGCTTGCAAATGTAGTTCCGATCTTCAAAAAAGGTGATAAATCGATAGCATCCAATTACCGTCCCATTAGTCTCACATCAATCATAGAAAGTTGCTAGAGTCTATTAGGCCTATTGCTAGGAAAATTAGAAGCCACTTAGTAAAATTTAACTTAATAAATTCTTCTCAGCATGGATTCACTCAGGGACGTTCTTACCTTACTAATTTGCTTAGCTTTTTCTCAGAGGTAGGGGTAAAACGCCGATGAAAGTACCGTCGGTCAATAAAAATACCGATTTTCATTTGCACATTACGCATATAAAAACTTTCTGTATATAACTTTCATTGGTATATTCATAAAGAGCACACTCTAAGCTATTCATAAGTCACTTAAAACACTAAAATCGGCTTACGGTAGCCATGTAATAACATGGTGAGCCTTCGTGAAAGTGGCGCAAAACGGCGTATTTATTGGTGGATGGTGGAAAGTTCTGGGTTTACCGGATGTTGGTACCACCTATAACATTGGTATTTTAATTCATATCTTTCTTATACCCCTACATACGATTCGGAAAGCCTTCAGCTTTGCATATATATGCATATTTTGTACCTAGGTCACATAATAATACTTAATTCGAATACTTACCAAAGTCGATGTTAGGCCATCGCCCATCAGAATTGTCTCAATATTATCCTATTTTCACCAATTTAAGCAGCTCCTTGTTGTCATACACAACGTTCAGTTATTCACAATTGTAAATGATGTGTCGAAATGCTGATACTAAAGCTACATTCTCCATATTAGCCTGAAATATGACAAAAACCGAAAATCCGCCATTTTTCTTCACTGAATGAGTAAGACTGGCCTCTTAGTTCTTAATCCATTACACTATTCTTCAATTATATACGAAAACTACATAAAAACATGTCAATAAATAAATGTAACACATAATTATTACACAATTCGCGATTTATAGCCATTATTTGCAAGGTAATTACAAAAAATTACCATTAGACATCGTAGTTCGGAAAATGGCTTTGGCTTCAACTTGATACACTTATGGTGACCATATCTTACTTTGAAATAGGGCCTATATAGAATATAACATATAAGAGGTAAATTTATGCGATAAAGGTAGCATCAGGCCACCCTAAACAATGGTACATTTATTGACCGACCGCAAAAATCGCGTACGTTTTTATAAAAATCTGTATTTTGCCACAGGGTGCTTTTCATACCTCAAGAATTCGAACACACTCCACCAAAACGTTTTCAGTCCTGTCCCGGTAGCCATTTTGAATGCAGGTGATCTAGTTTTGTGAATATGAAGAAAGTTTTAGACCTTGTCCGCACCGTGAATCGGCGAATCTTGCTCTGCCTCGCAGATATATTCACTTAATAACTTGTAGAACCTATGGAAATGCTTAAATATGATATATTTTACCTTTAAAGTGACAATTGATAGTGCGTGCTTCCAGCTGTTTTGTGTAAACAAACCGATGAAGAAAAAAAGGAAGTATAAACCCCAGCTGAAGTTGGAGGTTCGCAATTATGGTAGGTGAGACCAGAGTACTTTTATCAGCGTTTTACCTATGAAGCAGTAGATAGTGACAAGTCATGATATTATATATTTAGATTTCAGTAAAGCTTTCGACAGAGTCCCTCATGAGAGATTGATGAGAAAGGTTGAGGCACATGGAATAGGAGGGTCAGTTTTGGGATGGATTAGGTCATGGCTAATTGGTAGGAAACAGAGAGTCAGCATAAATGGTGCCAGGTCAGAGTGGGGTGCAGTCAAAAGTGGTGTCCCCCAGGGATCGGTATTAGGTCCCCTGTTCTTTCTTATAGCCTATACATAATTACCTAGATTTAGGTATAACTAGTAGGATAAGTAAATTCGCAGACGATACCAGTACTAAAATGGGGAGATCAATTGATTCAGATAGCGATATAGAGTGCCTCCAAAGGGATCTAGATACCTTACATGAATGGTCAGTAAATTGGCAGATGAAGTTTAACATTGACAAATGCAAAAGATAGGGAAGATGCAAACAAATGTTAAATATAAACTAGCTAATTTAGAATTAGAAAATTCAGACTGCGAGAAAGATCTAGGTGTGTTTGTTAGCAATGATTTGAAGCCTAGAAAACGGTGTATAAGTGTTCGTAATAAGGCAAACAGGATTCTCGGGTTCATCTCTAGGAGTGTGAGTAACAGAACTGCTGATGTTATCTTAAAACTTTACTTATCATTAGTGAGACCCCATATGGATTATGCTGTCCAATTTTGGTGTCCTTATTACAGAATGGACATAGATTCATTGGAGAGAGTACAGCGTAGAATGACAAAAATGATCCATAATATTAGAAATTTTCCGTATGAAGAAAGGATGAAGAAATTGGGTTTACATTCGTTAGAGAGACACAGAGTTAGAGGGGATATGATAGAGGTGTTCAAGTTGGTTAGTGGGATTAACAAAGGGGACATGACAAATGTACTAAAGCTCAGTGATAGCGAAAGAACTCGTACCAATGGTTTCAAATTAGATAAATTTCGTTTCAGAAAAGATATAGGCAAATATTGGTTTGGTAACAGAGTTGTAGATGGGTGGAATGGACTACAAAGTGCTATAGTGGGATTAAAAACGGTAGGGAGCTTTAAGATAAAATTGGATAAGCATATGGACGAGAAGGGTTGGGTGTGAAGGGGGATCAGCCGGGTTGGGCCAATCAGCGCTCTGCAGACCCCCGTAATCCTGCGTTAATCTCTAACCGTTTTGGTAAGATGAACTCAGGGTATTAGAGTGATGAGCCTATAATTGGGGTTGTGTGGGACAGGGATCTGCCTTGCTTAGGCCAATCGGCTTTCTGCAGACTCCCATTTTCTTATGTTAGGTTAGGCTAATGTCCTTTCAAAGGGGTATAGGCTAGTAAACACTAGGATAGCCTAGGCTATACCCGGTCAGAGGTAAGAAGAAGAAGAAGAAGAGTCCTGCAGTAGTCTCCTTGAATGCTACCAAAATGTTGGTAAGAGTTGTATTATCGGGGGTACCACTACCGACATACGACATAAATCATCTAGCCTATAGGCTAAATACTTAACCTAACTAAAAAACCTAACCTAACCTAGTAGGTCCCTATTCTCATTACTAGGCTACATGTAGGCTAGGCTATACTAGGTTAGGTTGTTTGGTTTTACTTACTTTACTTTCTTTACTTTACTTTACTTTACTTTACTTTACTTTGTAGAATTCCGCCCTCTGAAGGCGCAGCTAAGGTGGCCAGGCAGCTCTGCTTCTCTGGAACTTGGGTGATCTGCCAAGGAGTTGCCGCCCCCACTGTCCACACCCCTGCTGTTTGACATCTTTGGGCAAGAATGTAGTTACCGGGTGTACCCCATCATGTTCCCGTCTATTTTGACTGCCTTTGGATACAAAAATACATTACCCTAACCAAACAACCTAACCTAGTATTATAGATTTATAAGTATTTATTTTATTATAAGTATTTATAGGCCTAGATGATTAAATGTTGTACCTGTATGTCGGTAGTGATACACCCGGTAACTACATCCTTCCCCATCTTTGTCTTAGATTTATGGTGTATTTGTCTGCGAATTGGGTATTTTTTCAATTTGTCGATAACGAAAATCTTCCATGCGGACTAGCCTAGGCCTAGGATATATGGAGAAAAATATGGCGAATCTATTGGTGCCTATTTTCCCTAATAAATTGTTTCTTATAACGCTGCAGTAGTGTCGTTTAAAATAACCGTTATGGTTATTTTAAAGGACACTACTGCAGCGTTATGTGTTATAACCTAGAGATTTTTATTTTTATTTATTTTATTTTGTTTTAACCCTCTCACCACGGAAGGGCTCTTGAACGCCCATAAAAAAGCATATAACAGGTACCCGGAAGGCAACATAAGCAACATACACCTCAGACACCTGGGACCACAAGGCATACAAGCACTCACTAACATATCAAACTACAGCTATTCACACAACACAATACCAGACATTTGGAAGCATGGTATCATCATCACATTCCCCAAACCCAACAAAGACCCCACGCTACCCTCCTCGCACCGCCCCATCACACTTCTTTGCTCCCCCTCCAAAGTCATGGAATGCCTAGTATTACAACTAATTACACCTGACCTACCCCTAGCTCCAACACAACATGGCTTTAGGCCACAGCACTCCACAAACACTCTTCTCACAGACCTTACACAAAGAGCTTTCGACGGCATCAACTCAGCTAGACCACCACACAGATCACTATTAGCCACACTCGACATTAGTAAAGCCTTCGATGCCATCCCCCGCCACAACCTAACAAACAAAATCTACAACACAAACATGCACAACAACACAAAAAGGTGGCTGGCCAACTTCCTAGCAGGCAGATGTGCACACGTATCTTTTGCCGGTCAGTCATCTAAAATCAGAAACTTTCCAAACGGAGTCCCACAAGGATCCGTCCTATCGCCCGCACTCTTCAATCTGTACATGCACGATATAACTACACCCAATACGCCCCAAATAAACTTAGCCTCCTATGCAGATGACATAACACTCACATGCACACACCATGACCCAAAAAGATCAACAGATCTCCTTCAACCCTATCTCAACACACTACATGGTTGGTGCACTACAAACAGACTTAATCTAGCCCCAGCCAAATCCACCGCAACCCTGCTCACAAGTTGGACAGGAGAACACGAATACATCCCTCAACTCACCATAAACAACACCCCTAACACATACACACACACCCAAAATCCTAGGAGTAACATATGATACTCATATGACATTCAAACAGCACACCACAAACATTAAAAAGAAACTGACACCCAGACTTAACGCCCTCAGGTCACTTGCTCACACAAAATTTGGACACAACAAAGAAACTACCACCACAGTATATAAACAATACATAAGATCAGTGATGGAATACGCAAGCCCAGCCTGGGCTTCTAACCTAGCTGAAACACATCATAAGACCTTACAGACTATTCAAAACAAAGCCCTGAAGATCATTACAGGCTGCACAGCTACTTCACCCACAGATCACCTACATCAAGAAACCAAAATTCTCAAAGTCAAAGACCATCTGGACATGAGAGGCACTCAATTCCTGGCAGCAGCCTCCACGAACCAAGACCACCCACTAAACTACATGGCAACACACCAACAGACACCAAGAAATATCAAAACAACACCCAGCACACGGTATCACACACAATTATTGTCCTCTCTCCCTCCCTGCCCACCCCGAACCAACTTCCAGAAGCACATCCATACTCATATCTCTCACCGATCCATCCACTCACTCACAGACAACACGCAGCTGCATGCACGACCTCCCGAAATCCATCCTTCCGAATCCTCCCTTCCTCGCGAGGACAGAGTCCACCTGGCCAGGCTGAGATGCGGACACCATCCAGCTCTCCTGAGCTATCAGAAGAGACTGGATGACTCCGTTGTCGACGCCTGCCCGGGATGTAACACAGCACCCCATACCATTAAACACATCATAGAAGACTGCATTTCACACAACCACTTACGCCAACAACACAATCTACACTCAATGAGAGCTCTGTGGGAAAGCCCGATCGTGGCCATGGCCTTTCTCAGGGACTCGGGGCTGTTCGGCCAGGCAGCTTAGGGAACAACAGCAACAACAACAACCCGGAAGGCCTCTTGAACGCCCAGTGGTTGAAAGCCTGTGAGCTTCGTGTGCGAGGCGTCGGTCCGACGCATGTAAACAACAGCCGGCTGGACCGACGCCCCCATCTCCGGCCACAAGAAGGAGAGCGTCGCTTGTTCGTGTGTGCCTGTATGTTGTTGTTAAGTATCGAAAAGTGGTGTAAAGTGGCTGTTTTGGCCATAAAGTTATCTCCAATGAAATCATCATCACAGCTCAACCAGTTGACTTAGAGAGCTCTACTTAATGCCATTCTACAGGTAAATAACACAGCTACGCTTGGGGATGCGCGGGAATGCGGGAAGCACTCTGATTAACGAATATACGGTAGCCTTGCCTAGACGTTTTTCGGCCAAAACACCCGGGTTTCGAGGAATATATATATAATACATAGCCGGGGCTGGAGGGTTAAAGGCCTAATAATTATTATAATTATAATGATTAATACTAAGCTAATGCGAGAATCTTTAACAGAAAGAACTTGATGACCGGCGGCATATCGACCCGAAGGCCAAGGAGCTGACATACAACCCGAAGTATGAGGAACTGTATGCACCAGTGCTGGGGCCCACAAAGCCACAGTCCACCTACCAGGATGTGGACAGGAACACACTGGCCGGGCACGTAGAACCCGCACACTTTAACGACTTTGAGTTTGAATCACAGAGACGGACATTTACAACATATGGTAAGCTTAATATTAATAGGTTCATATAAAGTAGTACTGGTATAGTACCATAGGCCTACCATACCTATATTGTTATACAGTATATGACTTCTCCATAAATATAATAACAAATTGACAGTTATATACAGTACCGTACACGTATACTGTAAAGTACAGTACAGTATATAGATACATAGGCTAATAGGTTGTACTGTACAGTACTAGGTTTTTTATTAATTTTAATAATTTCAATTAATTTCAGTGAACTTAACGTATATGCTTTTATGTTTTCCCAGCAGACATCATCATCATCTTCAAGTTCTTCAACACCTTGCTTTGTCTTTTGAAACCCCCACTAAAGGATGGCCATAGCAGATAAGCCTGCAGGCTACTTTTTCCAGTTATGCTCCTATTGCCCATGAAACATTGTTCCTTTTACTATATGGAATTATTTATTCAGTATACTGTATTTGTCCATTTCCTTTTCCCATACCATTTGTGATCTTATCTTCTAACATCCAGACAGACTGTGGAAGATAAAAATTGGCGTGTGTTAGTGGAGAAGTAAGAGATGGAGAGAGCACTTTAATGAATTGTTGAATGTAGATAATGAAAGAGTTGCCAACATAACTGAATGGGGAATGATAGGGAGGGATAAATAGTAAGGGAGGAGGGGACTATGCAGGCAGAACTGTGTGAGTCATTGAAGAGAGTGAATATGAGTAAACATCATAGACAGATAGAGTGTGTGGTGAGATGTAAGTATGGAGGTGAAGCAGTGATTGGATGGATCTGGAAGATATGTAGACTAGCTTGGGAGAAGGGCAGAGTGCCAAGACTGGAAATCAGGTATAATAGTCCTCCTGTATTAAAGAAAAGGGGAGAGAGGAGTGTCTGGTAATCACAGGGGGATATTTCTTTTTAGCATATTACGATTGTGATCAAAAGAGTGAGCTAGTTAACAAAGGAACTTCTAGTTGAGGAGCAGGGTGAGTTTAGGAAGGCAAGACGCTGTGTAGACCCAATTCTCTTGAGATACGGTGTGGAGACGTATTTGGAAAAGGGAGTAAAATTGTATGCTGCTTTCATTGACTTCGAGAAAGTCTATGACACAATGCATAGATTAGTTGTGTGGAGAGTACGGAACTAAGGAATGATAATGTACAGAGTACGGTAGATAGTAAATTGTTGAAAGTGGTGAACAGCATGTAAGAGGGTGCAAGAGTGGCAGTGTGTGTAAAGGATGAACAGAGCAAGTTCTTTTATCTGAATGTTGGGTTAAAGCAATGGTGTGTGATATCCCCATGGTTGTTCTGTACTGTATATATATGGATGGAGTCATGAAAGCAATACAAGAAAGAGCAGGGGAGGAGGGTTGTTGGTATGTTGAAAGCAGTGACAAGGAATAGGGAGGTAAGCAGTGAAGTAAAGATGTCACTGTATATTTGTATGGTGATCCTAACATTGAGATATGTTAGTGAAACATTGATGTTGGAGAAGCATACGGTTAATCAAGAATGAGAGGGGTGGAAATTAGTTACTGGTACTTGAGAAGTGTGTATAAGTGAGAACATTTCACTCTTTCAATTGGGGGAGGGGGGGGGGAGACACATTGCAGGCAGCTTTGCCTTTTGTCTCTCACTCACATAGAGAAAAAATAGTGCATGAAAGTGAGGTGGCAAGAGGGAGAGCAGACCAAGAATGTAATGGAAAGATGGATTTGAGAGGCATAAGAGTGAAAGTGGTGTGGGTTAGAAGGAGGGGTGTTGGATGATAGAGGAGCTTGGGGGCTATTCATTCATGGCCACCCTCTTTGGGATAAAGGTGGTTGGCAATAAATCTTACTAGATAGACTGTACTTTTAACAATAATACTACAAGATCAACTAAATATTTCCCAAGATAAACTAAATATTTCATATTCAAATTATGAATAAACCTATGAGAGCATTATATTCTGTCACTCTATAGCAAATGTATCAAACCAGGTTTATATTTTGGCAACTAAATATACATACTTTAAAGGCTGAGTGATCTATATGGGGTATGGTTTCAGTCGTAGGCCCTAGTGACGGTGTTCTAAGCAACTTTAAAATATGTTGATGTATTTTAGTAGATGTATTTTTGTATAGTTGCCTGCACTTTTGATTCTCAGGTGTACAATATATATAGCCATTTTTATTCAAATCTTATCTCATTGATATTCTATACTTTCTTGAAATCTGACCCAACTATAGTTTATAATATTGTATTAGTAAACTAGGGTATTCAAAATTCAATATTATTAAGCACAGAACTGCCTTATTTTGCAATACCTGGTTATCTCTGAAGAGTAGTCAAGCCTAAATTATCTCCCTCCCTACAGGTTATGCTGTTGATCCGTCCGTTGTTGGGGACCCGGAGGACGGCCGGAGGTTCGTCGGTGATGTATCAACCGCTAAGGAGTCCTCAGGCATTACGGTGTTCGAGACCAAGCACAAGCCAGATCTCCCACCCAAGCGAATGCGTGATAAAAACGACGATGCTGGGGATATCGACGGGTTCAAGGGTCCTTGGGCTAAATTCCAGAACGAACAGACAACAATGAAACCATCTGAAGAGGAGCAACACGCACTAGATGAGATTTTGGCCAAACGACAGAAGCGTGGCAAGCAGACCGATGACAAGCCCATGGATGAAAAGTCATTATTGCATATCAAGGATGCGTACGATTACCAAGGCCGACCTTTCTTACACATTCCTCAAGATGTAGGGGTCAATTTGAAGTCCCCCGATCCACCAGAGAAGTGCTTCATGCCAAAAAAGATGATCCATACTTGGAAGGGCCACAACAAGGGAGTGGCTGCTATCAGATGGTTCCCAGGTTCTGCTCATCTCCTCCTCTCTTGTTCCATGGATACTAAAATAAAGATCTGGGAAGTGTATAATCAACGCCGGTGTATCAGAACATATATGGGACACAAACAAGCTGTGAGAGATGCTTGCTTTGACAATGATGGCAAACAATTCCTCTCAGCTGGCTATGATCGGTTTATCAAGTTGTGGGACACGGAAACTGGTGAGTGCATCTCTAGGTTTACTAGTAGAAAAATCCCTTATTGTGTAAAATTTCATCCCGAGGAGGAAAAGCAAAACTTATTTGTCGCTGGAACATCGGACAAAAAGATAGTGTGTTGGGATATTCGGAGTGGTGAGATAGTTCAAGAATATGACCGCCACTTAGGAGCTGTTAACAGCATCACTTTCATTGATGAAAACAGAAGATTTGTCTCAACATCAGATGACAAAAGCTTGCGAGTGTGGGAGTGGGACATCCCCGTTGACTTTAAATATATTGCAGACCCCTCCATGCACTCCATGCCTTCAGTCACTCTCTCCCCAAACAAGAAGTGGTTAGCATGCCAGAGCATGGACAACAAAATTGTGATATTCTCGGCGTTGGACCGCTTCAAGATGAACCGCAAGAAAGTGTTTACAGGCCACATGGTTGCCGGTTATGCCTGCACCTTAGACTTCTCCCCCGACATGTCTTACCTGGTGTCCGGCGATGCTGACGGGAAGGCGTATGTGTGGGACTGGAAAACAACGAAACTGTATCAGAAGTGGAAGGCTCATGACGACGTGTGTATCGGTATTCTCTGGCACCCACACGAGACCAGCAAGATCGCCACGGCTGGCTGGGATGGCCTAATAAAGTATTGGGACTAAACAATATTGGTATTTCACATCACACATCATGTTCAATTTTGTTTTATGTACTGCCCCATTAATAAGTTTGGTGTGTTCTCATTTAGGAACCTTAATGAACAGTGGAAAAGTAGCTACAAGACTGGTATACAGTGCATTATATATATTACCTCTGTCAACGAAGTTGGACGAAGGTTATGTTTTCGCATCCGTTTTGTTTGTTTGTGTCTGTAAACAAGATACCTCACAAAGTTATAACCTGATTTTCACAAAATTTGGTGGGCAGATAGGATACAGTATGTGCCAAGGAAAAAGTTATTCAATGTAGAAGGCGATCCAAAAGTTATGAACCAATTTTCATGAAATTTGGTGTGCAGATAGGATATGCACCAAGAAAGAAGTGATTCAATTTAGGAGGTACAGTATTCAGAATCATATGTCACACTGGTGTCCTTGTGCATTTAAGTTTATTTTGTGATAAAGCCAGTGTAGGCGGATGTATGCGCTCTATCGAGTGCCCCTCTAGTATTTTACGTATAGCTAGAGCTGGGGTTTTTTCAGTTAGTTGTTTTTGGATTAAGTCCACAAAAGTTCTGGCATCAAACAATATTATTTGTAATGGATTAGTTGAATACCTCTGAATATTTATGCATAATCAATATAATTATGACTATTAACCCTCTCCGACATATGAAGCGATTTTGAGCCGATTAGTGATACTTTAAAGCCTTTGTTACCATCAGGGGTATATAGAAACCTTTAGTTTAGTTACTTCAACCTCAGCAATTGTCTTTGAGTTAGCTGTGGGCAGAAAACTAAGTTTGGAGAGGTACAGTCGACGCTCGATTTAACGGACTAATAGGGGGGAGACCGAGTCCGTTGCTGGAAAAAGTCCGTAGCTGGAAAATTGCCTTCGTATTTGGGTTGTGTGTTTTTTTTTTTTTTTTTTTTTTTTTTTTTTTTTTGAGGGACACTTTGTGCTGTACTGTCCCTGAAAACATAATAAAGGTTGTATTTGTCATTGATATGATAAATTTCACATGGGGAAAAAAAAGAAAAAAAAAGAAAAGAAGGATATCCCCTGTATATCTACTGTAGGCCTACTCCCTCCCCTCCCCGTCCTGGCCTCAACCCCGACCCCGTTACTGTGATATGTTGATAAGCCATGTGCTACACCCTATTGATAATGCAACTATTGAACACACTTAAAAGTGTATGTTATTTGGTCTCTATATAATCTGTGAATCATTTCCGATATGATAGAATTAAAGACATTTTTTTCCACCAACTCATAATCAGCAAAAACAACACAAATGTCAATTAAAAACATGTTATAATATTTCCGCATCATTTTGTGTATACCGTGGGGGAAAAAAAAAAAAAATCTATCAAACGTAAATCTCCCGTCTCGGAAGCTCGGCGCCTAGACGGAGGGGAGGGTTGAACAATTTTTTTGACTATCTTATTTATTATTTATCTATGTGCTGGAAGGATATTATATTTTTCAATTCCATCACATTAGAAATGATTCAAAGATTACAAAAAGTCCAAATAAGACATAGTTATGTTAATGTATAAGGGATTTAGGTAGGTGCATTAGAGAAATAAATAGATAGAGCAACGGACTTTGCTCCAACTTTTTTTCGAGCATCGGACTTTGTCCGTTGCTGGGTCCATTGTCCGGCTACAGACAGAGTCCGTTAAATCCGAAATCCGTTGTATCGGGGTCTGTTAAATCGAGCGTCGACTGTAATTATAAGAGTGAGAGAACTCTATTTCTTATTGCTAATCTGGCAACCTCTGCGTCATATGAGTCTGAAGGGGTTAATTGGATAAAGAAGAAAGTACTGTACCTGGGTTTAAATTATTTTTGTTTACTGTAAATGCTAAAATAAACCTAAGGTTTGAAAAATAGAACATAGTCTCCAAGGTTGCTTTTTGGCAGTTTTTTTTTTTTTTTCTGAATTAAAGTTCAAAAGGAATTTAGCCTTGTGGAATGTATGGGAAGTGAGAGAATGACTAAGGGAGTGTACAAGAGTGAAGTGGAAGGACAGAGAAATGAAAAGTAGACCGTGTGAGAGGTGGAAGGATGGAGTTAAGAAGTACCGTATATGAGTGAAGGCAGTGCTGGATGTGAGGAGGAGCATCGACTGACAGGGGACAGAGGTGCATGGGGCCATTTTGTTCATGGCCACCCCTTCGGGGATCACGGCGTCCGGCAATAGATACAGTAAAAGTTCGAAAATTGGAATCTCCCGATAGTCCGAATTTGTGAAAATGAGGCCAAATCCGAATTAAGTCCCAAAGTCGCCTTTTTGAGGCATTAGGTCACCCAAAACCCCCTTTTTGAGGCTGTAGGCCACCCAAATCACACATAATGATCTATCTAATATTGTCAGTTCAGGACATTTGCTAAACCAAACAATTATCCTGAAGCAAAGGCCTAAATATAAGAAACATCTGTGTGGAAGAAGGGCCAATACATTCATTTGTCCCTCTTGCCTTGAATCTTGACATTGGCTTTTACAACTCTCAGCAATTCATATAATTCAATACTGGTGTGTTATTTTGTATGTAAGGCTTAACACACATGCAAACATTTATTGGTTAATTATTGTGAAATAGCTTCAAATTGTACTTTCTTATTATGTACAGTCAAATTCAATTCTGGGCGACCTAGATGGTTGTGAATTTTTTATGTTTTTTTTATGTTTTGTTGTCCCTGTTCGGGCTCTGTCTTGAGTCGGCCACCCCCAGCTATGGGGTATGTGCCCGAGTATACATACATACATACAGTAGAGTCACGCATCTCACGCATTTCGATCCCACGATTATGCATCCCACGGTACTATCCAATGGCTACCTGAATTCTCATCCCACGAAAACCCACACGATTCCCACGGATGCAGAGCTAATGGAAGCTCTACAGGACACCGAACTTGATGCCATGGACGATGATTTCACAGGCTTTGGCGGCGACGGAGAACGAGAGTGGGGCCACGGAGGGTGGTAACTAACATCCGCCTCCCGTCTATCACCACATCCATCACAATAAGCACCTCATCAACTTTTCTAAGTTTTTTGTTTGTGTTTTACTTACCTTTCTTTTCATTAAAGCAACTTACTTTGCATTATTGGCATGTAAAGTGAAGGTCAAATATAGTCGCCCGACGATAGCCTCCAGTACTTTTGTAATTTTCCCCATTACTTTACTCTGCATCCCACGAATTCCGGTCCCACGGTAATATTTCGGTACCAATAAATCGTGGGATGCGAGATTTTACTGTACATACATACATACATACTACCACCTTCTTTTGCCAGTGCTCACTTGTGACTACAGTATAGTCATTGTTTTCCAATTGATGGTACATTGAATCCTTTACCATCTGATTTCTTGATTTTTAATGGAAAAAATATGATACTGCTTTGTCTCTGTGTCATATTGTTGCCAAGTTTTCATAATTGGCAACATATTTCGCTACAAAATCATGGTAATAGCGTAGTAATCAGGATGGAGAGAGAACAATTTACCATCAGCTGGGAACAGAGTACAGTATTTGTTTTCTGTCGTTAAAGTGTCAAGATATCATTATTTTTTTCTAGATTTCACACAAATCATCAAGGTTTTGGGTGAACTATTGATTTTTTACTACAGTTTCCAAAATATGAAACTGGGACAAATGCTCTCGGGGGGGGCTGGTTGACTTTTACTACCGTAACAGTTTACAGCATAGTATTAAATGAAAACTGAGGATATTACCCACTTTTAACAGGAATATTACAAAAGTTTAACTTAAATTCACTACTACACTATAAATGACATCTCTTCACCAATATAAGATGATGATGATGGTGGTGGTCCCTTCATAATGCATGTACAGATGCCCACAGGAATTTGTACACACTGATTTTATTTATGGAAGGAAAATTAGTATTATTGAATCAAAAGTGCATTTCTTGGTGTTATGCTTACACAGTAGTTAATTAATACAATCAATATATAAAGCATATTATTCTTGTAAGTCAATCACACTACTTTATGTTCCATACAATATGTTCCATGCCGTGGGCCGTGGCATGGTCGGTAGTGTATCTGACTTCTGATCAAAGGGTTGGCAGTTCGATCCCACCCCGTGCCATTGGTAGATGTCAAGAATTTGGACACTCAGGTCTAGCGATTTGTGGCAAATGTCCAGTAAAGTCTTTGTAACTAGGGTACGCCCTAGCCCTGTCAATCAAGGGAGTGTAGGCTACTGCGTTAAAAACTATCAATTAATAAAAACACAACAGTGGGTTCAAATTCATGTGGGCAACTAAACTTATATATTTTGTAATCAAACTTGTATCCTGATATTTCACAAATATATTCAGTGTTTGTGCCACCAACAAATGAATGAATGTTGTAAATATTGTCAATTGTATTCTTTTTGTATAAAATAAAATTTTGCCATATATTTTTATATAACATGTCTTATTATCTTTGTTATAATAATCATAAAAGTTTCAGAATGTATATAAATACCTTTGGAGTCTTCTAGTAGCACCGACAACCCCCCCTCTTTATGGTTTATGATTTGGTGCAACAGACTATTCAAAGGGGCGGAATGTTCTACTGTGAAGATAGGGTCATCTGGCACCTTTTGAATTTTGATATCGAGGGCTCTCTTGAAGTTGTCTCTTACTTGCCGTGGAAGTTTGTTGAAAAGACGTGGTCCTCTATATGATAACCAAGCCTCTCAACGAGCCTTTAGCACCCCAATTTTCTATCGGGGGGGAATATCACATTCCAAGCCTCTCAGATCACTGAATTTCATAACTAACGGGGTGTGTAGACTAAGTACTAAACCCTCGGAATTTTCCATGTATATACAGTACAGTATTTTTATATACCAGTATCGTTCCCTTCTACGCTCCAACGAGTACAGCTTATCTACGCAAAAATTCATAGCTGGGTGACCGGGAACAATGAAAAAACTTTAGCATCCCCAGACCGTGTTTCGCCTGTCCATGGAAACTTTAAAAACTTGCTCAGAACAGAGAGGGTTAATAGGAACTTTTCTTTGGTAAGCCTTTGAGGTAGAACACTTTATTGACAATTTATCAATAAAGTGCTCCTCCTCAAATGGTGTTTTATGTTCCTATATTTATGCGACGCTATTGAGGATTATTGCGTCTTCAAGGTTATCACCACCCTCTCTAATTTGAGGGTGGTCCTTTATTTTACACCCTCCCTGATTTTCCATATTAGTTTTGCTATGTCCCGGACTTTCCAAATTTACTAATTCCCTTAACGTGACGATAGTGCGTTGTTATATGTGCGATTAGTTTGCTTGGGAACCAGATTAACTTGCTCATGTAGTAATGTACACCCTATGTGGTGGGTTGTGTTCTTTCATTTCATAAATTTTATTTTGGTAAGCGTTGTTTCCACATAGCGATTTTGATATGTTGTTTTGACTTTATATTGTCTTTGTCCCAATTTTGGTTTGACTGTTTGCAAGTTTTACATTTTAAATTATAAGATGTTCACCCCATTAGTATGGCAATTATAAGACGTTTCAAGATACCCAATTCAGGTGTCAATTGTTCTCTGGAGAGCAATAGCTCACTTGCAATTTCTGAAAAACTGGCCAGGCATTTTTTTTTTATCAAAAAATTACACATTTAACTTAATGGAAGGGAATTTTAGCTTGAAGCAGGGGTTTAGGGAGGCATAAAATGCTTTAGTAAGTGTATACTCTACCAGTAAGGACTAGTTTGTGGACAATTCTCGGTGTAACATTAACTACTAACTTGAGCTGGACACATTATGTTAGAAGCATTGCTAAGAATGCCTCTAAAAAATGGGACTCCTGTACAGAGTTCGAGAATTCTTCACTGGCGAGCAGTTGGCCGTGATATATAAAAGTCATGTGCGTTCTCAGATGGATTACTGTTCACCTCTGTGGGGTGGAAGTGGAGTGGTTGCATTGAGGCAGTTGGACAAAATTCAAAATAAAGCTATTAGATTAATCAATAACCCTGCAATCACACAGGACCTTCCTACATTATCCATACAAAGAAACGTTGCATCCCTTGCATTATTCTACAGATATTTTCACAGCAATTGTTCCGAGGAACTTGCTTCAATTGTGCCGCCTCTCCACATCTTTCCCCGTAGAACTAGGGCAGCTGAGAGCGCCCATGTATTTACACTTTCTCCTCCACAATGCAGAACTTCTGCTTATCAGAATTCATTTATCCCCAGAGCTACTACTCTTTGGAATTCACTTCCCTCGAATTGCTTTCCACAAACTTACAATCTACAAATGTTTAAATCCAGTTGTTACAAACATTTTATGAATGGAGGATGCCTTTAGGCACATGGACCTTTTTGTTTTATCTGTGTTTTTCCTTCCTCCGTTCATTGTCTCTTAAAAAAAAAAAAAAAAAAAAAAATTAGACAGAAAATCTGTTTCTGTGATACCAAAGTCTATTTGCATCATCATAAGGCCCTGGGACATTCATGTGTTAGCCAACATAACTAAACTAATTCAACTCTCTATCTCTATTACTTCCACTAATCCACCTCCCTTCCATCCCGATCACCATACACTCCCACAAATTTCACTTCACTGTAAGGTCCTCAATTTTTCCCCAATCAACTGAACTGTATTTCTCGAGAAATAAGTGCTGAAGCAGAATATACTTAGCTGTAATCCTTTCGCTACTGAGTTTAAGATATGAAAGAGAAAGGCTAGATGCAATATAAGTGGGGCCGGATTTACTAACCAACCGATCAAAGTGACAGCAAGTGGGCATGGAGTTGGACTAATGTATCTCTTACGGGTCCTATTTGTCCACATTTTCTGTCACTTGCAGTAACTTTTGATTGTAAGTTAGTAAATCTGGGACTGGTATGTTGCTGTTTCTCTCCGGATGAGAAGAAGATAGCATGTGTGTTTGTGTAGCCTGTGTGAATTATTAGTATCATATTGTGGGTAGCATGGGGATACTTCACCACCATGGGGTAGCGTCCCCCTAAGTGAGTTGCTTTGGAGGACACTAGTGATTATGATACCAATAGAGATATTATGAATACCACAATGGTATTAAGTGGCGGATGACCACTCAACTCCCTTTTCCACTATAGAAGGTCATCCTATCTTGGATTACCTAGTGGGAGAAACTCTACGCTGTCTTGGCGGTTTATGCTTTATTGGACAATGGCTAGGGCCGCTGCCAAAAACTCTGGTTGATGGGACAGCAAATGTAAAGGATTTGGCTATTGCCACAATTTCTGATTTTTACACAAGGACATGCAAACCCATTAAAAACTACCTCAGTTGCCTAACTGGAGTATGTTGGTATTGAATAATTCACCCTGGGCCCATCCTGGGGATGTTAATTGTTCTATACTGAATGCGCGTAAATATGAGACTGAAACTGTACCTTTTATGGATCCTTCATCATCAATTCTGACGCCCCGCTTTCAGAGGAAGCACCCCAAAAGGGATGGCCATGGCAGAAACTGCCTCCAGGCTCCCAGACATGCCCTGACTGACCCACTCCACAGAGCCATTTCCACTAGGTGGAAGATGACTATGAACACTGAAGGAGCAGACCCAGAGCAGTCCCTCACCCGGATGGCAGTTCCACCACTGTTTTGCTATTTTATTTACCCCAGTGGGGCCCTGGCTGGAAGCATACCAAGAACAGGAATTTTCTGAAGAATGGAACCAGTGGTCCACTGCTCCAGAGGCTGATTGCACCACCAAAGTGGCGGGCGGTGGGGTCGCTGCATCCCTACGCCATCAATCATTAAAATGTATGGCATGCTGTTACTAGTCCAACAAAATTTGAAAGTAGGCTGTATTCTTATTTGTTCACCAACCAACTTTACAGTACAGTACTTCTAAACTCAATTAATGAAATCAACAAATACATGTGGCACTCCAAGGACTCGAACCTAAATTAACTCACACTGAAATTCTGCGCATTTATGCATTACGCTATCAAGACAGGCAGAAGAGTAGTGCAGTGTAAGAAAGGTAAGATGAATCACACTTATGGAAGATGGTCGCATTGGTTCACTATGTGCAAACCTTGAACTTAAGACTGGTTACTCTGCAATAGGGTGGATAAGCCAGGATATCCAGTATCCCCTTCCCTTTCAAAGTTGCTCATCATAGTGGTCACCATCAAAGATGCTGATAACTGTGCCAGGACCATTAATGGTGGCCGACATCCTCAAACGTGAACAATATTTCCTGCATTTTTTCTTTAGTGAGTGGCATCTGGTGGGCCTACAAGCCCACAGCTGTCCGTTTGGTTTGGCTAATCATGAGCGAGAAAGGACATCTGGGACAGTTTCTCATGACTTTCGCTAATGCCTCATTGAGAATTTTGGATTGACCAGGCACTGTTTACTCAACTCATCACCATAGGAAGATGAAGAATGCTACAGAGGATTTCTTGGTGTCTACTAACAGAAGAAATAAGAGACCTTGATCACTACCATGGGAATGGTAGTGCACTTGTGGACGTATGTGTGGGGAGGAGGCTGTGGATAGCCAACACCTTCTTCCGACACAGAATGATCCACAGGTACACGTGGAAACGGATGTTGACGATGAAGGATAAGACAGTGGTGGAACGAAAGTCATTGATTGATTATGTATGTGTGGATGAACGAATGAAGAAATCTGTGATGGATGCTAGGGTGTATAGGGGTATTGGAGGGGGTCTGTCTGATCATTATGTAGTGGTAGCTAAGGTTAGGATACAAAAGAAGTGGGTGAGGAGAGCTGGAGGGAGGCGAGAGGAGGGTGGAATGGTGAGGAGGGTGGAGAGGTTGCAGGAGGAGGAAGTCAGGGAGAAGTACAGGAGAGCAGTGGAAAGACGACTAGGTGGGTTCGACCTGGAAGTTATGGAGGAATGTTGACCCATTTCTAATTATGGAAGTATATATCTGGAACGAAAGGTGTTAAAATCGCCAAACTAATGGGCCAAACGTCATACATCTTAAAACTAATGGAGCTAAATATGAGAGAGGGGTTCAAAAAGAAAATAACCTTAAGTGAAAATCTCCACCTTAAGCTGTCTCCAAATGTAACTAAGGAAGATTTTGGGTGTGAACAAACCTTGATGCATTTCTGTCTGTTTTCTGGCTATTATTAGACGATTTTATTCAGATGAGAAAGGGTATATGGAGGTCAGAGAGTTGATTGAGATAATCTTTACCCTTTTAATTCCCCCAGATCCTTCCTAAGCTGTACAAACTCGTCTAATGATTAGCCAGAATAAACTGTCAAAATGCGTCATAATCGTCAAAGGGTTAAGTAATGTAGCCACCAAATTGTGTCTCATTCGGTGAATAAGTTTTCGAGACAGTACCGAGTTAGTGTGAATGACTTGAGATCTCAACGGGTTACTACATCTCTCATGAGGGAAGATGAAACAAACAATAGCTAGAAGAGTGGTGATGGGCTGGTCTATCAGAGTGAGAACTGAGCGATCTCTGCCATACCCATAGCTTACTCTGACTGTTCCTTTTACTTATATATTTTCTAGATCTCAAATGACGGCGTCTCTTCCGTGGATTGACCTCCCAATCTACCAAGATTGGAAGCCAAAGCGTCACATTTTTCCTTTGCCCCTCAACTTTCTCTTCATAATTGCTGAGGGGCACAGGGCCCTGGGTGGGGCTTTGGTGTCCCGGCCATTTCCGCACCCTCCTCAGCTCCCCGCCATGGAGTGGCTTCGGTCACCCAGGCTTTATTGTGGTCGGCAGGGAGGGTTCTGTGGGGGCGCTCGGTTATGGCCTTGGCCTTGCTTGGGGCCTTGGGGCTGTTCGGCCAGGCAGCTTGGGGAACACCAACAACAACAACAACAACAACAACAACATAGCTAGAAGAAAGACAGCAGATAAGGACGAAGATACATGTGAGTTATGGATGAGTGGTTCTGAACTCTTATCTTATTGACTCTGGTTCATTTCTAATATATTCAGGAGAGATGTTAATGGGATGAGTACAACCTATGCTCGTGGAATGACTGTATGAATTACAGATTGAGTGGCACTATAGTCCGTTCATTCTAGGTTGGGCAGATATCGTAACCTCTAACCTCTGTAACTCAAAAAGAGCTAGAGCATATGAGCTGTCAATTTACACACCTATTCCCTAGCCATGTCTTCCTATTTGGTAGAAATATTAGCTCGATTACTCTAATTCTTTTTGAGTTATGATAGGTTAGAGGTTACGATTCCTGCCCAACCTAGAATGAACAGACTATAAGAGAAGTATGTCCGCCATCTATGAGAAGCTATGGAGACGACGATCGACCAGCTGACTGGAGAGTGGGAAACAATTATGTTATAATAATTAGGTACGACTAATTACAAGTAGTCATGTATACGAATGAAATAAAAGAAGACATAGAGTATAACGCAGACAGGAAGAAGGAAGTGAGAGAGCTGACCACCTCTCCTCATCACAACAACCAAACAAACGTAAACAGTTAAGGGGGGTCACCTGCTTTTTTTATCTCCTTTACTATCTTTCTCTGCCTTGTGTCCATTCAGCCCACTGTTTTAAAACGTTTATCCCAATTCTGGTGTTGATTTATTCCTAGCGAGCGATAGCGAGCCAGCTTATTTTTAAAACTGTTTTTGACATCAGGCTAAATTTGTAAATTTGTCGATAGAAAAATGTCTCCGGCGAAGCCGCATTTCTTCATACAATGCTGGCTCGCTGTCGCTCGCCAGGAAGAAATCGACGCCTGGATGGGGATAAACGTCTTAAAACAGTAGGCTGAATGGGGCCGAATGGATACAATCCAGAGAAACACAGCAAAGTAGAGGAAAAAAACAGAGAGCAATATATAAGCCGCATGACATCACAGAGGGAGCGTTACAGAGAGACATGCGAAGGAGGAAGAAATAAGAAAACATACAGTAGATGAGGAATACACATTATTATCTTGTTCATGATCCCTTGTAAGTAACCCTACTATAATATATTGTATAATTATAAACACAAATAGAGGGATATCGATCAGAAGTATTTAGCTCTACTTGTAATTTTCAACCTTGAGAAGGCTACGTAATAAAGTCATATACTTTATATATATATACATATATATATATATATATATATATATATACATATATATATATATATATACATATATATATATATATATATATATATATATATATATATATATACAGTATACATAGTATATTGTGTGCATGTACTGTTTGTGCCAAAGAAAGAAGAACTAAAGGAAGATGAAAAACGGAAGAGGACATGCAGGTATGAGAGAGAGAGAGAGAGAGAGAGAGAGAGAGAGAGAGAGAGAGAGAGAGAGAGAGAGAGAGAGAGAGAGAGGCTGAAAGGAGGTAACTGTGTGATGTGATAGAAAATAAGGAACAAGGCAGAAAGGAATAACATAAGAATCAAAAGGAGGAAGGGTTAGATGAGAGAAGAACTAAAATTGAAGTAATATTGCCAATGGGAAGGGCAACATGAATATAAGGCACCAAAGAAAATACAGGAGGATCATTACGCCTCCTTGGATTGGTGAAGGGGAGAAGATATTGAAGGAAGAAAGGATGAAAAAGACGAGTGGAAGGTAGGAAGAGTTGAAGGAAGAATACGGAAGTGAAGAAGGAAATGGGAAAACATACATACTAAGCGGAGTGCATGAGAACAAATAAAGTGAGGGAGAAATAGGAACAGACGGATAAGACGAGTACAAAAGGGTTGGATGAGGCAAGAACATTGATATTAATTAGCTAACAAAGACTAAAGATAAAACGGAGGGAATGAAGGTGGAAGAGGTTGAATGATAGTAATGAAGAAAAAAAAGCTAAACAGACTACAAATGAGAAGGAATTCAAGAAAGATTGAATGTTTGAAGATGACTGAAACGAAGAAGTGAGAAAATGACTAAAGACATAATTATACTGTATTTAGGAAGGAAGGCAGGAGTGCAGAGGGAGGGAGGGATAGAAGGAAGGAAAGGAGGCAAGCCAGGGAGGGATAGAAGGAAGGAAAGGAGGCAAGCCAGGGAAGGAAATGGGAAGAATGCAAGACAGGTTGAGCTGAAATTATCAAGGGAACGAAAAAGAAGACTGAGGATAAAAATAATGAGGGAGGGATGGTAGGAAAGGGCATATCAAAATAAGGTACAGCATTGGTTGAATGAAGGAAGCAGAGATTGTCGTGAAGAAGGGAAAGACTAGTACTGCAGGTAAGAAGGAAGCAAGATAGAAAGGACACAGGTAAGAAGGAGGGGAGTGAAGGAAGGAGAGAGGAAGCGAAGGAAAAAGAAAGGAAGGCAGAAACGAAGGAATAAATGTAGGAAGGAAGACAGGAGCAAAGGAGGGAGTGAAGGAAGGAAGGGCCGAGCGATAGAGGGGGAGAAGGAAGGTAAGAGCGAGCAAGGGAGGGAGGGAGTGAAGGAAGGAGCGAGCGAGAGAGTAAGGGAGGGAAGGAAGGAGTGAGAGAGGGAGAGAAGGAAGGTAGGAGCGAGAGAGGGAGAGAAGGAAGGTAGGAGCGAGCGAGAGAGGGAGGGAGGGAAGGAAGGCGCGAGCGAGAGAGTAAGGGAGGGAAGGAAGGAGGGAGAGAGGGAGGGAAGGAAGGAGCGAGCGAGGGAGGGAAGGAAGGAGCGAGCGAGGGAGGGAAGGAAGGAGCGAGCGAGAGAGGGAGGGAGGGAAGGTAGGAGCGAGCGAGCGAGCGAGAGAGGGAGGGAGGAAGGGAGGGAAGGAAGGAGCGAGCGAGAGAGGGAGGGAGGGAAGGAAGGAAGGGGGACCAAACCACCTCCCCACCACCACAGCAGCGGTCAGAACATACACATCCTGCCCGCACGCGCATCAGTACGTGTTGGTGTGTCCGCGGCAACTCCTCCTATACCTGTCTCACTCCACCTCTCCTCTGCACAGAGTCCTTCGCGGCCTTATAGTGCGTTGTCCGGCGATCGTCAGTTGTTTCGGAGGTTCGACAGGTGCATAGGTAAGTTTCTTTGGTGTTTTCGTGTTTGTTAGCAAGTTTTTTAGTGTATTTCGGAGGATTCTGGGGAGCTTCGGCAGGTGCATAGGTAAGTTTCTGTGGTGTTTTCATGTTTGTTAGCAAGTTTTTTGGTGCATTTGAGCGGGGGTGATCTAGAAAAATCTGTGAAAGGCAATTGTTGACATAGGACCCTGAGGATTAGTGTGATTTAGACAGGTGTATAGGTAAGAGCTTTTGGTGTTTTCGTGCGTGTTTGATTGATGTAATTTTGGTAGTGTTTTGGGAGGTTTTCGTTGATTTGCGCGGGGGTGATCTAGAAAATTCCACACCAAGCAATTATTGTCGAGGAGTCCTGGGAGTTTCGCCAGTTGATTAGGTAGGTTTGCTGGTTGTTCTTAATTTATTATTTACGTTGTAGTTGTCAGTTATTTAGAGTGACGGGTTAGGATTCACTAGAGCTTCGTCATTTTAACAGGTTAGTTTTAGGTTGGTGTTATTACGTTCGTTTCGTTGGTTTGCGTTGGTGGTGATTTAGTTATATTTCTGTGTGGGGGTTTTTTCGTGCCAGTTTCGATAATTATTTACGTGGAGGTGTTTTCGGTAATAGCCGCCTTGAGGACTTATGAATATTTGTCAGGTATATTATTAGGTAAGTGTTGGGGGCTTTGATGTATAATTCGTTTATGGGGGGGGGGGGAAATAGATAATTCCGTAATATAAATTTTTGGCGGGGCCTTGACGAATTTAGGAGTATTCGTCAGTTGGGTAAGTAAGTTTTGGCTGTTTTGGCACGTTCGTTCGATCGGTGAGCACGATTGTAAACATTGTAACAGGTTACTGTTGAGAAAACGTTTCGAGAACTAATTAATTTCTTGGGATAAGGGACATTTTCATCGGTATTTTAGTATTACATTTCGTATTAATATGATTAATTTGTGAGGTGTACTGGAAACCTCCGTAATAGGCAATTATAGAACTAACACTTTGTAGTCCTCGGATAGTCACCAGTTTAATTTGATAAGGATAAGGTGTGTTTTGTGTTCGTTTGATAAATATGTGTGTGTGTGTGTGTGTGTGTGTGTGTGTGTGTGTTAAGAGAGACCAAAACACTCCATTAAGGGACAAAAGTTCCCAGTGACACTGCGGAATCATAGGCTAGTTACCTGTTAAATATGCAAATCCTCTGAACGTCCTTTTCTCGTATCAGGTTGGTTTATTATTCTCGTTACCTTGGTTAATAATAATAATAATAATAATAATATTTATTCAGTTAGCAATTTACAGAGTTGGTACCACATAGTTTGTTACAAATATGACATGTACCAGCCTTGCATAATTCCAACTAAGGATAGCCCAATAAGGCCGTTAGGCGTATTTCCATTGGGGTCCTTGATTGAATTGCGTATGGTAATTTCTATAATATATAGAGATGGATAATTATAAGCAAAGCGCCTCGGGGTTTCCTCAGATGTTCGTGAGCTGGGAAAGTAAGATCAATTTTTTTTTGCCGTTTGACTAATTTCGTGGACGAGTTGTTAGAAATCTGGGTGATGGCCTAACAAATGAGCTGAGAGTGAATTTGTGAGATATTCGTTAATTTTACCAATATAATTTTATATATATATTTTTTTTTTTTATTCCTTGAAATGTCAGCGAACAAATTGTCTTATATTATAATCAGGATATGATATGCAATGCTAAGTTAAAGGGGTATCCCACGAGATAATTATATTTTCGTCAATTTTCGATGGTCAGCAATTTTTTTTCTGACAAAAAATTCTGGCATAATTTGCAGTGGTATCGGAAACTAGACTGGAGATATATTAATTTAGATGGCATAATTATTTACAAAGTGTACCTAATTAACCCTCTGAAGATCATGACGCATTATGACAGTTTATTCTGGTTTTCATTAGCCGATTTTATACAATTTGTGAAGGATCTGTGGGAATTAATAATAGGGGTAAAGAACGTCTCAATGAACTTTCTACGTGAAATTTATTGACTTCTGTTTCTAGTATGTGTATGTTTCTCTTTCAGTCGCCGTGCCTTGATAGCTGAAATGTATGTGGCATTGTGATAAATACAAGTTGGTGAGGGTTCAGCCTTATTTTCACTATATACCTTATGGAGAGAGAGAGAGAGAGAGACGTGCTGCTTCCCTGAACTTAGAGCTTAGAGTTTGAGATATATATAGAGAGGTTACTAGAGGACACAATACTAGTCATGTAATACCTTCACTACACAGGAGGATCACTTACATGTATGTAATGTGTGTGTGTGCGTGTGTGTGTGTGTGTGTGTCCATAGGCCTACATGTCATGGTTATTTTCTCCTTGCCCTCAGATCATATTTATCTTCGTATCAATGGCAACAGTATAAGCTACCACTTAAATAAAACTATAATACATCCAACATATAATAATATAGTGTGGTTAATACTTGGGTGGATGGGACTTGTCAACCTTGGTCGGCAACTCATCTAGGGGAGACAACCGTATACAAATCCGGGTGGATGGGACTCATCAGCCTTGGTGGGCAACCCGTCTAGGGGTGTAAACCTTAAACATATCCTTACTGCTAACCTAAGGGCGAAGCAGGTTGGTGGATGGACTAGCAAACCACTACTGTTGAAAAATAGTGCTCAAAAGATACATAGAGGGTCTCTGAGTCGGACAGGCCCTAAGTTAAGGGGTCAATCCTGAAAATCCTTGAATAAACTGGCAAAACCTTATAATGGGGGACAGCTTGGGGGCGTTTTGTGTATGGCCACCCTCAAAAAGGTGAGTAAGGCGTCCGGCAATAGATAGATAGATTAGTTAATACTGGACGATAATACCCAGTTTCCAATTTTCTCTCATGCCTTTATAGTTTTCCAAATGGTTAGCTTAACATGGAACGTGACTGGGACTGGTTCTGTACTCGCCGCATCTAAATAGAGTCATGTATCACTAGGTCTAATTAGGTTATCTGATAGTACGGTCTTATGACATTCTGCAGCCTATTGTCGTGGTTATTTATGGGGGGGGGGGGGGGGAAGGTGTTCTGGACCCTCTTCTCCTTCATATGTAGCACCATTACTTTCGAGATAATAAGACATTCGCCATATTTGTTTGGCGATTTTAAGACCTTGCGTGTCATTTACGTGTCGAATTGTTCTCTCTCTCTCTCTCTCTCTCACACACTGTTCTTCATTTATTTCTCTCTCCCTCACTCTCACTCTCACACTGTTCTTCACTTCTCTCTCTCTCACACACTCACACTGTCTCTCTCTCTCCATGCAACCCGAGACAGTAACTCAATAACACATCACTCACCCATCAATCAATCAAACAATCAATCAAGGCTCGAGAATCTAAGCATTACAAACAAGAGGGGGTAGAAGTTCGTAGTCTTAAGGGAAGGCTTGTGTATTTTTGTTCTGGCCCCCCTTCTCCCTCATGTTTAGCCCATCAGTTTTGAAATGTTAAGAGGTTCGTTCCCATTAGTTTGGCGACTTTTACACCTTTCGCCCCATTTCTTTGCCAATAATATATTTCGTGCCATTTAGGTGTAAAACAAAATTCTGGCGAGCAATAGTGAGCCTGTAATTTAGGAGGAATCAGCCTTCTGCCGGTAAATTTTATACCGAATAATGTACACATTTAATTCGATGGGGGATCTTGGGGACATTTTATAAGCTTGATGGAGGTCTTGGGAGGAAAATAAAGAAAATTATAATAAATACATAAATGAAAAATAAAAAATAAAAGTCTCCCCTTAAAAGAGTGTTGTGGTCACCTATGATAATCTACCTTCCTTCTAGTCGCCAATAACAGTGCTAAATAGTTTCCTAACTGCCTAAAATCGTCTAATGATAGCCAAAAAGGAAATAAAATTAGTTATTGTAGAGCTGAGCTAAAGTATATCAGTCTTTTTTGTTGTATCTTTGTTTTCCTTCCTCTATTCATTGTCTCTTAAGGGAGCCCACCTTGCTTTTTTTTTTCCTCTTTCTCTCCCTCTCTCTTTGGCTTGTATCCATTCGGCCCCATTCAGGCTACTGTTTTAAGACGTTTACCCCCAATGCTGGCTCGCTATCGTTCGCCAGGAATAAATCGACACCTGGATGGGTATACCCGTCTTAAAACAGTTGGCTGAATGGGGCCGAATGGATACAAGCCATGGAAAGAGAGAAAAGGAGAGAAAGATAAAAAAAAAACGGTGACCCCCCCCTTAACAAAAAAGTCTATGGTGGAATGAAAGGTGATAGGTAGTGACAGGGGTGTTGTTGTTTTTATGTTGTTGCAAGAGAGAGAGAGAGAGAGAGAGAGAGAGAGAGAGAGAGAGAGAGAGAGAGAGAGAGAGAGAGAGAGAGAGAGAGGCAGTAATAGGAAGTGTCGGAAGTGGTGTGGATAATAGAGTGGAAACCAGGGAGTTGATTGTTGTTGTTGTTGTTGTTGCGTGTGCGTTGTTTTTATTATTGTTGTTGTTGTTGTTGTGTGAATGTGGTAGAGCGGTGATAAGAAATGATGAGGATAATACAGTGGAAACCAGTGGGGAGTTGTTGTTGTTGTTGGTGGGTGTTGGTGTAGTTGTTGTTTGATGTGTGTGTGTGTGTGTGTGTGTTGTTTTTGTTGTTGATGTAGTTGTGGTTGTTGTAGAGTGTGATAGAGATATAAAGTCTAATGGATCTCGGTCTAGGATGGAGGGGAAGGTATTAGGAAGTGGCTAGGATGATAGTATGGAAACCTAGGAGTTGTTGTTGTTGTTGTTGTTGTTGTTGTTGTTCCCCAAGCTGCCTGGCCGAACAGCCCCAAGGCCCCGAGCAATTCCAAGGCCATAACCGAGCGCCCCCACAGAACCCTCCCTGCCGACCACAATAAAGCCTGGGTGACCGAAGCCACTCCATGGCGGGGAGCTGAGGAGGGTGCGGAAACGCCCGGGAAACCAAAGCCCCACCCAGGGCCCTGTGCCCCTCAGCAATTATAAAGAGAAAGTTGAGGGGCAAGGGAAAAATGTGACGCTTTGGCTTCCAATCTTGGTAGATTGGGAGGTCAATCCACGGAAAAGACGCCGTCACTTGAGATCTAGAAAATATATAAGTTAAAGGAACAGTCAGAGTAAGCTATGGGTATGGCAGAGATCGCGCAGTTCTCACTCTGATAGACCAGCCCATCACCAGGAGTTGTTGTTGTCGTTGTTGTTGTTGTTGTGGTGGTGGTGGTGGTGGTGGATGTTGAGTGTGTGTGTGTGTGTGTGTGTCTGTGTTGTTTGAGTGTGTGTGTTGTTTGTGTATTTGTGTGTGTGTGTGTGTTGTGTTTGTGAGTGAGATAAGATATGATAATAGAGTTAGAGGGGAAATCAGAGAAGATAATAGGGGAACATGAGGGAAGAAATAGGAGGAGTAAAGCCGGTATCACACGAGGCCTTTTCCCCTCAACATTTATCCTCAACACTGGTCTGGCAGCTTAGGAGGTTAAAATTTACAATATTTTGGTTACCTATATTCATCCATCAGTCTAGTTTCCGATACCAGTGCAAAATAGTCCAGAAATGTTACCAGAAATTTTTTGATCATCGAATATTGACTAAAAGCTCTCGTGTGATACCGGCCTAAGAGGGAGGACAATCGATGGACATTAATTTTGGTCACCAGAGTAATTTCATAATGGGGGCTAGGGCATTGATTGTAGTTGTGCTGTATTGTTGTTTTTGTTGTTGTTGTTGTGTGTGTTTTTAAGGCGATCCTAGATAAAGTGGGATAAAGCAGGTCTTTAGTAACTTGACCGTATATATCTATAAGGCGTCTTGGGTTACTGTCCTATTATGTAAGGGCGAGGAATAGGAGATGATAATGGTTGTAGTGGTGAGGGTGTTGTGGTGGTAGTGGTAGTATTTGTTGTAGTGGTAGTAGTTGTTGAAGTGGTGAGGGTGATGGTGATGGTTGTGGTAGTGTTGATATAGTCTGTTTATTCTTGGTTGGACAGAAATCGTAACATCTAACCTCTGTAACTCAAAAAGGACTATAGTAATCGAGCTAATTTTTCTACCAAATGGGAAGACTTGGATAGGGAATAGGTATGAAAATTGACAGCTCATTTGTTCTAGCCCTTATAGAGTTACAGAGGTTAGAGGTCATGAATTCTGCCCAACCTAGATTGAACGGACTATAGTGGTTGGGGTTGTGGTAGTGGTCAGGGTTTTGGTGTTGCTTGTTGCGGTCAAGGTTAAGAGATACAACTCAGAGATACAACTCTGTATCTCTTAACCTTGGTTGCGGTGGGGGTGGTGTTGGAAGTTTAGGTGGTGATGTTGGTAGTTTTAGTGGGGGTGGGGGTGGTGTTTTTATAGTTTTGGTGGTGATGGTGTTGGTAATTTTGGTAGTGTTAGTGGTGGTGGTGGTGGTGCAGTTGGTAATTTTGGTGGTGGTGCGTTGGTGGTGTTGGAAGTGGTGATAGTGGTGGTAATATTTGGAATGGTGATGGGAATACTGGGCATGGCTAAGATGGTACAAAGGAGTACAAAGGAAATCAAGCAACAACAGATCTAGTGACCCTTCTAGGTTGCTTGTCCTCCAAAACACTGAGGATCAAGTGTCCAAACAGTGGTTTAGAGTGGGTAAGGGAACATTGGAAAGGGAATTACTGCCCTGGAACTAATGTCCGTGGCAGGATTAGGAAGTTAGTAGGGGACAGATGGGTTAGTAACTGAGGGGGGATAAAATAAAGTTATTCATTTACAAACGCAGTCAGTCGCGGGTTTGATGCGAGATATTTGTCTAGGCGGAGTTTAAATGAATCAACGGTGATGCAGTCTATAACGTTTCGGGGAAGCCCATTCCACAAGTTGACAACTCGATTGAAGAAGAAATTCTTAGATTCGTGTGAGTTAAAATATTTACCAATAATTTTGCAACCGTTTCCCCGCGTGTAATTAGATTGGTCGATAGTGAAGTACTTACTACAGTTCATATTGTCGATGCCTTTGATGATTTTGAACACTTGAATTAAGTCACCTCTTAATCTGCGCTGGGTTAAAGGAAATAGATTTAATTCTCTAAGACGCTCTTCGTATGGTTTGTTCTTTAGGCTAGGTATCATTTTGGTAACTCTACGTTGAACTCGTTCTAGCTTGTTTATATCTTTTTGGTAATAAGGGCACCAGGATTGAACGCAGTATTCCAGAAGAGGGCGGACTAATGAATTGTAAAGGGTTAGGATAACTTCTTTGGATTTATGCTCAAATGACCTGCCTATAAAGCCAATTATTTTGTTTGCCTTCTTAACAACTTCTGAACATTGTTGACTCGGTTTTAGGTTACTCGATATTGTTACTCCCAGATCGGTTTCTCTGTTTACATTCTTAAGCTGAGTGCCATTCATCGAATAGTTTGCTTTCTCATTTAGGTATCCGATATGTAGTACTTTACATTTATCCGCATTGAAACTCATTTGCCAAATTTGGGCCCAACATGACAATTTATCTAGATTGTGTTGCATATCGTCAACTTGTTCTTTTGAGAGTACGCTATTTGCAATTTTTGTATCGTCAGCAAATTTTGAGATTGTACAGGTGAGACCCTCATCTATGTCGTTGATGTAAATTAGAAAGAGAATTGGTCCTAGTACCGATCCCTGGGGTACCCCGCTACTTACATTGGTCCATTTTGATGCCTTACCGTTTATGACTACTCTTTGCTTTCTGTCGCTGAGCCAATTTTCTATCCATTTCAACACACCGTCTTGTATTCCATGCGCTTTTAGTTTTAGCAGTAAACGTTTGTGGGGAACTTTGTCAAAGGCCTTTTGAAAATCAAGGTATATAATATCTACAGCTTTACTCTCATCGTAGAGGTTGAGGATATCGTGGAAGAAGTCTAAGAGGTTTGTTAAACAGGAACGTTTTTTACGAAAGCCGTGTTGAGTATCTTTAAGTATGTTATTTTCCTCTAAGTGATTTACGAGTCTGTCTCGTATAACCGTTTCTAGCATTTTACATACAACTGAGGTTAAGCTAATTGGACGATAGTTACTGGGTAGGGATTTGCTACCTTTTTTGAATATCGGTGTTACGTTGGCTAGCTTCCACTGATCGGGCATAGTTCCAGACTGCAAGGATTTATTGAATAGTAATGTCAGTGGTTTAGAGAGCTCATCCTTAGCTTCCTTTAGAACTCTAGGCGAGATTGTATCAGGTCCAGGCGTTTTATTTACCTTGAGTTTATCTAAACAATTCAATACTTCTCTCTCTGTAACGGTGATATTGCTTAGAACATCTGAATTATCAATCTGAATCGGCGATGGTGTAGGGATATCACTGAGGTCTTCTGTTGTAAAAACTGATGCAAAGAAGGTATTGAGGGCATTACTCATTTGTTCTTCGTCTTTGGTGTATTCTCCATTTTCATCGACTAACGGTCCAACAGTTGAAGTAACGACTTTTTTCTTTCTGATATAACTATAGAATTCTTTCGGGTTTGTTTTACTTTGATTCGCAATATGTAACTCTAAGGTCTTTTTACTTTGCTTAATTAACTTTTTGGCTTTGCGTCGTAGCTCTACAAATTTCAGCCGTTCTTCGTCATTTTGTGAGGATTTTAATCTATCATTAGCAAATTTTTTAGCAAGCAGGCAGTTTGAAATATCTTTATTCCACCATTTGGGCTTATTATTATGGCCTGGACGCCGAGTTTTCGATGGTATGCAGTCTTGCACTGCTTTTAGGTAAGTGGCTTCGAATAACTTCCAAGATGTATTTATGTCGTTATTGTGAATTAAAAAGCTCCAGTCAGTTTCTTTAAACATAGCTCTAAGTTTATGGAAGTTTGCTTTCTTGAAATTAGGGACTTTTTTCGATGCTACTATTTGGTTCGTTACTAGTAAACTTTAAAGTGAAAGTTATCGTACGATGGTCGCTGTTACTGAATTCATCACCAACATTCAAATTCTCTATTAATTCTTCTTTTGTTGCAAGTACAATGTCAAGAACGTTATTACCACGGGTCGGCGTTCCAACAAATTGATAAAGCGAACTCTCTTGCAAGTTCGTATACAAGTCATGGCCGGAGTGTGAAGTAAGAGTATCGCCCCACTTGGTCACAGGTAAATTAAAGTCACCAAAAATTACGGTATCTTGTGAGTTACTTACATCTGCAATTTGTTCGTAAATATCTCGGTCAGTTTGCACTGATTGAGCTGGAGGTCTGTATATTAATGCAAGTATTATTTTGGTACCTTTATTATTCTTTATTAGCACAAAAGATGCGTCGACGTTCACAATTTGAGGTTTTGACAAGAGGGTAGGGTTAAGACTTTCTTTGATATAAAGTAAAACGCCACCTCCATTTCGATTTATTCGGCTTTTCTCAAACATTACATAACCGGGAAGTGAATACTCTGCTAAAAAGTCTCTATCTTCTGTATTGAGCCAAGATTCTGTTATGCCAATCACATCATAATTTTCTGTAAACACTAGCTCCTCTAAATCTGAAAATTTATTGCGTATGCTACGAGCGTTTGCATAGAAAACCTTTAAATTTGTTATTTTAGAACTCACGGAACGCTCTTTAATAATATTTTTGGTTCTTGTCGGATCTACATTTATGTTCATGGCTGTCCTCGGTCCTCGCTGTCTTCGGTCCTTATCGCTGGTGAAGCGATATGATGGTGAAGCTAGTTGTGGTTAAATAATGAATATGGTTGTGAAAAAATGTAGTAGTGGTGAAATTAATAATAATTGAGGTGGTATAGTGGTTTTAGAATGAATGTTGTTGTTGTTGGTGGTGGTGGTGGTGGTGGAGGTGGTAGTTCAGGATATAGTGATGAAGCTGATAATGCAGGTAAAGGATGTGGTGTTGGGGGAAGGGGGTGGTGAAGGTGAGTGTGGTAGTAATACGTATGGTAGTGGTGGTGGTGGTTGTGGTGCTAAGGGTTGTGAATTGGTTTTAGTGGTGAAGAGGGTGGTGTTGAAAGTGGTAGTGGTGATGTTGGGTCATGTGGTAAACTTAGGAGTATGGTGGTGAAGGTGGTGGTGGTGATGAAAGCGGTGGTGGGGGAGGAAGGATAATCTTGGAGGGAAGTAATGGGGCGCATCTTAAAATTAGCTTCTTGCCCTTTATACTGCATGAGAGAGAGAGAGAGAGAGATTCAACCTGAAACAGCTTCGAATATGTATGTATGTGTGTGTGCACAACTAAGAACATATTATACATAAACACAAACAGCACTGTAGCCTCCCTGTGTCTACCTAAAACAAAATATAGTTTGATGAAGGTCTAACAATGAAACTATTATTGTATTGAGTATTCCCTTGTATTCCCTTGTATTGAGTATTGTTCACATGTGTGGGGAGGTTCCTCTCATACCGCTCTCCTAGACAAAGTTGAAAGGAAGGCCTTTCGTATCATTAACTCCCGTCCACTCACCAACTCTCTGCAATCTCTCTCTCTCCGCCGCAATGTTGCATCTCTCGCTATTCTATCGCTACTATAATAATCAGTGTTCCTCAGAGCTATCCCAGTGCATACCACCTCCTTTACGTAGGGCACGTGGTACCCGTCTTGCAACTCAATCCCACCCCTACTCTGTGCAACTCTCCAACCCAAGAGTGAAACGTTACTCTCAAACTTTCTTCTACTCAACAGCTGAGCTCTGGAACTCTCTCCCAGAATCAGTCTTTCCCTCTTTCTATGACTTAAATTGCTTCAAACTCCGTGTGTCCAGGCATTTTGGCTCGAACGTCCCTTGATTTTGGCCCTGTCACTCTTTCAACTATGGGGGAGGCACTCGCTATAGGCAGTTATGCCTTTTGCCTCCCTCAATCACATAGAAAAAAAAAAAAAAATAGATAAATAAATAAATATATCGACCCAAAACTAACCACTACCCCTTAAGCAATGGTTGGGATCTACTGGTTGAGTTGTCGGGGATTCGTTCATAAAGGTTCCTGATGCCTTAACCATTATTTTATGTAACCTTCCGTGATTAGGAACACACGCGCACAGACACACATACACACAACAGTTCATATCACAACATACACATGACAACACAACACACACACACAGCAGTACATTATCACAACATACACAAGACAACTCCACACACATACACACACAGCAGTACATAATTATCACAACATACACGCACGCCCACACACACACACACACTCACACGGAAACAAACACACCTACACATAATATTGATACACACAGTGACTGACATGACAATATCCCCTCCCTGTACTCAAGACATTAGACTCCGACCACTCTCATGTCTCTAGTGACTTTACCCTTCTCTGTAATGATACTTACTTGTACAATCATTGATACACACATACACACACACACACACACACAACAATGATAATAACCTATACAATCATTCACACACACACACATAAGGTTTATAATATGTATATGTACTGTACGTGTATTTGTATAATCATGTGTACATGTGTATGTAAATATACGTACATATGAGCGAGAACATTTTGCTCACTAGCGCAACTTCTTATTATAAATTTATGTATAATTAGTATCTATTATTAAGTGTTCGTGTATCTTCATCCATGTGTTCTACCCTTAACAATAATGCCCAGCTTTTCCACATTTCGTCTTCTCTCTCTCTCTCTCTCTCACACACACACACACACACACACACACACACACACACACACACACACACACACACATACTAAAGAATGTCCTATATACTATAATTCCCCCAAGCTGTCTCCACTTATTTTATATCCTTTTTGTGTTGTTTTTCTCTACCGAGGATTAACCTCCTTTTCTAATAAGCTTTACCCGACCCCACCTGTACGGACCCATAGGCCGTTTCCCCTTTGCCCTTTTCAATTTCCTCATTTGATCTCTTCCGACGTTTGACATTCCATTCTAATTGGCTTTACCTGACCACAGTCCGTTGACTCATTAACCCTTTTCCAATTCCTTCTTTTAATCTCTCCTGAGGATTTATCTCCTATTATTAGTCTCACCTGACTCTACCAGCACAGTTTTTGTATGTATGTATGTTTGTTTGCATACGTGAGCGTTTATGTATACGGGCATTTGCGCACTTACGGCATGTTCTTATATTCTTATGTATGTATGCATATATATGTGTGTACGTACAGTATGTGTATATATGTATGTTCTGTATATATATATAAGTAAATTAATGTGTATATGTACTGTATATCACTTACTCTCATGGTTAATTTATGATCATTTGTATTTTACACTAGCATCATTATTGTATTTTGTTTTAATTTTAAGTATATTATACTCACACATTGTAAACTGAGCTTACCATTTTCATATCTGTACATCTCATGTCCATCCACTAAATTATAAAATGTGTATTTTCAGCTCATCAGGCTGCCATTCTTTAATAAACCATTTATTATTATTATTATTATAACAAACACACAAACACACACACCGAACAATAATACTAACCTCTACAATAACTGATATACATAATACACACATACAATTAATGTACCCACACATACAAACCGCGGTGCAAAAGCAGCGCACCCGAACTCACCTACAGTACACACTCATTTACTCTCACGTCCATTCAAACACATCACACACACATACAAACACAAACACCCTCACATACATTACAAGAACAAAAAACACACACATAATCTGGCTACTATAATCTGACCAACCTCGCCCAGCACTGATACAGACAAATTACAGGAGACTGGGCAGACAGAGCAAGACCTTTAATTTAATCTCGGAGGTTCTTTAATTACATACGTCTGTTGCAGAACAAAATCAAACATGGCAGCTTGGAAGGACACGTCTCGAGAAACGGCGGAAAATGTTCGCTTATGTTTGTCTGGTGGCTTCAATCCGTATTATTTAGTTTGGTGACACACACACACGCACGCACAACGCGCGCGCACACACACACACACACACACACACACTTGATCCTGGGTGTGTTACGTAATGCGCTGGAAATTAATGAATATACAGTATGAATATGTAAATATAAACATAAACACGCCAATAAATAATAATTTATCTAGGTGGTTCTACGGGTAAAGTATCTTCTTACAATAGGTGTTGCAAAACCTTTCTGAATCCTATAAATGATCACATTGCATTTAAACAATACATACATGTATAAAGGAGATGCCTGGAGCTGGAAATATCGTTAAATTGACTGAATGCCGTAGTGATAATATAAATGCGTAAGCTTATTATTATTTGTAGAATATCACACACAGCATACACATGAATTATTATACAAATATACAATCTCCTCGCAAATATTGAAGTAGAGGAGTAAACAACCACACACAAAGTATATACAGGTATGTAAACAAGTAGGTGAAGATTGTGGATGACCATGGTGTGCCCTAATGTTATTTTATTAATCTATGTTTTATTAATTTCACCAAAACACCAAACACCTCCAATGAAATTAATGAAAGCATAATTATGTGATCCACCAGGATTCCAACCCAGGCTATAACACACAGATTTGTAGACACCTTAACCATTACACCACCAAGACGGTTATTTATTTATTTGTTTTATGTTTTGTTATTTGTTTTTGTTATTGTTGGTCAGTGATGGAGTTGACTCTTGGCATATACCCTAATCCTCTCCACCCAACCCCCTAATACCATGCTGCCCAGGAACATTGGTCTGTGCCTACCCCCCCCCCCTCCAATGAACTTATATACTATACCCTAAGTAGGCCAAAACTCTTGCAAATTAACCTCTATAAATCACAAACGACGAGAGTAATAGAGCTAATATTTCTACCATTTGGGAAGGGTCGGCCAGGAAGTACAGTAGGTGTGGCAATTTACAGCCCATTAGCCCTTTATGAGTTACAGAGTTCACGCTATCTGGACTACCTACTTGGAACGGGGTATAGTGTAATATAATAATGCCAGCACATAATCACTACACAGTATAAATGGTTGCCCGTTTGGCCTCTCAGAAATAGTCTCAAATTGCACCTCTTTTGTTTCACTTTTTGTGCAATTATGTAGTGAAGAAGATGGAGGGGTCGGCGGAAGATCATTAGGCTTGTTTCCCTCCACACGGGCTTTTAATATTTATAATCCGGTTATTACTTTATATCTATCTATCTATCTATCTATCTATCTATCTATCTATCTATCTATCCATATGCTCAGGCCCAATCCCCACTTCTCCTATTTTTATTTTTATTTTCTATTTAATTCTATTTTATTCTATTTTCTTATTTTTTTCCTTTGTTCTTGGGGGTGGCCGACTCGAGGCAGAGCAAGAACAGGGAAACACAAAAACAACATAAAACAACGAACAAACACAGATAAAAACACAAATTCACACACATCTAGGTCACCCAGGAGAAGACCCAGATTAATTATTACTTATTAATTATTACTTTAACAATGATAATACTGTTATGCAATTATTTTAAGGCCTGGGTTCTATATTACTCAGTTGGATAAGTCAAACGAAGGGAAACATACATTAAGCGGAGGTTTTTAGTAAGTTCGCTAGACTTCCATCAAGCTTAACATTACAGCCCCTAGACCCCCTTTCAAGATAATTTGTACATTTTTGGTAGAAAAATGTCCCGGCCGAAGGCCGGTTCCTCTTAAACTACAGGCTCGCTTTCGCTCGCCAGGAAAAATCGACACCTAAATGGCACGAAAAGTCTTAAAATTGACAGAAATGGGGCGAAAGTTCTTAAAATCGCCAAACTAATGGAGCGAACGTCATATAATATCAAAACCAATTGGGCTAACCATGAGGGAGAAAGGGGTCAAGACAAAAATCCCTCAAGTGGAAATCTCCCCTTAACCTAGTTTACTAAATATAATCTAAGTGGTTGTTAATTAATACTTTCACAACATCTATATATGACCATAAACGGGTATATGATACACAATTTCACATGTTTTGTATGAAGATTGTTCCGCAATAAAATAGGTTGCGAACTTGATTTACCATTATCAACAAATGCTCTCTCTCTCTCTCTCTCTCTGATATAATATACCTCTATTTCCTATATTCTTCTTTATTCCATGTTTTATTATCGTTATATATACATTATGTCTACATTATGGAAGTTAAAGGGAAATACGGACTGACTTTAAATGCTTGTGATTGATTTTGGCTTCGGGTTCTAAATATAAATTTAAGGGAGCCCACCTCGCTTTGTTTCTCTTTCTCTCCCTCTCTCTTTGGCTTGTATCCATTCGGCCCCATTCAGCCTACTGTTTTAAGACGTTTACCCCCATCCAGGTGTCAATATTTTCCTGGCGAGCGTTAGCGAGCCAGCATATATATATTTTTGCTTTACAGCAAGCAAATTTTACAATTTTTTACATTTTTTGATAGAAACATTTCTCCGGCGAAGCCGGATTTCTCCATACAATGTTGGCTCGCTATCGCTCGCCAGGAAACAAATCGACACCTGGATGGGGATAAACGTCTTAAAACAGTTGGCTAAATGGGGCCAAATGGATAAAAGTCAGATAAAGAGAAAAGGAGAGAAAAGGAGAGAAAGCTAAAAAGAAAAAAAAAAGTTTGGTGACCCCCCTTAAATGCTTGTGATTGATTTTGGCTTCTGAGTTCTAAATATAACTTTAATGAGGCGGTGGATATAGGTCGTTGGAGGGTGGTTGGTGGTTGGGGTTCATTATAAGGGGCTGGCAGAGAGATTAAAGGGTTGTAGAGAAACACTGACCACACACACCTTATGATCCATGCCAGGCGGTCAGGATCTAATTTGAGTCGGAACAGCATATCTCCATGTAAAGAAAAGTGAAAGAAAATTATATTTCAGCACAAAGCTCTCAGAGATAAATAGATAGAGAGTTATATAATTATTACAGAGATACGCGCACTGCATTGATCTTGCGGTACCTACTAATAACTAGGCAGTCTGGACTTTTTTCTAAAATGGGATTTGCTATAAAAGTGTAAGGTATAGACATCAAAGCAGAGAGAGAGAGAGAGAGAGAGAGAGAGAGAGAGAGAGAGAGAGAGAGAGAGAGAGAGAGAGAGAGAGAGAGAGAGAGAGAGAGAGAGAGAGAGAGAGAGAGAGAGAGAGAGAGAGAGAGAGAGAGAGAGAGAGAGAGAGAGACACGAACCTGGGTGGTACTGTAATAAAGTAGTTATTCTCCCTATCAATACCTTAGCCCCAGGCCTCTCACACGCTCCGATGCGGTAAACTTGACCTTTACAGCAGTATTAACAAGCCTTTAGTAAACAGGGATCCGACATCAACCAACAATATGTACGGTTATTACTGACAAATGTTCGTGAGTTTTTGCGATTTTCTTCAGGCAATTATGTGCAGATCAAGGAATTCTATGGATGGTCTAGAGACTATGGCACCCGAGTGTACCATCCAAGGGGGTCAACTATTCAGTATAATATCCATTAAACAACTATTATTATATGTTGGAACTCAATGGCCAAGGTTATCACATCGAAATAACATCATAACAATAAGAACATTGTCCTGTAGATAATCATTGTAGCTAAAAACCCTCTCTGATGGAGTCCATTTTTTTCCCCTGGCCTAAGACAAATCGGGTAGGCCTAGAGAGGGTTTTAAGGGGGGTCACCGTTTTTTTTTTTTATCTTTCTCTCCTTTTTTTCTCTTTCCCTGGCTTGTATCCATTCGGCCCCATTCAGCCTACTGTTTTAAGACGTTTATCCCCATCCAGGTGTCGATTTCTTCCTGGTGAACGATAGCAAGCCATCATTGTATGGAGAAATCCGGCTTCGCCGGATAAATTTGACTATCTAAAAATGTACAAATTTAGCTTGATGTCAAAACAAAAATATATATATGCTGGCTCGCTACCACTCGCCAGGAAAATATTGACACCTGGATGGGGGTAAACATCTTAAAACAGTAGGCTGAATGAGGCCGAATGGATACAAGCCAAAGAGAGAGGGAGAGAAACAGAAAACAAGCGAGGTGGGCTCCCTTAAGAATGGTCTAGTTTGTATGGACGGAGAGCTCATAAATGGAGTACACGTGCTCAGACTGGAAACTAACTCTCTAACTCACTCACTCACTCACTCACACTCTCTCTCTCTCTCTCTCTTGGCCACTTCACTAGAATTGTAAGACCTGTGTCGTCAGTGTATCTGTATAAATAGTAATTACCTTATACCAGTTTAACATTATTTATCTGAGAAAGCATATTATAACCTATCACTCAACATTTGTAAACTCTACTGTAAATATAAAAAAATAATAATAAAATCCTATACCCAGACCTAAGTAAATAGTTCAGACAGCAAAACAGACATTAACCCTAATTTTACATGTTTGAAGCCATTCGTTTGGGGATATTAAGACACCTCATCCCAGTCAGGTGTCGCTCTTTTCTGCGCAAAGCGATAGGGAGCCTGTAACTTTAAAAACAAATCAGCCGGAACATTTATCTATCGAAATATATACACATTTTGCTGGAAGGGGGTCTGGGTGGGCATTATTAAGTTTGAAGGAAGTTTGTTAGTCAAGGGGACGAACTAAAATACATTGCTCGAAACAAAATATCATACTAACCCACTACACATAGGACCAGATAGTGTTCATCTGACCGTTGAAGATAACCAGGACAATGATACAACCAAACCAATTACATCATGACAAATAAAGAGGCAGAGTTCAGATTTAAAAACAAATAAATAAATAACAAATAAATACATAAATAAATACATATAATATATATATATATATATATACCGTATATATAAAGGTAATGTAGAGGTGAATAGGGATAGATCGAAGGGGTTAGCTTTTACCGTGCTGAATGGAAACATACAGGAAATAGAGGGGCACTCAGGAAAGCGTGTGCCTCCGCCTACGGTAGCGCTCTACCGATCACCTCCCAAATTGAATCACTTTTTTCTATCTGCCCAACAACATTCGTGAAAACCGGTTCATAAATTTGTTAGATATCTGTTTTACAGACAAACGGAACCAAACACATAACCTCCGTCCAACTTCGTTGGCGGTTAACAACGATTAAAATGGCAAGGAAAAACATTCGATAAAAATATAATTCGATCTAAATAACCTGAAGTAACTATACGTATCTACAGTATATTTGTCATCTGTCTTATGATTTATCAAAATATATCTTATAATGGCAACTCATTAGGATTATATTGATCTCTATTTCTCATACACACACACTCTCTCCCCTCCCTCACCTCTGTTTTTGTGTCACACATAATCTCTCTCTCTCTCAATCTCTCTGTGCCCCCACCCCTGTCATTGTCTCACACATAATACATCCACAATTTGGAGCGGAAGTCATAATTTGACGTTTTTGTGTTGTTGATAATTAATTTCTTTTATGGTGTTACAGTTGTCTTCCTTTCCGCAAACACATATGATTAGCTTCCCAATTTCCGCAAACAAAATATGATTAACTTCCCTTTGCTGCTACATGGTTAATGAATAACTCTTTCCTTCTTTCCTACAGCTACTTCGTCAGTGATAAACCAAGACCACCAAGATGTCTTCGGGCAGTCGTCGTGCCTCCCAGTTCCTACAGGAGAAGGAGGACGAGGCCCCTCAGTGGATACCCGGCCTGGGGAACGACAAGCCCAAGCCTCGCACCCTAGGGACCTCCTTCTTCGGCTATGTTCCCGACGCCTTTGTGGAGAAAACGCCGTTCCTGCCCTCTGAGAAGACCGGTGGTAAAGGTATCAACGGTAATGTGGGCTCTGCTGCCGCTACACCTACTACACCACAGGTAGGTCGGGGAATGGTTACCTTAATGAAGGGGACGGGGGTAGTTTTTCTGGCCCCTCCTTCTTCCTCATGCTTAGCCCCATTAGTTTTCAGATTTTATGACGTTCGGCCCATTAGTTTGGCGATTTTAATACCTTTCGCCCAATTTCGTTGACAATTTTAAGACCTTTCGTGCCATTTAGCTGTCGATTTTTTCCTGGCGAGCGAGAGTGAGCCTGTAATTTTAAGAGTAATCGGCCTTCGGCCGGGACATTTTTCTACCAAAAAATGTAAAATTTTATCTTGAAGGGGGATGTAGGGGGTGTTTTTCTAAGCTTGATAGAGGTCTAGCGTGGAAACTAAAAAATATATGAATACATACATTAATAGACCAAAAAAAACTGGCCCATCTTCCCTTAATGGTTAATTAGATAAAAAGTTATTTTATATATATATATATATATATATATATATATATATATATATATATATATAGGCGAATAGTTAAAATGAGGAGTGGGAGTGGTAAAGTGAACAAAGTATAGAAAGAGAAAGTCAGGGAAGGATTACCGATGCGTGAGTTAAGGGGTGCTGGGTCGTTTTTCTGGTCTCCCTTCTCCCTTATGTTCAGCCCCATTAGTTTTCAGATTTTAAGACGTTCGGCCCATTAGTTTGCCGATTTTAAGACCTGTTGTCCCTTTTCTTTGTCAATAATATGAATTTTCGTGTCATTTAGGTGTCGATTTTTTTCAGGCGAGCGATAGCGAGCCTGTAATTTAGGAGGAATCGGCCTTCGGCCGGGACATTTTTCTACCGAAAAATGTACACATATATCTTGAAAGGGGATCCTGGGGTTGTTTTTATAAGTTTGATGGAGGTCTAGGGAGGAAACTAGAAAAATAATGCATAAATTAAAAAATCAACCAAAATATGAACCATCCCTTAAGTGCGTAAGGTTTGGGCGTCTTGAAGTATGTCATTCATCCTGGTTAGTTTAAACTGACAGTCATGTGGCCCATATTTACCTTGGCTTCGGTCAACTAGGGCTTCCACAAACTTTCGCTCACACATTGACACATAGTTTGACAGGTACGCGATAATCTGAAGCTATGTGTGCGTATTTCGTGAGTCCTAATAAATCCAAAACAAATATATGGTTTAATGTTATTTTAATACCACGAATTTTGTTGATATATTTGAAGATAAATAATTAATCTATATGCTCTAAAGATCATAAGAAAATTTGTTTTAACCCTCGGCAAAACTTAATAAAAAAGTATGGTACACTAAACAAAAAATCGTAACAAGGTTGTCAATACGGTACTTTCAGTCATCGATAGCTCTAAAGATCATTTGAAAATTTGTTAAATCCTCGGAAAAACATAATATAAAAGTATGGTACTAAAATTTAATTTTCGTAACAAGATTGTCAATACGGTACTTTCCCGTTATCAATGTACAATCAAGCTGAAGATTGCAGAGTAAACACCATAGACTTCATCGACTTTTTTTTCACCTTCGTATAATCGACAGCCCATTTTTTTTTTTTTTTTTATTAAGTACTCAACCAGCGGGGGGGGGGGGGGGGGGGGGGGGGGGGGACCGGGGGGCGGTAGCCCCCACCCAAAATACTAGGTTAGGTTAGGTAAGGTTGTTAGGTTAGGCTAATGTCTTTTCAAATCACTATCGGGGAGCCAGTGTGTCTCAACATCGATCGATAGGCCTAATGGGGAAAATAGGTTTTCCCGAGATTTCGAATTAATTACAAACACTATATATTGATGCAAATGACCAATTTTGTTTATAAAAAACACTCGGAAAATTCGTGGTATTAAAATAAAAATGTTCCAAAAATATTACTTACATATACAAACAATGCACAGTGACTTTATTAACGTGAAATACACACCGATCCCAAACATAGTGGTAACATTACGTAACACTGACATTTTTGGAATATCTCGATATAAAATGCACTGAAACCCACACACAGATTCTTCAATCAGTGAAATTGAAGACTGCCCTTCAGTTACCGTCTTTCTAATCACAAAGAAATACAATCAGACGTCAATCCCAAAATACGACCGTAGTGTCTGGAAAGGTGGCAGGATAAAAACAATACCTGGCAACTGTACGATGCGTGGCACTCGTCTATTGGGAGCTGACAGGCAACCATTATTCTATAGATTCCATTCTGTGTACCTGTCGTTGCCCACACTCTGTCGTATTGTACAATTTAAAGTGATTTGGATAACATTTTATGTATAAAAGGAGGAATTCATGCATAAGAAAAAACAAACACAAATCCATCTATTGGTATACAACTATGCATACTAATACACTATGCTTGCATTTTCAAAGCTCTCCCAGACTGAATCGAATCTTCGTATTAATTTTTCACTTAATATTTACATTTCGGAGGTTCGTTTCATCTTTTGAACTGTACGATGGGGCAAAATGGGCCAGAATTAGTGCATATCGATCCCCAACATAAGTTACGCAAGATGGCGGGTACATTTGTGAAGTTGGGACCATTCCTCTTATGAAGAAGTTGGTGTTGCGTGGTAGAGCGCCTCAGTCACTCGCGAGGCCCCGCCCACAAAATAGCCAGTCTTCGGTGCTATACAAGACTCTCACCACGGGAGAAACACCTAGCAGGATAAAGCGGCCGATAACAACACACTTGGGGCAAGAAGAGACAGGGCACTGAGCCAAACGTTACGACGGAAGAATCAGGTAGGGGCATACCATCTAATTCCCGATAGGCAATATTCTAGGTTAGCTACCAGCGCAGGTAAGGTATAATAACCCTAACCTTCCCAAACCGACCAGAATCCGTTTCACACAACCTCTCGCACAGCATGCAGCCCAAGAGCGACGACTATGCGGATCTCCCCCAAAACATCTGAACTCAACTGATAACTAAATTAAGGTAAAACACGAGAGCCGTAGTGTAGGTTACCCCGAACCCGCGCACGGATCTCCCTCTCCACAGGCGGAATCACACGAACGCTTTTTTGGACGACTTTTGATTGGTGACTTCTTTTTCGTACCGTCAGTTTTGAATGTTCGTGCATGGGTTTTTGGCAAATAGGCAGAGGTCAGATTATTATTGTTGACTGGTATATTGAATACCATCTTTAATTCAGCACCTTTCAGACTAGAATTGCCAAAAGTAGATGCCAAAAAATACGTATGATTTTGCCAGGCAACAGTCTGGCTCCCACCACCCCGCAGTGCCTTCCCTTTTATCATGCTGATTACCTTACGGGGCCAGTGGCTGTTTGTTTGGTCTATTAATTCATTTATTCATATATATATATATATTTTTTTTAGTTTCCTCCCTAGACTTCCATCAAGCTTAGAAAAACACCCCCTTCAAGATAGGTTTGTAAAAAAAAATAGGTAGAAAAAGGTCCCGGCCAAAGGCCGATCCCCCTACAATTACAGGCTCGCTTTCGCTCGCCAGGAAAAAATCGACACCTAAATGGCACGAAGGGTCCTATTATTGACAAAGAAATGGGGTGAAAGGTCATAAAATCCCCAAACTAATGAAACTAACGTCTTAAAATCTCAAACCTAGTGGGGCTAAACATTAGGGAGAAGGGGGTCCAGAAAAACGGTCTGTCTCCCTTTAAGCGATATTACTCTGCTTAGGAAGTGCCTCGCGAAATAAAAAAAAAAGGTAAAACTATCTCGATTAACTCGCTATAACGTCAACAGTTCCTTCCTAAACTGAACAAAATTGTCCAATGGTAGGGGGGGGGGGGGGTTGTGACGGGATAGGAGGATTAATGTGTATTGGTTATATCAATAGCTGGTGGTTGTTGTTGATGTTAGGGTGAAGGACGGGTGGAGTGGGAACTGTGTCAAGTGGTTATAACTCTTTAAGTGTGTTCACGTGTTTTGTTTTACCTTTCTCTCCTTTTCTCTCTTTCTCTGACTTGTATCCATTTGGCCCCATTCAGCCAACTGTTTTAAGACGTTTATCCCCATCCAGGTGTCGATTTCTTCCTGGCGAGCGATAACGAGCCAGCATTGTATAGAGAAACCCAGCTTCGCCGGAGAAATTTTTCTATCGATTTTTTTTTTTTTAGCTTCCTGTAAAACAAAAACAAATATATGCTGACTCGCTACCGCTCGCCAGGAAAATATTGATACCTTGATGGGGGTAAACGTCTTAAAACAGTAGGCTGAATGGGGCCGAATGGATACAAGCCAAAGAGAGAGGGAGAGAAAGAGAACAAAAGCGAGGTGGGCTCCCTTAAGTGTGTTCACGTGTTTTTCAATATATTCAATTTGACATAAAACACGTCACTATATTTTATTCAGTTTAGGTAAGATAACTCGGAAGTTATAAGTTACCTTGAGCAACTTGATTGCAATATGATCTTTGTTGGCTAACATAAGGTAACTATGTTTTAAAGCTCAGAATAGGTCGCCGTCAAACGACGTTTCTTCTCTTCCTGATCCCACTATAGTATTTTTGCGTTAATTAAGGAAAACAAAAACACAAACATAAAACACAAATTATACAATCAAGGCATAATTTTTCTGAAGTTGCTCGAAGAGGCTTTCATATTCGTGATTATCAGACGACTTTCAGAAGCTGTAAAAAAATGGTCCAAAGTTAGCCAGAATAAAAAAAAAAAAAAAAAAAATCAGTGGATAAAGGGGATATATGTGTTCCTATCCCGCTTCAAAGGACTTTTAGGAAGCGCTTCGATGATTATATAGAATGTCACGATTCTGGCTCGGTAACTGTGAAGGCTGTACGAGAATGGATGTGGGTTTTGGGTTAGCTATAGGATCAGGTGTAACAAACCTATCTGTCTCGGGAAAGGATAGGTATTCTGGGTTAGCTAAACACAATTGAGAAAGCTGTATTTTAAGGATGTGTGGTGACTGATGGCACGAAAGGTCTTAAAATTGACAACCAAATTGGGTGAAAGGTGTTAAAATCGCCAAACTAATGAACCGAACGTCTTATAATCTCCAAACAAATGGGGCTTAACACGAGGGAGAAAGGAGACCATAAAAACTACCCCTCTCCCCCTAATTAATTAACTACACGTGCCCTGATACTATGAATGGTGGTGTTGAGATCCGGGAGGTGGCCTGGGGTGGGGTGGGGGGGGGGGGGGGGAATGGGTAGGTAGGCAGGCAAGATTGACCTTCACTTTTTTGGTAGGAAAGGGTGCGTCACATGAGGCAACACATATACACATACATACATACATACATAAACATACATACATACATAAACACACACACACACACACACACAACACCCACCCACAGAAATACATATACACACAGAATGAGAGAGAGAGAGAGAGAGAGAGAGAGAGAGAGAGAGAGAGAGAAAGAGAAAGAGAAAGAGAGAGAGAGAGATGTGGGTGCTTTGATATGTAATTGTGTGAGTGTGTGTGTGTAGGTTTAATTATACACACACCAATATACAGTTTAGTCAATAATACGTTACTCCTTTACAATTGATCAATCGCAATCACTTGCGAGTTTCAGGCTATGAGGAAGTTGGAGCCGTAAACATCGATAATATAAAATAAAATCTATAATATTGTAGGATTCTGATAAATAGTAAATATGATAATACAGTATATAATTTTATGTATCTATATATGGCTACAACTATATATTAGCTGTTAATTCTGCTAAATATCGATAATACCAATAATAATGATAATAGTACGGTAACTATGAAAAACAATACAATACAAATAATAAAACAACAACACAATAATAATAATAATGATAATAACAATAATAATAATAATAATGATAATAAAATAAATAATAATAATAATAATAGTAATGATAATAATAATGCGAATAATAATAACCCCGCGTTATCTATACACCGTCAGTTGGTGATTGCCTAGTTGTCTGCCAAGTGAGCCCTTATCTCACGTATCTCTCAAGTATGGACACAGGTATTCCACTACATCAACACTATAACGTTAAGCTCGTCTGACACTACTCTGTATTTAGGGGGCTTAAGGGGGGTCACCGGTTTTTTTCCCTTTCTCTCCTTTTTTCTCTTTCCCTGGCTTGTATCCATTCGGCCCCATTCAGCCAACTGTTTAAAGACGTTTATCCCCATCCAGGTGTCGATTTCTTCCTGGCGAGCGATAGCGAGCCAACATTGTACGGAGAAATCTGGCTTCACCGGAGACATTTTTCTATCGAAAAATTTACAAATTTAGCTTGCTGTCAAAACAAAAATATATATATGCTGGCTCGCTACCGCTCGCCAGGAAAATATTGACACCTGGATGCGGGTAAACGTCTTAAGGGGAGGTTTTTAGTTTGGTCTCTAGATATCCATCAAGCTTAAGATCACACCCCCTTGAGCCCCTTTCAAGATACATTTGTACATTTTTCGGTAGAAAAATTTCCCGGCTGAAAGCCGGTTCCTCTTAAATAACAGGCTCGCTATCGCTCGCCAGGATAAAATCGACACCTAAATGGCACGAAAGGTCTTAAAATCGTCAAAATAATGGGGCGAACGTCTTAAAATTCGAAAAACAATGGGGCTAAACATGAGGGAGAAAGGAGTCAAGAAAAAAATCCCTCAAGTGGATATCTCCCCTTAAAACAGTAGGCTGAATGCGGCCGAATGGATACAAGCCAAAGAGAGAGGGAGAGAGAGTGAACAAAAGCGAGGTGGGCTCAGTTAAGATTATTTTTTATAGACATCGTATAGTTCACTAAAGGGAGATTTCCACTTGAGGGACGTTTTTCTTGACCCCTTTCTCCCTCATGTCTAGCCCCATTGCTTTTGAGATTTTAAGACGTTTGCCCCATTAGTTTGGCGATTTTATGAACTTTCGACCCATTTATGTCACTTTTAAGACCTTTCGTGCCATTTAGGTATCGATATTTTCCTGGCGAGCCTGTAATTTAAGAGCAACCGGCCTTCGGCCGGGACATTTTTCTACCGAAAAATGTACAAATGTATCTTGAAATCGGGTCAAGGGGGTGAAATTTTAAGATTGCTGGAGGAGTAGGAAACAAACTAAAAACCTCCCCTTAAGGGCAGATTGTTATTTATGTGTAATTGTTTATTTATTATTTTGTTTTAGTGTCCTCACTAGATTTCTATCAAGCTTAAAAATACGACTGAGTAAACGAAAGATTAGCTAAATAATTTTAAACATCCCAATAATAAATACAGCGGTGACAGAGTGAATTTGTTTATGCACAGCAAAGAATGAATGAAAGAAAAAGTAAAATTAAGATAAGCATCCTAATAATACAACAATGAATGATAAAGTTGCAGAGACCAAATAGAGACAATCACTGGTAAATACGTATAGTGTGTGTGTGTGTGTGTGTGTGTGTGTGTGTGTGTGTGTGAAGAATGTCTAGACAAGGATCAATACAAGAGCGGCGACGAGTGCCAAAAACGAGAGTGGCGAATTGTTGGAGAGACGAAAGTGTATAAACCCATTACATCATTATAGTCCCTTTAGTAAACAGGGTGTCAAACCAAAGCCGAATCTTTTCTTATTGGTCATGATTTTTGTGTATGTAAAGATAAAAGTGGATTTATAGTTAATATGTCGTCTTTTGTTAGTGATAAAATGGCCGAAGCAACGCTATTTAGGTGTCGTTTTTTTTCCTGGCGAATGATAGTGAATCTGTAATTTTGGAAGAATCGGCTTTCGGCTGGGAAATTTTTCTACCGAAAAATGTACAGATTATTCTAGAAGGGGGATCTAATGGATGTTTTTATTAAGTTTGATGGAGGTCTAGGGAGGAAACTAGAAAACAAAAATAATATATGAAAAAAATCGACCAAAAAAAGAACCACCCCCCTAAATATTGCCTTTATAAATTGGCAGTGACACGAACAATTATCGGTAAGTGTTCGAGTCCCCCAAACGGTCAACTGGTGGGAAGTGGTGGTGGTTGTGTGCACGTGGTCTAAAGGGCCCGGCTACTTCGGGGAGCACGCCTCAAGAATCGATGCGGTCGCCGCCCCACCCCACTGCCGCTGCCACCGCAATTCAGGAGATATGTAGCTTAGGAATGACATCTCGTTAAATTCGTGACGTTATCATCTTTTGGGGAGTTAATGAAAAGCGATTTTATGTAGCTTAAGAATGACATCTCGTGAAATTGGCAACACTATATTCTTTTGGGGGGTTAATGAGAGGCGATTTTATGTAGCTTAGGAATGACATATCGTCAAATTGGCATGTTTTGTGTGTCCTACTTAACAAAGTAATCTGATCTTATCTTGTCACGCTGACTAGATAGCGGGTGTGTAAAATTACAAGAATGTTAATCAGATCAAACTAAAAAGGCCGCATGAGGGGCATTATAAAGATTACTAGTATTATTATTATATTGTGTACACAATTTATAATGTTTATTCATATATATATATACATTTATAACCTATATACAGTATATATATATAAGTTTTTGTTATGTTATCCATGTTCGGGCTCTGTCTCGAGTCGGCCACCCCCAGATAAAGGGGGGGGGGGGGGGGATGGGCCTGACTAAATAGATAGATAGATAGATAGATATATTTAGACCACACATGCCACACCCTTCACTCCAACACTAGCTGGTCTGACGTCTTGGGGTTTATTATGATATATATATATATATATATATATATATATATATATATATATACAGTATATATATATACAGTATATATATATACAGTATATATATACAGTATATATATATACAGTATATATATATACAGTATATATATATACAGTATATATATATAGTATATAATTATAACGTAATACAACCTCCAAACTAATGGATCAACACAGGGGAGATCTAGACAAAGGACCTCTCTCGTGCCAAACAGGGTTAATCTCCAATAAACAATGCTTCACGGTTACTGTGCCAAAATATTAATAAGTGTCAAGCATCCTACCCAATAGTAAATACAACATGAACAAATAGGACAATACGGACAAGTAGTTTTCTATTCTCATTAATTTGCTTGAATTACACAGAAGCTAAAGTATATATGTATATTATGTAGAGAACCCATGTGGGGGGAATGTGTACGTGTGTGAATGTGTGTATGTGAATGTCTATGTATGTGGGTGTGGTGTGTGTGTCTACGAGGGGAAAAGTGTGTGTGTGAGTGTGTGTGTGAGTAAGTAAGTGTGAGTATACAGTATATGTGTGCGTGAGAGGGAGAGTGTGTGTGTGTGTGTGTGTGTGTGTGTGTGTGTGTGTGTGTGTGTGTGTGTGTGTGTGAGCAGTATATGTGTGTATGTGTGTGTATGAGTGAGCTTGAGTGTACAGTATATGTGTGTTCAGTATTCCTGCCACGCGCTTCATCCCAGACTGACCACACCCCTTTTATCCTCTCCCCTCTTCTCATTCCTTCATATTCCCCTCCCTCTCCCTCTCTCTCCTAAATGTTTGCCTTCCATGTGCCTACCAACTCTCTGCTGCCTTCCATGTACCAGTACTGACTTATTCATCTCTCGTCAACTCTCCCTACCAACACTCTGCAGCCTTCCATGTGCCGGTACTGACTTCTTCATCTATCGTCAACTCTCCCTACCAACTCTCTGCAGCCTTCCATGTACCAGTACTGACTTATTCATCTCTTATCAACTCTCTTCCTACCAACTCTCTCTTCCTACCAACTCTGTGCAGCTTTCCATGTGCCGGCACTGACTTATTCATCTCTCGTTAACTCTCTTCCTACCAACTCTCTCTTGCTACCAACTCTGTGCAGCCTTCCATGTGCCGGTACTGACTTATTCATCTCTCGTTAGCTCTCTTCCTGCCAAGGATTATCCACAGTTGCTACCTGAAATAATGGTTTGGGAGTGTAACCGACCTAATCCCTTTAAGTGCTCTCCACCCTCCCCCTACCTCAAAAATTTTGCTGTTGACATGTACTACAGTCAGTTCATAGTGCTGCATATTATTGGTTGAAGTCATCCACCATCAGAAAAAGCAACAACAATAACCACACACACACACACACACACACACACACATTAACAATGAAAATTAAGGTATTTTATATTTTGTTATGATAATTAATCCTGTATGAATGTACATTAATTCAAGGATCATGCTGCCTTTTGACAGTTTATTCTGGCTATCATTTGACGATTTTATAAATTTTAGGAAGGATCTGTGGGAATTATATGGGTAAAGACTATTTCAGTTAACCCTGACTTTCATATACCCTTCTTAATCTGGATAAAATCGCCTAAAAATAGCCAGAAAACAGAAAAGAATTGAGTAATCGGATCTTGAAAGGGTTAACAAGGGTAAAGAGGGTAGGTAAAGGGGCAGTTTCCCCGGCAATTTGTTTATGCAATTATGGTCTGGTCTATACATACTTAATTAAACCTTAATAAGAATTCAGCGGCCTATATATATTAATTAATGTGTATGGTTATTATATTTGTGTGTTTACAGAACGAACGATAACTATCTTTATACACGGTTCCTCGGTTTTTGTTTATATTGTTTACCTTATAGTGTTTTCCTTCTGTTCCAGCCCCAAGAGGACCCGCAGCCCGAGCCTGAAGTTGAGGAGCCTACCACCACCACTGGCGCCACAGCTGTTGTAGATAACCACAACCTTAACAACCACAACCAACAACAACACCACCACGACCAACAAGAACAACAATACCAACAACCACAACACCACCACGACCTTCAACTTAACCTGCCTCACAACCACAACCACAACTTGAACCACAACAACAACACTAACAACCACAACCACAACCAATCTCACCAGCCCTACCCTTCCACCACGTCTACTAACGAGCAGGTCAGTACTAGATTTTGTGTTTATAAAGTACATCATATTTATTATTATTTTGTTATATATTATTATTATTATTATTATAATTATTTTTATATTATTTATTTTTGTAGTTTCCTCCATATACCTCCATCAAGCTTGAACACAAAATACTCCTAGGACCCACCTTCGTGATAAATTTGTGCCATTTTTGTATAGAAAAATGCTCCGGGTGAAGGCCACTTACCCCTAAATTGCAGGCTGGCTCTCGCGCGCCAAGAACAAAAATCAACACCTATGGCAAATGGCACGAAAGGTCTTAACATTGACAAAGAAATGGTGCGAAGGTCTTAACATCTCCAAAAAAAATGGGGCTAAACATGAACGAGAAGGGGATCCAGAAAAAACACCTCCTGAACACAGTAATGTTAAACTATAATGTAATTATTAAAATAACTGAGAATTCATTACCTTAACATCTGATTTATCGATACTAAATTAACAAATATGAAACTACTATGTCTCTGCATTATATTTATGCACACATTTCACAATTAACAACCTTTCACTATCCTCAACAACCATCCACTATCCTCAACAACAATCTACAACAACCATCCACTATCCTCAACAACCTTCCACTATCCTCAACAACCTTCCACTATCCTCAACAACCATCCACTATCCTCAACAACCTTCCACAACAACCATCCACTATCCTCAACAACCTTCCACATCAACCATCCACTATCCTCAACAACCTTCCATAACATCCTTACACCATCCTCAACCACCTTCCACTCTTCTCACCAAGCTTCCACTCTGTTCTGTAGGTCGGCGGTATGGAGGACGGTATAGTGGAGGAGATTATACTACCCCAGAGCTCCAAACAGACTAAAGCTGAACCCTGGGCAGCACAGACACCAGACTCTACTGATGGAGTGAGTACCAATATCTAGACACTATGTACAGTTGGCCTAATATATGATGTCTCGGCACCAATTATGTTTTCATCAATCATTGGTATCAGCGTTATTTACACATTATTTCTTCTTTTTTCAGTGAGATATACAACCATGTTCCTACAATTACCCACCTTATTCAACATCTGACAGACATTAATACAGCACAGTGCGGGCCTAATGTAATGACAGCTGAGACATGACTTATTAGCGCCACTGTACCCTATTTACACTTATACCTATCAACACTTTAGTCTCTATATAATATATAGATTTAGGAGTACCAACACTTTACTCTGATTATCGTGTAAAGATTAATGAGTACCAGCACTTTACACTTACTCTATTTACACTTATACGTACTGACACTTGTTCATTACACTGTGTATTGTATTAGACATAGGAGTACCAACACATTACGCAACTAATTATATTTGCCCTTATGAGTAAGAACAACTTAGACTGTATTGTATTATTTAGACATTAGTACCAACACGTTACTGTATTGTATTTACATCTTATATGTACCAACAGTTTACAATATGGTCTTTCCTAATTATAAGTACCAACACTTTAGACTGTATTGTATTTACACTTATTACTACCAACACTTGGCAATATATCTTGTTTACGTTTACGAGTATCATAATGTTGCACTGTTATATTTACACGTTTATATATATATATATATATATATATATATATATATATATATATATATATATATATATATATATACTGTATATATATATATATATATATATATATATATATATATATATATATATATATACAGTATATATACTGTATTATATTACTTTGATAGCTAATGGATGACAGTTATCCAAATATAGGTTAATTGTATATCGATACATCCAGCTGTCTGTCTGGTGTGTGTGTGTGTGTGTGTGTGTGTGTGTGTGTGTGTGTGTGTGTGTGTGTGTGTGTGTGTGTGTGTGTGTCTGTGTGTGTGTGTGTGTGTGTGTGTGTGTGTGTTTTACTTTATGTACACCTCTGTTAAGGTGGTCTCAACAGAAGTAGCAGAAGGTGGTAGTTGTGGTCATGGTGGTATTTTAACATGGCGGTAGATGTTTTAATTAAGAGAGATTTGGGGTTCATTCTACAGCTTGTGGTGGCAGTATTAATAGTTGAAAATTATCAGTTGTAGTGATGGCTTTGTGGTATAGACAGGAGGCGGCATGGTAGTGGAGATATAAGTGGCTATGGTAATTATGGTAGTGATGGTAGTTAGTCTTAATGGGTTTCGTACGTGTGTTAGTGGTGGTAGGCTAGGTAGTAATGTTTACAATGGTAGATGTGGTGGTAGTTTAAAGAACCTACTTCACCAAATCACACATAATATATCTACAGAGCTATACTCTCTTGTATCAATTGTTTGTATTATTACATTATTCATGCTCTTGCCATTTTCCCTTAGTTTAGAAAGGCTCTCTAGGAATCAAAGATCCCCCCCCCCACCCCTACTAAAGAAAACTGCCTCCACACACTCAAAAACTCTAGCAAAAAAAAAAAAAAAAAAAAAAATGGGACCCGCCTCCCAGATCTCCCTCCAACTTCGGTACAATAATGTCTGAGCTAAAGGCCGATATTCTCGTATAATGATTGCCGAAATGATGGATCACAGCATCTTAATAACAAAGTCACTCCTCCTTCACTCTAATCGTGCCAGTCTAGATTGGGGGGGGGCCCCAATCTAGACTGGCACGATTAGAGTGAAAGGGTTAATACGATAATCTGACCAAGCCCTAGTTAGGTCACGTAGGGAATATATTATTACGTAACGGGTTGTGACGGGAGAGAGGTGGGCGGTCATTTTAAGGGGAGGTTTCATGTATTTTTCAGGCCCTCCTTCTCAATCACCAACAATATCTTTAAAAAAAAACCCACACACAGCAACGAAATATTATATTCAAACAAAACAGTAATATAGATTATAGGGTTCCATGTCATTTCAACCAGTAGACCATTTCAACCAGTAGCTCTCAACCAGTGCCAAATTAACCCAGACCAACCAAACCAGTGCCAAAATATAGTACTAACCTAACCTAACCTAACCGTATTGGTTGATTTGGTACTGGTTGAGAACTACTGGTTGAAATGGTCTACTGGTTGAGTTGACCGGTCACCAGATTATAGAGGAAGGAATATATAGAAAAATGAAAGCTAACTGCCAAGGAACACAAATAAAATAAAACAAATTCTCGCGGAAGATGAAGAACAAAATATGAAGAAATTATAATCTGGGTTAGGTAAGCTATGATCAAGATTATAATTATTAACCCCTTCATCATGATGATGACTTTCACTTTTTTTTCTGGCTATAATTGGACGATTTTGTTCAGCTTAGGAAGCACATATGGGAGCCAACATTTTTAATTGCGATATATTTTACCCATTTGATTCCTGGAGATTATTCCTAATCTTTATAACATCGTCTAATGATAGCCAAAATATAATTGCATTAACGTCATCGTATTGAAGGGGTCCAATAACTGAAAGCCTACGGAAAAAGAACGAAAATATTGTTAATTAAAAGAGATAGAGGGGAATATTAACACTATCTGATCCGACCTCTTGTGGATTATTATGATACTTTGTTTATTTATTATTGAGGATTTTGCTTGTTTTTGCCATTTTCGAGCAATGCAGTTTAGTTTGTCCCTTAGGCTAACAAAAACACCTTCCCCGATTCCTTTCAAGATAAGTTTGTAAATTTTTGCGAAAAGAAAACAAAATCACATCCGACGGTCGATTTCTTCAAAGTTTCAAGCCTGCCGTCGCTCGCCAAGAAAGAAATCGACACCTGAGTGTGGTGAAGCGTCTTATATCGCCAAAGTAATTGGGCGCAACGTCTTAAAATCTCCAAATTTATATATCAATACAGGGGAAGTCCATAAAGACCCCTTCGGACCAGATAAACTTAAGAAATAGCCGAATGAGGAAGTAAAGAATAGAGGACCAATTTACGCACATCCTAGCATCCGGTGCCGCCATCTCGTTTCCGGTCAGTCACGTGATGCTATGTTATGTAAAAACCCTTGACGGTGATACAAAACAATGCACACTACGGAATGTTACCGGGGCCAAGGTAAAAAAAAAAAAAAAAAAAAAAAAAAAAAAAAAAAAAAAAAAAAAAAAAGTAAATGCGACAAAAACTAAATACGATTAAATGAACACAGAAGTCAGTAATCAAATACAGGTACATACTACACAATTTGTTTTACCTAGCATAATAACATTGTACATAGTATAATTACACATGGCCAGAAAATCACTGAGGCACTATCGAGGTCATCCGAAATTTTTATAATACACGAGTAAACAAACAAGCAGATAAACCAACAGGTAGATGAAGTAAACAAAACAGAGGTAAACAAGCAGGTAGATTAAGTAAACAAACAAGCAGGTAGATTAAGTAAACAAACAAACAGATAAACAAGCAGGTAGATAAAGTAAACAAAACAGAGGTAAACAAGCAGGTAGATTAAGTAAACAAACAAGCAGGTAGATTAAGTAAACAAACAAACATAAACAAGCAGGTAGATGAAGTAAACAATCAGATAAACAAGCAGGTAGATAAAGTAAATAAACACAAATAAACAAGCAGGTAGATGAAATAAACAATCTAACAGGTAAACAAGCAAGTAAATGAAGTAAACACACAGATAAACAAGCAGGTAGATGAAGTAAACAAGCAGGTAGTGAAGTAAACAAGATAAACAAGCAGTTAGATAAAGTAAAGAAAATAAACAAGTAGGTAGATGAAGTAAACAAAATACTTAACCAGCAGGTAGATGAAGTAAACCAACAAACAGGATGGGGGTTGCCAGCTTGTTATAATTCCCTTGTTTTTGTTGTAGCATTGTTATAGTTGGAGCCACCCCGTTCACTAATTGATAAAGCCGATATTACACGAGCGATTTTTCCGACAATTTTTACGAGCAAGTGTAGTCTGGCAGCTTCAAAATTTAAGTTGTATAATAATCCAGCCACCTAACATAATCTAACTTCAGCACGGTTGCCGAGTCTCAAGAGCCTCAAAATATTACGAGATAAAACTTGCCCATCGAAAATTGCCGGAAAAAGCGCTCGTGTGACACTGGCGTAACACCTGTCGTAAACACCTGACTCACATACCTAGTTCATATAATGTACATTACATATCTGATTTCTATTTATAACTCACATTTACATGCATACCTTACTTATATATCTGACTATCGCACCTGATTTACACACCTGATTTCTACAGCTAACTCGTGTACTGTACATGACTATCACACCTACAACCGAATTACATACATACCTTATCTCATATATCTGAGCCGAACGTGTTTAAGTCTCTTAAATAATGGGGCTAAACATGAGAGAGAAGGGGGCCCAGAAAAATCAACCATCTCCCCTTAATAACGTACGGTTATTATATTGTAGTTGGTTATTGATGTGTTGTATAAATGTAATGGTGTTGTGGTGGTGTGCTGTGTTAATGCTGGACGTCAGATGAATTATTCCCAGCTGTTATACCGAGAGAGAGAGAGAGAGAGAGAGAGAGAGAGAGAGAGAGAGAGAGAGAGAGAGCGAGAGCGAGAGCGAGAGTGAGCGAGAGCGAGAGCGAGAGTGAGAGTGAGAGAGAGAGAGAGAGTGTGAGAGTGAGTGAGTGAGAAGTGTGTGTGTGAGTTAGAGAGAGAGTACTTATTCTACCTCCACAAGACACACCTGCTACTCTTAAAGACCTACAAGTGTTCACTGGGTCTCTACTCACCTATACGCAAAGCTAAAACAGTTAACCCTATCAAGATGCGATTACATATTTATTTTCAGTTTTTTGTTGCTTTTTATTTGATGGTTTTATTTTGATTAGGAAGGGTATATGGAAGTCAGAGGGTTAAGTGAGATATATTTACCCTTATAATGCCCACAGATCCTTTCTAAACTGTATGAAATCGTCCAATGGTAGCCAGAATAAACTGTCAAAATGCGGTATAACCTTGAATTAACCTGCACCTTGTAGTAAATGTACAGTCGCGGTCATTGATGCTGATATATATAATTTCCAAGCTGTTGCGGGTTGAATTGAATTTCCTTATTAATCTTCTTATCTGATATTTCCAATTCGGAGGGTCATTTATATTTTCGAGGCTCCAAAACGAGTAACACGCAGCCATGGCTTAAATTACCAATGTGGAGATTTTGTCTCGTAAAATATCTCTTTAACATGGGAAAAACTGTCCTCGAAAGTTGTTGGGCATTCGTAAATAGAGCAGTATAAGAAAACATATCTATATTTTCCCATGCGAGTATGTTACTGCACTGCGCAATCACCGTATTTGGCCTGCATCGAAGACGGAGGCCTATGGAAGGTCGACTTTGATTATATTGTCCCTTTTTCACAAATATCTTCCTAGAATGGTGTGCAAAATCTTTGAGATAGTGTCTATGCCTTGTAACAGCCTGTAACTCCCCATGGCCTGTGAGTGTGTTATAGACTAAAGGGGAGTGCAGAAATGCGGCTGTTTGAGGCATCGGGAAACTCGGTACACTTTAACGTCACTGCGGTCAATGAGGCGCTGGCGGGGGCGGGGGGGGGGGGGGGGGGGGGGGGGGGGGGTGGGGGGGGGGGCGGGGGGGGGGGAGAAGAAGGAGGAGCAGACGGAGGAGGAGGAGAGGGTAACTGAGACAATGAAGTACGACCTTTAGAAAATATGTATATTATTTTGAACTAAAATAGTACTGTATGTATGTGGAAAGAGAGATAGAATGGCAGAAAGTGAGCAGATAATATTGCGTGTGTGTGTGTGTGCTTTATATATATATATATATATATATATATATATATATATATATATATATATATACCGTATATAATATATATAATTATAATATACAAGAGAGTAGGACAGATAATGTAGGGTCAAGGAAGGGGAGGGGTGTAAAGAATTACCAGCTGGACGAATGGAGTGAGGGTAGATGGGTAGATGGGTTGAGGGATGTGGGAGGGAGGGAGGGATGGTGTGTGTGAGGGAGGGTGAGTGGTTTGAGGGGTAAGGGAAAGAGGGTTGAGGGGTGTGTTGAGGGAGGGTGGTTCGAGGGGTGTGTGAGAGAGAGAGTTATGAAAGAAACATGCATCGAGGGTGAGAAGAGGGTGTGTGAGAGGGTGAGTGGTTTGAGGGGTATGAGAGGGAGGGTTGAGGGGTGTGTTGAGGGAGGGTGGATTGAGGGGTGTGTGAGAGAGAGAGAGAGCGATGAAAGAAACATGAATCGAGGGTGAGAAGAGGGTGTGTGGACAATAAGTAGGGAAGGGGCAGAGTAGATGGGAATATATAGTATGAGAGGAGGAGGGAGTGAGGGTTGACAATACAAAGGAACACAAACAACAACAGACCTAATGGTTCTTACTAGGCTACTTGTTAACCCGTTCAGTACCGGTGCCTTCATTTTATATCTTTATTCTGGCTATTAGACAATTTTGTTAAGTTTAAAAAGGGCCTCCATTAATCAAAAGGCTTCGAACTATCTCACTTAACCTATTTTACTACCACAGATCCTTCTTAAGCTGCACACAATCGTCTAAATATAACTAGAATAAATTTGAATGAAAAGACGTCGCCGGTACAGTAAGGGTTAAAAAAACGTCGCCGGTACAGTAAGGGTTAAAAAAACGTCGCCGGTACAGTAAGGGTTAAAAAAGAACAAAATAATATGGATTGCCACAACAATCATCTGGAGAGCTTCAACTCCAAGAGAGCTTCAGTTCCAGTAAAAACTATGAACCAGAACTATGAACGATATTGATATTTAGGGGTTTTAGGGGTTAGTTCCTCAACTCAATCATTATCATCTAAAATCGTCCATTAGTTTTTGAGAAATCTTGTTGCAGTTGCATAGAAAGACAGACAAGAAAACAGTGACGATCACATAATTTCCTCAAAGTTATTTTGATAATAATAATGATGAGAGAGAGAGAGAGAGAGAGAGAGAGAGAGAGAGAGAGAGAGAGAGAGAGAGAGAGAGAGAGAGAGAGAGAGAGAGAGAGAGAGAGAGAGAGAGAGAGAGAGAGAGAGAGAGAGGGGGGGGGGGGGGGGAGGGAGGGAGAGTCTGGAGAGAGAGAGATAGGGAGTGAGGGGGTAGGGAGAGAGGGAGGGTTGAAGCTGGGTCTGCCACTGCCACACACTCACACTATAACCAGTCCAGTCAGTCCCCACCCACCCACCATACTGGGCATACATACTACCCTCGCTCCACACACACACTCACCCACCTCTACCCATCATCAACATCATGGCTGAAGTAAGTTATATATACACCTAACTTTCCTATATCTTGTTAACTAGGGTCATCTTTGTGTTGTTGACAGACGCCTGGAAGTGTATTGTTTCAGTGCAGAGCCTTGTTTGTGGGTGCGATCTGGATCGAGTGTGGTGGGAATGGGATCAGAATGTTGACTACAGGTTGTAGGCGAGCACACACACACACACACAAACACTCATAAACACACAGTACGTGGCACACGTACTCCCGATTTTTTATGCCGATACATACATATTCGAAGCTATTTCAGGTTGAAATGAAACTCCTTATTTATTAATCTACCTGATAATTGTATTTCCAAGGTCCCCTTAAATGTGTTTGGGCTTCAAAATGTATCAAAATTAATGACCGTGACTGTACATGTTCACACACACACACACACACGTAAACATGTTCATTCTATATACACGAAAACAACTTTAATTTCATACACACCCAGTGACACGCACACACTCACACACAGTGACACACCCACATACACACCCAGTGATACATACATACTGTACATACACACAGCTTAACCATTTAACTAAGATATATAATCGTGTTGACAATATTAACAGGACCAGATCGTGGGATGATGCATTTACACTCAATCACTACCCCCCCCCCCCTTCCCTTTTCTCTCTCTCTCTCTCTCTCTCTCTCTCTCTCTCTCTCTCTCTCTCTCTCTTATATTACTAACAACTGTCCCCTACTAACATCTAATCCTGCCACGGACATTTGTCCCAGGGCAATCTTCCCTTTCCATTTTTTCCCTTACCCACTCTAAAATACTGTTTGAACACTTGACCATCAGTGTTTTGGAGGGCAAGCAGCCTTGAGGGGTCGCTGGACCTGTTGCTGCTTGATTTCCTTTATACTCCTTTGTACTCTCTCTCTGTGTACTATTATGATGATGATGGTGTTACAAGAGAAGCCACCCCCATAATGGTCTTCGCAGCTGTTTGTGAGTGAGTGGACTGCTTAGTAACACGAGACCAATGACCTTTATAGTTATCTAGGCTTCGGGTCGTTCTTCTCGTTCTTGACTCTCGTCGTTGTGGGAGGGAGAGAGAGAGAGAGTGAGTGAGTGAGTGAGTTAGTTGTTGCTCTGTTTTTATAAAGCTTCAGTATGTAAGTGATCATAGAATATTACCTCTATTCGAAATAAACAGATTATTATTATTATTATTATTATTTTGTATTCGTTTGTGTCCGGGTAGTTTATAAGTTAATTTACCCCTTGCACTGACGAGATTAGCACAAGGGTGTTGAGTTCATCCCCTGCTGCCTCTGTTTGCAAACAAACATTTCGAGAACGAAAATTTGACGAAGCTTGGCTAGTAACTTTACTTGGTACCCAAATATAAACTATTATTTGTTCATTACCAATGGATGATGCCCTTTTCCCTATTGACTTCTATTTGGACCCCTTGAACTTGAGCATCAAATGTTCATGCTTGATATTCGCTATTGTATTAAAGGTATAATTACCTGAATATTCAGTGACTTCACACACACATATTGGAGATAAACATAATTGGGGTTTCATTACCTCCGCTAACGAAGTTTGACGAAGGATATATTTTCACCTCCGTGTGTCTGTATGTTTGTTTGTCTGTCTGTAAACAAGAAATATCACAGTTATGAACCGATTTTCACGACAAGGCGGAAGTATGCGCTCTCCTGAGTGACCCTCTAGTTATTATTAATATTATTATAATTATTAATAGTATTAATAGTAGTAGTAATAGTAGTAGTAGTAATAGTAGTAGTAGTAATAGTAATAGTAATAGTAGTAGTAGTAATAGTAGTTATAGTAATAGTAGTAGTAGTACCGGTAATAGTAGTAGTCTTACTAGAAAGATTATAAACGTCATACGTCGTCCTGTTAATACCATTAGAACGTCCTAAAATTTGGTGGTCAGGGTTAAATTTCAACGGAAGATACAATATTTGTCCAATTGATTATATCCGGTGTGTGTGTGTGTGTGTGTGTGTGTGTGTGTGTGTGTGTGTGTGTGATGACTCAGAGTTTTATTTATACGACCACTTGTGCACCTGTATTAGCATATATTCATACTCTCTCTCTTTCACACACAACAAGAACAACAACGACAACAATTTTACCTCGACTTAATGACACACATTATAGATTAAGGGGAAGGGTATATTTTTTGGTCGATTATTTCATATATTTATTATTATTTTAGTGTCCTCCCTAGACCATCAAGCTTTAAAACAAATCCATTAAATCCCCCTTCTAGATTAATTTGTATATTTTAGGTGCAAAAGTGTTCCGGCCAAGGCCGGCTCTTCCAAAATTACAGGCTCACTATCGTTCGCCAGGAAAAAAATCGACACCTAAATAGCACAAAAGGTCTTACTATTGACAAAAAGAAATGGGGCGAAAGATCTTAAAATCGGCAAAGTAATGGGCCGAACGTCATAACATCTGAAAACTAATGGGGTTAAACATGAGGAAGAAGGGGGACCAGACAAACGACCCATCTCCCCTTAATTAACTGTAGTAGTTGGTTGTGGAGAGCGTGTTGATGGTAGGACAGACCGGATTATGAATGGTTAAGGTTTTGAGGAGTATGCCAAATTTTGACAGTTTATTTTGGCTATCATTAGACGATTTTATACATCTAAGGAAGGACTTGTGGGAAATAAAATGGTAAAGACTATCTCAATCAATTCTCTCTCTCTCTCTCTCCCTCCCCCCACCCACCCTCTCTCTCTTTCTCTCTCTCTCTCTCACTTCTATATATACCTACTAGTAGCCAGAAAACAAAAAAGAATGCGTAATCGCATCTTCACAGGGTTTAAGGGGGATGTGCCGATTTTTCTGGCTCCCCTTCTCCCTCGTGCTTGGCCTTTTTGTTTTAGATTTTAAGACGTTTGGCCCATTAGTTTGGCGATTTTAAGACTTTACGCCCCAATTCTGTCAATATTAAGACCTTTCTTGCCATTTAGGTGTCGATTAGGAAAAATTTAGTGTTAAGTTTTTTTTTTTACCCCCTTCGCCCTCATGTTTGACCCCATTTGTTTTTGAGTCCCGTGAATGAAAATGAGAGAGAGAGAGAGAGAGAGAGAGAGAGAGAGAGAGAGAGAGAGAGAGAGAGAGAGAGAGAGAGAGAGAGAGAGAGAGAGAGATGACCCGCCAATATTCCTCCTGTAGATTTCTGTATTATGCCTTTATGCTGCCGATGATGATAATGATGGTGGTGGCATGGAAGAGGTGGGTGATGGTGCTAATAATTATAATACACTTGATAATGGTGCATGGAGTATAGTGCAAGTGGTGATGATGACTCTTTTTGGAGGTGATTGTGGTAATGGTGGTAATTTGCATGGGTAGTGGTGGTAATTGTGATAGTGATGGTAAGAGGTGGTAGTGGTGATGGTGATGGTGGTGATCGTAGTAGAGATAGTGAGGTGATAGTGTTGGTGGTGATTGTGGTAGTGATGGTGGTAGTGATGGTGAGAGGTGGCAGTGGTGATGGTAGTGAGAGGTGGCATTGGTAGTGGTAATGATGATGATGATTGTAGTAGTGATGGTGAGAGGTAGCAGTGGTGGTGGTATTGGTGGTGAGAGGTGGCAATGGTAGTGGTGGTGGTGATTGTGGTAGTGATGGTGATATATGGCAGTGGCAGTGATGGTGGTTAGAGGTAGCTGGGTGAGGCGGCAGCAGTGCGGATACGCTAATCATTTATATCCACATCACATCCACCACACCCTCCTCTTAATACTATAACTGGCCATTCATTAGATACATCACATCCACCACACTACATCACATCCACCACACTACATCCGCCACATCACATCCACCACACACATCATATCCACCATACATCACATCCACCACATCACATCCACCACATCACATCCACCGCACCACACCACATCCACCAAAAGCAGTTAATCAATGGTAGCCTCACCACACCAGTATAAACTTTAGTATGAACGAAAGAAATGTGTAGATATAATTGGTTAGTTTTAGGAAACCGTGTGATATATTAACTTCTCTTTCATAACATAGCACTCAGTCCCTCGTTCGATATGAGACTGACAACGACCTTCCCACATATTCAAGACTACGGCCGTTGTATCCACAATTAACTGGATTAACTTTTCTTATAATGAAAGTAGCTTATCGGATATTAGGTGAGAAGAGAGTGATAAGAGTTGATAAGAAGGTATTAAGAGTAGAGTGTTGTATGATAAGAGTGAGAGAGAGAGAGATCCATAGTGTGTGTATATATATATATCGGAGAGAGGAGTGTTCCTTGGGAACCGTATCTTCAGCAGGAATGTACTACGATGTACTTCGATGTACTACGAAGAAGACCACTGAAGATGACACCAGTGTGATGTCGAAACGTTTGATAATAAAGTATGGAACTGCTCGTAGCGTACTTTGTTCTTCTATTCCTGCTGAGTATATATATATATATATACAGTATATATATATATATATATATATATATATATATATATATATATATATATATATATATATTTTCTTTAATACATACGAGGTTGAAACAAATGGCAATTTCTGAGTTGGAAATTTTATTATTCAAAGTTTCCAGGTCTCTGATGAGTTTTCGCTGGGTGGCAGGAAGTAGATGAAGGAGATGAGCAAAATTCATGGTGGTACAGGGTTACATTAAAGTACATGAAGATACAGGATATACGACGCGTTTCACTGGACAACCAGCATTATCAAGTAAGGAAGGAATGATATAAACACAATTACAATTACAAGGTAAGTTGGGGAGATGAGAGGTCTCTAAGACTTAGAGAGAAGCAAAGATGGAAATGAAGAGCAAAGTCGAAGAGTAAAAGATGGAGGACTGTCCTCCTTGCTATTTTTCTTGAGTTTTTTGTTGATAGCAGCATGTCTGGAGCAGCAGTGCCATGTGGAGTTGGTGTGGAGAGGCAGTTGATGTTGGTGATGGAAGGCCATTGATGTTGATGGAGTTGTAGTTATTTTGAGTTTGTAAGTTGTTGAAGTTTCTTCCACTTTTCTTCAAGGTGTTCAGGAAACTCTAGACCGGATTCCTTAGCTTGTCTGAGTTTTTGTAGTAGATCTTCAGCTCGCTGGGATGGTGTAGAGCTGGGAGTCACCAGCTCTATAAAAGGTAAACAGGAAGGGTATATATAGAGGGTGGAGGATCAGAGGAGGCAGAAAACAGGGGGCAAAAGTCTGCGATTGGTGGAAGGCTAAACTAGGAGAGAGAAAGGGGGTAACCGCTTCACGCATGCGCACTGGATGCGGGATGGTGGTCGATAGGTGGGGTCGAAGCTGATTGGCTGCGTGTCGAGGGGCGTGGCCTAAGTTGTGTGGCGCCTGCAGAAGACGAAGCTGAAGGAGGTAGCGCGGGGGGCTGCGTCAAGGGCACCGGGGGGCGAGGAGGGGTGTTAGGTCCTGTAGGGTAGTGCCTTTTGGCAGAAGGAAGGATCTGAAGGTCCAGAGTTTGGTTGTTGATGTTGGGATGTAAGGCTTGGATATAAAGCTTCGAGTATAGGTAATCTCCTTGGGTCACTTTCTTTATCGAGTATGGTGGTGTGTTTCTCTAACTCGTTGCGTGTGAGGTGAGGGTGGTTAGGGGTGAGATAGTGGTCTTTGATGGCTCCAGCCTGAAGGTGAAGAGTTAACCGACGTGAAAGACGAGTCTGCGTCATACCAATATAGGAATGAGGTCCACAGTCCTCATAATTACAGGTATGTTGGTAAATGACGTGATCGTCGGTCATCGGGCTCTTTATCTTGGTGGAGGCTGGTTTGTTGCGGAGAACGAGGTTGGAGGTCTTGGGGGATTTGTAATAAATTATTAATTTGATTTTGTTTTCCGGGTTGGTTGGGTGGACATGCTTGGAGATTATTTCTTTTAAGACGGCCTCGTCATTTTTGTGTTCAGAGGACATGTAATTGCGGTAGAAGATCTTAATTTCATTGGGGGGGTCAATGTTGGGAGGGCTTTGGGTGTACCATTTTTCAAGATGGTGGTTGATGGTGCTGGAGATGTCGGAGTTGGAGTATCCGTTATTACTAAAACTTGGGATAGTCTTTCTAGTTCCTGGTGGGTGTCGGCCCAGGTAGAGCAGTGCGTGAGGGCTCTCCTAACATAGGCGGAGATGGAGGATAGAAGATAACGGCGGGGGCATTCACTATCACCGTTGAGGCATTGTCCTGTGTTAGTAGGTTTAATGTAGACGGTGGTTTTGAACCCATGGTCGTTCAGAGCTACGAGGATGTCGAGGAAGGGGAGTTGGCCATTGTTAGATTTTTCAAAGGTGAAGTTAAGTCCGGAGGAGGTCATGAAGCGACGCTGGAGTTCCTGTAGTTTTACCAACATATATATATATGTATACATCTTTGCGATATGACCTGGCCGGGCCTCGAACCCGTGTCAGTAGCTCTGCAGTTCAGCACCATACCAACTAGACCACCCAGGAGCTTACAAGTGATCGATTTATTTGGGATCTATACAACCATTCACCAACACCCGCACCGACTCGTGGTCACGTGAAAGTTGGAGACGTAAACATCGATATTAAACATAAATGCAATAATAATGTTGAATTTGATTGTATGTATATATAATTTCACTACAACCATATTATAGCTGGTGAATATCGACGTCTGCAGCTCCAATTTCATTATCACCTGAAACCTGCAAGTGATCAATTACCTCAACTGATACCAATTACCCCCAAATTATCCCATTTACAGTATGTGATCTCAATTACACCAAGTGATCCAAACTAAATAATAAAAAATCCCAATTACAACTCGTGATTTTAATTACATCGAGTGATCTCCCTGATTTAGTGATCACAATTACACCGTGTGATTCTAATTTACGGATTTCAATCCTATCAAGGTCTGATTACGCATATATTTTCTGTTTTCTGGTTGTTATTAGACGATTTTATTCAGATTAGGAAGGTTATATGAACATCAGCGGGTTAGCTGAGATAAGTCTTACCCTTATTATTCCCACAGATCCTTTCTGATCTGCATAAAATCGTCTAATGATAGCCAGAATAAACTATCAAAATGTGTCCTAATCTTCAAAGGGTTAATTCTCTAACATGTAATATAACAAATACTTCTCGTTTCCTATCCATGTCCAATCGAGTTTCCAATGACGGTAACCTCCTGTCGTGAAGTATCCGAAACTAGATTGTCCTGACCTGATCTATTTTAACCAATTGTATTACTATAACCTACTCTCACCTTAGGAAGTTAAATCTTTCCCTCCCCAATCTAATCTAACTTTATATGCGCAAACTCTAGCCCGACTAACCAAGTTAACCTAACCAACACCAAACCAACCTAACCTAACCTGCCTATCCTAATTTAACGAAACCAACTCAACCTAAACGTACTAACCTAACCTAATATACTCCAACTAACCTAACCTAACGTAACCAACCTAAACTAACCTCATCTAGCATACCCCAACCAACCTAACCTAACCTAATATACCCAGCCAACCTAATCTAACCCAATCAACCTAACCTTACCTAAAGTAACTAATCAACCTAACCTAATTTAGCATACCCCAAGCAACCTAACCTAATCTAACCCAATCAACCTAAATTAACCGACTTACCCAATCTCGGTGTAACCCAGCCTAACCTATGCCAAACCTAAACTATTATATATCCAACCTCATGTAACCTACCCAATCCAAACCTACCCAAGCCTAAACTAACCCAACCCAGACTTTACTCGCTGGCTTAGATAACTATAGTCCATCCATTAAAGGTAAGCCAGAAATCCTGAACTCTACCCTCTGTAACTCGAAATGGGCTGGAGCAAATGGGCTGTAAAATGTCCACACCTATTCCCTGGCTGACTCTTCCCGAATGGTGGAAATATTAGCTCGGAGATACAATAGATACACTAAATACATTAGATAGATACAATAAATAGAATTCCAAACAACATCCGAAGTGAAGCAAAGAGCACATAATTATATACTGTATTCCCCCTCCCCCCCATATATGCCAACTCTACCTCTGGAATAGTAATCAGATAACAAAATTAAAGTAATATATGCAACTATCACGCCATAGGGATGTAAAAGATAGATAACAAATATTTAACAGCACACTTTTCTATTCTCTCTCAATCTTACTCTAAATTAAGGAATAATTTTAAGTTATACATTGACATCTTCAAGGAATAATTTTAAGTTATAAATTTACATCTTTTCGCTAACCTGCTATCTGTGTGAACTACTTAATTGCTTAAGTTCTAGCTTAAGTATAACCATCTAGTTGTATCAGGACAATAAACAACAGTTAATGCATCTTATATTTCCTTAAGCTAATTACAAAAATTTAACATAAGCTTCAACAAATTATTTCCCTCCTTTTCAGCTGTCTGTTTATATAACGCATTTCTGTTTTCTCTTAAACCTGCTCTAATGTCTCTACCCTATGCTAAATAAGGCAATATATTAAAATTATTTTCCTAAGCTTAATTAAATTGTTGGACATAAGCTGGAAGACATTCCCTATCACCTTTTCAGCTATCCATTTATGTCACTTAATTCTATTTTCTGTTAAACCTGCTCTAATTCTCTAATATCTGTAACCTTTAAATTAAACGATCTATTTAAGGCCCCCCATTTCCATTTTCTGTGGCACCAATCCTCGGCCTCCCCGTTTTCTTCCCGGCGGTGTCCCTAGCAACGCAGTGAGGTCCGCGGGGTTGCCCATGAGGTGGTGGCCGAGGTGGTGTCTTCCGCCTTGTCCACCACAGCTCACATCAACAACCACACCACCACCACACCCGTCATCAATAGCCCTACCTCTGACATCAACCACTCCACCACTGACAGCGGGAACCACCCCTGTGGTGACGCCGTGGAAAACGTGTGTGGCGAGCTTCCGTGAGCAAAATTAGTTGTAAACAAACCCTCGTATATCCTAATGAATCCCAGTATATAACCCCTACATCCCCTCACCCTTGGATTCCTATTCCCCTAGTTCTAAACCCTGGAAAATACGTCTTAACCCCTATTTATCCATCTAATTATCCCACTATTTAACCCTCTATTTATCCCATTATTATCCCTCCATTTATCACACTATCTATCCCACTATTTATCCCTCTATCTATCCTTCCTCTTTCTTCCTGCATTGTTCGCCTTGTCAATTGCATCACCATACTATGCAACCGGTACCATTGCAAATCCACCCCTAGTATAATGATTGAACTTAACCTTAAACTGTGATATTCTAACCCAACCTAATTAACCTACCCTAAATTGACCCAACCTACCATAACCTACTCCAGTTGAAAATAATCTAAATAGCTAAGTTAGTTTTTTTTAGGGGGGGGGTGGGGGGGGGGGGCTCTACACCGGGCTTTAAACAAATACCCCCAAGACCCCCTTCGAGATAAATTTGTAAATTTTTCTAATTATGAGAGTATCTCTGGAAACGAATTTATGAGTAATTTGTGTTATGTATCAAATACAAAACTATTTAATACATTAAGTATTGATAAGTAAGTTTTATCAAAAAATAAATCCAGATAGTTGTAATTGCATAAAGAAAATCATAGGAGGTCCACGAATTCTAATGAGTTGGCTAAAGACTATGGAATCCGAGTGTACCTTAGATAATCAACTATAGTCCGTTCATTCTAGGCTGGGCAGAAATCGTAACCTTCTAACCTTTGTAACTAAAAAAGGGCTAGAGCAAATGAGCTGTCAATATAATTATACACATATTCCGTAGCCAAGTCTTCCTATTTGGTAGAAATATTAGCTCGATTACTCTAGTCCGTTTTGAGTTATGAGAAGTTAGGGGTTACGACCTCTGCCCAACCTAGAATGGACGGACTATAGCTAACCTCGAGTCTTGCCCATAATGCGTTAGGAATTATACATTATCTAATAAACCTACCTTTTCATTCCTGCCTATTCAACATGTTCTAAATGGTTGGGGCCAGGGAGAAAACGGAGAAGATCAAATAAACCCGACATCATTGGCTAAACTCTCTCAATCCGATATAAGTATTATGTTCTGGGTGTGGTGTCCCGAGTTCGAATACCTGGAGGACCATATGCTTTCATTAGTTTAATCAAGTACAATGGAGTTTCTAAAGGATGGTTAATGTTAAGAACGGGGTGTTCCTTTATTTATAGATTAGTATATACGATACTTCGCATTTAATTTAGTAATAACTAGTGTGAAAGATTACAACTTAACAAAACACACACACACACACACACACACATAAAACCAAAACAAAACTCCATTATCTATCATAGTACCCCATTACCTATACACAGTACGTCATTTTCTACCCCACGGAAATCTAATTTCCCAGCATCCCGTGGAGACCATACGCATTTATGGAATTAGATTTATTCTGTAAGATTTTGTTTTACTTTATTCCATCTGTATTATATACTTTACTTGCTAACAATACCTTAGTAAGATGGAAGTGCGAAACTTATTAATATATTATTATTTTATTACTATTTTTATCATTATTTTTTAAAATATTTACTTTATGTTCATATTTCTTTTGGGCATATTGTTGATTATTAGGTACAATATGTCTCTTGATGATTGGTTAATATCGACTGACTCCAACTAATTGATCAACCTAACGTTTTTATACCTGTCCTAACACCCCCCCCCCCCCCCCCCTCCTCCTCCTCCTCATGCCTGGTTACCTGTTGTGTACCTGTGTGAATTAATATGTAGTAGATAACTGCTGATGAGTTATGACCAAGGATATAAGCATGCATACAATGTGAATAAATGAGTAGAGTTGTCGTGAAAACATGATAGTGCATTGTTAGTCTAATGGTTATTAGCTTTATAATAAACAACTTAAATGGATAGACAGGTTCACAGTATGCAAAACAAATATATATATCTGGTAAAATTGAAGTTTCCACTAACCACCTGGAAACGTAATTATTTTTGTTTCGGTGATTGGACAATATATTAGAGTATAATAAATAGTGTGTGAGTGAGAGTTTTTGAGTTTCATAGAGATTTAGTAGTTTTTAACTTTTTTCAAACCTCGCGATTGCCGGCATTTATTTTCGGTATTATTTCCTGATTTTATGTACTGCTACATTTTGAGAGAACAAAAATAGAAATACATACTTAGAATACTTGAAAAAATATATATAAACTCAGAAATGCACCCACAAATAATGTAATTTTATCACTCATTTACCCATTTTGTATTGTTTAAATTACGACAGGAGTATGAGACGGTTAGTGGAAACTGCAACTTTACCATATATCTTTATCTTTTAAGCTAATTAATGAGTTTCCTTCTATTCTAATCTTCTAATGCATAATACCATATATCCCCTTCTATAAAAGTTGTCCACTTTCTCTCTCGCCCTCTCTCTCTCTTTCTCTCACCCTCTCTCTCTCACACACACACTCCACACCTACGTCTTTAGAGGAACTACAGGAAGTGTGTGGAAGTGGTATTGTGGTCGTGGAGGTGTACACAAAGCTCTCCCTCTCTCTCTGTGACTCACTCTAACTCTCTCTCTCTCTCTCTAACTTTAACTCTTTCTCTCTTATTGACTACGAATGACTTTTCCTAGTAGCCTAACTCCTACTGCCCGACTCTCCCCTTTTCTCTAACTTTGTTTTCTCTCTCTCTCTCTCTCTCTCTCTCTCCTCTTACCACCACAATACTTCCAGCCTCTCCTCCTCCTCCTCCTTGTATTAAAGTGAATATTTAAACTTTCCTTCCGTTTTCCTCCTTCAGAGCTAAGGGGCCCCATTGTTATTTTCTCCAGTAGGCCGCAACTTTGTCATAATATATATACTGGATATACGGGGAGATAGTTATATAGACGGATATAGATATTCTTAGATTAAGCATACTGTATATTTGGACGTCATATAATTATTTTTACATGTTATTATTCCGTTAAATTTATCTATGCTTTTTATTGTTGATTATTATATGGTTTTCATGTTTTTATTATAACTATGGGCGGCGTAATCAGCGTAAGGTATTGTAATCACCCTCGTGTGTGTGTGTGTGTGTGTGTGTGTGTGTATCTAAAATATTGATATAACATACAATATTTGACGAAACTTGATTGATACTTTCATCTATTTCCTGCGTCTCTTATATTGTCCTACTTTTCCTTCTGCTGCGGGGAGGGAGCTAGGAATCCTCCCCTTGTAAAGTTAAACTACTAGACGAGACAGAGTAAGGGGGCGAGGGAACGCGAAAGTGGTCCCGAACCCTAAGAATTGGAACTTTAAATTATTTTTCTGTTCGGTCTCTCTCTCGAGTCGGCCACCCCCAGCTGAGTGCCTGAGTATATACGTATATACATACATTTCCTGCGTACATCTAGTTAACTGCAGATAAGCAATTCCCCCCGCCCCCCCCCCCCCCCCCCCCGAACACCCCACAGTAATGGACATCCCACTCCATACTGATAGCGCTTATACAGAACAGATTGTGATGAAACTTGGTTAGTACTTACATATACAGTATATCACACGGATATCTGATATAATTGCAATTTAAAGTAATATATTCCCTATCATTATTTCCCTTAACCTTTTCGATCAAATGACGCCGTTTTTTTTAATATATTCTTACCTACTGTACCTTCCGACGAATATATTTGTATATCTGTGTCAGCAACAGTGTTTGCATGTTGGAGCAATGTTGGGGCAGGACTTTGTTTTATAATCCAATTGCCTAATATACAGTAGAGTCTTGTTATGGTGCTGTCTTTTTGTAACACTGTTAAGGCTGGTGTGGTTGTAGATACTGCAGGTGCAAGTGCTGCAGGGGGACTCTGTTGAGTCTTGCTGAGGCATGGTCAGCATTATACCAACATCAGCCACTGTGATGACTTGGTGGGGCAGTGCTGTGGTGGGACTTTATTGTACTACAGTACACTCCTACTACTGAAAGGCAACCCCGTCTGAGCCGTTACAATGCATGTAATGGAAAAATGACGTTAAATAATTGTATGTATTGTATGTATGTTGTTGTTGTTGTTGTTGTTGTTCCCCAAGCTGCCTGGCCGAACAGCCCCAAGGCCCAGAGCACGGCCATAACCGAGAGCCCCCACAGAACCCCTCCTGCCGACCACAATAAAGCCTGGGTGACCGAAGCCACTCCATGGCGGGGAGCTGAGGAGGGTGCAGAAACGCCCGGGAAACCAAAGCTCCACCCAGGGCCCTGTGCCCCTCAGCAATTATGAAGAGAAAGTTGAGGGGCAAGGGAAAAATGTGACGCTTTGGCTTCCAATCTTGGTAGATTAGGTCAATCCACGGAAGAGACGCAGTCACTCGAGATCTAGAAAATATATAAGTATAAGGAACAGTCAGAGTAAGCTATGGGTATGGCAGAGATCGCTCAGTTCTCACTCTGATAGACCAGCCCATAACCACAGTGTGTTGTTGTGGTGGTGTTGCTGTGTGTTGTAGGTGTTGGTGGTGGTGTTGTAGGTGTTGTTGTTGTTGTTGTAGGTGTTGTTGTTGTTGTTGTTGTTGTTGTTGTTGTTGGTGGTGGTGGTGGTGGTGTTGTTGGTGTTGTTGTTGTTGTTGTTGTTGTTGTTGGTGGGGGGGGGGTGTTGTTGTTGTTGTTGTTGTTGTTGTTGGTGGTGGTGGTGGTGGTGGTGGTGGTGGTGGTGGTGGTGGTGGTGCCATTGGTCTATCTACACCATCAAGGATAGAACGCTCGACCGTCCCACTTATAGACCTCCTTGAAGCAGTCATAGAGTTCCTCCATTTGGTCCTGCTCTCGCTCTAACTGCTCCTGGGTCACGGACATCGACTGGTCCGGCAAACCTCGGTAGAACTTGTGTATCGTCTCCACCTCCGAACAAGCCTTCTTCAACATGTACAACTTCTCCTGAAAGACCCGCTGCATTTTGTAAGCTTCATTGCGAGGTCCTTTATTATGTTCTCTCCACCAACCAACTTTACTCCTAAACTCGATTAATGAAATTAACAAACACATGTGGCAGTCCGGGGATTCGAACCCAGGATGCTCACACCGAAAATCAACACACTTATGCACTGCACCACGAAGTCTAAGATTAATAGAATCGGCTGCAGACAACTATAATTACACAAAATTTACGTCATCTTACTGAAGGGGTTAGTGAATTCCTTGCTAACAACGCATACAGCACAGAAGGTATGCATCCCCTTAGGCTGCGCGTCTCAATTGTGCCTATAATGTGTTCACCAAATTGTTTAGTTCCTTCATGTTATCTTTCCTAACTCTCTCTCTCTCTCTCTCTCTCTCTCTCTCTCTCTCTCTCTCTCTGTTGGCTACCTCCTTATCAAGTATCCCCCCCTCTCTATCTCTCTCTCTCTCACCTCCCAGCGGCCAGTGACTTTAACCACAAGAAGCGAGAGGTAGAAGTAGACAAGGAGAGGAAGCAAGCAATCTGACAAGCGGGTAATGTCGACGAAATTGGTCCGATCGAGAGAGAGAGAGAGAGAGAGAGAGAGAGAGAGAGAGAGAGAGAGAGAGAGAGAGAGAGAGAATAATACACAATATATTCTTACATATGCCTGGTGTACTGTATGTCATTGGTGATTGTAAGTAGGTTAAAGGAACGTTTTTATTTCGCTCCCTAGACCTCCATCAAGCTTAGAAAATTACCCCCAAGACTCCTTTTTGAGATAATTTGTTTAATATTTTGGCTGAAGGCCTGTTCCTCTTAAATTACAGGCTTGCTATCACCCACCAGAAAAAAATCGACACCTAAATAGCACGAATGGTTTTCAAATTGACAAACAAATGGAGCGAAAGGTCTTAAAATAGCCAAACTAATGGGGAAAACTTTATTTTTCAAATCTAAAAAGTAATAGGGTTAAACATGAGGGAGAAGAGGCCCAGAAAAAAAAACAGACCCTTAAGCACAGCATGGAAGGTCCGTAGATTTATACGTATTAACCCTTTCAATATTTGAAGATGCATTATTACTGTACATTGTAGTCTGGTTATCATTAGACGATGTTATGCAGTTTAGGAAGGATCTCTAGAAATCGAAGGGGTCGAAACTATCTCACTTGGCTCTCTAGCTCCCATAAGTTCTTCCTAAGCTGACTAAAATCGTCTAATAATAGCCAGAATAAACTGTCAAAACGCGTCATAATCCTCAAAGGGGTTAAGGGAGCCCACCTCGCTTTTTTTTCTCTTTCTCTCCCTCTCTCTTTGGCTTGTATCCATTCGGCCCCATTCAGCCTACTGTTTTAAAACGTTTACCCCCATCCAGGTGTCAATATTTTTCTGGCGAGCGGTAGCGAGCCAGCATATATATATATTTTTTGGACAGCAAGCTAAATTTGTGCATTTTTCGATAGAAAAATTTCTCCAGCGAAGCCGGATTTCTCCATACAATGCTGGCTCGCTATCGCTCGGCAGGAATAAATCGACACCTGGATGGGGATAAACGTCTTAAAACAGTTGGCTGAATGGGGCCGAATGGATACCAGCCAGGGAAAGAGAGAAAAGGAGAGAAAGATAAAAAAAAAAAAAAAAAAAAAAAACGGTGACCCCCCTTAATGAGGTGTCGGACAAGCACTTAGTGGAGAATGTATATATAGGTCACAGTATCGAAGACAGATACTTTATATTAAGAAAACGTTTATCTGGCGTTTTTTAGTTTTTTTCTGGACCCTCATCTCCCTCATGCTTAGCCCCATTAGTTTCGAGATTCTAAGACGTTCGCCCTATTAGTTTGGCGATTTTAAGAACTTTCGCCCCCTTTCTTTTCCAATATTAAGGTCTTTCGTGCCATTTAGGTGTCGATTATCTCCTGGCAAGGGATAGCGAACCTTGTAATTTAGGAGGAACTGGCCTTCGGCCGGCACATTTTTCTACCGAAATATGTTCAAAGTTATCTCGAAGGTGGATTTTGGTGGGTGCTTCTTTTAAAAACTAACCCCTTCCCCCTTAACCTCAATTATACCGATATTTTAAATCTTATACATGGATATATAAAGCGCATGGTTGAATTACCAGTGTAGTTTCATATGCAGTGGTTAACTCGTCTGACTAGTCGACTGATGATTAAAAGAAACCACACTCGCAATACATCCATATTAATTTTACTTTCATACACGAGATCACGACGATAAACAGAACTTATATGGGCAACTGTGCAATTGACCACTTGCGAGTTTGGGTCTATAAGGAAGTTGGAGCTGTAGACATCGATATTTAGCAGAATTGTCAGCTAAAATACGGTCATAATACATTTATAAATACATATAACCAAATTGATCATACTATTTATCCATCAGAAACCCACATTATTATTGCATTTCTATTTATTATGGATGTCTACAGCTCCAACTTCTTTATAGCCTGAAAGTCGCAAGTGGTCAATTCTCATAGTGTAATGGAACATGACGGAGCAAAACACACACACACACACACACACACACACACACACACACACACACACACACACACACACACACACGCACAGAGAATGACTATATAAAAATGGAAATAACATTATTACCAGTAAATTTCGGGGTTCTGCTCGAATATTGTTGATATGTGTGTTATATATTTCGGTTATTTTTTAGAATTAGTTGATAACTTTTAGTTGATTTCTCGGTTAATCTAGGCAATGGTGTTGTTGTTTGTGATTGTAGTTGTAGATATTGTTGCCGTTGGTATTATTGTATGTTGCTATGAGGTGAAGAAAACGGAATGTCACGTACAGTGGCGATAATAAGTCATGTCCCAGCTGTCATTACGTTTGGCTCGCTCTGTGCTGTATTAATGTCTGTCAGATGTTGGTTAGGTTGGATAAGTGTAGGAACATGGTTATATATCTCACTCAAAAAGAAGAAATCATGTGTAAATATTGCTGATACCAATTATTGATCAAATACTTGGTGTTGAGACTTATTAGCGCGACTGTACGTCTGGCTATGCTGCGGCGTCCATATTATGTTCTCTCTCTCTCTCTCTCTCTCTCTCTCTCTCTCTCTCTCTCTCTCTCTCTCTCCGTGAATTTCGCACCAATTTTGTCGTGTGGTCAGTGCAAATCTCATAGCATTAGGTCCAAATTGTCGTTCCCGGTGTTCCTAATGTCTCCGGCTGCCCCCCCCCCCACCCCTCCCTTCCTTCCCTGCCCCCTCCCCTCCCCACCTACATCGTCCCCCCTCCTTGTCCCATCTTCATCGTCGCCACCCCCTCCCCCCTTCATCGTCATAAAGAGTAAATAGGTAAGGTGTAAAGAGTAAATAGGTAAAGAGGTATAAGGTGTAAATAGGTAAAGATGTAAGGTGTAAAGAGCAAATAGGTAAAGAGGTAAGGTGTAAAGAGTAAATAGGTGAAGAGGTATAAGGTGTAAAGAGTAAATAGGTAAAGAGTAAATAGGTGAAGAGGTAAGGTGTAAAGAGGTATAAGGTGTAGAGTAAATAGGTAAAGAGGTATAAGGTGTAGAGTAAATAGGTAAAGAGGTATAAGGTGTAAAGAGTAAATAGGTAAAGAGGTAAGGTGTAAAGAGCAAATAGGTAAAGAGGTAAGGTGTAAAGAGTAAATAGGTAAAGAGGTATAAGGTGTAAAGAGTTAATAGGTAAAGAGTAAATAGGTGAAGAGGTAAGGTGTAAAGAGCAAATAGGTAGAGTAAATAGGTAAAGAGGTATAAGGTGTAAAGAGTAAATAGGTAAAGAGGTATAAGGTGTAAAGAGTAAATAGTTGAGTCAAAATATAGAGTAAGGAGTAGGGAGAGTGAACCCCCCCCCCCCCCCGTGGGAAATTATCTTGCACTTTACTTCCGGTCCAATGAGAGCTGTTTGTGAAGAGGGAGGAAAAAGAAGAGTAGGTGAAAGAGGAAGATGAAGAAAAATAGAAAGAAGAGTAGGTGGAAGAGGAGGAAGAATAAAAAAAGAAAGAAGAGCAGGTGAAAGAAGAGGAGGAGGAGGTAGAAGAGGAGGAAAGAGAAGAAGAGAAAGAAGAGTAGGTGAAAGAGGAAGAGGTGGAGGAAGAAGAAGAGTAAGTGAAAGAGGAGGAAGAAGGAGGAAAGAAAAAGTACGTGAAAGAGGAAAACGAGGAGGAAGATGAAAAAAGGAAAAGTTTAGGGTAGTTATTCAGTTTGCTCCCTAGATCCATATCAATCTCTTAAAAATACCCCCAAGATTAATGTCTATATTTTCGGTAGAAAAATATCCGGGCCGAAGGCCGATTCTTCCTAATTTACAGACTCGCTATCGGTCGCCAGGAAAAGTTTGACACCTAAATGGCACGACAGGTCATAATATTGACAAATAAATTGGGCGAAAGGTCTGAAAATCGCCAAACTAATCAGGCGAACATCTTAAAATTTCAAAATTAATGGGGCTAAGCATGTGGGAGAAAGGGGGCCAGAAAACACAAAGACCTCCCTTTTAATCAAGAGGAAGGGGAGGTGGAAGAGCTGGAGAAGAAGAAGAGGTAGTAGTTCTAAAGGAAAGGGGGGGGAGAGGGGAGAGAACGTGAGTAAAGAAGAATAGGAGGTGAAGAGGAGAGAGGTAAAGGAAGAAAGGGAATAAAGAGGAGGAAAAGAAGGGAGGGAAAAGAACTAGAGGAAGAGGAAGAAATTGTGATAGAGGAAGAACAAGCGTGGAGAAAGAGCAAGCAAAAGTAAACAAATAGAGAAAGAGTCGGAAAAAAAGAGAAGAGAATGACCAGCAAGGGGAATAACCGAACTGGAGCTGCAATATGGCCTCGTTCGAAGTCTAGTATATTCAATTTCCCGTGCAGTGTATTTCTATATACAGGGTGGTGCAAAATTGGGTTAACCCCCTGCCAGACATTGCCTATTCGGGCTCTGTCTTGAGTTAGAGATCCTATAGTAACTCTATCTTGAGTCGCCCCCCCCCCCCCCCAACAAAAAAAAGGGGGGGGGGGAGTGGAATAGCCTCGTCAGAAGCGAAGGTGAAGATATTGAGGGATAAGCCTTTATAACGGCACCTCGTATTTAGTTTTCGGAGTCTAGTTTACCGAGTGGCGCCCGTGCAGAGTATAGATATTTAGTATTATAGTAACTGGATAGCATGAGTAACCAATGGGGGTAATGGAAGGCTGATATCTCTATACTGTAATTCGAGGATACTTTATGCAAATGAAACGGCATATAGCTTAGGAATAGACGGAAAAGGAGGACAGGTAAGAGCAGGAGGGATAAGGAACAGGAGGAATGGTCAGAGCAGGAGGGATAAGGAAGGAAGAGGAGGAAGTGAAATAGGAGGATGGAAGAGGAGGAATGGTCAGAGCAGGAGGGATGAGGAAGGAAGTGGATGAGCAGGAGGGATGAGGAAGTGGAAGAACAAGATGGATGATGAGTAAGAGGAGGACGAAGTGGAAGAGCAGGAGGGATGATGAGTAAGAGGATGAAATGGAAGACCAGGAGGGATGAGGAAGGGGGGGGGAGTGGAGATTTAAAAAAAAAAAAAAAAAAAAAAAAAAAAAAAAAAAAAAAAGAGAAAGGAGAAAGGAGAGGGAGGCGAAAGGAATAAACTGAATTGAAACTGCAATGGCCTCGTTACAGGTTATTAAATATCCCATACAATGCCTTTCTATATACTTCTATTACGTTAATCGAAATTATATATATCTTGGAGTAGGGGGAAGAGAAAGAAGGAAGAGGTGGAGGAGTGGGAGAGAAGAGGGGGGGGGGGGGGGGGCTACCAAGGGAATGAGGAAGAGGAGCCAAACAGAGAAATATGAGGAAAAATAAATTGAGTAAAGGAGTAATAGGAGAAAGAGTTAATAATAAGAAAAGAAAGAGGAAGAGGCATAAGCAGATTAGAGAGCATCAAAGAGAGTTAATGATAAGAAGTGCTGCAAGAAAAAGAGAGAAGGGAACATTGGTGATAAAGAAGGGGAGAAGGGGAAAGTGGTGATAAAGAAGGGGAGATTGGGTAATAAAGAAGGGAAGAAGTGGAAAGTGGTGATAAAGAAGGGAAGAAGGGGAACGTGGTGATAAAGAAGGGAAGAAGGGGAAAGTGGTAATAAAGGAGGGAAGAAGTGGAGTGGTAATAAAGAAGGGAAGAAGTGGAAAGTGGTGATAAAGAAGGGAAGAAGGGGAAAGTGGTGATACAGAAGGGAAGAAGTGGAAAGTGGTGATAAAGAAGGGGAGAAGGGGGAAGTGGTGATAAAGAAGGGAAGAAGGGGAAAGTGGTGATAAAGAAGGGAGGAAGGGGAAAGTGGCGATAAAGAAGGGAAGAAGGGGAAAGTGGTGATAAAGAAGGGAAGAAGGGGAAAGTGGTGATAAAGAAGGGGGAAGTGGTGATAAAGAAGACATAGCAAGAAAATCGACGCGAGATGAAAGTGGAGGAAAGAAAGGAGACTGGATTAAAGGTGTAGGAGGCTTTCTCTCTCTCTCTCTCTCTCTCTCTCACACACACACAAATGCAATTATCTCTCTCACACACAAATGCAATACCCTTTTCGAAGCTCTATATAATTATCTCTCTCTCTCTCTCTCTCTCTCTCTCTCGTAACTGTCTTTATTGCTTCTAATTTTCTTTATATCCTAGTTTTATGCTTCATTATTCTATCCTGTATTTATATCGTGTATTTTGCATTTGTTTTCGTGATTGTTCTTTATTTATCTGTACTGAATCTATATCTCTATCTCAAGCATAATTTTATTAGTTATTTTTATCTTTTCTATAACTGTTGAAGCCTTTCACTATATCTTAACGCTTTTCTTCCTGTTATTCAAGCTATTATTCAGCTTAGGCAGGACTTAAGAGAGCCACAGTGGTTAATAGAGATAGTATTAACTTGTTTATTATTCCCACATGTCCTGCCTATGTTTGTATACCATCGTTTAATGTTAGCCAGAATATAATGTAATATTACGCCCTGAGGCTGAAAGGATTAACTATTTGTTTTTACATATTTTTTCGTGATCTAGCATTTTTTACATAAACTTTCAACATGGCGATATTATAATTTTATACTGACTAACATATATATATATACGTATATATTATAAATATACTGGATATATATATATAGAGAGAGAGACGACTTCATTCAGCTTAAGAAGGACCTGTGAGAATCAGAGGGTCAAGTTTGGGGCGGAGGGAGAGATGCGGATGGTTGGATGGACATAGATGGGTAGATAGAGCAATAGATGATGATTACTATATTAATTTAGGAAAGACTTCTATGAATCAAAGGGGTAAACACTCACTTGACCCTCTGATTCTCACAGGTCCTTCTTAAGCTGAATGAAGTCGTCTTATGACAGCCAGAATAAAAGGGCGACAGGCGTCACGCAGTGAAAGGGTTAAAATTCGCAGTAAAAATCTTATCCAGACCATGCTGCACCCGACCACGCTGTTCCCTACACCCACACACACACACACCTACCCACACCCTGATACACAGTATTACACACACAAGGTGCACACACACCGACCATGCAATTCCTACACACACAAACGTTCACACACACACACAGCAGCATCATCAGCAGCAGATAAGAGGCGGTTCACCTGATCTCTGTCCCAAAAATCGATATAAGGGTGTGACTGTCTGGCTAAAGGTGTGTGTGTGTGTGTGTGTGTGTGTGTGTGTGTGTGTGTGTGTGTGTGTGTGTGTGTGTGTGTGTGTGTGTGTGTGTGTGTGAAGGCCAATACAAAACAAAATTACTCGGCTCAAGATAAATTATTTTAATACAGGATTTTATAATTGGTTGTTCGTGAGGTTTAAGAGGGGCTTCATACTAAATGAGATCCACTTTTCCTTTGATCTTAAGAGGAAGGTAGTTTTTTTTTCTGGACTCCCTTTTCCCTCATGTTTAACCACATTAGTTAAGAGATCTGAAGACGTTGGCCCCATTAGTTTAGCGATTTTAAGACCTGTCGCCCCATTTTTTGTTGACAATATTGAGATCTGTTGTGCCATTTAGTGTCAATTTTTGTCGGCCGGTACATATTATTACCGGAAAATGTACAAATGTATCTCGAAGGGGGATCTCAGGGGTGTTTTTTAATGTTTGATAGAGGTATAGGGAGGAAACTAGACACAATATAAATATATAAGCCAATAAATACGCCCATCTCCCCTTAAAGCTTATATATTAATCTTATCGTGCCCAAGTATCTCGTCTGTGTTATCCTCCTGCTTGAAGTCACAGCAAGCGGCGAGGTTTGTACAGGATGTGACCGGAAGTTAAAAGTTACCTACGAGAGAGAGAGAGAGAGAGAGAGAGAGAGAGAGAGAGAGAGAGAGAGAGAGAGAGAGAGAGAGAGAGAGAGGGGGGGGGGGGAGTTCTAGTTGCTGATAGCAGTGTATATGTATCCCTCCCAAATATTTCAGAATAGGTCGCCTAACGAAACTTTGCCATAACGGACGTTCTTGTAACTCCAATCTACAGGAGTTTGACAAGGAGGCAAAGGGGGGATGGGAGGTTGGTGAGAGGGGGGGGGGTTGGAATTGGGGATAGGGTGGGGGGGTTGGAATTGGGGATTGGGGGATTGGGGAGAAGAAAGGATTGGGGAGGGGGAAAAGAGGGGGGAGGAAGATTGGGGGTAATATTGCAATGTTGAGTGGAATTACTGTCTGACGGAACTAGGTAGTTTGTGGGAGTGGGGCGGGGGGGGGGAGGTAGATAGAGTGGGATGGTGGGGGGATAGTGATGGAGATTGTGGTGGTAGTAATGGTGGCGGAGGGGGGGGGGTGAGTTAAAGGATGAGGGAGGGGGGAGGTAGAGAGAGGGGGATGGTGGGGGGAAGTAGTGGTAGAGATTGTGGTGGTAGTAATGGTGATGGATGGTGATGATCGTAGTGGTGGTAGTGATAGTTATAGTAGAGGATAGTCCTTATTGTAGAGGTGATTTTGAGTGGTAGTGGTGGTGGTGGCGATGGTGATATTGGGTGGTTGTGGTGGTGGTTTTGGTGATATTGGGTGGTTGTGGTGATATTGGGTGGTTTTGGTGAAGATGGTGGTGGTAAACGTGATGGTGTGGTGTTCGTGGCAATATCGGTGGTGCAAAGGATGACGGTGAAATTAAAATTGATGGTATAAGAGGCAATGGTGGTAGTGGTGGTTGTGGCATTCAATATATAATGGTTGAGGTAGTGGTGGTGGTGGTGGTGGTGGTGATGATATTGGTGGTGGTGGAGAGATGGACAGGGAAACAGGGAAGAGATAGCAGAAGGGAGAAGATAATTGAGACGAGAGAGAGAGAGAGAGAGAGAGAGAGAGAGAGAGAGAGAGAGAGAGAGAGAGAGAGAGAGAGAGAGGTGATAGATGATGATAGGGACCGTTGTTACGTGTTGTTATTTGGGTTGCTTCAGGTAACGTCTTGGAGGTAACGTAGGTGTGTGTGTGTGTGTGTGTGTGTGTGTGTGTGTGTGTGTGTGTGTGTGTGTGTGTGTGTGTGTGTGTGTGTGTGTGTGTGTTAAATCGCACTTTTGTCTGCGCGTATGTGCGCAAGTGTAAGCATATAAGTACTGTATATGTGTGTGTGTGTCTGTGTGTGTAGAAAGATATATTTAACATTTGTGTATTCGTATGTGTGCGCATGTATGCATGCGTTTATATGTATTACCGGTATGTATATAAGTGTGTATATAGTATTTCACACATCTATACAGTAAGTATGTGTGTATTTCCACAAGTGAATGTGTGCATATGCCTGCGTGTGTGTACCTGTGTGTGTGTGAGAGTGAGTGCGTGTGAACATCTTTGTGTGTAATTAGCATACAAAGGCAACCCGACCTACAAATTACACATATAATTAAGAACCCCGTACTACTTTTGAGAGAGAGAGAGATAATAGTTGCAGTAGTTGTAGTAATAGTAGTAGTAGTAGTAAACATAGATTACCTCCATTTGTTTCAAGATTTATATAATTTTACGACAACACAGTACGATTACGACACACGATCCTATTATCCGGTAATTTCCGATAGACAACATTATTCTGGCAATAGTTTCAGAGCATTTTTATATTGGTATCGGTGACTAGACTGAAGTTAGATAATTTTATGAAGATGAATATTCTTATACAACTTTATTTCAAAACCTGCCAAACCTGAATTGCGAAAAAAATCATAATAGACAAATAGATAAGTTAATATATATACAATGGAAAAAATGAGTGTACGATTATGCCTCAACTTTAAACATTACCCTAAGGGGATGTTTTTTCTGGACTCCCTTTTCCCTCGTGCTTAACCCCATTAATTTTAAGATTTTACAACATTCGCCCCATTAGTTTAGCGATTTTAAGACCTTTCGCTTTATTTCTTTGTCAATTTTATGACCTTTCGTGCCATCTACTGTAGGTGTTGATTTCTTCCAGACAAGCGATACCAGCCTTCGACCGGGAAATTTTCTATCGAAAAATGCACAAATTTATCTCAAAGGGGGGTCTTGGGGTTATTTTTTAAGCTTGATGGAGTCAAAGAGATCATAAACTGAGCAATATCGCCTGGTGGTAGCTATCATATAAAATACGTCATCCAATTACGTATGTCTTCTATACCGACGCTTCTTTAAACTAAACATAACATTAACCTTTTCAAGATCCGATACGCATTTCTTTTCTGTTTTCTGGCTATTATTAGGCGATTTTATTCAGATTAGTAAGGGTATATGGCAGTCAGAGGGTTAATTGAGATAGTAAAGAGGTACAGTACTAGACACTATCTATAGGGCCTTCTTCTGCTAACAAAAATGTCTAGTGTTTCCCAGATTAAGATCAAAATAACAAGACCGAACACTGAAGGGGTTAAATAAATACAATGCCACTACAACAAGAATACCAATAACTTCAAACAAAAACTCTATATCAAGTATGTTTTCTTTCCTATAGCTATAGTCTATTCGCTGTAAGTAGGCGAAAAAGCATGACGTCTAACCTCTGTAACTAAAAAACGACATGAGTAATCGAGCTAATATTTCTACCATTTGTGAAGATTCAGTCAAGGAATAGATGTGGAAATATATAGTTAGTTTGCTCTAGCCCTTTTTGAGTTACAGAGGATAGAGGCCATGATTTCTCGTCTACTTACAGCGAATAGACTATAGTGTGGTCTATGTTGCTTTTTTCCCACGTATTCCTTTTCCTTTCTTTTTGTATAAGAGATCTGCAACGTGCGGTCAAATCGGCTTATTGCAGACTTCCGTGTTCTTTGGTTACCTTCTACTTCTTTCTCCCCTATACAAGTGTTTAGAAATATTGGCTACACATCTTCTGACACTAGTTTCACCCTCTTATTCTTGTAGGCGCATTCTTTTGTCCCTCCTCCTCCTCCTCCTATACCCTTACATTCTTCTTCTTTCTACTTATCTTTCGCGGTACTTTTAATTTGTTCCTATTCCCTAGCTGGCTCCTCTTATTTCCTACATCCTTCCGTTCTTCTTCGTGTAGATATATTTACTACTACTCAGACTCTTCTTCCATTCCTCTTCCTCTTCCACCACCACCACCACTTCCTTCTTTTCTTCTACTTACAATTTAGCTTCTCTTTCACTTGCTTTCTTCTCCCCCCCCCCCCCCCAATACTTCTTATTCTTTGTTTTCTTCGGAGTCCCTCTTCTCACTGCTTGGCTCATTACCGGCGTCTCCAGGGAAATCTTGAAACTAGATGTATATATAGTTGAGAAAATAGAATAGTGATAGAAGGGATAGCTTCCGTTCTTCTTCTTTCAGCACCAAATTACCTTCTTACTTACAAAATGGCTCTTCCTCCACTTCCGTTGTTGTTGTTGTTGTTGTTCTTCTACTACCGCACCACCTTCATACTCATATTAGCTCCTCCTTTACTTTAGTCCTTCTTCCACTACCGCATCACCTTCTCACTTACAATTTAGCTCCTCCTCCACTTCCGTTCTTCTTCTGCCACCACCGTCTTGCTTACAATTGGGGTCTTCCTTTACTTCCCCTTTCTCCCTCCTTATGATTTTCTCCGGGCCTGATTATTTATGTTCTTCCTCCTCATCCATCCTGTTCTTCCATGCCTGTTTTATTCCTTCCTCCCCTGTTCTTCTTCATACATGCCTTTTGTTCGTCATTATATAATCACTCCTCTTCTTACTCTGGCTTGTCTTGTGTTGCTATTCGTCCTCCTATTATCACTCTTCCTGTTTTCCTCGTATTTTTTCCCCCCTCCCCCCATTCTGTTCTTCCTCCTATATGCCTTATACTCATCTCTCTTTTATTAATGGTCCTCCTTACTCTTACTTGTCTTATTTTGCTGCTATTCCTCCTACTCCTGTTCTCCTTCATGCCTGTCATATCTTCCTCTTCCTATTACTACTACTCCTCTTATGCTTGCCTGTCTTTTGTTTCTCTTCTCTCCTCCTGATCTTCCTAATACTTGTTTCATCTTCTTCCTCCGGTTGTCTCTCTACTCTGCCGTATGTTACTCGTGTACTTCCTGAAACCAGCTGCAAGCAATCCGTCACTCAGTACCACAATTATCGCACGATTTTGCTGTTCCTAAACCTATCACCCCCTCTCTCTCTCTCTCTCTCTCACACACTAACAATTATATTCAGACATCTTATATCACACGCATATTGTACCTCTTCCACTCATGCACTTACCATCACTCTCTTTCTCACAGTCTCTTTATATCATACACCATATTTATATCCCATTCACTCACGCACACTCACCCACACTCTCTCTCTCCCAACCACCTACAAGTGTTAATAACCCATCACTATGAACTCGTAATTACCTCCCCCTGACGCTCGGGATTTAAAGGAAGTCTTTTGTTTACCTCCCACTAGCACTTCCGGTCAGTGCGTCACCCTCCTATTCAGCCAAGATTACCTAAAGGAATACAATGAAATATTTACAGATACTATTCCAAGACTGTATTTATATCATAATTAAGTTTGTTTATAGTTTTGAAATAAATAATAACAAACCATAGAATAGTGTCGAGTAAAATCCTGAAAGCCCTTTATATTTGAAATATGGCTACGTAGGAACGCAGACTTTATCATTTTTCTAATTTGCATCGACGCGGGTATTGCGCATTATTGCCTTCGTTAGCTGGAAAGAGACTATAATAAGCTTCTTTATTTTACTTGAACTCCTGCCGTCTTAAAAAAACTTGCTAGCGAATTTTACGATGCTTTGAGTGACGGCACGAGTCGGCCGGAAGAAGCGTAACATCGTGAGGCTCGCTAAGGGGCCCAAAACATCGTGTGCGGGAGTGCGTTCGTTCGTCGCAGTGGAGCATTCACCTCCATCTCGCACGGGTGGGTTATACACTGTTGCCGGGAATCCTCTTCAGGCCTCGCTACTGACTCACCACGAACCGCTCCTCGCAGCCAGGCACTCCACATCGTCAGTTGTTGTTTACCCGTGTGTTTGTTTACTAATAAGAGGTCACCATGAACGGAAACGGACACCACGTGAAGAAAATCCCTATTCACTTACAGGTAAAGTGCGACTTTAAAGTTCTGGTATGAGAAGCAAATGCGGATTATTCAGAGGTGAAGGAGATTATCTAAAGCAGGGAATCCATCGAAAATACAATCTTGGCTCGCATTGCTATAAATACGTGTTAAATTGTATGTGTGTAGTAGTGCTGAGAAAGGATTTGCCTGAATTAAAAAGAGATATGGTCGGTGTGTCTGCAATACCGACACAACCCCTTTAGTGGAATACAGGCGCGAGGGTTTATGTCATTCCCTATATGTGCGGTGTGTGTGTTTGACTGTGTGTGTGTGTGTGTGACTGTGTGTAGCATTAGCAGAGAGAGTGACCAACAGACTATAATAACGTCGCCGGTACAGAAGGGGTTAAACAAAATAATGTTGATAAACGATAAGAAGTTACATATCCATCTATACAATGATAGCTTAGCAAGGATCTGTGGTTGTTAAAAGGGTTAAATGAGGTCATGTGTAGCCTTTTAATGCCCAGAGGTCCTTCCTCAACTGAATCAAATCGTCTAATAATAGCCAGAATCAACGGAAATTACCGCTACACGTATAGAAAGGGTTAAAGGAAGGTTTTTAGTTTGCTCCCTGGACCTCAATAAAACAAAAATATATTCAGCATCACAATAATCCATTCCTTATAGATAGGCCGGAAATCCAGACCACTAACCTCTATAACTAAAACAGAACTATAATAATCGAGCTAATATTTCTACCAGTTGGGAAGAGTCAGACAGGGAATAGGTGGGAAAATGTACAGCCCATTTGCACCAGCCCTTTTTGAGTTACAGAGGTTAGGGGTCAGGATTTCTGGACTACCTATAATGAATGGACTATAGTGATGGTGAATATAGTGCTAATGATGGTGATGATGGTGGTGATGGTGATTAATGATGATGTGTAGTGATGATGGCATGGACTAGAGATGCTGAGGATGGTGAAAGTAAGATATAATGTTAGAGGTGTTGAGTGATTGTGATAGATAAATGATGATATGAGAATGGGTGGTGGTGGTGAAAGGTGGTGATGATAAATGATGATGTGATGATAGGTGGTGATCGGGCTCTCTACAACACCTCATTTTACACCCAATCAGGCAACTCCCTTCCAAATCTCTTTATATCGCATTATATATCCCCTTACCTTATTATACTCTCTCTCTCTCTCTCGCGTTCTCTCTCTCTCTCTCTCTCTCTCTCTCTCTCTCTCTCTCTCTCTCTCTCTCTCTCACACACACACACACACATAGCTCCCGTCATTTATATTTCGTGTACCTAACCTTATAAATCATGTTCTATAATACAAGCACTGGCACTTAACCCTTTAAGTACACCACTATTATAGTCTGGCTACCATTAGAGGATCATAGCCAGCTTAGGAAGAATATGTGGTATTTAAAGCGTTGTTAAGGGAAAGTCTGTACCCATTTTATCCCTAGAGGTCGTTTAAAGCAATGAAATTGCTTAATTATAGGGGTATTAGGAAAAGTTTGCACCTTTTTCATTCTCATTTTTTTAAGAAGAGTAAAATGGTATAATTATAGGGTTATTTGGGAAAGTAATTACCCTGATAATTCTTAGTCGTCCTTTTGTAAACAGAATAAAACTCCTTAATTATAGAGATATTTGGGAAAGTTTCTAGGAAAGTGTTTACCCTTATCATTCTTAGTGGTCCTTTTGTAAACAGAGTAAAAAACCTTAAATATAGGGATATTTGGGAAATGTTTTACACTTATAATTTCTAGTAGTCTTTTGTAAGTTGAGTAAAATAGTGTGATGTTAGCCAGAGTAATATAAATTGATGGGAACATACTGAAGGGTTTAACCTCCCTTATGTATGGGGTGTGGTCTGTTTCCTGTATTATACCTCAAGACAATACCTTCACACCTTGAACACACACATAATACACACACACACACACACACACACACACACACACACACACACACACACACACACACACACACACACACACCTTACAAACGCACACATTTACACATTTAACCCCCCCCCCCCCTTTCTCCCTCCCCCTTGCCACTTTACCCCCTCTTATTCTCGGACATTAACCCCCCCCCCCCCTGTTAGATATTACGCCCCCCCAAACCCCCCTAAATGGGCCTCTCTTCCTGCGTACGCGTGTATGTCATGTAAGTGTATGTATGTGTGTGTGAGCGTTTATCTTTAACATATGGACGTGTGTGTACTGCAATATCGTGTGTGTGTGTGTGTGTGTGTGTGTGTGTGTGTGTGTGTGTGTGTGTGTGTGTGTGTGTGTGTGTGTGTGTGTGTGTGTGTGTGTGTGTGTGTGTGTGTGTGTGTGTGTGTGTGTGTGTGAAGGTTTGCCATGTGTTTGTGATCGTGTAAGTGAGAAGGTAGTGTGTGTGTGTGTGTGTGTATTGAGTGTATGTGTGTGTATAATATGTAGCAATTGTAGCATGTACGTGGAAGCCTGTATGTGTGTAGGATTCAGCAGGTCACAAAGATACCGTTTCCGAGAGAGAGAGAGAGAGAGAGAGAGTACAAAGTACAAAGGAGTACAAAGGAAATCAAGCAACAACAGGTCTAGTGACCCTTCTAGGTTGCTTGTCCTCCAAAACACTGAGGATCAAGTGTCCAAACAGTGGTTTAGAGTGGGTAAGGGAACATTGGAAAGGGAACTACTGCCCTGCCACTAACGTGGCAGGACTAGGAAGTTAGTAGGGGACATATGGGTTAGTAACTGAGGGGAGGATAAAGTTATTCATTTACAAACGCAGTCAGTCGCGGGTTTGATGCGAGATATTTGTCTAGGCGGAATTTAAATGAATCAACGGTGCTGCAGTCTATAACGTCTCGGGGAAGCCCATTCCACAAGTTGACAACTCGATTGAAGAAGAAATTCTTAGATTCGTGCGAGTTAAAAGATTTACCAATAATTTTGCAACCGTTTCCCCGCGTGTAATTAGATTGGTCGATAGTGAAGTACTTACTACAGTTCATATTGTCGATGCCTTTGATGATTTTGAACACTTGAATTAAGTCGCCTCTTAATCTGCGCTGGGTTAAAGGAAATAGATTTAATTCTCTAAGACGCTCTTCGTATGGTTTGTTCTTTAGGCTAGGTATCATTTTGGTAACTCTACGTTGAACTCGTTCTAGCTTGTTTATATCTTTTTGGTAATAAGGGCACCAGGATTGAACGCAGTATTCCAGAAGAGGGCGGACTAAGGAATTGTAAAGGGTTAGGATAACTTCTTTGGATTTATGCTCAAATGACCTGCCTATAAAGCCAATTATTTGTTTGCCTTCTTAACAACTTCTGAACATTGTTGACTCGGTTTTAGGTTACTCGATATTGTTACTCCCAGATCAGTTTCTCTGTTTACATTCTTAAGCTGAGTGCCATTCATCGAATAGTTTGCTTTCTCATTTAGGTATCCGACATGTAGTACTTTACATTTATCCGCATTGAAACTCATTTGCCAAATTTGGGCCCAACATGACAATTTATCTAGATTGTGTTGCATATCGTCAACTTGTTCTTTTGAGAGTACGCTATTTGCAATTTTTGTATCTTCAGCAAATTTTGAGATTGTGCAGGTGAGACCCTCATCTATGTCGTTGATGTAAATTAGAAAGAGAATTGGTCCTAGTACCGATCCCTGGGGTACCCCGCTACTTACATTGGTCCATTTAGATGCCTTACCGTTTATGACTACCCTTTGCTTTCTGTTGCTGAGCCAATTTTCTATCCATTTCAACACACCGTCTTGTATTCCATGCGCTTTTAGTTTTAGCAGTAAACGTTTGTGGGGATCTTTGTCAAAGGCCTTTTGAAAATCAAGGTATATAATATCTACAGCTTTACTCTCATCGTAGAGGTTGAGGATATCGTGGAAGAAGTCTAAGAGGTTTGTTAAACAGGAACGTTTTTTACGAAAGCCGTGTTGAGTATCTTTAAGTATGTTATTTTCCTCTAAGTGATTTACGAGTCTGTCTCGTATGACCGTTTCTAGCATTTTACATACAACTGAGGTTAAGCTAATTGGACGATAGTTACTGGGTAGGGATTTGCTGCCTTTTTTGAATATCGGTGTTACGTTGGCTAGCTTCCATCTCTCTCTCTCTAGAGAGAGAGAGAGAGAGAGAGAGAGAGAGAGAGAGAGAGAGAGAGAGAGAGAGAGAGAGAGAGAGAGAGAGAGAGAGAGAGAGAGAGAGAGAGAGAGAGAGGAGGGGAGGGGTAGATACTATAATAAGATAAGGGTTTATATAATGCGATATAAAGTGCTCTACAGCCTGTTTTATGATTAATAAGATAATAAACTTCCTGTCTGGAATGTGGGGGAAGATCGGAAAGGCAGGGGTTCGAATCCCCTTGGGTGTTACTATAGTCTATTAGCCCCTTCTGTACCGGCGACGTCTTTGTAAGTTTATTGTAGCTATATTTAGACGATTTTGTGCAGTTTAAGAAGGATCTGTGGTAGTAAAAATGGTTAACCCGTTCTGTACCAGCGACGTCTTTTCATTTTTATTTTAGCTACGTTTAGAAGATTGTGTGCAGATTAGGAAGGATCTGTGGTAGGTAAATGTATTACATGAACTAGTTTGTAGCCTTTTAATGGGTAGACGTCCTTCCTAAGCTGAATAAAATCGTCTAATAATTGCCAGAATATAATGCAAAGGATGTCACCGGTACAGAGAAGGTAAAGTGAGATAGTTCAAAGCGTGTTAATTGCTGGAGGCCCCATTTAAACTGAATAACACCTTCTAATAGCGGCCAGAGTAAAGTTTAAAAGACTTCGCCGTTATAGAAGGGGTTAATGATGTATATATAGTAAATAACCTCTTGTAAGCTGTAACCTAGGGAGGGCTGGAACAAATGGGCTGTACATGTCATCACCTAATCACTGATGGACTCTATCCAAATGGTCGAATGTTCTAATTCTCTTTTGAGCTATGAGAGATTGTGTGTGGGTGTTTCTAGCCTCACCATTATGAATATACTATAGTATAGTGTGTGTGTGTGTGTGTGTGTGTGTGTGTGTGTGTGTGTGTGTGTGTGTGTGTGTGTGTGTGTGTGTGTGTGTGTGTGTAGAGTACAGTATATACAGTACATACAAAACAAACTGAATAACCCTGGACGCAACACAACGCAAGAGAAGAGGGGTACAGAATTGTGAAGATAATTGCAAAATGGACTCATTAAGAGGCGGTATGGGGCAGATAAGAGAATACACACATAAATTAGCATATAGCATGCATACACAGCTGTCTATCACTACATATCTAGTAACTTACAGTATGCTACATAAATACCCCAGTGCCGTATGTGTTTGATGTTATCCGGTAAAGTCTACATACATTATCAGGCAATGTATACCTACCACGCCTAAAATTTAGCATATATACAGTATGCTGAATAATTAAGTATTATTGGATGATTGGATCTATTATTACCAATGTATGTATGTACTGTATGTATGTATGTATATATGTATGTATGTATGTATAAATATAAATATATGTATAAATACCCCATAGCTGGGGGTGGCCGACTTGAGACAGAGCTCAAACAGAAGCAACAAAATATAATAACAAATGTAAATTCACACACATCTAGATCGTCCAGAAGACCCAGAGACCAAGGCCTATTTGGGGTCCTCAGCAAAAGACTCCCAAGTCCTAGACCTCCCGGAGAGGTTTCAGTCTCAACAGGCAGACATGCAGCGGAGTGCACCACAATGCCCACCCGCATCACTTCCAGGCATGACCCTTCATATATACACTGGTTCCCCGGGCCGGGTGCCTGACGGACTATTATCTAGTTCAACTGGCGCCCGACCCCCACTCCCTACAACAGCGTTACCATTGTAAAATGACTAAATTATGGATTTATGGCGCAATGATGATGGAGGGCGCTTTTTCGTAGACAAACCTGATCCTTGTAGGTGGTAATTACTTTAATGTTGCCATATTCCTAACCATTCAGTGTGATATACTAATTGTTGTAAGTGCAATGAGAAGTACTGAGACATTACTACAATACTATCGAGCGTTCTATCTCAGTTCCTTACTCTGTGTTTGCCCAAGGTATAGACAGCACCCTTCCCACCTGTTTAAGCATACGACTCTATGAAAAAATTGGCCGGTCATAAGCCCTGAGGTAGAGGTGTCAATGGGGGGCTACTAATTACATCTTACAGGGATTGTTCGGGACTTTCTGCTGAGTAATACAGTGGTTAGGGGTGCGAGGGGGGTTGTCTGGCTTTTTAGTTGTCCGTCTGTTCTAGTGTGTCTGATTGTCCTTGCCTGGCTCAACGTTTGTCTACCAATGTCTGTCTATAGTACTGTATATGCCTGTGCTTCTGTCTGTTTCTGCCTCTCTCTCTCTCTCTCTCTCTCTCTCTCTCTCTCTCTCTCTCTCTCTCTCTCCTGTACATTAATTTGAAGATCCGGAGACACACACTATTCATCTCCCCTACACTAATGACTTATACAGACAATCAGTGCTGCTCCTCACAACACCACCATATCAAACCTTATTATCCCCGCATCACTCTCTTCTGATAGCTACTACCAACTTCACCCTATTTGGTCCCAGGGGGTCTTTTTGGACCTCCCGTTTCGCTCCATTAGTTTGGAGATTATAAGACGTTTCACCCGTTTCATGGGTAGACGTCCTTCTTAAGCTGAATAAAATCGTCTAATAGTTGCCAGAATCTAATGAAAACGATGTCACCGGCACTGAATGGGTTAAGTCGATTAGTCCAAGTATTGTCACAACCATAGACTATGGTCACAACATTACACTTATATAGTGTGAGGAAGAATACTTGGGGAAGTAAAAGGAGAGAGAAAGGAGGGAAAAGAAAAACAAATAGGGAAACATAAGAGGGGGGGGGGGGGGAAGGACGAGGAGGAATAAGAAGAGGGACGAGTAAAATGAGGTGAAAGAAGAAAAGTAGGAAGAGAGAAGGAAAAATAAGAGTGAACGAAAAGAAAGAAATAGAAGTAGGAAGAGAGAAGGAAAAACCGGAGCGTACGAAAAGGAAGAAGGAGGTGAAAGAAGAAGAGAAGTAGAAAAGGAGAAGGAAAACTAGGAGTGTACGAAAAGGAAGAGGGAAGGAAAATAAAGAGAAATAGAAGTAGGAAGAGAGAAGGAGTATAAGAAAATTTAGATAAATGGGGGTATAACTGAAGTGAGTGTTATGGATGGATGGGTTAAGGCACAGCTGTGTTTGTAATTTGTGTGAGGGGGGTGAGGAAAGGAACACATGGAGATGGTGTAGTGCTTGAGTGTGTGTGTGTGTGTGAGAGAGAGAGAGAGAGATTGTGTGAGAGAAAGAGCTTGCGTGTGTGTGTGAGAGAGAGAGAGAGGTCGTGTGTGTGTGTGTGTGTGTGTGTGTGTGTGTGTGTGTGTGTGAGAGAGAGAATGAGTGTCTATGTGTGCTTGTGTGTGAGAGAGAGAGAGAGAGTCCTTGGGATTGTGTGAGAGTGCTTGTGAAATTATTTGTTGTTTTGAGTGTTTCTGTGTGTATGTGTGAAAGGGAGAGAGAGTGTTTTTGTGGGTGAGTGTGTTGGTGTTTGTCTGTCTGTAAGTTAGAGGTTCATATTTGGAATAGTTTATCGATTTGATATGTTGATTATGCACCAAGGATACAGAGAGAGATAGAGAGAGAGATCCCCCGCATATCATCTCTCTGGCTGATGAGTTAATGATAGCGGACCCTCATTTGTCAAGAGAGAGTTAGTGAGTGAGTGAGAGATAGAAAGAGATAGAGAGAGAGAGCTAGTTTTGTTTGTGTCTGGTGTTTCCGAATAGTCAGTCTGTTTACAACCATTCCAACTACACTGTGACTTTAACTCATCACTTATCACTCTTATGTTAGTTCTCTCTCTCTCTCTCTCTCTCTCTCTCTCTCTCTCTCTCTCTCTCTCTCTCGACAAATGGGCGTCCTCTATCATGTACTCATCAGCCAAAGACGCGAAATGAAGGGAAATCAATAGCTCTCTCTCTCTCTCTGTCCATATTAAGTCCAATCATTAACTCATCAGCCAAAGACGCGACATGAAGGGGAATCAATAGCTCTCTCTCTCTCTGTCCATATTAAGTGCAATCATTAACTCATCAGCCAAAGACGCGACATGAAGGGAAATCAATAGCTCTCTCTCTCTCTGTCCATATTAAGTCCAATCATTAACTCATCAGCCAAAGACGCATCATGTAGGGAAATCAATAGCTCTCTCTCTCTCTGTCCATATTAAGTCCAATCATTAACTCATCAGCCAAAGATGCGATATGAAGGGGAATCAATAGCTCTCTCTCTCTCTCTCTCTGTCCATATTAAGTCCAATAATTAACTCATCAGCCAAAGACGCGACATGAAGGGGAATCAATAGCTCTCTCTCTCTTTCTGTCCATGTTAAGTCCAATCATTAACTCATCAGCCAAAGATGCGAAATGAAGGGGAATCAATAGCTCTCTCTCTCTCTCTCTGTCCATATTAAGTCCAATCATTAACTCATCAGCCAAAGACGCGACATGAAGGGGAATCAATAGCTCTCTCTCTCTCTCTGTCCATATTAAGTCCAATCATTAACTCATCAGCCAAAGACGCGACATGAAGGGAAATCAATAGCTCTCTCTCTCTCTGTCCATATTAAGTCCAATCATTAACTCATCAGCCAAAGACGCGACATGAAGGGAAATCAATAGCTCTCTCTCTCTCTGTCCATATTAAGTCCAATCATTAACTCATCAGCCAAAGACGCGAAATGAAGGGGAATCAATAGCTCTCTCTCTCTCTCTCTCCAAATTAAGTCCAATCATTAACTCAACAGCCAAAGACGCGAAATGAAGGGCAAAATCTCTCTCTCTCTCTCTCTCTGCTACAGTGATTTGCTGTATGTTCTTCTGAGGGGGGATGGGGAGGGAAATTTAAAGAGGATGAACTGAAGAGAGAGAGAGAGAGAGAGAGAGAGAGTGAGAGAGAGAGAGAGAGAGAGAGTGTGAGTGAGTGAGTGAGTGAGTGAGTGAGTGAGTGATTAGCATGATAAAAGGGGTAATATCAACGAAGAATAATACGAGAGAGAGAATGAGACCAAAGGAGAGATATTTGTCTCTTCATTTCGTCTCTGGATGATGAGTTAATAATAGAACTTCATTTGGAGAGACACACACATACAGAGAGAGAGAGAGAGAGAGAGAGAGAGAGAGAGAGAGAACAAAACAACTAACATAAGAGTGATAAGTGCGAGAGAAAGTGAGAGAAAAAGGAGTGAGAGAAAGTTTAGATATTTTCAAACAGATATCTACAACTTTGACCTTTACACAACGCGATAATACGGGGATATATATTTATTTGTCATATTGTATGTTACGCAGAACCTCCTTCGTGATATGATTTAACACTAGCTGATCCGACGTGTTAACATTAGAATTATTGGTTTGTTTGTTTTTGACACTATCATATAAATAGTTTGGCCCCAAGACGTTCTTCAGGCTAAGAAATGTAATCCCAATCCAAATGACTATGATAAAACAAATATATAAATAGATAAATATAATATAAATATATAAATAAATATGCTAACAAACTTCCCCAATGTTTGCTATAGTTTTGCATTTTTCAGTAGAAATTTTGGCCGGCCAAAGGCCGGTATCTCCTTAATTGCAGAGTTTCTATCGCTCATCAGGATTAAATCGACAAATGGATAGGGCGAAACGTTTTGTAATAGCCAAACTAATGAGGCAAAACGGATTAAAAATCCACCTACGATTTAAATACAGTTAAGGGGCTATCGACAATTTTGGATGGGCAGAATTTTCCCAGGAACACTTCTAGGATCTCTGGCACTGGTGGCGGAAACTAGACTGAACAGAGATTAACCCTTTCTGTACTGGCCAAGTCCTTTCATTCTTATATTTCGGCTAAATATGGACGATTATGTGCAGATTGGGAAGGATCTATGGTGGCGACAAGGATTATATTATGTAGTCTGCGGCCTCTTGATTGGTTGACGTCCTTCCTAAGCTGAATATAATCGTATAATAGTTGCCGAAATATAACGAAAGGGCGTGACCGGAACTGAATGGTTTAAAATAGGTGACAGAGCCTTATATAATTGTAATGCCCTCGAAAATATCCCGCAACCCCAATAATGTACTACCCGAGTTGACGTCAGGTATAGTGTGAAATAGTCGTTGATGGGAAGTCCAATAAACTCATCACGTGAAACACCACGAGACTATCACCTGGTTCTTACAAATCGGACTAAGGTTACTATACTTTTGTACGTCCGTGGTAGTACAGTGGGTTAGTGCGCGGGCCTGGTTGACCTATGGGGGTCATGGTCACTAACCAGGGTTCGAACCCCACCCAAGGCATCTCAAAACCTGTGGGTTTTTAGGAGGGTTAAACTCCCTTCAGAGGTTCGAGCCCCAGGAACCAGGAAAGGTTGACCCTAAGTGGGCCTGGGGAGTTGTCAGGACAGAAAAATTCCCTTCACACCCAGCATTTCAATAATTTTGAATAAAGAGCTGCCAGACCATAGTTGCCGATAAAAAGTTGAGAGTAAAAGTGCTCGTGTAATACCGGCTTCACATTTCGTTGCTGTAATTTTAAAACGTAACTGTCACCTACCCATGCGTACTTTGTTAAACTAAGTGAATTACAGAGTTCAGACACGGTTTTCCCCTCTCTCTCTCTCTCGACAAATGAGGGTCCGCTATCATTAACTCATCAGCCAGATTGACGATATGAGAAGGAATACCTCTCTCATATATATATATATATAATCTATCTACTTCCATACAATGCCCTGCTTCACACGTTTCATGGTTAGCCATATCCGATCTCTGTCAGCTTAGGGTTGACCTCTAACAGTCTGTGGGGTCATTTAACAAAACACGGGATACACCACCTCACCAACTTTCTCATTTGTTTGTAAATAGAATTCGCACTTTGCCATCCTCCACTCCACCTCTTCTTTCCCTTCCACACATCTTTCCCTTCCACTCATCTTTCCTTTCCACTCATCTTTCCCTTCCACACATCTTTCCCTTCCACCCATCTTTCCCTTCCACACATCTTTCCCTTCCACCCATCTTTCCCTTCCACTCATCTTTCCCTTCCACACATCTTTCCCTTCCACTCATCTTTTCCTTCCACTCATCTTTCCCTTCCACACATCTTTCCCTTCCACTCATCTTTCCCTTCCACCCATCTTTCCCTTCCACCCATCTTTCCCTTCCACTCATCTTTCCCTTCCACTCATCTTTCCTTTCCACCCATCTTTCCCTTCCACTCATCTTTCCTTTCCACTCATCTTTCCCTTCCACTCATCTTTCCCTTCCACTCATCTGTCCCTTCCACTCATCTTTCCCTTCCACCCATCTTTCCCTTCCACTCATCTTTCCTTTCCACTCATCTGTCCCTTCCACTCATCTTTCCCTTCCACTCATCTTTCCCTTCCACTCATCTTTCCCTTCCACCCATCTTTCCCTTCCACTCATCTTTCCCTTCCACCCATCTTTCCCTTCCACTCATCTTTCCCTTCCACTCATCTTTCCTTTCCACTCACCATTCCTTTCCACTCACCATTCCTTTCCACTCATCTTTCCCTTCCACTCATATTTCATTTCCACTCACCATTCCTTTCCACTCATCTTTCCTTTCCACTCATCTTTCCCTTCCACTCATCTTTCCTTTCCACTCACCTTTCCTTTCCACTCACCTTTCCTTTCCACTCACCATTCCTTTCCACTCATCTTTCCTTTCCACTCACCATTCCTTTCCACTCGTCTTTCCTTTCCACTCATCATTCCTTTCCACTCACCATTCCTTTCCACTCATCTTTCCTTTCCACTCACCATTCCCTTCCACTCATCTTTCCTTTCCACTCATCTTTCCCTTCCACTCATCTTTCCTTTCCACTCACCATTCCTTTCCACTCACCTTTCCTTTCCACTCATCTTTCCCTTCCACTCATCTTTCCTTTCCACTCATCTTTCCTTTCCACTGATCTTTCCTTTCCACTCATCTTTCCTTTCCACTCACCATTCCTTTCCACTCATCTTTCCTTTCCACTCACCATTCCTTTCCACTCACCATTCCTTTCCACTCACCATTCCTTTCCACTCACCATTCCTTTCCACTCATCTTTCCTCTCCACTCACCATTCCTTTCCACTCAGCTGTTCTTTCATAGTTTGTTTTTGTTTCGTTTCCATCATTTAATCTTTCCTGATATTCACCCCTTCCTTCCATCTCCATTCATGTATGCAAATACTTGAGTAATTCACCGTCCGTTCTTCCAATAAGGACTATGTTATTAACTCTCTTTGCTGTCCTTTCATTCACCTATCCTTTTAACTATTGACATTCTCTCTCTCTCTCTCTCTCTCTTTAACACACACACACAACGAGAGTTAACCCGTCTACAGAAGTTAGACTACAAGCAAGATAAGTTCTGACACCTAACCGTCGCCTAATACATTAACTCCTGGACTACGAGAGGCCTTACCTGAGCTTTATATAATTGCATATAATTGCATACAGTAGTATATCAGACAATTTGTGAGAGAAATCAGAAAGGGTAGACTCGGTAGAGTATATCTCTCTCTCTCTCTCTCTCTCTCTCTCTGTATGTACTGAAAGGGTTAAAGGATAGGTGGCGAGTTAGTTTTCTTGAAGTTACATAAGGATAGTACGTCGGTGACATAATGGTGTAAAGTGTGTATTGGGAGTGTCAAGTGTGCCTCTTGGTCACTGGGTCCATGTTATTAGCCTAGCCAACATCAAAGAGTAAAGCAGACCATCTACAGAGAAGGGCTAGGCTGTCATAGATATATTTATCTTGTTAAATAAGTGAAGGTAGCCTACTCTTGGTATTACTTAATGTTCATCTCTCTCTCTCTCTCTCAGGTCCCGTGAGATCTGTGCTGTCAATGTAACTCAATGTAACTCCCTCACCCCCACCCCGCCCCTGTAGGTCAGACTGGGTCATCCCCTTTAAGAGACGGTGTGTCTGTATGTGTGGGTGCCAGACAGCGCACACGTGGTCGTATGTATGTGCCCGTGTGTATGTTAGAATTACCATACACGTGGTTATCTGTATGTATACTGTATATACGTGTGATTAATTTAATATGCACATGGTCAATGGATTTAGCGATGTGTAGGCTATGTGTAGGCCTAGCCTGTGCAAGTATGTATGTATGTATGTATGTACTGGAGTTAGCGATGTGTAGGCTATGTGTAGGCCTAGCCTGTGTGTGTATGTATGTATGTATGTATGTATGTATGTATGTATGTATGTATAAGGGGGAGGGTTATTGTGTATGATATTTGTTTATGACCCAAGAAAGGCAATAGGGTATCAAGACTGGATAACGACAATAAGAGGAAGGGTATATCTCTTGGTCATAACATACTCCGCTGGTCTTGGAATCACACCTCCCATATTCCTCAACACAAACCCCCTCGCCCTCATGAACAATATTGCTGGAACTAAATGATTAGATTTTAGTTAACTGGTTGGTATTATGTTTGGGTGATATTATGTTTTTCTTGCATAAATTAAACGTTCCTTGGAGTGTAGGCCTACTTAGTTCAATATGAGTAAAGGTTTTAATTAACTTCTCATTAACCTTTACTGGTGTATAGCTTTAGTTTTTGTTTCCAACTGACGGCAAATTTAATCCTTTAGCAGGTAATGGCTCGATACTTAATTAATGGAAAAATATGAAACAACTATGTCTCTACATGATATGAATATCAAGTTTTCGAAAATAACAATGTATTTCGCTACCTAATCTTCGTAATAGCTGAATAATCATGATTCCGGTTCCTTCTAAATTGCAGGCTCGCTAGCTCACCAGGAAAAAAAATATATCGACACCTAAAGGGCATGAAAGGTCTTAAAATCGCCAAATTAATAAATAGGGCGAATATCTTTAAGTCTTCAAACTAATGGGGCTAAACATGAGGGAGAAAGGCAGAAAACCTCCCCTTAACCCTTCTAATGCTGTACTTTATTGTTTTCAGAGTGCCCAGAACCGCCTGCTGATCAAGGGTGGGCGAGTGGTGAACGATGATATGATGCAAGATGCTGACGTCTACATTGAAGATGGCCTTATCAAGTAAGTCGGGACTAACAGGTTCTATGTAGGGAAGGCGGTGTTCCACGAGCTTTATGACAAGTTTTTACAAGAAATTGTAATCTGGCAGCTTCAAAATTTAAAGTTTCATATGAATTTTGATTAGTTCTTTTGTCTTTTTACTGTGTTTGTCTAAGTTTTGGTTTGTTTATTTTGCAAGTTTTACATTATAATTATACCCCCTAATACAATCTACCTTCGATCTAGTTTCCGATTCCAATACGAAAGAGTCTTAGAATAATACGAGCAAAAACTTGTTCATCGAAAATTGCCGGATAATGCGCTCATGTGACACTATCTTAATAGAGAATAATGAGGGTTTAACCTAACTTTGGCTTATAAGTTCTTTGTAGTAAATAACTTGGGCTGGGTTTTGTATTCGGATGCCATATCACTGCCATAAACAAATCAAAGGAGACACATGTATCTTTATGATTTTGTTTTCATTCAACAGGTACAGTACTTAGTAAACTGAAAAATTATCTAATTAAAATGTAAAACTTGCAAACTAAACAAGCCAAAATTGGGAGAAGGACAATATAAAGTCAAATTAAATTATCAAAATCGCTAGAATAAACTTACGATGGCGTCATCGTACTGAAGGATTTAAACCACATATATAAAATAATTAAAATTAAACTTCAACTATAAACTATGATACTTCCTGTGTCAGTGTTGTCAAATAAGTGTTACGGATATACTGTATAAATGTACCAACAAAACACTTCAGTAGCCTATATGATGGTGATATTTATGCTGCGATTCTGGCTAACATTAGACGATCATATGAAACTTGGGAAGGATCTCTGTGAATCAAAATGGTAAAAGTATTCTCATTTAACCCTTAAACACACATACACTGTAGGTTCTTCCAAAATGTAATACAATAGTCTAGTGATAGCCAAACTAATGTGGAAAAAGGCATCATATATACCATAACTTAACTTTAGTGATTTATTGGAGAGTATATATTGGTTAATGTTGAGTGGTGGTGGTGAAGACTAATGAGTAGGCCTATTGATTATCTATTGTCACATAACACCCACAGCCAACCCAGATTGATAGATAGATAGGGAGTGGATAAACACAAACACTCACTCTTTCTGTAATATAATAACCGGTATATTATGGACTGATCCAATTATAATTTATAAAGTTTCACTCATAAGCTGCCAGACCAGTGTTGGAATCAAACCCTGGTCCTCTCGGCTATGCACCGAACGTGCTAGCCAATATACCACACGACACCTCTTTTATCCAACTTATCACTCACAGTATTATGAATATAGACATTACATCAATAATATATTATCTCTTTCAGACAAGTGGGACTCAACTTACACATTCCTGGAGGAACCAGGGTGATTGAGGCTAAAGGCCATCTAGTTATACCAGGTAAGTACATAAATATATAGTCACTAATACACAGCAAATAATGAAATAAATACAAAGGCCAAATATTTATACCAGGTAAATACAGAAGTAATAGTCGCCAATACACAGGTCAATAATGAAATGGATACAAAAGCCAAATAGGTATGCCAGGTAAATACAGAAAATAAATAGTCACTAATACAGAGGCTCATGATGAAATTAACATACATTGCCAGATAATATAAAATAGGGACAGAAGATTCTATAAGCACACTGTAACAAGAGTAACATAGTTTGCTTGTTTGTTTGCAGCTGATTGTATGTCCATGCCCCCATCTTGATTCCTAAGCTAATACAAAAATGTGTTAGTTAAATATGCTGTTAATTATGAAAGCTTTGGCATTAACATGATTCATAGATATACTACTCTCATAGATTTCCTTTAAGTCCCTCAACGAATATTGTAGTGGTGGAGGGGGTGTGATGTTATTAGTGAATGGGAAGGTGAATGGTGTGATGGGGGGGGGGGGTTGATTGTTTTAGTGAATGGGAAGGTGTATGGTGTGATGGAGGAGTATGATGGTATTAGTGAATGGGAAGGTGATTGGTGTGATGTTAGGGATCAATGGAAAGGTGGTGTGATATTGGGAGTCAATGGATAGGTGGTGTGATGTTAGGGATCAATGGAAAGGTGATGATATTGGTCAGATGTTCTTAGCCTTTGCAGTGGGGAGGTAATGGAAGTATATTTAATATACAGGTACTTCCATTACCTAATTTATACCTTTTACCTAAACTACCTGAAATTTTCCTTAATTGCATATGTGGATTTGTTTACTGAATATATACATGTACTTTAAAACAAGCTTAGTGCATACAGGTGCAGTATATAATTTGAAATACTTGGTGTTATATTCTATAAACTGCTTGCACATACACTAATTGGTTTAAACAACTGAAGAAATAACCAATTTCAGCAGTTGGGTCAATTTGAAACTTTTTGAGTCTTTCTTTTACATGCCTTCAGAAGACAGGATATGCTGTTCCAGAAATCTTTATTTTTTTTTCAGGGAGATTATGATATGTTCACATATTTCCCCACAACTCACTCACCTATGATATAGTGCAGGCCCTCTAGATCATATCTTACCTAGGGCCTCCAGAACCCTAGGGCGGCACTGCAGGTTTATGGTTTTTATTGGCATAGAAGATGCACTTTTTACCTAAATCACAATCTCCATAATCACCCTACATTCCCACAGTAAATCTCTTTTTACCTGCATCTTCATGTCTACATTTGAGGGTGTATCTTCCACAAGGGGTGTCTTATATGTTGACAGATATAGTATAATAAATGGAGTATAATATCCTGGAAACCCTTACCTCTGGTCACACATACCTGCTATATGTGGTGGGGATAAGGGGTGTACAGGAGTTCGTAGAAACACCATAAACTTCTTAAAACTTCTAGGAACTCCATGAGGTACACATGTCCACACATAGGAAACATCTGTGAATCAGAAGAAACCCTTGTTGTCAGTTAAGAGTGTCCAAGGTACCAAGTACAGTAGCCTGCTGTACATACAAATAATGTGAAAGAACGACTGATAGAACCATGTACCACATAACGAATATGTAGTCGCCATGTGTTTTAGTGTGGCTAACAAAACAAGACAAGACTGACATAAAAGTGTGAGACAATGGTAATACAGTACGGTGAACTGGAATACAAAAGGACATAAATTAATGGAAGCATGATGCACTTTGGTGCAATAATATATTTACTTATACATTAATGGAGTTCAATTAATAACATATAACTATGAATTATACTTTTGTCATAAAAGGTGTGCTTTGTAGAAACACGATAGTTTTAGCTCTACTGGAACTCTTGTGTCTCATGTAGGTATAATTTCTTCTATAAAGTATTCCGCACAATACGATGTAACTGTATTTTTTTTCCCTCAGGTGGTATCGACACACACACGCACATGCAGCTGCCGTTCATGGGCACCTTTGCTGTGGATGACTTTTATACTGGCACTCGAGCGGCTCTGGCTGGAGGCACCACCATGATCAGTCAGTATATGCCCATGCATTTTGGCAGTATTAGATAGTATAATAGTATTTTTTCTTTCAGTTTTGAAAATTATATACTGTGCATTCAAAATATGTTGACCATTTATCAACCTTCAAGGAAACATATTTACAATTAATTATGTGAAGAAAAGTGCAATACAGTATAATATAGTGCTATAAATGGTATCAGATTAAATTTGATATAACATAAAAATATTTATAAGTCTGTAATTGAGAAATATTACCATCTGTTGTTGATATACCGGTACGGTACTAAATATCTTTCATTTATAAGAATTGTATAAAGATACTACTAAAAATCTTTATCATAATCTTTTAAATACACATTGATACTGATGATGAAAGATCCAACCTAATTGATCTACTTACTTGCAGTGGACTTTGCTCTGCCTCAGCGTAATGAGTCTCTGGTTGAGGCGTACCACCGTTGGCGCAGCTGGGCCGACCCTAAGGTGTGCTGCGACTACGCTCTACATGTCGGCGTCACTTGGTGGTCTGATAAGGTAACAAAGATGCTTTCATAAATACAACACATATTCATTTAGTATCACATAACACATTATATATAAGACTGGTTACTGTATCATTATGGATATGCAGTGTTGTTTTGTGCACCCCATTATCAATTGTTATGTTATACAGTACAGTATAATGATCATGCCCTAATTTTCCCCCAAAAATCCCCACATTAAACTGCTCAAGATACGTCCTCTGCTGGTCCCTCCCAAAATTTAACTGAATTGTATTGAACCCCATTGTAATTGAATCAAATCATATACTCCAACAATTTCATCTGATCTTGGTAACTGCTAGACAATGATAAGGTAAATAACCAAAAAGCTAAGAAAGGTGTGGCTTGTCAACGATGCATAATAATATGGTCCACAAAAAACTAATAGCCAATCAAATTTTCAGGTGGCAAAAGAGATGCAGGAGCTGACAGAAGAACACGGGATTAATTCATTCAAGATGTTCATGGCGTACAAGGATACATGGCAACTTGATGACGAGGAGCTCCTGGCATCCTTCAAGACCTGCAAGCAACTCGGGGCACTGGCTCAAGTCCATGCTGAGAACGGCGACATCATAAAAGAGGTGAGTTTATAAGGATAATACAGACATAACTAGTCCTACATTTACTGGAAATAATAGTACTGCATATACTTATTTGAATCTGTATCAAACTTAAAACGAGAGAATAATTGCTATAGCTATAAAATATTACAAATGCTTCAGAGTTTGAAAAGGGTGTAGAATTATTATGATTTGTGATGGTACTTCATTTCCTACCAAAGCAAATCTTTCCTTCACAGTTACTAGATATGATCTATTGAACTCATGACATTGCTTGACGACTAATCATAAACTGTAGCTATAGGCTACCTCTAGTGATCTGGTGGGCAGAGCATTGACCTGATGTTGTTGTTGTTGTTGCTGTTCCTCAGGCTGTCTGGCCGAGCAGCCCCAAGGTCCCGAGCAAGGCCAAGGCCATAACCGAGCGCCCCCACAGAACCCTCCCAGCTTACCACTAATAATGCCCAGGTGACCGAAGCCACTCAAAGGCGGGGAGCTGAGGAGGGTGCGGAAACGCCCGGGAAACAAAAGCCCCACCCAAGGCCCTGTGCCCCTCAGCAATTATAAAGGGAAAGTTGAGGGGCAAAAGAAAAATGTGACACTTTGGCTCCCAATCTGCCAGGGTTGGCAGTAGGGAGGTCAATCCACGGAAAAGACGCCGTCACTTGAGATCTAGAAAATATATAAGTAAAAGGAACAGTCCGAGTAAGCTATGGGTATGGCTCAACTCTCATTCTGATAGACCAGCCCATCACCACGATAGACCAGCCCATCACCACTTGACCTGATGTTCTTAGGATCAGTTAAATCCCAGTGAGGCATATATGATATTATGATACAATATACCTCCTGTGTTAATTTTTAACTATAAATTACCGTTATTCTGAACAGAACACGCGCAAGTTACTGTCAATGGGTATCACGGGACCAGAGGGCCACGAGATGAGTCGCCCGGAGGAGGTGGAGGCCGAGGCTACTAACAGAGCTTGTGTACTGGCTAACCAGGTGTGTGACCAACCCTGTTTTATTTATATAATTATAGTGTTATTCTTAATTGTAATATTTTAGCACCTTGAAGAGTGGATGTTGTAAGGTGTTTATTAGGTTTACTCATGTACATAACAAAAACTCATCTTGGTCTACCATAAGACAGAGGGGGAAGAATATGACTGACCTTTCCTTTATGCCAAATTCTGCAGCGAACAAATAACTCCTTAGTACTGTATACTCCTAATAATGCTGTAAGAAGTACACTATATTCTTTCAATATAGGATGTTAAAAAAGTAGGGAAGTTTGTTGGAAATGATCTAATGGTTATTTGCAGAATTTGTTCAGTATATCCACCACTACACACATCAAGTGAGCAACAGCACAAGAATTGCTCACACTAAACATTACCATTGATTTGTAGTGCACCCCCTTGTTCAGTAGTAAGCAGCCACTCCTCATAGAGTATGTAAAACTATTGAGGATCATTACTGAAGTTTTTATGTTAAATTGTATAGATTCTAGTTCTTTATCAGTAAGTACAGTATTGTTTTGTTTGGCAACGTAAATGCGCATGCAGTTTATCTCTGTACAGTACAGTATATAATTATATTTTTGCTTGCATTCATAAAGAATTTACTTTGCTATCAGACTTGTTCATATCATAAACTATTAGTATGCACTTTAGTACACTGGTAGGCTTATATTATATTTTGCTAGGCTTTTTTATATTTAGTATAATTTTTGAATTCACCTCTTTAAGTTACTTGTAGCTAAGCACTTGACCTTTTTCTATTTACTGTATTTACTTTGTAATTGTAGTAATATCCATCTTCTAATTTGACCTTGCTGTTACTGCACAGTATTTATTTTGTTAGCACTTTATTATTTTCTTAACTTTGTAGCCTTTTTAAATTCAGTCTACAGTACTGTATATGAGTACAGTATAGTGACCCTTTTATTTTTGTCCTCGTATTCAATTTTTATTGTAGTGCATTTTTTCCCATTCTTAAATTAGGTTGGATGTCCCCTGTATGTAGTGCATGTCATGTCGAAGAGCGCAGCCGACATAGTGTCCAGTAAGCGCAAGCAAGGCCACATAGTGTTTGGCGAACCCATAGCCGCCTCGCTGGGCACCACCGGCAACCATTACTGGCACAAGTGTTGGCGTCACGCGGCCGGACACGTTATGGGGCCTCCACTCAGGCCAGATCCACAAACACCAGCCTACCTTATGGATTTGCTGGCTAAGTAGGTTTTTGTTTCCTTGGTTTTTCTGAAGTAGGATTTACCCGCCGTATTTTCCTTTTTTCTGTGTTTGTTTTAGTCTATGTGGAGGTAAGTTATTTCATGATTTACTAATGCTTTTATGTTTTGATGGTTATTTTCTATTCAGAGGTAAGTTATTTTATTTTCCACAGGCATTGCAACCATTATTGCTTCTTTGATCTTTTTTGCTTCCTTGGTATTTTCTCAATTAGGTAAATTAACGATTCATTAATGCTTTTTTCCTACTTACAGCCTTTCCACAGAAAACAGTCATCTTCTTTGCTGATCAAGAATCTGATTGTGCAGTTCCAATGATGATTGACTAATTTTATATCTAGTAAATCATTCTCCTCAAATGTACAATATTAAACAATATACAGTACTGTACAGTCGTGGAATTTCTGGACAATTTTTGGAAGCACACTTATGATACAAGGGTGAATTTTGCTTATAAACTACTTGCTCCACACACATCATATTACAGGGATTCACTAATTAATGCTCACCATCTCATATTTATCATTGGGAGATGTTCAACTATGCCTGACCATGGCTGTACCTTCACTGTAACTTTCTATCATTTCATCAACTCTTACTTGGTGCTATTCAGTACTGTAATATTTGTTCTGCTTGAGCCCGAGCTCTAATTCCAGATGGACTGTTCATTATTTACAGTTGCATATTTCTTTATCTTTCTTTGATTATTGTAATGTTCTGATAATGTTTGTTTTTTTTCAAACTCCTTTCATCAGCTATGTGTACAAGTAAAGTATTCTTTAAGCAAGGAGAAGGGTGCTACCATGGGATGATACCAAACCCGAGTTCTCTTGAAAATCTGAAATACTGTACCACCTTATTTTTATTTATTTCTCTTTTCTCCTCAAATTTCCTTAGGATCAAAAGGTGAAGATCTATGCTCCCATTTTGTCCTTTCTTTTCTCAAAAATGTCTATATTCCTCGTCTTTGCTCCATAAGCTCCCTCCCTTCAAAGAGACATTATCTAGCAGCAGGCAGTTTCCTTCTCAGTGTGAAGATCTAAGCTAACATTTCTTTTTTTTCTCTAAAGTTCTTGCATCCATATTTTTTTCCCATAGCCTCCCTTCCTCTTTAGATATCTAGCAGGCTGAGTTTTCTTCCAGATGGGATGTCCCGTGTATATATGTAAAATCACAAGCGAATTGGCGGCCTCAGCTTTGGGTAGTCACATCCGTCGTGGTGTGCTTGCGTGGGGCGAGACGATAGCCGCGGCAGTGGGTACAGACGGCTCCCACTATTACAACCCCTGTTGGCAACATGCTGCAGCACACGTTACCTCACCACCCCTCCGTAGCCCCGACACACCAGACGCTCTCCTCAGGCTACTGGATGCGTAAGGGTTTCGAGTGGCAAAGGCTAGATTTTCAGTGTTGATGTGTTGGTCTTGTAGTTTTTTCAATATATGTTTATTCTTTGGCACTATCGTTTTTGTACTATAACTTTTTGTGTACAGTGGCTAACATTTTGCTCACTAGCATTATATTAGAATCAAACTTGAGGGATGCACAGCAGTCAAAAAACTTGGAACAAGGTCCTTAAGATGGATATCAGGGTTAGGGTTAGTAAGCTAAGAGTAGAGGAGTGCTTGTAAAGGTGCTTATGAAAATGTATAATAGTTCAATAGCATATGTGAATCAATAGTGAAGAAAGTGAAGAGTTCACCGTAAAGGTGGGGGTCAACCAGGGTTGTTGCTAAGTCCCCTACTCTTCATAATGGTGCTAGAAGCACTGTCAATAAAATCATTAGCAGGGGAACTAGGGAGATGTTGTGTGCTGCCAATTTGGTTTTAGCATGAAGAGTATTGTAGAGAACTTTTGGACGGAAGGGAGAGGATAAAGCCCAGGGTTCTAGGTAAGAGCAGACTATATGAGGGTAAAACAAAGGTTATGCTAAGTGGGGTGGATGGTGGCACTGCAATGTGCCTGGCCATGCATTGTAAGTAAGAAGTGTGTGAATAGTATTTCCTTGTGGTGTGTGTGGAGCTTGGGAACAGAAGAGATGCAGTGATGAGAGAGGCTGAGTAAGTGATGTGGCTGATTTCACCTATACTACATGCTGTGAGACTGCCAAGTTGAGCCGGAGTTGGAAAGGTTCGACATTGGGGGGCATCTCTTAAATGTATTCAATTTTGCTACCTGGGGTATATGATAAATGCTGGGAGTGGTGCAGAGGCTAGTTCAGTTGCAAAAGTCAGAAGTGGATGTAAGAGGTTCAAAGAAATGCCTTATGCTGCAAATATGATAATTGTGCTGAAATATAATAGCAATATACATGTGTAAAGTCAGTGAAAATAGGCTAGCCTAAACAGACCTCGGATGCGGAAATACCCTGAGCCGAACAGGCCAAGTGGGATATCTCTATTGGTCTAACTGGTAAGCTGTCTGCCTCACACCCAAGGGTCGAGAGTTCGTGCCCCCACCAGGGCATGATATTTTCGTGAGGCTATTTCCGCATTTAACGAAGTTTAGGTGTGTTGGTAAAATTGTTCAGATGGTTGAGAGTAAAATCGGAGCTCCATAAATCCTCTTTCGGGTATGGTGTAAAAACCGATCCCCACAGGACAAGGAAGAGGATAGGAGAGAGCAGGGAGTGTTGTGAGACGCGCTTGGGTAGGGTTGTGGAAGTTGCCAGCCACCCAAGCGAGTTGCCAACTGGGCAGTTAGTAGGTGCGTGTGGTGCACCGCTCAGTGAAGTTGACTCACCATTCCCGTTCATCTCTCTGACGGACTCTCGGTCGATTCGGCTCAAGCTTGTTCCTCTCTGTTCGTTCCTCTCTGTTCGGAGCTTTCGCTTCCCGGAAGGTGAAGTAGTGTAAAGTCAGTGAAAATAGGCTAGCCTAAACAGACCTCGGATGCGGAAATACCCTGAGCCGAACAGGCCAAGTGGGATATCTCTATTGGTCTAACTGGTAAGGTGTCTGCCTCACACCCAAGGGTCGAGAGTTCGTGCCCCCACCAGGGCATGATATTTTCGTGAGGCTATTTCCACATTTAACGAAGTTTAGGTGTTGGTAAAATTGTTCAGATGGTTGAGAGTAAGATCGGAGCTCCATAAATCCTCTTTCGGGTATGGTGTAAAGACCGCATGTACTTGTGTTTAAGAAGGAAAATACTCACAGACTTGAGTGTACTAAAATGAGAGGTTAGATGGAAATGTATACCACAGGGAGAGATAGAGAGCAGAATTGTGGGAGTGCATCGGTGAGGTGGTACGTACAAGCAGGCTGCAGTGATTTGGCCATGTGAAGAGAATAGATGAGGATGACTGAATGAAACTGTTAAATATATGGAAGTGAACTGAAGGACAGTACAGTAGTTGTCGACTAAGGAAGACCTAGGATGAGGTACTGCAGAGGGATCAGAGGGTTAGGCGACTTGCCAGGCACACTGCAAGGGGACCGTGCAGCATGGAGAGTAGCCATCAAGTGACTGAAGTATACCTGTGCAAAAACATGGAACTGCCTTTTAACTGACTGATACCTAAGTAGCAGTACAGTAGTTTACTTTTGCATTCATTACTAAATATAAATAATTTTGCTTTACTGAAAGATTATTTATGACAACTGCATATGTTCTACTTTACTACTGTATTTATTTGAATGTCTTTCTTTTGCTAGCATGATGTTTGTACTTTTTGCTTTCCACAGCATCAACATGACCCAGGCTGCTGGATGTATTTATCTGGCGTAGTGAAGGCTCGGGTTTAGCAGCAGTGTTTTCATTTTGTAGTTTAGCAATTATATGTCTTGTGTATAATTCATTTACCGGTATTTTTCATCTGTATGTTCAATCCAATTTAAATTTTCTTTTACATACTTTTACATGTTATTTAACCCTTTCAGGTCCGAAGGTTTCTGCTTAGTATTCGAAATAATATTCTCTTAATCTCATAATTACTGTACCTCTCCAAAATTAGTTTTCTGCCCACAACTCTCTCAAAGTCAACTGCAGAGGTTGAAGTAATTTAACTAAATGTTTATTAACACCCCTCATGGTAAAAAAGGTTTAAAGTATCTCTGTAGGACGCGATCGCGTCCACACGTGCGTGAAAGGGTTAAAATTACTCCATACATACTGTAGGCTATACAGTATATTGTATGTATTTTTTTTATATGCATCTGTTCTTGAATTCTCATTGTACATATTTGTTTAAATACTACTTGAGTAGTAGTATTGGATTTATTATATAATTCATGCACATCACTATACAGTATATTATTATACAGTATATGGAAAAAATAGTACAATAGCAAGTGTATGTAACTTCCTTGTGCAATGGCATGTGTATGAAGGAAAATTGTTATTTTATGAGCACAGGTGTGCAAGTTTTAATTTACTGTACATTATATTCAGAGTTGCATGTGGTAATGCTATACAGTATATGTCTGTGTGAGGTACAGGTGTTACAGTATGAGTGTGCATGTGTAACAGTGTGTGTGTGTATTTACCTATTTGTTCTTTTACAGAACATGAGCTAAGCTTGTGTTGTGTTGTCTTATCTTCCTTCACATAACTCTCATATCTTGATTTAAAGCTCTGAATGGTGTTGGCACACACTATTTCTTATGGTAAATTGTTCCATTGGGTTACATTTCTATGTGGGAATGCAAACTTCCCAACATAGTTTGTTCATCTCTTTTTATAGATTCTGTGTAGATGTCTTCTCGTTCTACCCGTTTATCTGCACGTAGTCCTAGCAGTCCACATATTCCACTCATGTCACTATTTTGAACAGTGTACAGTAATCATATCACCTCTCCTCTCCTGCAATGAAGGGAAATTCAGTTATGAAGTCTTTTGTTGTAGGTTAATCCTCTCAATTCTGGCAGCCATTTTGTTCCTGCTTTTTCTACTTTTCCAGTTATTTAATGCCTTTGATCATGAAAGTGCTCCATATCAATGCTGCATACTCCAGCTATGGTCTCAGTAACTGAGTTATCAAAAGTCTTAGTAGTTCTAGGTCGATATAATTGAAGGTCATCCGGATGTTGGCTCTCCACGCATAGACCCCCTTGATTATCTCATTTATAAGGTTCGTCGGTAACATGCTCTTGATACTGATCACTACCCCAAGGTCTCTCTCTGTTGCTTTCCTGCAGGGTCTTCGAGGTCATGTGGTATTGTTTGGACACTTCTATTAATCTCGCCCATCTCAATGATATGCCACTTGTCTAGATTAAACTCCATGAGCCACTTCAAATTCCATTTTGACAATTTGTTTAAGTCCTCTTGTAATCTTTCACAGGATTCCATATTTGAGATTGGGGCGATTATTTTGGCATCAACTGCAAATATGCTCATAGTATTATTTATTCCTTCAGGTAGGTCGTCTATGTATACTGTACAAGAAACATCACTGGTGTGTGCGTGTATGAATTAGTATGTGAGTAGGGGAGCCGTTGAATTTCAGTGAGTGAGGAAGCATTTACATATACTGTACTGTACAGTGCACAGTACATGGGTGTGTTCATCTGTCCAAATTCAAGCGTAAACTACACAATTCTACCAAACACACAACTACAAACCTTTATCACTATTACAGCGGTGACCTCCAGACCACGGGCACAGACAACTGCACCTTCAATGCCTCCCAGAAGGCCCTCGGCAAGGACGACTTCACCAAGATCCCCAACGGCGTTAACGGGGTGGAGGATCGCATGTCCATTATCTGGGAGAAGGGTGTCGTGGCTGGCAAGATGGATCCTTGTAAATTTGTGGCCGTCACTTCCACAAATGCTGCAAAAATCTTTAATATTTATCCAAAGAAGGTGAGTTAATGTAAAGGCTTAACTACCAAATCTTTAGAATATAGTAGGCAAGATGAAATGTTATAAATTTGTGGCTTTGGCTCTCACTTCCATAAGTACGTTCGAAATCTTTAACACCCGGTACTGTATATACCCAAAGAAAGTGTGTGTTTGTGGAGATTTTGCTTGTCCGATTTTGTTTTCTTATTCTAAATGCAATGCTAGGAAAGATGAACTGGTGTCAATTTATGGTATAGCTGTTATATATAATAATTATCTTTAACTACCCGGTAATCACAAATTCAATTGAAGGATAATCTTTCTATTTCCAGGGGCGTATTGCAGTTGGGTCTGATGCAGACATTGTGGTGTGGAATCCTCATGCCACCCGGGTCATCTCCGCCAAGACTCACTACCAGGCTGTCGACTTTAACATATTTGAGGTTAGAAATATGTGGGGGGTTTATAAGGGTTTATAAGGAAGAAGTACTGAACTGTATAAATCATCTTTAAACTTTGAAATGAATAAATAGATATATACCATCTGTAAAGAAATACCTGTATAGATCTCTTTAACATGAATTACAGTTAGGACTACAAGTACAGTACAGTATACAAAAGCATCATTTGATGGAATTATATTGGGCATGTGCCATGTACAGTAGACACTTTTCCAATCCAAATTGTTATGGAAACTCCAATTTCTTTGCTAAAGGGCCTCTAAACGGTTATAAAGAAGTTTTAAAATATGTTCCAGAAGGATTTCCATGTGGATAATTTTAGATAATTAAAATTTTCCCATTATCTTATGATGCAGATGTTCGTGCAATATTGGAAAAGGTTTAACAATGAAGGATGGCCTACTCTTTTATGAATTTTGTCAATATTGTCTTAACCTGTTTCTCTTTCATATCCTTTTCATGGTCCCCTGATCCATATTCCTTTATTTTAAGAGCTGGAATTTGTCAACTGAGTGACAAAAAGAAAAGGAAAATGGTTGTTTCCTCTTCAGTATTTCCATTGGACTGATTTGTATCACAATTCTCTGGTTTCTCCCCCCAGGGTATGGAGGTTCACGGGATTGCTGACTATGTGATCTGCCACGGGCGTGTAGTGGTGGAGGAAGGGAACGTTCGCACCATCTCTGGCATGGGCAAGTTCGTACCCACCCCTCCCAACTGTCAGCACGTGTACGGCAGGGTGGAGGAGCGAGACAGAACCAACGCACCTTGCAGGGTATAAACTTAATTGAGTTTTTAGTGCATCACATTGAATAACTTTAAAGATGTCATGCATACACCACACAGGGTAGAAATATTGTAGATTTAATGTTGATTGCACGTTATTAATTTAGATGTCATTAAAAGTATTTTTACAAAGCAGGGTAGACTAGCTTACATTTTCATGCTGATTTATCACTTTTCTACAGAATGGACATTCATCATAAGCAACTTGAATTTTTTTCTCAAATAAGAAAATAATGGAGACTGTAGCCTGTATTATGCTACCAACATTTATATTTCCGGTATGACAAACTTTGTCAACCTTCAGGTGGAGCGTTCAGCCTACGAGGGCCCGGTGACACAGCTGAATGGTCCACCCCCCAACCACCTGGAAGGCAGCATCGTGCCTGCCACTGGAAAGGAATTCTACACCCGAGGTCCGACTCGGAGCGGGGGACTCAACCTCCACGACTCCAGTTTTCATGTGTCTGGTCAGCCTCACTAACTCTCTCGCTGCTCTCGTCTCCCCTCGGTGCACGCTAAGGCAGACTCACACAATTTCTCATATCGGATATTCATTCATGCTTCACTTGATATGGATTTCACAGGATTATTTTCTTTGCCCAATAATCTCACTTGGGTTATGGTATGAAAAGGCATCGCTTATATAATAATTGATTGAGAAAAATATGCTTCCCTTCACCTATTTTTTTTTTTTTTTCCTGAAAATTGAAGAGGAAATCTTATCCCAGACACAAAGCAAAATCATAACAAAACTTTCCACTTGACAACCTTTATACTGTAAGTCCAGTTGACTTTAAGTATGGATGATTGCTTAGTTGTCTATAGCATTAATATCAATACAATATAATTGATTGCATTAATCATGTCACCAAAACTAAGTGAATATTTACTAAACTATACAATTATAATACAAAATCAATTATTGCCTATATATAATTGTCTGTGAGTCTGGCTGCTAGACAGTTGTGTGCTCTGTTGACCTTACCACCCTGCTCAGACACTTGTAAACTTTATACAGTATGATCAAATTATCCTTGAAAGTACAGTACAGTACTCAAATTGCTAAATAAATAAACTTGGTCCTTGTCAAAGTACCTTTCATGTATACTTTCTGCATCCTTATCAGCTCAGTACAGTATGTTGAAACACAAAGTTCAGAAGTTATAGCATTGTACATGATATTGGTTTCCAAGCTGTAGCCTGTATTTAATATCTAACCAAAATCTACGTCTTGGTGGGTGTGTAAAATTATTTCTGTATTTTTTATACTTGGTGATAATGTAAATGAAGTTTCATTAATACTTAACTATCTTCACATAATTGTTTTAAGTATCAGTTACAGTAACTTAGTAATAATTACAAACAAAATAAGAAAATATATAATTTGCTTGATACATATGTAGTGGTGGTTTTCAACTGTAGCACGTCTGTCTAAGTGTGTCTGTATGCTGCATTTGGTACTGGTCAACTGCAAACCACACTATCAAGTCTGTCAACTCAGAACCTACTGTGTTGGAGGTGTAATGGTTTAGATGCTTATGTTTTGGGTGTGGTGTCCCGAGTTTGAATCCCGGGAGGATCACATGCTTTCACTAATTCATTCAAGTGCATTGGGGTTTGTAATAGAGGATTAATGTTAAGAAGGGAGTGTTCCTTAATACAATAATATAATAATTCAGTACCTCTGTAATTTTCAATCTCACAATGACATAATGTTATTCTCACTATTACCAGATGAATGGAAAAGACATCTTTATATAAAGGTGAATCATCCTCTGAACCTAATGGTGGATCATCACCATATACAGATGTACGATAGAGCAGCATAGAGGCAACCATTCATGGCCTCAGGGATCAAGGCATCTGGCAATAGAGAGATAGATAGAATATAGGACTATAAGATTTTTTTTTTAAAGCTAAATAATATTGTTTGATAATGTATGGGAAAAGAGAGTGGAAAAATAAACAGTATTGAGGAAAACCTTCCACGTAGTGGAAGGGGCATTGTGGCACAATCAAAGGAAGCATGTCTTGACAAAGTAGCCTGGAGATGTTTCTGTCATGGCCATCCTTTAGCGGGGGTTTCCCAGGGGGAAGCAAGGCGTTGGAGATGATGGTGATGATGATGATAGAGAATTTTTTTTTGAAGTTGCCAATGACTTCTAAATTATAATAATAAATGTAGAGTTGCAAGACTTGATGGCTTGGAATATATCTGACCAGTACAAAATATAGCATGTCCTGCTGCCTCATTAGCTAAGGGTCATTTGGTTCTTGTTGTTTCATGAACTATACTTGCATTACTAATATATATAACTTGGGTGGATGGCTAATTATGTGCATCTGGTCTGTTTCAGTCTTTTGTTAAATCTATGTTATGCCTGGATTATTTAAGATCTATATTGTTGTGGTTTATGGACTTCATATTGTATTGCAGTTTTGGTCTGAATATTTTCCTAAATCAATATTATGCCTTGATTATTTTAGAAATATTTTATATGGTTTATAGACTTCATACTGAAATGCATTTTTATTCCTTCTATTTCTAATTAATGTTTGCCTGTATTCATCTCAACTCCCTGTTTATTTATATCCTCTTTAGATTGAGAGCTTCCTTCAGTTCTAACTCTACCACAGTAATCTCTCAATACAGAACAGTATATTGTCCTTTGATGCAATTACTGTACTGTACTGCTAACATCCATCTTGCATAATTCACGGATAAATTTCTCCTTCATTTCTAGGTGTACAGTACTGTATGTATTTGTTAGTTATAGACCTACCCATCCTATTTATGTAACTGCTGGAAAATAGAAGCAACATCCATAATGTAAATAAATTATCAAGTCATTTAAAAATCTTGGGCCGGATACTCAGTGGTGGTAAGTTGTGACGTTAGTCATACAAAGTTTCTGATATCACAATTTATTACTTTACATTATCATAACTCACCCATACATAGAAAATTAGGCAGAGTTAGGGTATTATATCCAGTTATTATGTGTTGTAAGCAGCCTACAGCATTGTCAAGTGTGCATTACACTGTCAGTTTTAAAGAAAACTTAAACTCCAAGATCTTACCAATATTTGCCATAGGCCGGCAGATAGGTGATGATATCAGACCTCGGACAAGCATACGACTGGTGGGTCACGGCTGGGTAACGTCACCTCAGGGTACAACTCTCTCAACATCACCACCTCCCGCACTCGCTCGCTACACACACCATAGTAGCCCGTCTTCCTGACAAAGAGAAACCACAATGAATGAAGGATAGGTCATGTTTCTGACTACAGAATGGCAGGGAGCAGAATGACCTATATTATTCCTAGTACTGTACTTTTAAATATTGAATGCTACAAGATTCGCACTCTAATCACCAAGGCTTTCTTTATCAGGAAGAATGGTTTTAGATTTGCTTAAATAATGGCCATCCTAAAGTGAAACATAAAGCTTAGGCTAAAGTACTAATTTTCCCCCCAAAATAAGATTATAAAATAAGATTCATGTCTATCTTAAGTCAATTAATCGAGTGTTTTGAATTTACACCTCTTGGATTTACACCTCTACACCACCGAAACTTCACCGCACTGCCTCTATTCTAATTAATTATTAATTTGTATGTGTTTTAGGGCAATTATTATGTACAAATCTGATACCTCGGAAAATCTGCTAATCCGGAAGTCCAGCGGTCCCCTGCCTTCCAGATTACAGGACTTTCACTGTATATATATATATATAATTTTTATATATATATATATATATATATATATATATATATATATATACAGTATATATGTATACACTCAGGCATATACCCCATAGCTGGGGGTGGCCGACTCGAGACAGAGTCCGAATAGAAACAACAAAAAAGTTCCAGGGGTCTTAGGGTCCGGGACCACTTTCGCGTTCCCTTGCTCCTTTCTCTGTCTCGTCTAGTAGGTGAATTTTACAAGGGGAGGAGGAATCCTTGCCTCCTGCCCCCGCCCCATTCAGCCGCCTTTTACGCCTCGCAGGGAAATATGGTGGTGGAAGTTCTTTCCCTTCCACCACAGAGGAGGCTATCTGCACCAGATAGTGGCGGGCGCTGGGATCGTCGCATCCCTAAGCCATTAGAAATGTAGAAAAAGAAAGATAGAAAAGGCTATGGGAAGTAGAGGACACAAACCCTCACTCTGACAAAGAGTCAACTCAGCCACCACATATATATGCTGTACATTATATATACTACAGCCATAGCTGGCCTAGGTATGGCGACTAGTATTGTGTGTTATGTATGAAATGTATGTTGATTACTATTGTACTGTTGGAGTGGCTGTGGGTGTTGTCTGTAACCAATGTAAACAGCTCCATCATGCTGAAAAGGTACAAGCATTTATATTGTACTGTAGGCCTATATGTGACACTAGTTTACTGTACCTCTGATGTCTGCCACTACATTGACCTAATACATTGTGTGGTACCAGTATATAGTACAGTAACTGGAAAATAATCCTGTATATGGTTACAGGCCGTAGCGCGGTTGGTACAGCTCTCGCCTGCAAACCGTAAGGTCGAGGGTTTGAGTCTCGGGCCAGCCAGTGTGCTATTTGGCAGATGCCAGTGCTGCGGTGGATGGTGCTGTCTAGCAATCTGTGGCAACTGTTCACTGAAGTCCCTGATCATCAGGGCACCCTCCTTAGCCCAGCTATTGAGCAGGGAATACATGGTGGTAAAAACTGAATCATCTATCTATCTATTTATTGCCTGACGCCATGATCCCCGAAGGGGTGGCCACGAACGAACCGCCCCCATGCACCTCTGTCCCCAGTCAGTCAACGCCTCTCCTCCCAACTAGCACTGCCTTCATTCATATACTTCCTCACTCCATATATATACTGAATCATAGGCCTACTATATAATATTATACAGTACATTGTTATTTACTGGGTTCATCATTATGTCACACTCATTGAATAATAAAGTTAAGTAATTGTTCCAAGTCATCTTGCGTACTGATCAATTCCACCCCATCATAACCAAAGCAAGGCTCACCTCCACTAATTTAACCTTACCTAATATATCTTACCTATATATTAGCCTACTTAGTCGAACATAATAAATAAGCTACCCTAGTCCAAGATAGCTTACTCTTGTATAACCTAGACTATCATACTGTATGTTATCCTATTATTGTTACTTAAAAGGCCGACATCCATGCAAACACGAGTAAACTTTATGCTAAAATATTACACCAACCCTGACAATATGGTTAACCTCCCAATGCTTAGTTACTATGGGTACTGGAAACTAGTTGTGAATTAATAAATTAATGCCTAATGTTTTGCTTCCTCAGGAAATGCCCCATGAGGGATGGCCCTGCCAGAAATCCCCTCCAGGGTCCGTTGCCCAGACATGCCCCCACGGCCCATTACACAGTGCTATTTCCACTATGTGGATCAAGGCCATTATTACTGAAGGAACAGAGCCAGAGAAGTTGATGATAACTGTGTCCATCTTATTTAAACTAACATAGCATCACCTACTCTAATCTATTTCATGTATGTATATACCCAGGCACATACCCCACAGCTGGGGGTGGCCGACTCGAGACACAGCCCAAAAAGAAACAACATTTAAAGTTCCAATTTGTAGGGTCTGGGACCACTTTCGCGTTCCCTCGTTTACTCTGTCTCGTCTGGTAGGTGAATTTTACAAGGGGAAAATTCCTAGCCCCCTGCCCCCAGAAGGAAAAGTAGGACATTAAGAGACAGGCAGAAATGGCTAAGGTTGGGTAGAGGATGCCAAACCTCACTCTGGATAGGACCAGCCCTCTCCCAACCTAATCTATTACTGTATATGGTTTACTTGGGAAACAAATTGACTTGCTCATGTAGTTGTGTACACCCTATGTGGTGGATTGTGTTCTTTTATTTCAAAATTTTATTTTATCAAGCGTTGTTTCCACATAGCGATTTTGATCAGTTCTTTTGCATTTATCTTGTATCGTCCCAGTTTTAGTTTGTTTATTTTGCAAGTTTTACATTATACAGTAATATGGTAACCAAAAATGAGGAGGGTTTGAGTGAACCATAAGTTGAACTGACTGAATTGTAAAATCTTTCTTTTGGAGGGGGTACACTGTCCTTGTCCATTTTCCAAACTGTGAAACACTTTAGTTTTTCCAATTATTACCTCTCTTTTAGACAAAGAGTCATATTCCTAAACAAACTACCATCATTGTCGGTGGTTATTACTATAGATTTGTTGTATTCCAACTTATTCAATATGATATGCCAGTTGTTGTAATTGCAATGAAAGTACCATAATAATGTACCAGTACTTCTCATTGCAATTATAACTACTTGCGTGTCATATTGACTGGCTAGGAATACTGCAAAGTATAGTAATTTCCACCGTCAATGATGGGTTTTACCTAGGAATTCAGGTCAAAGTCTGAAAGACAAAGGTACACCTTCAGCCTTAGGTTTCGGGATCCTTGTGGTTGGAAAGAAAAGGGTTTAGCAGATGCTTATCAAGCCAAAAGGTTTTATATGTTAGCTATAGACTAAACAAAATTTAGATACAGTTTTCTTAAATTCAACATGGATAACCAATAACAATTTGGTATATATTTACTCTTATTACTCTATTTGACAACAATTTTAAACCTACAATAGGCCTATATCAATAACTTTCAATACTGTGCATCCAATATTTATCATTCATTATTATATAACCCAAGAACATTGTTTTTGCTTTGTAATAGACAGCTAGGTGAAGAACGATCATGTATAGCCTACTCTCTTCTCTTCCCTCCTTTAATATTATAGATCATAATTGCATCATGCTTTTTTAAAGTACAGTTTTATTTTTATGTATACTGTAGTCTTGTACTCATTTCCCTGCAACTCCACATCACTGGCTTCACTGCTTTTACTTCTTTCATGCAAATTCTGCTTGCTCTATCTCAGACTTAATAGCTCAAAAATAATGTTAATAAACTTGTAAAGTAGCTTCTTAATGATATTATATACTACAGTACAGTAGTAAGATTTTTATGATGAATATTTCATATACTGTAACATTAAATAATGCTAAAAAAGTATGGGCAGTTTATTGTCACAATTTTCATTATCGAGGCTTCTAATGATATAATTAAAAATAAATCAGGCATGCAAATCTGTATTAATTTCTTATGCAAACTGATAACTGTTTTAGAATACTGTATACTGTACTATAAATTACCTATTATTCATGAATACTACACACTCCTCAAACATTTACAGTGCTTCATCATTGGCAGTCACAGATTCTCACATTACAAAGAATATGTAGCACACACATGTAAAGTCAGTGAAAGTAGGCTAGCCTAAACAGACCTCGGATGCGGAAATACCCTGAGCCGAACAGGCCAAGTGGGATATCTCTATTGGTCTAACTGGTAAGGCGTCTGCCTCACACCCAAGGGTCGAGAGTTCGTGCCCCCACCAGGGCATGATATTTTCGTGAGGCTATTTCCGCATTTAACGAAGTTTAGATGTGTTGGTAAAATTGTTCAGATGGTTGAGAGTATGATCGGAGCTCCATAAATCCTCTTTCGGGTATGGTGTAAAAACCGATCCCCACAGGTGATTCCTACAGGCTGATCCCCACACACACACATAAAATGACCCAAGAAATTTACATACAAATACAATTGATAAACACAGACTAACATGCATTTACTCGACAGGCGCGCAAGTGACGGACAAATCCCCTAAGAGGCCTTCAGTAAAAGTAAACAACCCACCAGGAGGCAAGGCATCGGGCAGCTTCTGGTGAAAGGATAGTCGTATACGGAACACACTAGAGGCCACGTCACACCAACGCTTTTTCCGCTATCTTTTCTCGGCTTCTCTTGGCTGGAAACTACTGAATTCTAGTTTTATATGATTTCAGCCAGCACTGTTCTGGAAGCTTGTGCTTTTACTTTCACCAAATTTCAGCAAACCTGATATGAAGCTTGTGAATTAAGCTTATCTCAGCAGCTCTGGAAGTTTCTGAATTAAAACTTTGTAATATTTCAGCCAGCTCTGATCTGGAAGCATCTTAAATCAGCTTTATGATATTTCAACCAATTTGATTAAGTCTGTGGTCGGTCTAAATCTCGACACCAAGGCAGAACACCCCCATAATGTTGTTAGGATAAAATTGTCGATCGAAAGTTGCTGGAAAAGGCATTTGTGTGACACTGGATTAAGTTATTCTTGATATATCTGTCAAAGATTAAGTTATTCTGGATATATCTGTCAAACTGAAACAATCTGTAGGTGATACTTTTAAGTTGTAGCATTAATTTTTTATTAATATTTCTTGATACTTATGTGACGGGTGCATTACAAGCAAGTGATTCTGTGTGAAGTCTAGACAGCTAATTTATTTAAGAATCACAAGTGCAGAGTTAACAAAGAAGCAAAGTACTCCATACTAAATACAGGAGATAAATTTAGATACTGTAGTTAGAATATAATATACCTCTCCATAATCCATGCTAAATACAGGAGGTAAATTTTGATAGTTAAAATATGTTATACCTCGCTTAGTTCAAGTGCTGGCAATCAATGAAGCTTTTCTGGAGCATATGGACAGTAGTCTTTTACTTTAAGAAAGTCGGCAAGGCATTTTTTTAGATCTGAAAAAAATAGTCACACATTTTGAGAACATTGAATAAAATAATGGTAATAATTAAAAACTACACCATCATTAAAGAATGAAGTAGTCCTCTCTTAAATTTAGAATTTCTGTACGATATAATACTGTGATTATTAAGCTAAGTTTTGCGCCACTTTTACACCCATCCAGTCTTACAATCAATTGAAAAGCTGGTTCAATTTTTATTTCAATGAATCTGTTTCCTGGAGGCCCTCTGAAGTGATGTTCTTGGAAACATGATGTAGAGGGATATTGTAAAAAGGAACCAAATAATTTTAAAGATCAAGTGTGAACTCCATCGACTTAACTTTTCTATTTGACTTTATGTAAGATTGGTTAAACTCTGAGGTGATTGTGAATGTGGTATATTATCCAGCTATATTATCGTTAGTTTGCAGAGATCGTACTTCCATGTAAGGTTTCAAAATTTAAATTATTTCTCGGCAGTTGTTCAGCATTATTAAAAATATCATTATATAAAATGTATAGTTGTATACTGATATGAATTAAAGTAACTCAAACCTAATGCAATATATTTTGTTCTAATATGACTGCTGTGAAGTGCCTACAACATATTTGGGTTTGGTGAAGAGCTGCAGGGATCATAAAAGACATAATTTTACCTCAAGTGAAGTACTTCCAAGATATCACTAAAACTATATATTATATAACGTACTGTAAGGAAAGAAACTATCAGTATTTTGCAGCAGGATAATATGGTGGGAAAATCTGAAAACAAAACCTTTGCATAGCAGGTATTTTTTTATAGTGTAGCCAGTGCTTCTAACTACTAGATACACATGGCTATGAATTCATAATTTGTACAAGAACAGCATATTTTGGTCACCCTATGCAAAAACTGTAGTTATCTAATAGTAGTGTACTGTAATATAAAACAATATGGATGATTGACTATGTGGTATTTGAACACTGCCAGTCAACAAGTTACTAAGCAAACAAACAAGCAAGCAAGCAAACATTGTGAGGGGAACATAAGAGATTCCTTTGTATGCAGAGACTGGACAATTTCACAGAATTATGCTATTTTGGTGACTCAAATACAGCATAAAACTATTTAAAAAATGTAGATAAATTGTAATTAACTCGTATAGCCTAGATCATATCACTTATTGCCTACTAAGCTTGTCTCATTGAATGTAGCATATAATTGAAGATCAATAGGGATTTATGATGACAGAAGCACAACATGTTAGCAGTTATCCAGTTTTTGTCTACTAAGGGTCTCTAGGGAAGCACTCTTAATAGATGCCTTATATATAATTTACTTGACTGACCAACTAAAATAAATACAAATGCTGTCAACTTGAGTAATCAGGCCTGCCAAGAGATCAACCTTTTGTCAATCAATTTGACATTGATATTATGTATGTTCCTTGAGTTTTCTATACCCTAGTTCAACTGTTAATGCAAATCACAAGATTACTTCATTAAATATACAGTACTGTACTGGTTTCCCTCGATTTACGATTAGCTTACATTCCTGAAAACCGATTTAAAATAGAAAGATCATATAGAAAACCTTAAAATTAATGGGGTAAATGGGGATGAGTTCTCGTATCAGCCAAAACCCAAACGCAAACACCTAAAACCCTATAATAATAACGTAAATTGGGGCATCGGATAGTGAGGGAGACCTGTATTCAACTTTGCAATCATCTTCAAGTCCGTATTGACCCTCGATGGGCCCGATTACCTCAGTAAACAGTAGCATATGGTAGGTTAAAGTTTGCATAAGATTACTTAAATACAGTCTATACTTGTACACTGTAAAACTATTGCATGTTTTTATTGACTTTGTCTATGTCTTCTCTGTGTCTGTGTGCATTATTATAACAGTATTAACTTCAGTCAATGTGCAGGGAGTTTTCTTTTACATATAAAGGTCTACATTCATGGTAGCACAAGTCAGCCTTTAGCTGTGTTTTTCCGGTCCCGTCGCAAGACCATCGTTGCAACCGAACCGTCGCAAGATCATCACAGGATGGGAAAAAACAACACATGCTTGCTCTAAGCCAGTAACCGACAGTGTGCCATGTTTAAACAATATACAGTATACATCTTCCATTTCATCGGAATAACATTCACCACCAATTAAATTATCATAAGGTTTGTATAAATGCAATTCTGATGAGCAAACAGACGGTAAATAGCGAGTTCATTACAGATGGGGTTTGTTGTTGTTTCCTGGACAAAATCTACCCAAGCATACCATCCGACATAAATTTATTATCAACAATTGAATATTAGTTACTAGGGGTTCTTATTACTCTACTTCCTAATAATAGGCAAGTAAATTATAAGATCATGTTTGGATGAACAAATATAACAAAAGAAATTAGAATGAAGAAACAGTAAGTTAAGTGAATGTTTCAGCTTGCCATCAACCCAGCTACGGAGCTCTCTTACCGTCGCAAGCGAATATTGGTGTCTCGCTTGCTAAAGGTGGGCTTGCGACGGGACCGGAAAAACACCCCTTTTGTGTGCCCCATGACAGTTCTTGAGTCACTGCTCTGAAGAATAGAGTCTGTGCACTGGTGCCCTAGAGCTGTCATGATGATTTTGTTCAATGTACAGTCATGAGCATATATGTACAGTCATATGTTACAAAATAAAGGATTTTAAATTGAAAAATTGAAAATAAGGTTATACTCAATTGAATTCTAGAACTCAAAGCCAAGTTCTGACACATTTGTGATATACAGTAATATAGCATTGTATTGTCTCGTCTAAGTTTAATACCAATTCAAATGGATGCGTATGAAGAGAAAGTTGAGGATGATGCTGAGGGGCACAGGGCCCTGGGTGGGGCTTTGGTTTCCCGGGCATTTCCGCACTCTCCTCAGCTCCCCGCCATGGAGTGGCTTCGGTCACCCAGGCTTTATTGTGGTCGGCAGGGAGGGTTCTGTGGGGGCGCTCGGTTATGGCCTTGGCCTTGCTCGGGGCCTTGGGGTTGTTCGGCCAGGCAGCTTGGGGAACAACAATGGATGCGTAACTATTAGAGCTCTTGACAGTACAACCACTAAACAAAGGCTTTGAAGCAAGCTAGGAAGGGCCAAAAGATATTATATGAGGGCCAACAGATAATCACTACTGCCATCATCATACTCACACATATGATGGCCATTCCAGTAATAAAATGAACTGCACATCTTTAGTTTTATTAAATTTATGCAATACTGTACAGTGCAGTATATGTATAATTTACTTGCATGACAACAGCAAGTGTTTCATGATTATATATGGTAATTTCTATATGTCCTCTATATGTAAATAGAGTGGTGGAGTCATTTTTACAGTGAGTGGTGCCTGTCATCTTCCTTACAGTTGTTTTCTAGTTATAACAACTATATGCCTTGCTTCATTGTGGTTATTAGTCAGCTTGGCATTTGTACAACACTTTTATTATCCACAGTAATACCTCCTTCATGATACTTGTGTAGGTAGTTCATATAAAAAATGCAGTTGTGGGGAATTATAATGTAAAACTTGCAAAATAAACAAACCAAAACTTATACGAACACAGTAAAAAGACAAAACAACTAATCAAAATCGCTATGTGGAAACAACGCTTAAGTAAAATAATAATTTATAAATAAAAGAACAGACATTTCCTTCCATCCTACTGCATTCTCATAGTTGGAACTTCTGAACTAGTCTACCTAGAATAAAGGCAGGTTATTACTAAACAAGTCCTAACAGATAAAATGTTCAATATACAGTAGTGAGGCCTTGCTTGGCTTGATCACAGTCAGTTCTCTTTTATTATTGTAGCTTGATGAGGGGTTGGTTTAGTGGTAGATTGTCAACTTGCAAATATTGTCTATACTATGTACTGTACATTGGAAATATTTCACTGTGAGTATTAAGTCTGCAGTTGTATAATGAAGGGATATAAGGTATTACTGTAAGTGTCTCTGTCAGTCTAAGTCTACAGCACTTAAGCTTCATTTTCATGTTGCACTTATTCTGGTGAAGTAGTTTCCTAAGTTGATGTAAACATTATGTGTTAATTAGCTACAGTACCTTGGCAGAATATGATAGAAAGTACAGAAATATATTGAGGTTGGAAATAAAGATCTTTGCTTGTGGTTCTGTACACTGTTACACCGAAAAAAATAAATAAAAAGGAATAACCTGAGTACAGTAAACCCCCGCTAACTCAGACTCTTTTTAGTCGGAAACCCACACTTCTCGGAATGGCATCGGCCTCTCGGAAATTTACGAGTTGGGCGGGATTTGTATCCGGTTTACAATGTTCTCTCACTCGGTTTAAAGTGATTTTAGGATGAATTGAAGCCTGTGCCTTTTAATTATTGTGTTATTATATTAATTACTATGTACTGTACTGTCCCTGAAAACATAATAAGGTTCGTATTTGTCATTAATATGATGAATTTCAAATTTAAAAAAAAAAAAAAAAAAAAAAAAATATATATATATACAGTATATACAGTATATATATATATATATATATATATATATATATATATATATATATATATATATATATATATATATATATATATATATATATATATATATATATTCTCTGACGCGGACTTTCCTCTTATAATTCGGTATTAAGTCGGACTTCGGACATCTCGGAAATCCGGGCTTCTCGGAAGTGGTCTCCCCCCAATTAGTCCGAGTTAGCAAGGGTTTACCTATGATGCCCACAGTGTCTTTGGGCACAATCAAGGAAATAAACAAGTTGACGTTTGGGTGGGCAGCATGTTGGACCCAGGAGTAGGTATTTTAAGTGCATGGGTTTGAGGCTTCACTCTGGCAGTTAAAGGCGGATTTACGTACGAAAATTTCTTTCTTCATATTCTTATGGCTAGCATTAGACAATTTTAATCAGCTTAGGAAGGCCCTCTAGAAAGCAAAGGGGTAAAAGCTATCTCAATTAACTCTTTGACTGTCACAGGTCCTTCCAAGTCTGCACAGAGGTGTCATATGCTAGCCAGAATATAATGATTATGGCTTTATTGTGCAGAAGGTGTCAATGACCTGGACAATCTCTGTATCTGGTAATCCAACTTATAACATGATATTGTCAGTAATCAAAATACAGTACATTGAAACTGGATGACAACAAATGTATGAACATATTACAGTATTATTAATTTCCTTTATTGACTTGACTTTTCTCAGATTATCTTAGTAATTAAGTTTGGTTAAATTAAGTTATTTTAGATTTTCATAGTTTTAACTAAAATATTACTACTAAATTACTACTACTGTACTTTATGGTTGATAATTATACTGTATATATTTACAGTGTAGACAAATCCCAATGACGCTCCCTATATGGAATGAAATGAGATCGAATTCCTAACCTCTCTACTCCATGCTCAAGAATGATTTACCATTAAGCCATACAATATATAAAATTATGGATAATTATAGCAAGACACTAACCATATATAAAAAACCAACTGCTCATATACCCCTTCCATTATAGTATACTGTATGCGACAACAAACAAAATAATAATTATGATATAATACACAAAATCAGGTTGGACTACATTTACTTATTTGCATGAGATAAAAGGACAAAATATGATATACATTCAACTAATTGTATGATACACTCCTATTTTAACCATTTTTATCAGATCACTGGAAATTTTTATTTTATTTTTGATACTTTCTGAAATTGTTATTCAGCTTAGGGTGGAACTCTCGGAATCAAAAGGTTATAAACTATTGCAATAACCATCTGAATCAGAGATATCCTTGCTAATCTGAATTAAATTGTCCGGCATTAGATAAAATAATTAATTGAGTTGACATCTGATTGAAGGAAGATTGAAGGAAGATTGAAAGGGTTAATGCTTGATATGTTTTATTGCCGATACAGTTTTTGTATGGGAATTTGGACAATAAATGTTCTGGAAACTTATGCTGCATATTATTGAATACATCCTTATATATATTAGTTGGTACCAGTTCAAGACAGTATATAGAATTGAGAAAGATAAAGAAAGCAATTTGAGTAAAAAAGAATAAAAAAAGGATTGGTCCTGGTTTGATGGATTCAGTCATTCTTGCTCTTTTTCAGTCTTGGTGTTTAACCCGGGAACTGCTGGGAGACTCTTAAGAGTTCCCCTGGCGGACTGCTGGGAGACTCTTAAGAGTGAGTGAAAAAAAAAATCAACTTTTGACATCGAAAAAAAAATATTTTGTTTATTTTTATTTTTTTATTTTTTTATTTTTTTTTGGCCCCTGGGCCATGCAAAATCTCAGTCCTCTACCTCCCCTCCTTCCCCACTTTCCTCCTCTCCTTCAGTTATCACCTATTTTCCCTGTTATTCCCTTATTCTGAGGTATATTTTCGTGCTAACATTAGCGAGTTGCAAGCAGGGTGTTGTCATCACTGATGGCAAGCGAGTGCAAGAGAGAGAGAGAGAGTATCGATCGACTGTGTCTCAGTGGCCTTGGGGGAAATTGGCGGGAAAGCAGCTTGCCTCACCCATACATTATACAACTCGCGGGCTATATCTCCGATTTTGACCATCCAAACGCTGTTTTCACTCGTTTTATTGTTGTTTCAGGTTAATACCTTTATAATCAACCCATAATAGGCGCATATGGATAAGTATTAATGCTATTAATGGTACAATGAATATTTTAGTGACGGAAACACCTCAAATACGTCAGCACAGGGGGACGTTTCCAATTACCCCCATGCGCACTTGATAGGTTAAGCAATGAAGAACAGATAATGTTAGTTGACATCCACACTTCATCCAGCCTTTATTATGACCTTGAGTGGCATCCAGCTCCAGCCTTAGTGGATGAAGGAGCTGCTTATAGTCTAATCTTTTCCAGCTGACAGTAAATTGCCATTTTACCGTCTTAATTACTTCTATTTTACTAGAACGTTGCATTAAAAATGCTGTTATTTTTATATAACTTGACATTAATATACTGCAGAAACAATTGTTTCACGTTAATCCATTACTGTAGGCTATGTATCGAGATATCAGATGCTAACAGATTAGATATCTCCTTATCTTACAGCAGATAAAATCAAAGATGCAACAGATCAATAAACCAAGGACCACCACTAGAATAGCGGCCATCACTACAGTGACGACAGAGTGAGGTTTGGCATCCTCTACCCTACCTTATATAGCCGTCTCTGTCTGTCTCTTTTACTGCAGGCTACTACTTTTCCTTCTAGGTGCTGGTGAGATTGCCCAATTAGAACGCGGAAGTGCAAGGGGGGCTGCGGACGGTGGAGGCTTTGGTCCGGGGGTGCAAGCCCGTGGGCTGATGTTCCCCTCCCCCGCTGCCCTCTCAAGAGACAGATCTCATATCTCCCTGGCATCTTCGGGGGCCCAAGCATCTGGAGCGGCTTCGGTCTACCAGACTCGATCGGGCCTGATCGGCCAGACGGACAGTCTGGGGAACAACAAGTGACGACAGAAGGGTAAAAGAGCCAGATCTTCCCCACCCACGCAGGCCCTTTTAGCCCCCACCTGGCCCCGCCCCAGATAGCCTAACAATATATGTAAAGATCTACCAGTCTCTTATAGGCTAGGCCTAATAAAAATAATATTTGTTTGGACTTCTGAAAACAAATAAATTAAATCATATGTAGCTAAGGCTAAGTCGTTTATTCAAGGCAAAATAAGTCACCCAGGTAATGTGCTTAGGGCCTACCTGTAAACAACATAAAACTGATTACAATAATACTTATAGCAAAAGTTCGACATGTCTCAAAAGGTTTTCCCACAACACAACTGTAGGCTAATCATCCTATAATTCCTCTATTAATAAATCAAAGACATTCATATATTCCACATATAAACCTTTGCATATTCACAAGTATGTTCACTAAGAAATAATACGAAACTCACCATATAACACATAGAAAAAGGACATAACCCCTGACAGGGCTCCACTCAAATCAAATTGCGCCAAAATTCCCATCCTATGATCCTCCCCTATTTTATCTACACGAGTATCATATGTTTAAAAATCCTATAAGTAGGCCTAGATTAAATATATACTTGTACAGTAGGCTAACGAAAAATACAAATGCAAAGACTAATCATATAATTACAAAATATAATAGAAGAGCATAATAATGACAACATTGAATGGTTCCGTTTTCTCTCATAGACTGATTGGCACTAAATATTTAAGCACAGACTCAAATATATTTTCCAAACCTTCACTGGGTACTTTCGCACTGTCTTGGCAGACTGACCGTGAGGCCAACCTAACCATGTAGCAGTCCATCACTCCCCAGAAGGAACTTCACAACAGTCCACTAACACCTATGTCACTGCTAAACACTAATGTATCATGTAACACACTACACATATACTGTACTGTATATATAATTTCAGAATAAACTGAGTTTGACGACTTATACTAGTTGTAGCCAGGGGCCAAGGGCAAGGTGACTGGAACCGGTGTTAGGCTGGCAACCCAGGGCTATAACTGCCTGGGACCGACGTTGGGCCGAAGGCCCGGGGCTAGCTGACTGGGACCGGCGTTACACCAGCGGCCCGGGGCTAGCTGACCAAGACCAGTGTTAGGCTGGCGGCCCGGGTCGGCGGCCCGGGCTAGCTGACTGAGAAAGGTGTTAATTAGGCCGGCGGCCCGGTGGCTAGCTAGATGACTGGAACTGGCATTAGGCCGGTGACCCAGGGCTAACTGATTGATACCAGCATTAGGCCATTGGCTCGGGGCTAACTGACTGGGGACGGCGTTAGGCCGGCGGCCAGGGGTTAGCTGACTGGGATCGGCATTAGGCCAGTGGCCCGTGGTTAGCTAAATGGGACCAGCATTAGTCCAGCAGCCTAGGGCTAGCTGACTGGGAACCGGCGTTAGGCCGGCAGCCTCGACCTAGCTGACTGGGAGCGTAATTAGGCCCGCAATCTGGGGCTAACTGACTGGGAATAGAGTTATGCCGGTGGCCCGGAGCTAACAAACTGGGACCAGCACTAGACCGGTGGCCCGGGGCAAGCTGACTAGGATCAGTGTTAGGGTGGTGGCCTGGGGCTAGGTGACTGGGACCATCCCTAGGCCGTTAGCCTGGGGCTAGCTGACTGGGAACCGGCGTTATGCTGGCGGCCCTGGGCAAGCTGAATGGGCCCAGGACCAGCTATAGGCCGGTGGCCCGGGACCGGGGTTAGGCCAGCAGCCTGGGGCTAACTAACAAGGACCGGTGTTAGACCACAAAGCCCACCGAAATGCCAAACTAATACCCTCATTGTTCCCTGATTAAACTGCACTGTATGAATATTCCCATATTCAAAATATGCTACAGGGGAGCAATGTCCAGTGAGTTAATTGCTAAATAGGTGGCGTTCTGAGAGTGTGGGTCCGAGTCTAGGGGATGAGACAGTGAAGCACAGAGGCGAAGCAGCTTCAGAGCCGTGAGTGGATGCTTCACATGTCTCACTCCCTAGACTGGAACGAGACCTCACAGGCTTCACCGTGTTGAGTGGTAGAATGTACAGGCTCTCAGCCTATGCCCGAGAGGGAGTAGTTGGAATATATATATGAACAAAATAATATATATATATATATATATATATATATATATATATATTAGTGTAGCCAGGGAGGATATTTTCTTTCAGGCAGGTGAGATTAAAATAATAGGCACAGTTTGCATTATTGAGTTTTTATTGATACTCTCAATACGAAACTATACGAAAAATTGAGAGTATCAATAAAACACTCAATAATGCAAACTGTGCCTATTATTTTAATCTCACCTGCCTGAAAGAAAAAAAAAAAAAAAAAAAAAATATATATATATATATATATATATATATATATATATATATAGACATACACACAAGCCACCAAATTTGCTTAAGGTGGAACTTCACGAAAGTCCAGTTATACAAGGTTCCAAATACTGCTAGGTGAATTGAAACTGAAA